>OZ014485.1:5018587-5618587 GCA_963965965.1 Trididemnum nubilum | reverse complement strand
AAGTTGGCTTTTGAATGCAAGAGAGCATATATTTTAATTAATTGGGTTATGGATACGCATTAAGTTTTGGATAATAGAAACGTATTTTCTAAACCTTACCCTTTAAACAACCTAAAAAAATTCCAAAATCTGCGAGTACCTTGCTTTTTAATGCTGCGCTATTTTTTAGAACACCAGAAAACCCGACGAAGAAAAAAATCTCAGAAGCCTTAGAAAAAAAGAACAAATCTAAACACCAGTTTGATGCAAACCAAATTAAGTTTGGTCAAAATTTGCTCAAACCTGTCAAAAAATGAAGCTGATGATTTGCGTAAAGAGCTTTAATTAGTGTTTTGGATTGTTTATGACGTAATTGATTGCAAATTGTCACTTGAAATTTTTAATTTGACTATTCAATTAACTTAAAAGTATTAGTGGGCAACTTCTACCGGAGTTCTTTGAAAAGAACTTAGCCAGTCTTGCCTTGTCATGAAAATTAACTTAATTCTTTATGGTATTTTAGCTTGTTGTAATAATAAATAAAGCACAACATAACACAGAACACCGGTTTTGTGTTACGTTGTGATAATCGCTCTGGCTTACGCTGTCGAGAACTTTCTTGAATCGGTTGAATTCAAACTCCACTCATCATAATAAATAAAGCAAATATTTTTAGGGCAAAGCCAAATTTTTGGGTCCAAATTTGGGCAAACCCCAAACTCTGCCCAAATTTGGAACTCTGCCCAAAACTCAAAAAATGCCCCGTCTATCTACGTATCCCATGGCTCGGTTCTGTTTCTACCCGGTTTGAAAAACAAGTTAAATCTGCTGTCAAACAGTGCTTTTCGCAGTGAAACCACGTGTTGTTTACCCTACCAACGAGCTTCTCTAGGCTACCAACAAGGATGTACTGCCTGCTTTACAGAAAAGCAATGTGATTTATCAATTCTCATGCCACTGTGACAGTCGGTATGTAGGCCGTACTTCACAAAGGCTGCAGGACAGAATCAAACAACATGCCCCCAAATCTATCCGTTCTTGCTCTTCTTCCCAAAAACGCTTACTTCCTGCTCGTCGGTGCAAATCTTCCACCCAGACTAATACCCAGTCTCTTGCTTCTGATTCAGCCACTCGACTTCATCTTTTACAAAATCCTACCTGCGTTCAGCATTATGATGACAGCAGATTTTCTATTCTTGCCCGAGGCCGCTCACCTTTTCATCGATCCGCTCTTGAAGCTACTTTCATCAAAACTTCTAACCCCGTCCTCTGCCGACAAAAAAAATTTGTGTACAGCTTAAAGATTGTACAATAATGACGCTTTCTCATTGGTCCTGTTCCAGCCAATCACGGCTCGGCCTTTTTTTCCTATAAATAGCCGCTCATTTTCCTGCTCTCTCCATTCTGACGAATCTTCTTGACAAGTGTCAGACGAAAAGCTTCGAAAATATGAACATTCTAATCAAGGTCATTCAGTTTTATTTGACACTGGCTATGACATTTTATTGACACTGGCTATGACACTTGCGTTTGGCAAAAACCCACTAATACTGGACTGCTATTTAATTTTATTGCATTGTGTCCGAATGCTAAAAAATCTGGTATAAAAGTTTTATAAATATACTTTAAGTAAAAAATGATATCTGTTTCAAAATTTTTTCTGTTACTGCAATATGGTTGATAAAAGCAACCTCTTTGCCTAAGATCTATTTTTGTGTTTGACTCGTACGAGTACCTTGGGTTCTTTTAGTTAAAACATTTTGTTTGTCACTGCTCGGGTTTTTATGTTAGTGCATTTCACATTCCGCTGCATTTGAGAAAATACATTTTAATGCGAAGTAGAAAAAAATCCTTAGATATTGATGTTCATAGGTACCTCTAAGTATACTTTTAGCATCTTCATTTTGATAGTGAGGGCAAACATTTTGATTTGTTAAGTAAAGAACCATTTGTCTAGTACTATATTTACAGTATTTACATGTAGTATATGGAATTTGTATTTACTACCAGCTAACCAATCGTATAACAGTATCGCATTGCAAGTTTAAAAATAATAAACCACTGCATTTCTTGATGTAAAAATTTTGAGTTGTATCGAAAATCTGTTCATTTCGCTTACCAAACTAAAAAATCTTCTTCATAAAAGCGTTATGTTTATTTAGTATTTTTTTTTTTTTGGTTTTTGAATGGAACAACCAACGCTCGCGTCGCATTTTTTTTGTGTTTACTCGGCCATTTTCAAACTAACGAGTTTGAGATTTTTGACTTTTGCTTATAACTCAAGAACGGTTAAACCTAGCTTCATGAAATTTTGACAGCATTTTAAGATTAATTAGTTGCATGTTTGTACGAAATTTCGAGGCAATTAATTACGTGGCTTTGGTTTTAGGACCAAAAAACCACCCAAAAGTTTGGCGTAAAAAGCCATCTCAATCAAAAATGGCTTAGGTAGAGCAAAAAAATATTTCACACGGTAAAATTTCTTAAAATACCCTTCTATCCCTACCAACCCACTTTTGGCCGCGATAAAGTTTTATCCTTTCTTTTTTCTTTCTTTCCCTTTTTTCCTCTCAATTCTTGTACGTTCTTCTTCTCTTAAACCAAAAAGCATTGAACTCTAATTTTTGCGCAAAGTTATTGAGCTGCAAACGCAACTTTGTCTCCGGAAATTTTTTTGGGCCATTCCCTCGGAAACCCCCCAAAATGGGGCCCCGAAACTCAATTGTTTTGAACGGATCAAGCTAGGGCACCAGTTTTTTTTTTTTTTTGATATCTAGAGATATTTAACAGAAAAATATTTTGACATAGTTTGGGGGTGAAACACTCCCCGGAAACCTCCTCAAATGGGCCCCTTCCCAAAAATCAATTTCCTAAATAGCTTAACCTATGGTGCCAGTGTATTTTGATAACAGTAGATTTTTAGCAGACAATCATTTGACACAGTTTGGGTTACCACACCCCCGAGGACTTCCCCAAATGGACCCCCAAATATCATTTTTTTGAACGACTAATTTCGGGTGCCAGTTTATTTTTTTATCAGGTGATTGTTAACATATAAATATTTTGACGTAGTTTGGGGGTACCACCTTACTGAAGAACTTCCAAATGGACCCCCCAGAAATAAATTGTTTGAAAGGCTCAAGCTAGGGCGTTAGTTTTTTTGATATCAGCAGTTGTTTAAGAGACAAATATTTTGACATAATTTCAATGGCTTAGGCTCGAATAGGATGTCTTTTTGTTATGGTAAGTACTTATGTTGTCAATTAAACATATACATTGACAATGCTTGATATTCCAAACCCTCTTTTCCCAGAAGTTATTTCTAATTGATTTCTAAACCGGAAAGTAAAAGTTTTTTCTTTTAAAATCTTATTGTTTAACATGCGTAGGTCGTTCGCTGAAATTCTTCTCAGCAAACTTCCATTTAGTTTCTTTATACCTTGCACTTTTTTGTTTTTTCTTGGAATTTATTGAATTTCTTGTACTATCTGTAACTATTCAATGTAAAGGCAAACTAAACAGGACCGCACCATCAATCACAAATTGATGTAAAATTTTGCTACGGTAGCCCTTTGTAGAGGACAGAAGCAACAAGCAAAACAGCCGGATTTTGCGTAATTCTTACTCCTCTGGCTAATAAACTGGTATTTGAAGAGTTTGATTTCTCTCGAGAATGCAAGGTCTCTGGTTTGAAACCCGCGGGTTTTGTTTCATGGGTTTCATTGGAACAAAACTCTTTGTGAAATTGTTGTTTCTTGATTCTTTATTGCTATAAACTGCAAAGTCTAAACACAAACAAACAAGTACGTGCACATTCATTTTACGCTTGTACTCTTGATAAGATTCGAAATACAAAAACTTTGCACATACGCAGATTTCAAGCCTGCAATCTTTGAAAATCAAGTTCAATCTTACATTAAATCTACGATTAGATCAAATAATGTGCCTCAACAATTAAAAGTGTTTGTGATGTTAAAAAAATTCTTCACCAATTAAATCTCCACCACCAATCGTTTACAAAGTAAAAAAAATTCTCCAACTTTTCAATGTGCCTGTGTAGCCTAATTTGTAATGATATTAACATTCAACACTGTTGCACTAGCAAAACTTAGGTTGAATTCTTTTTTCACTGGGTGTCCAAAAAAATGTTACACTTTTAAATTTTTAATAAATTTTATTGTCACCTTGAGCTTAATAGCGTGCTTTTGCCAGTAGAAAACATATATCATGAATTTATTTTTTGTAAAACGTAAAAATCATTATCTCGACTCTAAACTTTAGTTCAGTTTTGTTTGCTTTTGCAGTCGCATTAATTTTGGTAATGAAAGACATGGTGGCTGAATCCTCAATTTCGATTTATGAGGTAGACAACGAAACTGACAGCGCGGTTTTCAGTGGCAAGTTGGCATATCTCATTTGGAATTCTGATAAATGGCGTAATCTCAGACCATTGTTTCTGAACAGTTTGATGAGTTTGATGATTTTAATGGATATATTTTTATCCTCCTCTTACACGAAAGCGATAGTAGCGCTATCCTTAGGATGAATTTGCACCCGCTCAGGAGATGAATATTTTTCAAAATTTTCCAGTTCGCCTTTTTACTTCTTCCCATGTAAATTCGTGCTTGTTCGAAGCCAACAAGCAGCTATAATCATCGCATTAACGCGCCTGATCAAAGAATGCAACAACGTGACCACTGACCAGCGTGCGAGTTGAACCCAGACTAAAATTTTTTTTTAACATTTTCCTTTGCATAGCTTCACAAGAAAAAGTCCAAAATGTCGAAATCATCTTTGTGAATATTTGTAAATATTTTTGTGAATATTGAGCTCGTGTTTGTTAATATTTGACTTAGTATAATCTCACAAGACCAAGTCCAAAGGGTTGAGATCAGTTGAGCGATGTTTTAGGTATTAATCTACGATTTTTGTCTTGCTACAAAATGCATACCTTTTTAGCTAACTATCAAAATGTTGGCGGTAAACAAATATTACATCTTGAACTTACCACATCTAAAAATATGGAAGTGTTAGAGATAAGAATATAAATTACAGATCAAAACAAAAGTGTTGCGCTTTCTGGGACACCCTGTAGTATTTGGTATAGATTATAATAAAATTTTGCCAACAGCAATACCTTAACCTTTTCATTTCTGTCCACATCATTTTGTAAAAATTTATCTTCTTCCTCATCTTTCTTTAGTGCTCACTTTTCTGTGGAGGCAGCAGCTCGAAATTAAGTTGTTACACTTCACGGTCTTCCATCACGTCCATCATTTTGCTTGGATGAAGTTTTAAGCGCTTTCATCCAAGATCCTCAATGTAATTGATCCACCTAGTTCTAGGTAGTTCAACTGACTTCTTCCACTTGCTTTGGCATGTTTGCGAGGGCTTGATTCGGGATTCTTTCTTAAAGCATTCTGTTTACATGTCCTAACCATCTAAGCTGAGATCTTTTAATTCAGAGAAGTAACGACTCGATCTTAAAAGATTTTCGAATCTTAGAGCTACGCACCTTGTTCAGTGTAACTTCTTCGATTTTTTGTAAAAACCTCATTTCGGTCTCTTGGTCATGTGATCGCACTCTTTTGGTGATTACCCAAGATTCATGACTATAGGTCAGAATGGGACAAAAACTGTCTTGAAAATTGAGAGCTTTATCTCTTTTGACAATTCTTGTTAATGAAAACCGAATAATGCAAAGCTCGCATAACTGCACAAGCCGTGGCAATTCGAGTATCCATTCCTTCGTTTTGCCTTTGTCACTCGTGAATGCAATCCCAAGATACTTGAACTTCTCTATCTGCTTTAGTGTCGCTCTATTCAATTGTAGCACTCACTGATCAGAGTTTCTTGAAGGATGAAATACCTCAGTTTTGGCTGTGTTTATTTTCATTCCGACGGTTTCACATGCATTTGCTGAGCTATGTAATGGGCACTGGAGGCCAGATTCTGTGGAAGAAAGCAGAACCAAATCATCAGCAATAGCAGACTCCTAATTTTGCAATTCTAAATTGTGGCACACTCATCAGCTTGGATGCATTTGTCGATACAATTCATGTTAACATTGAAAACGGGAGGTGACAAAACGCACCGTTGCCGGAGTCCAATGCCCACATGGCACGGCTTTGTTTGCTTGCCATTTACCCGAACACAAATCTGCGGTCGGCAGTAGAATCACTTAATGGCACGTAATAACTGATTATCAACGCCATGCTCCTGCAAAACCTTCTAAAGTTTATCCCGAGGGACTCGGTCATACGGTTTTTATAAGATCGACAAAGCATACAAAGAGATCTTTGACATACTCCCAAGATTTCTCGAAGATTTGCTTCAGAGTGAAGATTTGGTCCGTGGTACTGCGACCCAGACCAAAAACCGTACTGGCCATCCTCCAGTTTTAGTTCCACTATTTCTAGGCATTTCCTTTTAAGCCATTTAGCATATGCTTTCCATAGCAAACTAAGGAGTGATATCCCTCTGTACTGTAGTTCGTACATTGCTTCCTATCTCCTTTCTTGAATATCAAAATAACCTGCTTGCCAATCTCTAGAGGTTTAAACTATTCTCTCCATCGTGAAAGATTTTCATTTTCATGCGTTAGATTTTACCAGCAGAATTCGTGATGGAGTACGTGACACTTGATCTTTTGCCACGTAAACGGCGAATGGTCTGCCAAAATTCTTTGTTTGGCGAAAAATATTTGGGATCCAACCGATGACTCTCATCCCTTGATTTCTTCTTGTTTTCCTTGAGTTTCTTTACTGCCAAAGTTGCTGCTTTTCGCCACTCAGTTTATCGGGATTACAAATCAGATGACAATCTGTCCTGAAGCCAGGTCTTGAGCGCATCTTTCTTTGCTCGAATAGCTTCTTTAACCTCTTGGTTCCACCAAGACGTTCTTTTCTCACTGTCGTCACCAACCAATGCCGTTTTTGCCAACAACTTTCAGCAGATGATGAAATGATCGTTGATTTAAGCAGCAGCTTTTCCTTCTCGATGTCCTCGGATGAAACAGGAAGTTGTCTGAACTTAGATGATATACTGGATGAGGACAATTTCCTTACTTCTTTGTCCTCCAAAGCCTCCCATTTGATCCGCTAAGTCACAAACAACTAGTTGGATTTTCTGTTTGGCCAAGGTTTCGAAAGTATTAAGGAACATACTACCAAATGGTGATCAGTTAACAATTCAGCATCTTGCTTCACTCGAACGTCCAGGACATCAGAAAACAAATTTGTCGAAACTATGCAAAAATCTATCAAAGATTTTTATCCTTACTAGGTGGATACCATGTATAATTGTGAACCTCTCTGTGCTGGAAAAACATATTCACGATGCGGAGTCCGTTGCTACAACAGAGATGCAATAAATAACTTCCGTTTTCATTCAATCTAGTGACTTGTTGTTTTCCAGTGACTTCTGCTGCACCGAAGACTTCTTTTTCCCCTGAATGAATCACTTCCTGTTTGTCACTAGTCAATGCCTTTACAGGATTCACAAGATCTTCAAAGCATTACCTTCATCTTGAAAGGATTTCATTCTCCTCCGTTAGAATGTTACCAGCAGAATCCTTGATGGAGTTCGGGACTATAAGTTTATCATTTTGATAATGCCTTATCTTCAGAAAAAAAATCAGAGAAGCAAGACTTTTTCAAAGAAACTGCATTAATTTCAATTATAGTTTTTGTAGTCTTAAATTCTAATTGCAAATGCACTCCCGGTTTGATCCCCAAATCTACAATACCTCGTCAGGTTCTTGAAAAAGACGTTAAAGCCTATTTTGCAAGTAGCATTTTTTCCAGAAGGGGGGTGGGGGGGGAAGTGCCTCTTATCTAACTCCTAAACCAAAAGTCAAGGAAGCACCAACTTTGCCATGCGAGTTGGTGTTCACCAAATTTTTTTAGAAAAATGAGTTTTGACCTAATTTCATCATCATTGTGACATTACGGACATATTTTCAAAAATGACATCATTTTTGAGATGACGTCACCAGCGGTTTAAACTTTGTACATACGTTTATATTTTGATGCTGAATCATAAAATGCCTAAGTCAAGTTGGTTATATGACAAAAAACGTCTTATGACGTCATTTAAGTTAACTATATCCCCAAAATGCTAGGAATTTGGAAAGTCACATCGGTAATCAAAATTGGGAAAGTTTATGTTACCTTAGCAACTTGAAATTTTCAGGAAGTATTTACTGTGAATAAACTTAGCTCAAAGTTTAGTTAATTCGAAACGTTTTTTTTTCTGGAAAAATTTGTCACAAAAAAACCGAGAGGGTGAAGTCAAAAATGCCACCCTCCTCCATCGTCCTAAATAATGTTAAATCTAGTTTCCTCTCAGAGCCAATTGATTAACTTGTGGTGACGGCTCAACTTGCCAAATACTAGCTGTACAATGGAACTGTAAAGGAGTACAATGACTTGTTGCCGCTCTGGTTTGCAAGATATTATGCGGAATGCCTTTTTGGTGATCATAGCTATAGGAATAAATGAAAATCAAAAATAAATTATCGTGGTGTAGATCCCAGCATAAGTAATGAATTTGTTTTTTTATATTCCAATAAAAAAGGCCATGGTTTGCTTATTGGTTCCTGAATTTGCAGCAGACTAAAGGTATTGTAACAGTCAATTTTCAGATGCTAAATTTATTACGCAAAAAATGATGATCTGTAATACAAGAATCGCAACACAATATTAGAACTCAGAAGCTACTTGAACAACGCAATTTTACGATATTATTTGAAATTGTATAATCGCGAAGCATAGTCAAACAGAATCACGATTGGAAAATTAAATTAATTAAATCAATGTTGGTTATTGAGAATATAAAATAATAAAAAACTCACGTCAAAAAAACTTGGTATTTCTTGGCAACAAATTTCATTAACACATTATTACGCTTAATTGCTTTTCAATACCAAACGTCGCAATATATTTTCTCTATATCCTCATTGAACTATGCCGAAGCGTATAACGAGAGAGCAAAGCCCATCTGCAGTAAGCGTTGTAATGCCTGGGCAACATAACTCCTTTTAAAGAAATGTCGCGGTGGTGGTAAGCCGCTGGCAACAACCGAATTCTGGAAATTAAATCCCCGAAGTACCGCTCTAAAGCAAAAGCGTTATTTTTGCCCGTCCGGTTTTTCGGATAAAGCATAGCAGCAAAAACTCTGTATATCAACGCAGCACAAAAGATATAGGCTACATGAACAATTAAACATTGATCAAAATTATATAATCCGCACAGGAACCTTTTAAGTGATTTAAAACAAATAAAGTGAAATTAAAAAACCAAAAACATTTAGACTTTTAGGCATAAGAGTAAGACTTAAAGCCCAGTTTTACTAAGAATAAAATGTTTACGACAGCTTAGACTCTTTTATTCTCAGCAAAATTTAGAGTACAATAGCTGTTGTTCAAAGAGTAAGTTGGTATAGATATACAGTAATAGCAAGTGAATCGAACTGGTATAGACAGAAACACAATGGAAAATATGATTAATAAGCAATAAATGGGCTAGATAAATAGATTATATGTTGGTATGTTGGGTTAACAAAAATCATTTTTTCTGATTAAATTAACTGGCGTTTTACTGTACATATTATCAAATCTCTTACCAACCCAAAATTTGCTTGAACCCACATTCTACCCAAAAAAGTTACAAGAGAAGTAATTTACTTGAGAAAAGTAATGCAAAACTGCCAAAAAAGAAAACATTGCGTAACCCTTTGCAGGACTTAAAACTTGATGCACTACATAGCTTCGAAGAATGAAGCGCGTATTTGCAGTTTTTCTTGACGTAGAAATTACAAAATTGTTGAAATTGTTACCAGTTTTTGTTTCTTTTATTGCTGATCAAGGTAATAAAAAAAGTTGATCTTAATTTGAAGTGGTTGTTTTGTAACGATTATCTCGTTTTGAAATAGCAATTCTGAAAACGTTCTATACAAATATGGCAAGCGTTACAACTTCTAATTTTAATTTGTTTAAAAAATGTGGCTATGTTACTTTTTCCTCTCGTAAACCTTTAGTCAACTTTCAATCTGTCTTGGGGCGAAAAGCGATGATGGCAAACATTATTCGAGCGATTGTAATTTTACTGGCTACACGTAAAGCAATTACAGTGAAAAATTACAGCTTCACTAACTGGTGTTAAAACTGGCTTCTCCTACAAAATAAATCAAAAAAAGAATGATCAAAAAGTCAATCATAGCTTCGTCAAAGTTGGGGTATATACTGAAAATAGCTCTCAGCCTATCTAGCTCAGAGCAACAATAATCAAAAATGTTTATAGTAAACAATAGATACTGATAGCTTGATTCAAATAACTAGCAACTAAAAAGCATCTAAATCAACAGTTCCGTGTAACATGATTCCGCTCGGTAGCTAAAGATTTGCAAAAAATGTTGTGTGTTTAAACGCATATAAAATATGAGAAATTTCTCAAATGTAAATGTTTTATCATATTCAAAAAGGATTTATTTATTGTTTCAACGACATAAACTATTTTAGTTAATTTCTTTTTGAATTCATTTGCTGTTGCTTCGTCCCAGAAATGTCTGTTTCGTCCGGTTCTTTTTTTGCTGCTAAAACAAATACATTAAAATTATCCTTTTTAAGTAAAGCATACCGAAAAACAAGTGAAGGTCAGATAACAACGTAAGCTAAATTTGTCTCTGCACAGCTTGAAAACGCAATGTTGATTAACTATTTGAAAGCATGATCAATGAATATTTATTTTTTCATTTGCGCAAGGTAAAGTTAATGTATAACCACCAGAAGACACAGAATAACTATAGCTCAGCTTACTTAGGTCAATAAAAATTGTTTAATGTTTAGCAAAAAGGAAAACTTACGGTAGGTACTAAAAAGGCTAATAATGAGAAATACACCACTCTTTAGGGCCTGTCTAGTGTCTACACTGTTAGTAAAACTGTAAGCGTACGAGCGTACTTTCATTTTAAACACAAATTCGGTACGTCCTACGTGCGGCCTTACCAGCAAACAAGCTCCATTTAGTTAAGATATACTAATGATACGCTTGTACCCCTCACGATTTTACGCACACTGTGGACCGGCCTTTAGTCTATAGCTTTATGGTAATGATAGTGTTAAAATTAGCACAATAAGATAAGGTTAAAAATTGCTAAAAATGGTCTCCAAAAGTAGATAGATTTTGATTTTTTAAGGTATCATTATTTAAAATGTTTAATTATTTAACGATTTATTTCATCTTTTTTTTTTAAACATTTTTAAAGTATCAATCTTGTTTTTGAGATAAAGGCATAAAGTATGAATTAAAACAACTCTCGCAAAACTTACCACGATAAAAAAATATGTTTTATCCATTCAACCATTTCTTAGATTTCTGAAAAATAATTTAAAATTGTCGAATTTCAACTCGTAATAAATTTCGAAGATTGACACAAAAGCAAGCAAGATATAATTCCATTGCAATCAGTCAAATCAAATGAAAATTATTCAAATCAAACCAGAGCACAACCAATACTAGAAAGGAATAATTCACGGAGATTTGAAAGTCTTATTAACAGAAAAATGGAAGAATTACAATTTGTAATATATTGTTTTTTATGTGTTGGTTTTAATTAAGGCTTGCCCCAAAGTAGCAAAAAGATTGTTTTTGGATTTACAAAGCCAAGCTACCCTATGTCTGCAGCCACTGCCAACTCTAAATTTTGCTTTTAGCAACTAAATTGAAAAGTTGTTCTAAGAAAGCTATCATTATTGTGAGAAAACAAAAACGGTGTTACATAAATTAAAATTTGTTCGCCCTCATCCCCATAAGTTCCGGAATAGCACATGTTTGCAACAAAAGCAAACTAATAACCCTTTAAGTGTTTAAGGAATATACAGCAAATTTACAAAATGACAAGATCATTATTATGTTCTCCTGATCAGTTTATTGCTTATTCAGTCAACATTTTGGGCGAGGTTTTGCAATCACGTTGATGAATAATTTTAGCACCATTTCATTGAAGGTTTTGGCTATTACTTTACTAAAGTTTGTACCGTGTTTCCCCGATAATAAGACCTACCCGCAAAATAAGACCTAGCGTGATTTTTGAGGATGATTTTAATGTAAGCCCTACCCTTAAAATAAGCCCTAGTTGAGAGCAGCAGAAAGACGAAAGAGTCAAACATTCTTTTTTTATATTTCAAAAAACCACCAAGGGAACCACAAGGGTACCAGAGATATCGCACCTCCGGGCGGGGAACCATAGCAAATCAACGGAAAAGGAAAGAAAAACAACGTCGATCAACAGGAATGTCCATGATTACAACATCACAGGAATTGCACTGGTAAACATCCGCGACCGGTTTTGTCCTTGCTCAAGGGACTCATCAGGCGGAAGAACAACGAGAAAACCAAATTAAGCAATGCAGCGACGGAGAACAGAACTTGCAAACCGACATCATGCATAGGCATCACGCCAAGCGAGTGTTCCTGGTCAAAAGAACAAAGCTATAGGGACCCTAAGTAGATTATCAAGAACTACAAAAAAACCACCAAGGGAACCACAAGGGTACCAGAGATATCGCACCTCCGGGCGGGGAACCATAGCAAATCAACGGAAAAGGAAAAAAAACAACGTCGATCAACAGGAATGTCCATGATCACAACATCACAGGAATTGCACTGGTGAACATCCGCGACCGGTTTCGTCCTTGCTCAAGGGACTCATCAGGCGGAAGAACAACGAGAAAACCAAATTAAGCAATGCAGTAGACTATCTACTTAGGGTCCCTATAGCTTTGTTCTTTTGACAAGGAACACTCGCTTGGCGTGATGCCTATGCATGATGTCGGTTTGCAAGTTCTGTTCTCCGTCGCTGCATTGCTTAATTTGGTTTTCTCGTTGTTCTTCCGCCTGATGTGTCCCTTGAGCAAGGACGAAACCGGTCGCGGATGCTCACCAGTGCAATTCCTGTGATGTTGTGATCATGGACATTCCTGTTGATCGACGTTGTTTTTTTTTTCTTTTTTTATATTTATTCAAACTGCTTTAATGCGGTGTATGCCATCCTTTTCAAAAAATCTTTTTGAATAAATTCTTGAATTTTGAATAAATTGTTGTTAATGAGTTTCTGAACAAAAAAAACATGTTAATGGCAAGTAAATGTAGATCTTTTTTCGTAATTTCTGTTTATTTAAAATCTCGTAATTTTTACTTTGTAACTTCATTTTTTGATATATCAAAATAATACATCCCCCTAAAATAAGCCCTAGTGCCATATTTTGGAGTAAAAATTAATATAAGCCCTGTTTTATTTTCGGGGAAACACGGTATCACGAATTTTTGTATCAGGAATTTCATCCATTTAAAAGCTTTTATAATAACCGTTATATCTTTTATTACAAATGGTGGTAATTATTTTCATAAACACCATTGCAAAACTTCGTATAAAAAAGCAGCCTTCTCAGAGATTTAACTACTGTATTAACATCACAAATTTGGAAATTTCAATCAATTTACGTCTAAAGCGGAGTTGGAATCCGCTCCTGGTAACGGATCCATCGGATCGGAACAGAAGATGAACCGAATTGCTCAACGAAACATACGAGTCAGGGATGAAACTCCCACTCATTCGTTGGACTTCAACTCCATTTTCTTCAATCTGAAGACATCTCATGTTAAATCGTATTCACGGCGTTGTGGATAGGATTCATGCAAACAACCAATTCTTTAGCATAACATCCCGATCAGCAGTAAAGTGGATAGAGCGTAGGCAACTGAAACGGTAGACTCGGATTCGATTCCAGGTTGGGTCAAACCAAATACTATAAAACTTAGTATTCACAGCTTCCTGCTTGACGTTCAGCATTGAAAGATAGAGTGTTAAGCCTCCACCGTGTATGATGGACATGTGCAGCCTGAATCGAAGACTAAAAGTTTCCTCGCTTTACTCCGGCCAAGTCAATTTGGTGAATAAAAATGTAAGTACTTTAATTGCTGTAATACGAACTGCAAATAGAAACCTAGTATCTGGAAAGTTTTATTTGATCGCTAAAGTGCGTAAAAATATTAAGTACAGTATTTTTGATTGCCCAGTATATTTCGATGATTTGTGCTATATTCAATAACCATTTAAAAAAAGCTACAAAGCTAAAACCCGGGCATTTGGTCGAGCGGTTACGCGTTCGTCTCTGGAGCGGGAGGTCTGAGGTCCAAATCTCAGATTGTTCAAATTCGACAAAGAGCTGCCAACGGCTCGCCACCCTGCGACAATTCTTTGAAAGGAGCTGTGTTGCCCGCAGGCGCAATGACGAAGAGATGACGCCCGCGAACTCGTTACACCTTATCGGCGTAATACCGGGAGTATAATGAAAGATTTGATTTAAAACAAAATTAAGACAAACTAACGCGTGTAGTTTTGCTTGCAGAAATATTAAAAGAGTAGAGTAGTACATTAGCGGCATCTAAGTTGATTAGTGAAGTGAAGTAATTTTTTTTGCAAAAATGCATTCGGCACTGACTGAGGAAAAAGCTGATAAACACGAAAATAGCTTACCTTGAGTGTAGCTGTAATTACATTTTATTCATTTAGTTCTGGGGTCGGCAACCTGCGGCCCGCGGGCCAAATCCCGCCAGCCGACACATTTTATCTGACCGCAGCCTCTTTTCAAAATTGTTTATTTATCCGACCCGCGACCTCTCTACGTAATTATGACAATTAGCGTAGCAAACACACGTATGGCGATCACTATTTAAATGAGCTGAAACCACGCTTCTAATCTATTGCAATGAGCAATAGATTTGACTGGAAGCATTTCCGTGTTTTATTCTGTTGAAGATCGGCGGAAAAAGAAAACACGAATTTTAGTCACGCATCAAGCACTTCGCAGTTCACACCTTGACCTATGAAAACACGGAGAGCGAGCGTTTATGCAGGAATTGCAGTAACATGCAAGGATGGCAGTACGGTAAGGTACGGTACGTTGGTACGGTACGCCTCAATTTTTGCTAAGAAGTACAGTACGCTTTTTCTGTAATGGTACGGGTACGGTACGTTGGTACGCTCTTTGAATTAAAAATCCCAGACTCTTCGCACATTGTGCTGGCTTTTTGTATATAGATGCAAAAAAAAACAAACAGCTGAAACCGGCGCTAAATGTTTGAATTGAGGTCGCTGATTTAAAGGCTAGAGATTTTAACCACAGTTAAAGTTGCGAGTAGTTAAAAGCTAGGATGGCAATGCGGTGCGGTGCGTTGGTATGGTACGGTATGCCTCGATTTTTGCTAAAAGGTACGGTACGCTTTTTTTGTTATGGTACGGGAACGGTACGTTGGTACGGTACGTTGGTACGGTATGCTTCAAAAATTTAACTGAAGTACGGTACGCTGGTACGGTACGGTTCAAGGTGTAAGGTACGTAGTCCGCAAATTCTAAACGTACCGTACCGTATACTGCCATCCTTGGTTACATGCTTTCTAATGTCGTATTTGTTTGCCACTGAGCAGTTTGCTTTAATAATAACTGAATTTCTGGTTTGTTTTTAGCTAAACTTTTGAGCTAGAAAACATAGCCTTTGTAACTTATTTTAGAAATCTTAAAATGTTATCAAAACGTAGAAAATTTGGTGAGGAATTCAGAGCTTTTAAAAAAGAGCGGTAAAACCATTTCTTTTTTATAAATCACCTTAGAAGACCTACTTGTTTAATTTGCAACGAATCTATTGCTGTCAATAAAGAGTACAATCTCAAGCGTCATTATTATGAATCAAAACACAAAAGTTATTCTGAGCTTGTGGGTCGCTTGCAAGATGTTATGCTTCTGGCTTCTTCCAATTTCAAACCAAACCGTGATAAACTTGCAGACCAAAAACAACATCGAGCATCTCAGCGACGTTTTGACAATGAATGAATTTTTAAATTTTTTCACCGGTTTGTTTTTATGTTTTTGGCGTCCGTGACTGTAATAAACTTTCAGTTCAAAAACCTTATTAAAGTTGTGACAGTAATAGTAAATGAATGTTCTTGTGCATTTCCATATCCTCACGAATGGTTAACCCTATTCGGCCCAGGGGGGATCGATTAGCTACCCCCCTTCGTTTATTTCGAAATTTTGTTATGAAGCAGTCAAGTCACAATAATCAAATTTCTAGACTTTCCCTAAAATTTACTGCTTCAACTTTCATTAGTAAAACCATTGTCGTATGACAACTAGATTCGGAGTTATTAAACGTTTCTCAAGGTCGAACCTGCGTTTCTGGCAAAATTTTTGAAAAATTAATTTAATCCTGTTAATCCCTATTGTTCTGTCGTAGTTGATAATGTCACGCTTTTTCGTACATTGGTAATGTGAATAAGAACGTAAATCCAGTGACCTCTTGAACGGCTTTTGTTGCTAACGATGTTCAAAAAGAGTTGTGACAAACTAACAATAGATTTTCATTTACTATTTTGCCTGAGGCATTATAATTTTCATAATGATTTCAAAAGCTCTCAGCTAAATTTCTCAGACATTTTCTTGTAATTTTACCAAATTTCAAACTAAGTTTCATTTTTAGCATTTCGCTAATAAATAAGAATTGCGATTTAGTGGTATAAACGTATTTATTGATAAAAAAATTGGAGGCCAACATAAGCGCGATTCCTTTTGTTTTTTGCCAATATTTTTATTCACATTGCTAAAATATAGTAGTCAAAAATGTCCATAAGTTATCAAGTGTGTGGCATGCAGTATGAATTTCGGTAGACTTTATGTTCGAAATTCGTTTTTGGTAACTAAAAGAAAGAAAAACAAACGCAAATCATAAATAGTTTTAGTTTCTGCTAAGCAGCAATATCAGGAGAAAGATGTTCATTTTTCAAAAAAACATACGCATAATTTTGACTGCCTAAGGTTTTCCATGAAGGTCAAGTGGCAACACCTAAAACAGAAATTTGCCAGTGTGTCTTTGCGTGTGACGTAGCAGCACACCAACAACTTGATTGTGCGCATCCGCGTTGCTTTCACTAAATTGCAACATTTCATAGATATTCAACAACATTGCAAAAAGGAGAGAGTTTTTGATAATACTTGTTTCGGAATCATTATTTTCAATTTTTACGTTTTTTGTTATTCAAGGTTATTATTGCTAAAAACTTTGTGAAAAAAATGCTATTCGAAGCAATAACCAATAGCTAATGTAAAATATTGTTAAATTTTTTAAAATTCACATCAAACTAAACAATTATTGGGTATGTACATTGTAAAATGTGCTATGTGATATATTATACTTGTTACCGCATTTACTAATTTCTTATTAAATGCTACTATAGGCTTACTGCATGGCGTACTACTGCAGATATTACTGAGTTTCATATTGATTTTTCATTTGTGGTCTGTAATGATAGGTGGCAACCGTGGCATCCTAAATTAAAAAAAGTATGTTGTTTTATTTCTTTTCAATTTTCGATTTTATGTGTGTACATTTACAACCAACAAAAATTATGTTTGTAGATACAAAATATAAAAACGGAAAGCAAATTCTCTAACAAACAGACTTTGCAAATTACAATCCGATTAGCTGATCATTTAGTAAATACAATTATACTGAATTTTTTTGTGATCATAAATAACTAAGGTATCTAAATTCACTGATGTCGTAGGCAATTTTTTAATATTTCTAATTTAGTGCAGTTATCTCACGGCTTTATCGCATGCAAACAATATTGCTGGTTCTAGATGCGAGGACAAAAGGAGTGCAATAGCTTTGATGATTTTGATCAAAGAAGAGAACCAGCAAATAAATTTTTACCCTTGAAATTATGCTATTTCTTTTTTACTGTTTTTCTAAACTTAATCAATACTATTCCCAGAAACAACCAAAGTTTGCAACAATTTGTTATAAAGCCACCTCCGAAATAAAATCTTAAATATTATCAAGATAAAATCGTTACGTTTGAGAATTAGATAGTCTTTGTAGAATGATAAGAATAATGATTAAAAAAAATGGTATTTTAATCAGCATAACCATTAATTGTAATTGCAATGTTGGAAACAATTTTAATTTTTGCTTCTACTTCTGAAATCATTTGTAATAATGCACTAGAAGGTGAGCTTATTGGGTACTGTATAAGATTTTGGAAAATCTAATGACGAGCAATAACCAAATTAATGCAAGGTTCCTTATATAAACTTCAAAAAAACTGTAGAATTTTTGAGAAAAAAATACTCTCCAATATTAGACAACGTAATCTTTTGCAAAGTAAGCAAGAAAAAAAACTAATCCGACTCCAAAACCTATTACAGTACTTTAAATTGACCAAACTATTATTCTAAAAAATGAACCAAGAACCCGAGAATCAAGTTAGACCAATTTCTTTTATTCTAATAATTCAAAAGCCCGTAAAAAATGATACAAAAAATAGTTTGAAAAAATTAATATTCACTACACTCCGTCCGACAAATTTTGAAAGTTTTTTTTGTAAGTTTGAAGTAATTGCATTTTGATTTACCAAGTTGTCAACAGACTGCGAAAAAATTGTTTATTTTTTGAGAAAAGGCTGCCGTTTGCCCACCTGTCTACCACACACAGTGGAAGTTTCACACTGCCCATTTTATTGTTAATATTTAGCCGGAAAGCTAGATGTGAATACAAACTTTTTTCGAGTTTTGGTTTGACAAGACCGGTAATCGAATTCAAATCTACTGTATCAGCAGCTCACGGTTTATCCATTCAACTACTGATAAAAAATGATACGATTGGTAAGACAAACAGTGCTGTTATATGCAAAATGCTACGCTGTACTTTTGATTAAGTTTAACAAGAGTAGCAACAAATGCAATTTTTCCATTGCCAGATGTACCAGACTGAGAATGCAACCCATAGTACGAGTTTTTCAAGTGAAATATTAGACTACGAATCTTCAGCATACTAAAAATTACATCAAAATTCAACTAATTTTATCGACGTTTGTTACAGCTATGTCATAAACATTTACTAACAAAATGAGAATGAGAAAAAATAGTGGTTTGATGCTAGTTCTTTAATAAATTTTGTACAAAAAATACTAAATTTGGTAGTGCTTAGCTAAAGGAACTAGAACAGTAACAAATACTCAGCTTGCAATTAATTCACGCAACAAACTAATAATTTAGACATTTTAACACAATAGGAATAATCTTTTAGTTTAGTCCGTAATTATCTCTGAGTTACTGAATAAAACTCCAGCTGCGATGCCGCGTCACGTCAATCAAACTCTTATTAACATTATGCAGATGAAAAGCGAACCGATCGCTTCTGATAATCCTTGACTTATTTTGAAATTAATTGAAGATCAAGTCTGCAAATATAATGACAAAAAGTTTAGGCGTTTTGTTAGAAAATTGAGCTTCTCGTAGAGCAAAAACGGACTTTTTATCTTTTGTAATTCGGGAGTTATTGACGTTTGAATGTGTTGTGTTGAATCGACCCCCCCCCCCCCCCCCCCAGGCCATTAATCCAAAATTTTGCCTGGTCCGAATAGGGTCAAGTTATGTTTTTGATTTCTTACCTTACCTAACCTTTCAATAGCAAGCACAACATCAACAGTCTCGTTGACTTTACGTGACAAAATAAACATTTTTTGTGTGTTTTTCGTGCAGATTTAGTGGAAACCTTATTTATGGCCCGCGGCCAATTATTGAGCTTGATTTTGGCGCGGCAGAATCAAAAGGTTGCCGACCCCTGATCTAGTTGAATTGACCCGGAGACAGCAAAGGGACCTTTCGGTCTTCGACTCAAGCTGCCATCTGCCCACCTGCCTACCTTACACGGTGGAAACTTTACATAGTCCCTCTTTATTTCTGAACGTCAAACAGGAAAGCTATGAATATCAGCTTTTTTTATAGTCTTTGATATGACCCAAACGGAAATGAAACCAGAAGCTGCTGTTTCAGTAGCAGACGCTCTATCCACTCGATTTCAGATCGGTACACATTCCGCGGTTGCTAAGCAGATAGGAAAGGCTGCAAAAGAACTTACAGATCTGTCTTAAGTCAAGCAGTGGTATTGAGAACCAATTTTGTTGGGTCCTCGACAACTGACCGCGACAAACTGATCGCGAACCAACTGACCACGAGCAAACTGACCGCGGACAACGCCGATTGGCTGAATAGGGCAATCCTAAATATATTTTTACTATCCCCAGAGCCATCTTGCCCAAACCCTCACTTTGTGACGAAATCACTGCGACGAAATCAGTGACGAAACCACTGTAACGAAATCGTCGCTTCACGGTCAGTTTGTTCGCGGTCAGTTTGTCGCGGTCAGTTGACTTGGCTCGAGTTTTGCTTAATGTACGTTTGTAGTCAAGTTTAAACTTTTTAGCATATTAATTTTAAAGTGATCATTATCAATGTGCACTGCAGTTAAGATGAAAAATAACTTTAACCATATAAATGATTAAATTATAATTTTATTCAAAGTCAAATTTAGAAACCCTCAACCGTCTGTTTCACCCTTAACGGGATCATCAGAAGAGAACTTCTAAACAACATATACAAAAACAAATGGATTAGTTACACTTGAAACATAGATTTGTAAACAGTTATTAAAAAAATAATGCGCCTGCCTGGCCTCGAAACTTTCGTCAACTGGGCCACACAACAGTTGTTATAGGACTTTAAAGTTGAAAGGCGGACAAGATTGTGTTTACTAAATACTACGCTTGTTGGGTTTGTCGTCGGTTAGTTTCAATTTTGAGTGACTTATAATTAGTTAACTTCCATCAGATTAAATTTGAAAGGCAGGAGTTAAAAGCATTGAAACGACTAATACGAAAACTCAATATAGCACTGCCAGTAGGTTTATAATTTATCCGAAGAAGTGGAGTTGTGGTAAGCGCATAAAGCTTAATCAACATCTTTTAGCAAAAATTTGGTTTTGTGAGTGCATTTTGAAATTAGCTCGGAGCGTTTGTTCAGCAGTACTTCTGGTTTCGCTTTGATGATTTGCAGCTTTTCTGCCAAACAAAGGCTACATATTTTTGCACCACAGCAATGTGGAGCAGCTTCTTTAATGACGCTTCATTGGATTTGGTAATCGTGGCCTTTGTTTTTGTTCTCCCAAACTCGTTTTGATAGTTCGGTACTTTTCGCTAGGCGCTGATGTCAAAACGAAGAGCTGTGTTTGTTGAAGCGTTTTTTGAAAGCAGTTGAGCACGATCCATGATAGTCGTCTCTTTTGTTTTCAGATGAGATGGTGGTCTCGTAAACTAGGCAGCTTTTCAGGCAATTTCCGTTTAGAGGGCAGTTGGATTTGTTTTGACAATTGCAATTTTCTGCCTATTTAGTTTCGTTGGTTTTCGGTGGTTTGCCACGTAAGAATTGTGTAGTTTGATTATAGCTGCTATGTTTGGCATTCAGCTATACCTGAATTTTACGCAGTTACGATTGCAACTGGAGTGCAATTTGTGGTTGGGAGGGGAGTGCGTGTCCAAAACATTTAAAACTTTTCTGCCGATATTTGTGGATACGTTATTGCTAAAAGGGGGTTTAAACCAAGTAATGTTTCGTTTTCTGTATCTTTTTCTGCTGCTATTTTCTGTTTGAAATTCTAATTTTTGCTTGTATCTACTTTTTTCTAGGGCTTGTGCGTAAGCAGGTTTTGCTCTGTCGAACTCTTCCTGATTGCGTGATATGCCAGATAATCTTTTCTCTATCATCTTGGGAAGTTGCTTTTTGATGTTGGGAGGGTGGTTTGACTGGGTATGAATGTATTGGAGTAATGAGTTTGGTTTCTTGCAGGGCCAGTATTTTCCGTTATCCGCGTTGAACATGACATCCGAAAAGTCAGTTTGCTGCATGCCGGTTTTAATAGTTATTTTGAGATTGTTGGTTTTAACCCTATTTCTAGGGGGGACAAATTTGCCCCCTATTAGTTATTTTAATATAGCTCCTAAACTAAAAAAAAAATTTTACTTTGATTCACCCTGACTTTAAATCAAATTTAATAGCACACATTTTCAGAAAGTTTGGGGTCAGCCGGACAACCGGAAGTGACGTCATTTTTGCCTTTGTCAGAAACACCTACGGCGTTTCAAGCAGTTTTGAGCACAATGCATGCTTATCAGTGTGCGTATTCTAGTCATTGTACTGCGTAATGATTATCGATGCTAATTTTTAGCAGAAATAAAATAATTTATTTACTGATAAATGCACTGCATTATCATTTCGTCATTAATGACTTTATAATTCAAAAACATTGCTTTATCTGCTGTTTCTCGAAATAAACTGCGTTTTCATAAACAAAAATATTCATTTTCATCAGCTGTTGAATGATATAATGAAAATGATTCTGCAGTACTCTAAAATTTTGTGAATGTTGCTATATATCCCAGTTACAAAAAATTACAAATAACAATAAATACAATAAATTGAAGATGATGTCATCATGCATGTAACGTTATCATGCATGTGACCTCATCATCTGCGGTGACTTTATCAGAGATGACTTTGAAATAACAAAAGTCCAAACTGAAAATAATATATCGCAACATTTAGACGAATTTGCATGCTGTTATAAGGATTTACATGCTTTGATGATGTCATGATCGTTTTCGTGACATCACAACCTCAAAATATCTTTTTTAATTTAACAAAAACTAGCTTCAACATACAAAAATCTTACTTTTATCACTTACCAATTGGTTTTTAAATAGGGGGGGGGGGGGCAAATTTGCCTCCTTCCCCGATACAAATCCGGTGTAAAAATATCCCTCTTGATATAGGGTTAAATAAGTTTCTGATGTTCTTGATAATTCGTTCGGTGTCTGGTCCTGAAATGCCGAGTAAGATTGCTGGACCATCATCGCGGTAGGGGCCGAATGATTCAACTGGTAATATGTTTGATAGTTGGTCAAGTAGGTAAAGACCTACTAGTTCATAGATTTCTGCGCCATCGAATATTCCCATTGTCACGTCGAATTCGGGGTCTCTCTTTTTTACCCATACCTTGTCCGTTCAGAATAAAAAGGATTTTCGGCAGTGTCGAATAGTTAGTATAATTTCTTCAGAAATTTCGGCATGGTGAGCAAAGAAACCAAGAGCATTTTCTTGCAGGTTTTCAGAAATCGATGGATAAAAATTTTCAATATCAAATTTCAAGAATTTGCAGTTCTTTTTATTGGAAGTTGATTTTTTGAACCACGAAATGACACAAGCTGTGTTTGTCTACAGGTTCAATCATTTTTTTTTGTCGAATGAAGTAATTTGTTTTGTCTAAGTATTGTTTGCTGATTTTTCCAATTTCGGTTTTTGCGGGGTTAATTAGCCTGCAGTGGAAATAAGGGGTATTGCGGTGGAAATTGTCCTTGTGGTCTTTGAGGGTGACAAAAAAGTTACGCTTGGGAAATTAAAACGCTCCGAGCTAATTTCAAAATGCACACACAAAAACAAATTTTTGCTTAAAAATGTTGATTAAGCTCTACGTGCTTACCAAAACTCCCCTTCTTCGGATAAATTATAAACCTACTGGCAGTGCTATATTGAGTTTTCGTATTAGTCGTTTCAATGCTTTTAACTCCTACCCTTCAAATTTAATCTAATGAAAGTTACCCAATTATAAGTCACTCAAATTTGAAATTAACCGACGACAAACCCAACAAGCGTAGTATTTAGTAAACACAATCTTGTCCGCCTTTCAACTTAAAAGTCCTATAACAACTGTTGTGTGGCCCAGTTGACGAAAGTTTCGAGGCCAGGCAGGCGCATTATTTTTTTAATAACTGTTTACAAATCTATGTTTCAAGTGTAACTAATCCATTTGTTTTTGTATATGTTGTTTAGAAGTTCTCTTCTGATGATCCCGTTAAGGGTGAAACAGACGGTTGAGGGTTTCTAAATTTGACTTTGAATAAAATTAAAATTTGCTCTGATCTCTGATCATTGAGCTTTCTTCAGTTGAAGATGCCAAAACGAATAGTTAAAAAATTAAATTCTTTATTTTTCTTATTAAAAGCGTTTCAATCAACGTTTGGTGAAGATTTATCCCATCGCCAAATTCTCGAAAAACAACAAATTTTTTACAAAAGGATAAAAATACTGCTTATGTTACTCACTGACAAATAGTCAAACACCGACTCTGTGTTGAAACTGTCAAAATCAATTCGAATTCTTCTACCAAGTTCGCTCGAGGTCAACGACCATTGGCAGTCTTGGTTGTTTTCGTAATAATCTCCGTTTTCTGGAAAGACCAGAACCTGACTGGTGGTAGAGACGTATATCCGATTACCACAAATTTCTGGCAAAAAATACAGCACTATATATTTAACCAAATATCTGAACAGCTAAATTCAATTGAATTTTCTCAAAAGTAAAAAGAATTGAATTACTCAACACCTTTATTCACGAAATTGCCTAAAACAGAAGACAGCTGCTGCAAAGGGACCTTTCTGTTTTCTAGTCAAGCTGTCTCCTGCTCATCTGTTCATGCCACACACCCGGTGGAAGCTTCGCACAAACCTTTTTTTTTGTTCAGTAGGAAAGCTAAGAATACCAATTTTAAATGCTTGAATTGACCCGACCGATAATCAAACTCAAGTCAAGCGTTTTGGTAGTAGAAGCTTTATCCACTGGACCCACTGAAAGAGAGAATGAATTTTTTTTTAACATTTTATACTAGACTATCTTTTACAAAGATCAAATCCAAAATATATTCATTACTTTTTTGATAAATGGTAATTATTTTTGATTGAAATTTAGAATTTGTATTATAAAACAAGATTTTAAATCAAATTCTGTATTCAGATAATGCGCTGCCTTTAAACTCAATAGTAAGTATCTGCTTACGTTTAAAGTTGAGTTGAAATCCAGGTCCTGTAATCGATCCGTCTGAGTGGAACACCAGGTCAAATGAGCTGCCACTGGACACGTACGAAGCTGGAATGGAGCTCCCACTCATTCTTCGGATTTCACTCTCGTTTTCCTCGATCTGATGAAATACTGTATTATAAAAACGGTGAAATCTCATAGACTTTACAAAAACCTCTAGAGACTTCGGCAGATATAGGTGCTCCGCCTAACCTGTGTCACTCCGGGTTAAAATGATTATCCATTATAAACGTGGAGACAGTATTAAGGAGTTGTCAAATGAAGTAGGATTTAAAAAAATGATGTTGCTGTGAACTATTAAATTATTTGCTTATTTCACTTCAGGAATAATAACAAAAAAATATAATTTTACGTATTTAAAAACTTAAGTAAAAACAAACTATATACTAATAATTTCATGTTTCGAATGTAAAGATTTGAAAAACGTAAATTCGAAGTATTATTATTCTTATAAATGTTTTTCGTGTATTTTAGCAAGCAGTCTTCTTTACTTAATTATTCTTCTGTATTCAGTATACAATAGTTATTTTTCAAACCTATTGATTAAATCTACTTTATCTGCTTTACAGCATGTGCTAATTTTTTCAAGTAATTTTTTAAGTATGAGGCTTCATTTTGCTCTAGTTTAATCTTTGGTTCAAAACGATAAGAACAAAAAGTTTGACTTATCGGAAGAAATTCATGAACAAGCCTTAAACGCCCTACAAAAATTAATCTTGAGTTGAAAACATCATTGTTTATTTATTGAATCAAAAATTTCGTGATTGTTTTAATGAGATAAAATTTTTTACCGGTCTGCAACAAGTAGCAAAGTTATTAAAACCATTATTGCTATATATGGAGAAAACCTATACAATTTATCTAACATTGCAAATACCGCATACAATCCATTTATACGTATAAATAATTATTTTGTTGAGGTAAAAGTAAAGAGCACTTTTTTATTTTATTATTGACTTGATTAGAAACAATAGCATTTTCATTATAAAAGTGCATTTACACAAGATGCGATGCAAAGCGAAGCAAAGGTAGGCGACCTTCGCAAGTGGTCGCCCACGTCACTTGCTTAAAGTAAGCTAACCACTTATTAACGATTGCGACTAGTCGCAATCTTTTGCAAGTAATCAATGATATCACGTTTTTGATTGCTTCGCGTCGTTTCGAAATGCATCGCTTTCTGTGTAAACGCACCTTTATGCTAATGACTGTGAGTGTGAGGTCTCATGCATTAGGCATTACTATCAATCTTACCAGCAAATAATCATGAAATGACTCAGTATGAAAACTTTCAAAATTGATTCGAATTCGACTTTCGGGGTCATTTGAGGTCAGCGTCCACCGGCAATCTTGGTTATTTTCATAAGAAATTCCATTTTGAGGAAAGATTAAAAGCTGACTGTTGGTAGTAACGTCGATCGTAGAGCCGCAAATCTCTAAAGAAAAAAGAAAGATTTTAAATCAAAAGTATCAAACCAGGTGAAATTTCAAAATAACATCATTGAAAAAAAATCATTTCATTATTGTCAAATTTATTTTTGGAATGAATACTGCATTGTTGAGAAAAACGAAAATTAGCAAAGAGAAATTGGCAACTCGTAGGATAGAATACTGAAAAGAAAGCATATGCTTCTTTTTTAGTTGCACTGTGGAAACCAAGTATTTGTTTCTTTGACAATAACCTATAATTTGATCAAATTATTCAATCATGCTGATAAGGAAAAATGAAATAGCATTGCGGCTACGCAAAACAAATCTGTAACAAATTTGACCAATTAGGTTCTTTTTCAAGCCAAAAGAGGAGTCCAGTATCTAAAGATATATATTTTAGTATTTTTCAAAAAGATTGTTAGTAAAAACAGTAAAATGTACAGCATTACAAAATTACAGAAAGTTTGATTTTATAAAGTATTTAATCTTTCTCAATTGTCTAAAATTAGAATTTAACATACTAAGGAAATAGAACGTTGCAATTTCGTGCTGTTTATTCATTATTCACTGTAATTTGCAATCAGCTTTTTGGGATGGCTAAGGAGTTTACTAGTCATTGACAGTTAGAAGGTCAATTAAGGATAGGAAAGTAACACATAGATAAAGTTTTAATGGGGTGCTGATACATAAGTATGCTGACTTTGTGTTTGGACATTAAAATACTCTTAAACCTATCAGTAAGTGGTAAAAACTCATAGATCTCGTGTTTAGACATTTTAAAAGTTTTCACAATTAAATCTTCAAAGGGTTGCCGAAAATTATATGCATTTTTTGTCTTACTCTGAGATAGAGAATCACAAAGCTGTTCTCACAGATGAGTAAGTTTTGTTTGCAACGTTACGTACTGTAAGGCGGCTTTTACCGATCATACGTATTTGCGCGGAAGAAATACGCTTGTCATTTAGTTGCATGCATTTTGCCTTTTCTTTTTCTGCATTTACATTAAAAAAGATATCACGTTTATCTTCGCATGTAAATAGGCGTGATCGGTAGAAGTCGCTCAATATTGTAATCTTGGAAAAAAAAGCCACAAACCCTTATCCAAAAGTTTGCCTACAAACACTGAGATTGGAGTAAAATGTTTCAAATTTTCTATATAAAGTTTTCCACATAACCCTAATAGAAGTTATCTAAGCTTTTTTTTACTGTCGTTTAGTGGGGAAAAGTCAAACACAGTATCTCGATAAAAAACCTTACGGATGTAACGGAGTCGAAATCCCGTATTTGTTACTGATGCATCAGAACGAAATACCAGTCTCATTGAACCGCCGTCAGAAATATAAGGATCAGGGATGAAGGATCCGCTTTTCGAAAAGATTTTACTTCCATCTTCTATCTGTAGTTGCAGTACAATATACGGTAAGTTGCATACTTTTAATGGAAGTTAATCAATACATCGAATTTATTACTGAATGACACAATTAAAATTAAAAAAATTATTGCAGTGGATTTGCAGAAAATATCCAGAAGTTTCAAAACTGGAAAAAAATTAATAAATTTCGTTGTCTTGCAATTGAATTCTGATATCATTCCCGTTTACTGTTTCTCATTGCGCTGGTCAAGTCGTGTTTAAAATTAACAGTAAATTTGAAAATATTTCAAATCTACTGTGCAGGTATTGTATGTTTGTATATTTTAATTAACTCTATTTTACACTTGGTATATGACCAAAGCATTATACACAGGGAGGGACAAAATGCTCCACCCATCTAACTCTTAAACCAAAACTCATGGGAACACCAAGTTGGGCATGCTGGTAGATGTTCAAATGTTCACTCACATATTTTAGAAAAATTAGCTTTGATTTAACGACATCATCATTGTGATGTCAAGGTCGTATTTTGAAAAGTGACGTCATTTCTTTGATGATGTCGCGGGCGGTTCAAATTTTGTACATAAGTTGTTTTTGATACTGAATCATAAAATTCCTAAGTCAAGTTCGTTACGTCACAAAAGCGTATAATGATGTGACTTACGTTAAATATTAGGCAAAAATGTTTAGATTTTGGAAAGTGGCTTGGTGAAACCACAAAAGTCGGGAAACTTTCCGCTACCTTAGCAAGTTACAAATTTTCGGGAGTTATTTGTAATGAATTTTGGCTAAAAGTCTAGTTGATTTGGAATAAAAATCTTTTTTCTGAAGTGATTCATCACAAAAAAATCGTTAGGCAGGGGAAAAAGTTCCCATCCTCCTTCCGGTGCAAAACCGGTCGGGTTAAATGACTAAACTTGAAAATTAGTTCGTCAGCCTTCCAAAATAACTTCCCAAGACACTTTTTTGCATTTTACGAAAATTAAAAACGAATTTTGTTTTTAAAGAAAAATTATTTATTATATTTTATCCACTACCACTAGCTAAAATTTTTAAATTTCAAAAATTTTTCAAAAGGTTAAAGAGCTTATACCTCAGATACTAATCATACAAAAATTAATTGGGTAAAAAAATGACTTAATCAATTATTTTAAAAAACAAGCAATTTGAAATACTCGTTTCAAATTTTTTTTGTTTTAGGGAATTCATACATTGAAACTGAAATCATACATTAAAATAAGAGGCCACTGACTTCATTCAGTACAGTTTGGTTTGGAAATGTTTGTGTTTCTTGGATGGAGAAGAAAATATTAAGTAATTGATAAGACTAATGCAGAAAGACGGTTTTTTGAATTTTAGTTTTTTAATGGTTATTGTTTAGGTATAGGGAAAAACAGTCAGTTTCGATTTTCAGCATCATTTTTGAGATTGCTGTCGAGTAGCATATGAAATGAGGAGCACTTTCGAGCATTGCTTTGATTAAAATGTTCTTG
Organism: Trididemnum nubilum; assembly: GCA_963965965.1. Taxonomy (NCBI): domain Eukaryota; kingdom Metazoa; phylum Chordata; class Ascidiacea; order Aplousobranchia; family Didemnidae; genus Trididemnum; species Trididemnum nubilum. The sequence goes on along the minus strand of OZ014485.1, from coordinate 5,589,490 downwards.
TCTTCAATGCAGCTTTTCGTATGACACTTATCAAGGAGAATTGTCACAATGATGAAAAGCGCAGGAAAAAGAGAGGCTGTATATGTAGGAAAAAGCCAAGCCGTGATTCGCTGGAAAATATCAATGAGAGAACGTCATTAATGCACAATCTTTAAACAGTACACGAATTATTTTACCTCCCAAAGGCTGCAGGACAGAATTAAACAACACGTTCCTAAATTTATCCGCTCTTGCAATTCTTCCCAGAAATGCATACTTCCTGCCAATCAGTGCTAATCTTCCACCCAGTGGAATACATAGTATCTTGCTTCTGATTCAGCCATCAGACTCCATCTTTGACAAAATCCTCAACTGTGCTCAACATTACCCTGACTGTAGATTCTCTATTGCTGCCGAAGTTCGTTCTTCTTTCCATCTCTCTGCTTTTGTAGCCACTTCCATCAAAACTTCTCACCCCGCCCTGGGCCGGCAAAAAGAATTCGTGTACTGTTTTAAAATCGTGCACTAACGACGCTTTCTCATTGTCTATTCCAGCCAATCACGGCTCTGCTTTTTCCTATAAATAGCCCCTTCTTTTCCTGCGCTCTTCATTCTGACGATTCTTCATAACAAGTATCAGACGAAAAGCTGCTTTGAAGACAAAAACATTTTAATCAAATCAATTATCAAGTTCTGTACCACCAATCAACACTTCCGAGCAATAAAAAATTGCTCCCAATTAAGTCACCAAGATTGGCTGCAATTAGCATCCAATGTAAAGCCAATTTTTGCTCTTTTAAATCGAAATCGTATTGTAACTCCTGTAATAGGTTCAGTACTTTTTGCAGAAAAAATTTGGGATTTAGTGAAATTTTATCTTTAGTCAAAAATTCTTTGATGTGCAATATTTACCAACAAATAATCATAGATGGCTTCTGTTTCAAAACTTTCAAACTCGATTCGAATTCGGCTTTCGGGGTCACTCGAGATCAATGTCCACTGGCAGTCTTGGTTGTTTTCGTAAAAACCTCCGTTTTCAGGAAAAACAAGAAGCTGACTGGCTGTTGATACGTCAAGCTCGTACCGACAACCCTCTTGCAAACCTGGTGTAAGATTTAACAGAATGTAGAGTAAAAATTATTTACCATCTTTCAGTAGATATATTTCACAAACAGTTAATGAACAATTTTGAGGTGGTGCAAAATCTGAAAATGATTTTCATTAAGTCGATTTCATGTAAACTTTCACAATAAGCTTTTCCTATATAACTTTTCAGTTGCATTCTCTGTAAAGTTTTGGACGAGATGAACAGGATCTTTAATGACCATCGGAAATGTTGTGTTTGGGTTTTTTAGGATAATGCTCTAAGCAGACTTGCAATCTACAATAAACAGATATGCATTCTAAAGAGATTGCACATCAGCGGTAAAGAGAAATGCAACCTATATGGTAATAGCAGTCTCTGATCTTATCGGAACAGTTGAAGAGTAATTACGAACTGCTTTAGCTTGTACAAGTCCGGTGAAATATAAACGGCTTCCGACAGACTCAAGTGAAATTGAAAACAAGCTGTGGTTATAGGGTTCTAAATCACGAATCAGAATAGTTGCTGCACAGTCACTGGTTGGATTCCAACAAATGTTGGCTAATGCCTAAATTACTCATCTCTGGTTCCAATTGAGTCTTACTTTTGGCTTTGCATTTTCTACTTTGCTGGATTCTTGTTGGTTGGGATCGGTGAGTTTCCTGCTCCTGAGTAGGAGAGGCTCTTTGCCTTGTCGCTTTAGAAAGATGCTGCTTAATGCGCCTTTGTGTTGTCCACAGTGGCACACGTATTCATAAATAACCATACTTCTTTGAGAGGCAGATAGCATATTCTTTTTTAGTTCGATAAACAGAAGATTGCTGTTTTAAACAATGCGGTGAAAGCAAAAGGGTGTATGCTCACTTGCAAATTTTCAGCAACCTTTAAAAAGGCTTGCATACTCAAGAAAGTTGTTCTCACTAATAATATCTTCCCTGGTGAACCGCATTCGAAAATCAAATTTTAGGCACAACCCTGGCATGGAGTGGTTTTTCTCAAAGACGATATGCTAGGAAACATAAACGTTTGAGAACATTTCGCACACCTTACCGGCCAAATTGGAAAAAGACTCGCGAATTTTCTTCCGTGTTCGCCATCATTCATTTCTGCTGATATCTTGCTGAGCTAAACAAAGAAACCGAATGGAAAACAAAGGCTAAACATGATCAGCTTATCATGGTACTCAGATGCAAACTTTTTCATACATTTTAAATAAAACTGATTACCTAAAAAAATTGCTAAACAACCTGGATGACGCATTAAAGTTTGAATGTCTTGGCCCAGCTGCTGCGGCAGATAGAACCGCTGCCATAGAGACAAAACTTTAGAGCCGATTACACTAGCTACTGAACTCAGAGCAGCCACCTAAACAAGTTTTTGATGAAGTAACCTCTACGATTCGTAAGACCGTGAATGTACGGACTGCCTGAAATACACAAAGTAGGCACTCCATTAAGGCCAATCTAGTCCATGGTCGGTTCTTCCCAACCTGAACTTTCCAAAAGGCTAGCAAGTATTTTACAGTCAGTGCTTGAGCGCTTTTCTACCAACTGCATAAAAGACTCATTTACATTCGCACGAACCATGCAAGATCTCACATAGAAAGGAAAAGATGTGTGTTTGTGCTCATTTCACAACTCCAGTCTATTTATCAAAGTGCCTCTCAAGGAAACGATCAGCATATGCGCGGAAGCCTAGTACAAAGACGCTTCCACCGCACCTCCCATCCCTAAAGCGCTTTTTAATGAACTTATGGAAAGTGTTACGTCATTTGCAGAATTCAACTTTAATCACACAATTTAAAAACAAACAAAAGGAGTAGCAATGATTTCACCACTTGGCCCAGCATTAGCGAACATTTTTTTGGCTATTTTGAGTGCAAATTGTTTTCTTGGGTTCAAAAACCGACAATCTATTTTCGACATGTTGACGACCCTTTTGCCATCTTAAACCGGAGAGAGACGTTGACGATTTCCTGGTCTCGTTTACTTGTCTTCGTCGTGCTCTCAAGTTCAAGGTTGAGAAGGAACACGATCGAAAACTTCGGTTTTGAGACATTCTAGCGGAAAGAACTGAACTCAGTTTTGAAACCAGTGTATACCGAAATCCCACTTTTTCTGGTAAATACATCCGATTGAAATTCTTCAGCGCGCGAAAACGAAAAACGAACCTAATCGCCACGCTAGTACACAAAGAACTTAATGATATGTACAAAAAACAAGCTTAAGCAAACCATTGATTCTTGCACGACAGCAGGTACCATGAAGATATATTGCTTAAGCACATATCTAAGAAAATTGCATAATTTTCTACAGCTAATTACTTTGGAAAAGAAAAGTGTCCAATGAACCTTCGAGCCAGTAAATAAGCTCAGCTTTTCAGCAATTAGAACAACAAAATAAAACTGCTTTACAAATTGCTACGAAGCAGTACACCCACGCTTGATTTGCTCAAGCCAATGCATGCTATCTGTTGCTGAGCGAACCAAAAAAGAATATGCTATCTGCCTCTCAAAGAAGTATGGTTATTTATGAATACGTGTGCCACTGTGATAGTCGATACGCAGGTTGCACAACACAAAGGCGCATAAAGCAGCATCTTTCTAAAGCGACAAGGCAAAGAGCCTCTCCTACTCAGGAGCAGGAAACTCACCGATCCCAACCAACAAGAATCCAGCAAAGTAGAAAATGCAAAGCCAAAAGTAAGACTCAATTGGAACCAGAGATGAGTAATTTAGGCATTAGCCAACATTTATTGGAATCCAACCAGTGACTGTGCAGCAACTATTCTGATTCGTGATTTAGAACCCTATAACCACAGCTTGTTTTCAATTTCACTTGAGTCTGTCGGAAGCCGTTTATATTTCACCGGACTTGTACAAGCTAAAGCAGTTCGTAATTACTCTTCAACTGTTCCGATAAGATCAGAGACTGCTATTACCATATAGGTTGCATTTCTCTTTACCGCTGATGTGCAATCTCTTTAGAATGCATATCTGTTTATTGTAGATTGCAAGTCTGCTTAGAGCATTATCCTAAAAAAACCAAACACAACATTTGTGATGGTCATTAAAGATCCTGTTCACCACATACAAAGCTAAACAGGATCGCAACCAAAAATTTTTATCAAAAAAGCTTATTGATTTTCGGCTTTCAAGGGCTAAGGTCAAGTCATCAATCCTTTTAGGGTTTTGCTTGAAATCCGCAATCATTGCAGGTCTCTTGTGATAATTTTTGAAAGAATTCGTTAGACAGTTTTGCAGTTACATTTAGTAGTTCTCTCCAGCGTTCAAAACATCTGTTGATGCGGAAGCGCGTCAGCAGGGTCTAGACCACTGGCAACGATAGAATACTTAAAGCAACCGTCGACACCTGATAGGCATCTGCAGAGCTCTAAAGCGACTAGCACTAAAACACCGTGGATACGGTAACGTGTTCTCAGCGTCGAGAGAGCTAGCAAAAACAAAACTTCACTCAGCGCAAATGTTGCTGCCTGAAAAGGTGTCTACATTTATCAAAACCACTACCACCCCACATACTCCAACTTTTTGAAAACAAAAACATACAAAAAAAAACTTATTGGGAAAGCTTACATGCAACCAACTTTGCTGAAAGTCACATATTACCAGTTTACAGATAAAGCAGGTACGCATTGCATATTGTAACAAGACAGCATTTTAATTATTGTTTAGAATTTTTTAACGCTCCGTACATGCTGTATAGTGTAGCGAATTATGTCTTATTTCATGATTTATCAGAAAGTTTACTATACAGGGCGCACGTGAAAACTCTTTTAGAATATAATGACATATTTCACAGCGTCCCATGGCTCTTCAATTTTTCCAAGTTACCAATGTATTAGAAAAAATATCGCATCATCTCATTTAAATGTTTTCTGCACAGAAGTTATTTTTTTCGATTGCAAGTTCCGTCTCACTGTAAGAATGATTGCAATGAAAGTCAGTTAATGATTGTTTTAGGTCGTTTAAAAACAATAGCACTCAAAGCCACAACTATGGGCTGAAAATTAATTTGAAATGTTGTTGCAATCAATCTGTTTAGATTTTTGTTTCTGCTTACTTCGAGTAATATTGTGTGCGATAAAAGACATTGCAAAGCTACAGTACTAACAGCGGTTAATCTTAGTTACCTCGTATGTAGGTTTACGAAATAGCAAACCTAAATCAATACTCTGCTTACGCTTGTAACGGAGTTGAAAACCCGTATTTGTAACTGATCCGTCAGAATGGAACGCAAGCCTAATGGATTCTCCTTCTGACACAAAAGGATCTGGAATGGAGCTCCCGCTCATTCTTCGAATTTCGGTTTCATCTTCTTCAATCTGAAACATTAGATAACAAAAAAAGTTGTTTAATTTTGTATTTTTAAAAAGAAGTTGTTCAAACTTCATCGCAATTAAAGTCTGTTACTGTATAATGTTTCTGTATATCATAGTTGTTTAATAAGACTTAAACTTTCAAAATACTGTACTCTAGCCGCATAAAGCAGAAGGCCGGCTCATGAAACATTCGGTGACCGAATGAGTCTTATTACAGTATATGTGAGTGTGAATATGGCGTGTGGGTGTCTTGTAGTGGATGTGGATGTGAGTGTGCTTATTGTTTATGAGTTATTTCGGCTTTTTGAGTGGAATTTGTTGCCAATACTTGTACTATTTTTGTCCGTGAATATCCTTTGTTAAATTCTTTTATTTTCAAAAAATCTAGCAACCATGCGTATACTTTTTCATTTTTGTACGTAACTGTCTGCATAACGTTTTTTGTTTGACTACTTCTTCTGTTGTACTTAAAATATGATAATGATCACGGATTTGCTTATTAATTTGACCATTTTTTTTGCACCATGCTGCTGATTTGTGTATATCGCTTTCAGCTTGAAGTTGTATTTATTTGGACCGAAATAAAACATACACAGTAAATAATCGACTAAACTTTTATAATTTTTACAGTTCAAAGGCATGTTTTAGTTAATTTAATTGCTTGTATTCCAATAAGTGCTTTTTGTTGAAAAAAATTTTCTCATACGATGAAAAAAATAATTTGCAACAAACACATTTGTACTTCTTGAATTAGAATGAATTGCTGGTTTTCCAATTCAATTTCATGTTAAATGCTTCGAGCTACAGCTGGTGAATTTAGTATATCATCAGTCAAAATCTTATTCAAAAATACTTTCACTGATTCAACTTACTGTATTTGAAAAAGTTATGACTGATGATAAGATAAATGCACTAGCTGTAGTTTGTTGCATCTAAAACGAAAATAAAGTTATTTCGGAGGTAAATTGTTTTTAGTTAAAATTAGCAAGTTTGGCTTTTTTACTGCACTAAATCCTTGCTTTCATTGCATGAAGTGCATGTCTGTATGTAAACTCTCTAAGAGTTACCGAAGTTAGATTCCCTAGCAAATAGTAAAGAATAACAATTATCGAGCAAAATATAGCCATTTTATATTTTGAACAAATTCTTTATATCTTATACGAAAAAAGCAAAGTTAACTGTTACTTATATTATTGCTATAAATCGGTTTGAAAAAATTGGCCGTGTGCTATTGCTTTTTCATCAACAAAATTTAGTCAAAAGTTTATTTTTTGTTACAGCATGATTGGTTTATTCTGTAAGTTTATTGAAAAATTGGAATGCAGAAAAAATGGTAAAGGTTAAGGAAACAATCCACTTTAAGAAAAGTTTCTCTCACTTACCAACAAGTAATCATGGTAGGATTCAGTATTAAAACTATTGAACTCAATTTGAATTTGACTATCAGGGTCACTCGAGATCAACGTCCATAGGCAATCTTGGTTGTTATCATACAAACCTCCGTTTTCAGGAAAAGCAAGAAGTTGGTCAGTAGCCGTGACGTCAATCCAATAAACGCAACTCACTAAAAACATAACACTGTACTGCTAACTTAATTTACATTATTAAGCTACTTGTCCAACGCTTTTTACACGGGGAAGAAGGAAGCATATCAAACTCAACTCCTAAGCCTGAAGTATTGCGAAAAGCGAATTTGGCATGAGAGTTTGTTGAAAAGCAAATTTGGCATGAGAAACAAACAATAAAAATGCATCAGAAAAATTGGTTTTAAGGAGATGGCTTTGTCATAGTGATGATATACCAAAGTATAGAACGAAATGACCGTATTTTTCAATGACGTAAATAATGGTTATGATTTTGCATTAAGTTTGCCTTCAATTCTAACAGAAAATCCTTAATGCAAAGTTATTTTGTCATAAAAACGTATTACGTGAGGTCTTTGTCAATACGGGTTAAAATAGTTTTATATTTTAGCGTCTTGGCTTTGATAATTAAACTACAAAATATAAAAACTTTCTTTTACCGTAACAAGTTCTAATTTTCAGAGATTATTCTTTACCCCATTTCAATGAAAGTCAAATTAGTTGGACGTAAAAACTTTGCTTTAATAGAATTCATCACAAAACAAAAAACAAAACAAAAAAAAAGAAAAAAGGAAAGCTAAGTAATAATTTTTTCATATTCATCAAAAACTGTTTTAAGATATTGCAGTATCTGTTTTAAGCGTAGCTAGAAGTTTGGTTGCTGCATTTGGAGTGGAAGTCTGTTGGGTTTAATTTTTGATTTTAAAGTTTCAAATTTTGACGTGGATGTACTGCTTTATGCCAAAATTGTGCTCTAGCCCTATTTCTAAAGCGCACTTTTTTTGAATCAGTTGAATTTAAACTCCAAGTTTAAAATCATATTAAATTGTAATTGCAATTATTGTAATTACATTTTATTCATCAAGTTGCTTTGACCAGAGGGTAGAAGATTCACATTTTCTCTTTTAATGCGAGTGTCAACCAGGTGTTACGAAACTGTAACAAGTTGAAGCGAATAATGACGGTAACCCCGTGGGGAGCCCAACGGGTCTTCACTTCAATTTTCTAATTACCTGATCCAAAGAAAGATCACAACCACAATCAGTTGATAAAAGAAATGTATTTAAATATGGTGTGATATAAAAAGCAGGCAACTTAAAAATGGAGCAAATTTTTACCAAGATTGTCCCAACTGACGTCCAAATTTAAATCCATGAAAGGTTCAGAAAAATAAAATAGTGCGCACTGTTCCAGCAAAAATCAAAAATGAACGAGCCCAGGTCCACGTGAAACTTGTAAAAGCTAGAAAAAGGTTTGCACGTGATCTTAATTACAAATGCTACAACAAGAAATAAAATATGCAAATAAAGACCAAACGCTAACACGTGAAGAAGTCCGTCAGACACGTCATTAGATTACACACGAGGCACTTTGATTTTGTGATTCTGAAACACCAGGGAAGCATGATTTCTTTTTAGCAGAGCTGGTCAAGTCAGCAAGCTGGTCTGCAAGTACGCAAATCCACAATTGCGGACTAACAAAAAAGTTGCGGACATGCGGACTTGCGGACTTTAGCAGTTTAAATTGCGGACTTGCGGTTGCGGACTATTTTTAATTCTAGTCCGCAATTTCGCAAGTTTTATACAAATATTGAAATTCCTTTCTATTTCGTAAAATATTCATGTTTTTACCCAGTCAAACATAAGAAATCAATTAAATTTTTTCGAGTTCAAGTTCGGCAAAAGTATCACGTTTTTCGAGTTCAGGCTGACATAAATACTAAGTCTGCTTTTCGACTTAATCGCTTTCTTTTTGTTGACATGCTGTTTGGTAACGTGAGAAACGAATACATGCCGCGTTCTCATCTTTTATGCAAATAGTTGGTTAATTTTTTAGAACATTTTAGAACCTCCTTTGGTGCTTGTTTTAAGAATCTTCTACAACTGTCTTTGTGGTAATTTTAACTGTATTTCTTTAGACCTTTAATCTCGTAATCTTTAAGTCTCCAACTAGTGCTCCAATTAGATAGTCTTCGACAACACGAGTGATATGGTGTCTCAAATTTTCGTAGCTTAGTGTATCAAGTTAGCTGTGCAGGAAGTTGGTTATGTAAAATGTTAACGTGCTGATGTTTCTATTTCTATAGTGCGACCTCAAAGCAGTTTTTTAATAGTATAGTCTAGTAAAGTCTACCCTAGTGTTAGTATAATCAATAGCGTAATTTTTGGTCTAGTAAATTTTAGTTAATTGATATTGATTTGGCTAGCTGATAATTGACTTCTTGTTTTGCCGTGCTCTTTTGGATGAATCAAATTTTTGGTGTTTTGTGAGGAATAGCATTGTTATATTTATATCCAAAGTGTGGTATGACTGCAGAAATATGAAGGATACGGTGCACGGCGAGACAGGCTATTAGAAGAGGATCTAACCCGATTCAAATTGGAGTCAACACTGTTTTTTTGAGTTCGGCAAAACAACCGACTTTTTTTGAGTTTAAGTTCGATTTTGCAGCTCTGGTTCAAAGTATGACTTTGTTATTTTTTACCGTGAGTTCACAAAATTAGTCACTGGTTATCATTGTTTGTACTGGTAGCCAGTGCCGTCGCTAGGGTGGGGCCAGGTATACCGTCGCTACGGTGGGGCCAGGGGAGCTGTTCCCCGCCAAACGACTGCTTGTGCCCCCCCATTTCGGTTCATTCAGAATGCCTGTTTGGAGCTTCACGTAACGACAATACAACAGGCAATAATGGAAAAAGGAATATTAATTTTCAAACATGATTCTCGTTTGAAGTTTTCTCGATTGTTTGCAAAATTGCTGGCCACCAACTGCTTTACATAAATGTGACCCAATAATCCGTTTTATTAACACGCCTTTACGGATGTGTCGCGGAATGGGGATGTATGCCAACAGAAGCGTTACTGGTATTTCGTTGGTGATAATGACCTGAAACAATACGTGAAAACATTTCTTTAAAAGACCAGCTGTTTTTTTTTAAAGCACAATCAAGATTTATTTTAGTTCGCAGTCAGTGGTGCAACCAAGGGTAAGGGGCTAAGGGGTTATCAGCCCCCTTTAGCCAAGTCATAAAACCAAAAAAAGAATAAGCGTTTAAACGTGTTTTGGACTTGACCTGAAGTATATAGGGGTTCAAGAGGCTTATCAATTTAAATCTTTTAATAACTTCTGAATTATAGCAATTTACTGTAATTATTGATATGGTTTTAAAACGAGCAAAATGTGATTTAAATGGCATTAAAATTGCTATTTTTGCCGTAAAATCGCATAAATTACCCTGCAGCTGGGGGCTCTGCCCCTCTGCAACACGCTTGAGTAGCAACGGTTTGTTCAACACGGGACCTAAATTAAACAATTTTTGTGCAAAAAAACATTTACTTTTGGTTCAAGCCCCCTTTCTCTTAGCAAAAACCCTGGTTGCGCTTCTGGTCGCATTCACTCCTGCAGACATATTTTCAAGCGTTTATACCGGCAGCATGCGAAACGAGCTAATAAACGCTGCCGGGCTTAGATGTATCTTTTTTCAAATATGAATACAAAAAATTAGCTTTAAAATATCAGTTTTTATGTGCAAAAGTTCAGTCCATTTTATAGTGCCCCCCATTTTCGGCTAGGGCACCCTAACTTCGTTTGGTCTGGAAACGGCACTGCTGGTAGCGTATGGTTATCTCGTTCTTAGAGTATTAACCAAAACTAGGCACTAAAAATTTAGTACCGGTAATACGATTAGTGATATGAATGTTTTTTTTTATCTTGTACTAACTTTGCCTTTTCCTGCCTCGAAAAAAAATTGTTTTTTTAGAATATATTGTTGCAAGCGGAAATGTGGATTGCGCTTTGCTATTTGATGGCTTCTCACTGTAATCCAATAAAACAGTTACTACAACACTCTGATTCACCAGGGGCTACTGCAGGACATTGCTCAGCTGTCACACATATTTCGCCATTCAAGTAAGGTGCTTCAGAGGGACAAGTGCATTGGGTTCTGCATTGCTGAGTACAGAAAGTTGGTTGATTTCGTTGCTCACAAGTTGTAAAGCAGGAAGCGCACGTTAAAAACACTTGATTTCCAGGACATTCTAAAATATCAAGTTTGGATAAACGCTTAAGTTGGTGATGTATGTATTTGTCACAACGCGTAAACACAAATAATCTATTTTAGCAGCTATAAAAATCAGTATTGTTCAGCATAATTTTCTCTATTTTGATGTCATCTTACTGGCTTTGTGCTGTTACTTCATTTGCTCAGAAGACAGCAATGAATTAATCCCCTTGTTTTTTCAATTTTTTCTTGCAAGAATACTCATGAAAATATTACAAAATGAGGCACTAACTTCTACTACGCTTGACAAAATGAGCATTCTGAACAACATATTTTTCAACTTGCTTTATGGCGTTTGTTTTAGAGTTTGTCCCTTAGTGTTCCAGTTTACTGTATCTGCCTGACTGTTTGTTTGCTTGTTTGTTTAACCTTATTTTGTACATTATTTGCTAGTCAAAGTATCCAAGATTACCCGCAAAAAAGTGAAGAACAGCTTCCAATTGTAAGTTCAAAAACTGTTACACGTCATCAAATTCAAGCAATAGAAAAATTGAAAAGTACTGTAATTTTGAAAAATTGAATTCTGAATTAACTTTTTCTCTTCTGCATTAAGTTTCGTGATATGAATCACTTAATGGAGAACTTCAAAAGACCAACAGTTCTGGTTCTGCAAATTGAGAGATTAGCCAACAACTTAAACCAGAATTGAAAGCAAAATCAATGGAGGTATGTAAGTTGTAGGGCAGTTGAACGAGATAGCGTTGACTCAAATCTTCTTGGCTCAGTCGTTCCAGCGATATTCCACTTAAAAACACGACGTAGGGGCCTCTTTGATCAAAATTTTTTGGCAACCCTGACGTTGATAATATCGGCCATGTCATCCTAGTTTTATCTTAAGGCAACACCGCATTTAGGCTAAGCCACAGAGTCCTTTCAACCTATAAATAGGTTCATATAGCTGTCTGTGGGCTAGGCAACTCTATTGAAACTTTAGGGTTGCCAATAAAAGTTATAATAAGGGCGGCCCCTACGTTGTGTTTGAAGTAGAGTATCTCTGGAACAGCTGGGTCAAGAAGGAGAGAGTTAATGACAATCTAATCTAATACGATTGCCCTAACTTCAGATATCTCCATTGAGTTTGCCTTCAGGCCTCGTTTATCTTCTTGACATTTAAATATTTGATGGCGGATCAATGGTTCTTATTGCTGTGACCTCTATTGGTTTTGATGCATCAAAAGAAGAACCTTTTGCATATGACTCGGTAACCTTCACCCTAACCGCGGATCGTTGAACATTGACCTTTGATCTATGAAATGTTTTTATATGCAGAGTAAAAGTTAATACATCAACAGGCAAGGATATTTAAAGAAACAAACTTCAAAACGGTAAATACAAAACTCAATATCACAGCAATTTATAAATTTTTATTGCTCATAATTTCCGACTTGAATGAAATCACGCTGAAATTGTAGGTATCAAGGTAGGCTGCTTGACTTAAAATCAAGGTAGGCTGCTTGACTTAAAACCAAAAGGTTTATTCGTGGCTATCCTTGTTGCATTACGTGTAATACAAATTTTTGAAATAACTTTTAACTCGAATTCTTTGATTCTTGGCCCTTAACCGTTAAACCGTGACCCAGTATACTTAACCACTGAATCTTGGGCCTTGGCCATTGATTCTTGACCAGTAAACTCGATCACTGAATCTTGATCCTTGACATATGCCTAATCACTTTAGTCTATTGACTCCTAACCCTACTCTCTGTTACCTGACATATACAGAATAAGAATGAACAACCCAATCACTGCTGATGGAAACATAGCGGTAGCCTTTTCTCACCTGTTACCGGATAAACGAATCCATTTTTTCTACCCCTTTAAAAGCGGAAGGTTTAAGTTAACTTGTGGCTACAGCATAGAAGCCGATACAGTATAATGACAATCTGCTTACTTGTATAATAGAGAAATTGAAATCCAGTATCAGTGACTGAACCGTCGGAACGAAATACCAAGGTAATCGAGCTGCCTGAGGAAACATAAGATTCTGGGATGGAGCTCCCGCTTATCCGTCGTATTTCACTCCCGTTTTCTTCAATCTGCAAACATATTTTAATTGACCATCTAGGTTTTGATTGATCCATATTTACCCTCCACTTACGAAGAAGCGACGGTGACGCTTTTATTTCGGACAAATCCTCATCGGCTTAGGAGGTGATTTTGTTCCAAGCTTTCCGATTGAAGTTGTGACTTCTTCCCACGTAAATTTGCTGCTTGTTTGAAGATACCAAGCAGAGATAAACATCATAAAGCGTCTTTTCCAAGGACGCAACAACGTGAATAGGGTGCGGGTTGAATCTAGTTTATGCGATCAGAGTTATTGTGAAAACGACGCCTTTGCTCTCTCATCCACGCTGCCAACAAACATTTATCTTCAAAGAGGTACTGAGTAAATATCCAAAACAACATGTTAAGGCAGATAAAAATAAATTTTTACATCTTCTTTCACGTAGTGGGATCGTCACGATCTAATTTAATCTCATTAAACATGATTTGAACTTAAATATTTTTTTTGAAGAAGTTTGGTACAACGGTCATATCTGCATTTTTTGTATTCAACTTATAATAGAGCTACATAGCTCAAGTTTGAAATGAGATCCAAACTTTGTTAACTGATTATATAGTTTCTAAAGAATTTATCTATATCAGCCAAAGTATCTGCAGACTTTAACAAATTATTTTTGCACCAACAGTTTGTTTTGTTCACGTAGGCTCCGTGGATGTCTAAAATTTACTGTATAGTTTTATCTAAACAGAATTCAAGTGATTCTATTTAAATGATTTCTATATAAATTCAAATAATTTTACCTGAATAGAACTATTTTAATTTAATACGACTAGATAAGATTTTATCTAGATGAAGAGCCCATTTGTGCGAAAAATACTGTTGGGTCATGATAAATTAAGCTGGTCTGTAACCAGTTGGTAATACTGTACTTTGCTCAGATTGATCTTCAAATCAAATCTTTCATTATACTAGCTGGACTATGGTTCATCTCCGCGTCATTGAGCCTGTTGTCCAGAAAGCTCCTCCGAAGAAATGTTGCAGCAGTGACAAGCCGTTTGCAACGCTGTGTCCAATTTAAATGGACGAAGATTTGAACCTTAAACCTCCCGTTTCAGAAACGAACCCGTTATCGCTCGACCAACTAGTTGATTTTTCCTTGAGCATTTTATTTGGGTTGCCGACTCTGTTGTTGATACTTCTATTTATACTTGATAATTTCTTACCAGCAAATAATCGTGAAATGATTCCGTTTCGAAACGTACAAAGTCTATTTGAATTTGACTATTACGGTCACTTGAGGTCAACGTCCACAAGCAGTTCTGGTTGTTTTCATAAGAGCTTCCATATCGAGGGTAGGTAAGAAGCTGATTAGAGTAAGAGACATCTAGCCCGTAGCCACAATTCAATTCTGGTTAGCATAAGTTTGAATGTAAGTATTTACTGCATACAAAACGCTATAACGCACTTGCATATTTCAACAAAACAGCAAAAAATAATCCAAGCTTGAAATAAAACTATAGCCATCTTCAATAGTTGCTTGAATTTCAGTAGACGTATTACCAAAACTTTTACAATATCAGTTCCAATGCTAACATCGACTCTTGCTTTAATCGTTATGATGAGAAAAAGAAGAATCTTTTTTTTGAGAAGTAAATTTGCTTTTCCAAGATTCATGTTTTTAAACTTAGTAACAATATGGTTCCTGAAATTTACCTTTATACCGAAACTGCTGTATATACAATTATGAATTATTATAAGCTCTTGTAGTATCAAATAATTTTGCTAAACAAATCACTCTTAAAAACGATCGAATCAAAAAGTTTCTGTCTTAGAAAACTGAATTTATTTAGGAATTTACAATTATCTAAACACCTAAAATCATTATTTCAATTGATGAAGGGCTGGGAGCAAACTAGCCCTTGCAGACTCAACAAGATGCGATTTACGTGTAGAATCAATCGTAAATTTCCCCAGCTTTTAATCCGCAGTATTATAGCAATTTGTGTTTCAGCACCTTTTTTTTCTATTCTTAAAACAAAAAGTTTGATTATGCAAAAAATTAATCAGATTACGAAAAACTCAAATAAAAAATTACTTTGTTATGTTTAACATCAATATCATTCTTTCCTTAAGTTTATACTCACTCAACAAGCCAAATTTACCTCTGTGGCGAAGTTGAAATCCAGTTCTAGTGACGGATACATCGGAGCGAAATACGAGGCTAATCGAATTGCTCTCGGACACATAATTGTCTGGAATGGAGCTCCCACTAAATCTGCGCGTTTCCATTCCACTTTCTTCTATCTAGAATACAATCATTTAATACCAAAACTAAAAAAACTTGACGTCCAAGTAATACTGTGGGTTTAAATGAGCTGAGGGCTGCTGGTGAAAGCTGAAAGCTCGAAACAGCATTGTCCAGCTATGTGCACTAAACCTAAACCACCTTACAAAAAGCTAAATTGAACTTTACATCAAATTTTGCACTAATTATGCTCAAGTAAATGCTTAATTTTTTGTTTTATTTGCAATGTAACTGAAAAAAAAAGTAGTAAGGAGTAATATAGCGTAAATGGTACCAATAATTGCCACTGCAATTCTTGTTATATAGTTTACTACGAATTGCATAAGATAAACCAATTATATAATTTCAATAAGTATAGAGTGTACACTGTGGAGTGTGAAATTAACCAATATTGACCACAAGTGCTTTATATTCAGCAGGGGTAGTTCAGGGCCTGATGATCTCGAACACGGTTGAAGCAGTCCATAGCGTTTTAAACTTTTTAATTTAAAAATTGTGATTTGTACTGTTTTATAATGTTCTGGGTAAAACTATTTAATAGGAGCTAATGTGCAACCATTTGTTTATGTTAAGACAATATTCACCCCATTAACTTAATGTAAAAGCCAACAAGCAAACACATTAACTGAATAAGTGTCGAATTCCCTATATCCAATGCAAATAACTTAACTACTTGCCATCGAAAAGTTAAAGTCTATACAACAATTTTAGCTAAGTAATTAATCTGTCCGTTAACAAAAATTGTAACATATTTGCAGTAAAAACCTAATATATGCTCTCTCTTAACTGGTGCACAGGCTGCTCAATAAAATTTATCTTGCAATTGCCTTGAAAAATGGTCGGAGCAATTATAGTGTTGCAAATGGGAAAATAAATCCTATAAGCAATTGTCCTCTAGAGTTTGACAGCAAAAGAATTATCATATTGCTGGTACTTGATCGATAAACTAAAACGCCTCATTAGAGCTTTTTAATAAAAAGAACTCTGGTGTCATTTTCTATTTGACATATTTCAAAAGCAGTTAGACAGTTTGTGAGTAAGATAGCACAATGATACGTGCCATTGTTTGTTGCAGCTATTCAAAAAAGCAACAACAATCTTTTAAGAAAAAAAAAAAATTTTCGTCCATTTACTTACCAACAAATAATCGCAGCATGCTTCGGTATCAAAACTTTCAAAATCAATTCGAATTCGACTATTAGGGTCACTCGAGGTCAACGTCCATCGGCAGTCTTGGATGTTTTCATAAAAACCTCCATCCTCAGGAAAAATAAGAAGTTGACTGAAGACAGCAACGTCCACGTCACCGCCACAAGTTACTTCTAAAAATTGCAAGCTTGCATGAATTATTAAGCTCGTATGCTAATAACCATCTGCAAAGCACATATGTTATTTGATCATTCATTATGTTGAAGAAAAAAATTTTTTAAATGTTTGAAAATATTAAAATAGAGTAATGGTTTATCACTCTTAAAATGTAGTCAAATCAAATCATTCATTATACTCGTTGCATTACGCCAAAGCGTGTAACAAGTTGGCGGGGCTCACCTCCGTGTCATTGCGCCTGCGGGCAACACAGCTCTTTTCGAAGAAATTTTGCAGCGGTTGCAAGCCATTGGAAACAATGCGCTTTGATTTGACCAACCCGAAATTTGAACCTCAGTTCTCCCGCTTCAGAGACAAACGCGTTACCGCTCAACCAACTGGCAGTCTTCAACATACAGCAACTTGCAATATGTTTTCGTAAAAGAATGTAACATTTTATCATTAATTTGTTTGCTCGTATTAGTAACGGAAGGCGAAGGGATGATACTGAACAATTATTTTCCTATATCGGATTTTTGCTTTTTAATTAAGCTCAAATTAAATTTGAGTCATTTTTTAGTAATACTTTTCAAAATAAAATGTATTGTGATTGCTATGAAGTAGTTTACTAATTTTGAGAATCGGTAAGTCAATCAACAAAAGCTAGTGAAATTTTTGACAGAGGCTCGGTGTTTAATTTTACCATAAATAATGTGATTTGCTTAAAAGTTTGGTAAATTTAAAATGAGCATCAAAAATATTTTAAACCTTTCAAACTATTTTCGGAAAAAAATGTCCATATAAACTGACCAAAATATAAAAGTTTTAAACCAAAAAATGCATCCACACTATCAAAACTTTAAAGTTCCTCAAAAGGCAATGTAAACATCTGCTTCTTTACATTATTCACATTTTCTTAAATTTTTTTCGTAAAATAATTTAATGCCATAAATCCAAAATCGAATGATATGACGGAATTATGAAAACAAAGTGATAAATAGAAAGAGTTAATTTTATACAAATACGAAAAATTACAATCTTTCGATCTTACGTACTCGTAATAACCAAAAATTCAGAAAAACTGAAGCAAAAGGCAAAAAAATTAGCTTACGTCTGTAGCGGAGTTGAAATCCTGTTCTTGTAACTGATCCATCAGATCGGAACGTAAGAGTAATCAAACTGCCTTCGGATAAATAAGGATCTGGAATGGTATTGCCGCTTATTCTTTGAACTTCACTCCCGCTTTCCTCTATCTAAAAGTGTGATAGTATGTTAGTAAAAAATTCCATCATTTCTGTGTGTAAATAATGTAAGCACTCTGGGTTTGTCTAAAAATCTATCACTAAGAACCATTTTGAATTCCAGTTGTTAGTATTTTGTCAGGCTGCGGCACCACGATGGACATTACCTGCATGACTCTAATAATACTGGTACACTAAAAACGCGTGAGAATTGCCCTTGAAGTAAGCAACTAACCAGAATCTCTGCCAATCCCAGCAATCATTTTTGATTGGACAAACGTCGGGCCAACAACATAAGATTATCTGGCCAACGTTGGTAATTCAACATCGGCATAACAGCGCGTTGCTCTTCAGCCGATTTAGAGCGCAATGCTGCTTGCCGACACAGTCGACAGCCTAGCAATGAATTTTTAACCTAGCAATGAAATTTGTATGCAGCCCGTCCCTGTATTTCATTTCTGTAGTTCGATTATCTCTTCAATCTTTCGGGACCAAACGATATTTTCAACGTGAGTGTCTCCATGTTCTTATACTTTAAAACTCAATAGGAGCTTTAGCGACACTTTTTAGTTTTTTTTTTAACAAATGATGAAATAATAGCTATAAAAAGCAAGACTAAAGCATTCTAATGATTTATTTACAATCAAAAATACAAACATTTTTCCTTTCATCAGATCTCTTTACGTATTGGTTAATTTCTAGTCTTGATAACTTCAGACTAACTGGAACGAAGGAAATAAACAATTACCAAGGCCTCGAGTCACCAGGCGTAAAACAATAAAGATCAATAATCGCATTTACAGTAACAGGTCAACAGTTCTTCTAGCGATAGAAAATAAAGAAATTCGTAGGAGAAAAAACAACACCTTTGTCAAGTGGCGTTACTATCATTTGTAGATATTTTACAGAAAGGACGAGCCATGAACATATAATTGTTTGTTAAGGTCGATGTTTTTTATTGCTAAACCTTCATGAATTTTGGCTTTATGCACAGCGTAAATTAGAATTTCAGGCCAAAATTCATGAAGATTTAGTAATAAAAAAACTTATTGACCTACAGTAGTTTAAACAAACAGTTATATATACTCATGGCTCGTCCTTTCTATTAAATATCTACAAACGATAATAACCTGTCTTCATTAAAGTGCTGTTTTTTCGACAAGAATTTCTCTATTTTCCATTACTAGAAGAATGTTGACCTGTTACTGTAAACGCGATTGATGATCTTTATTGTTTTACGCCTGATGACCAAAAGCCTTGTTGATTGTTTATTTCCTTCGTTTCAGTTAGTCTGAAGTTAACTAGGCTAGAAATTAACAAATACCTCAAGAGGCCTGATGAAAGGCGAAAGCGTTTGTATTTTTGATTGTAAATATATAATTAGAATGGCTCTAGTCTACTTTTTATTGCTAATATTTGGGTAAATGAAATTTCCACTTATCCGAAGTTAACCAAATAATGGTATTGTGAAAGCGGTTGCTTGTCACCTAACGATGTCATTAATGATTTTTAAAAAATCGCTTTTACTGTGTAGATCTCACACAGAACATATAATATTATGTTTGTTTTGTTTTTGTTTTTGTCAGTTTGTGATGGTAGTGACGTCAGGACTTTTTGTGCAGCAAATGTGAATCAATTTTATGGTACTTGAAGCCAAACCATTGTTATAGAGCTGAAAATGTCGATTTCAAACGATAAGCATATCTGTAGCGACTCAAGTCACATCTTACCACTAAGTAATCGTAATTTGCCTCTGTATCAAAGTGTTCAAAATCAATTTGAATTCTGCTATCAGGGTCACTCGAGGTCAACGTCCACTGGCAATTTTGATTGTTATCGTAGGAATCTCCGTATTGAGGATAGATGAGAAGCTGGCTAGTGGAGGAAACCACTATTCCATAGCCGCAATTTACATCTGGTGAAAATAAATTTTTATGAATATACAGTAGATAATACAATTATACATACTATTTTAAACAAATTTTTTGTAAGAACAATTTCATAAAAAAAACGAGGCTCATTTTGCTCCAAATTTAAAAGCAAATTAAAAACAATGCCAGCCTAGGATTAACAAGTTACGGCAATAATTAGGAATTCGTTTTGTTTCTTTTATTATGTTAAAATGCAGAGAAGAAAACCAAAGAGGTAAGAAGTCAAAATAAAACAAACAAAAACAAACACTCTATTTGACTGCATTTTGGTTTTGTCAATTTTGGTCTCTAGCCAGTTTATAAAGAAATTTCTACCGCTTTCAAACTTGGCTGAAAAATGATGTGTGCAACTTGGGTTAAACGTCGCAAGAGCAAATTCTTTTCAAACTTATTGATTCGGATTTCTGCCAGCTTTTTTTAATCGGTAAACTAAGTTTATTTTATTCACCAATAACTCCTTTTGCTTGGGCACTACAGAAATTATGCTTTAGTATATTTGTTGTTTTTTTTTGCAAATCCAAAGTTGTAAAAATTATATTGATCAAAAGACACTGAAAACCAAACTTTAAAGAATTAATCAATCAATCCATCTCATTGACAGTTTTTCGAAAGGAGTTGAGTTGTCCGGGCGCAATGACGCGGCGATTGGCTCCGCCAACTCGTTACAGGCTTCGACGTAATACAGCGAGTATAATAAAAGATTTAATTAAATCCATCTCAGTTCGTAAACCAATGATTTTTTGCTTTTTGTTTCAAGATTGGAGCTGTGGTACAGTGACTGGATGTTTCAAGGTTTTTGGAATTTGAAGGCACATGTACATGAATTGTCTTGGATAATCCATTGAACACACAAAACTCAAAATTACTTCCAAGATTTGGTGAAACATGTTGCAAAAGGTGTAAGTAGTGTATCAGAAAATAGGAAAAAAGAATTTCTTCGTTAACAAAGTTATACCAGCTGCATACCTGTAAAAATTCTTGATCCACCTGCTTTGGATTTTGATGCTGCTTCTCTTCCAGTTTTTGGCATCCCACCTTTGATTGTAGGCACTAAATAAAATATTTTAAATTCGTTAAGAATGAATACAAATAACTTTTAATACCAAAAATGGAATTCATGTGATTAACTATTAACAGAAAAGCTGATATAAGATGAGTTAGTGTTTTGTTGATATCAAGATCTTAAAATGTGCTCAATAACATAAAATCAAGAAGCTCAAAAACTGCAGTGCCCTGAGATAAGTAAAGTTGCCAGATGTCTAAGAACTGATCAGCGGTCGAGAGGATAAATCGTCTGCTACTGAAACGGTACACTCGGGTTTCATTATCTGTCGGGTTGAACCAAAGGCTATAAAAATTGGTATTTGCTGCTTCCCTGCTTGACGTTCAGCATTTAAGGGACACTGTGAGAACTCCGTTGTGTACGGTAGACAGGTGGCAGCTTGACTCGAAGACCAAAACATCCCTTCGTTTTCTCTTGGCCACTATAACTTGGCAAATAAAAATGAAAGTACAATCACAATTATTACAATTCCTCCATAAGTTTACATACAAATTCCAGTTGAAAGCCTACCAATATTTTGTCAAACACGGATAAGCAGCGACTGCTATCAGTATGTTTGATGATTTACCAATTATGTTTTGCAAAGAAATCTAAGCCAGCGCCGCTGAACTTCATGGTTAGGGGTGATGAGAGGTTGCAAGGTGATCAAACAAATTTGTTCCCAAAATAGGCACCGTGCTACGCAGACTGCATCTCACTTCTTGGGTTAAAAATAGAGAACTTAAGTTTATACGCTGAGTGTTGTGCCAAATGAAACCAATTAACCTTTACTATCAAGAAAATATGAATGTCAGGCTAGGTCAGTTTAAACTTTCTGAAAACGTTGTTGTTTTGATACTAAAGTTTTTGTCACAGTAGGCTCTGTAGCTTACTATGGCACAGTAGGCATAGTTGGCTTATTATTGCACAGTATCCCACAGTAGGCACTGCAGCGTAGTATATTATAGTAGGGATAGCATTACACCTTAGTAGGCAGATTATGACATACAGGAGGCTTGTTATGGAAAATAGGCATAGTATTAGTAAGCATAGTGTGCCACAGTAGGTGCTGCAGCTTTAGTATGACATTGTAGGCATAACATGGCACCCTGATAGGCATTGTATGGCATACAGTAGGCTTATTATGGCACAACAGGCATAGTAGGCCAAAGTGGGCACCGTAGCTTAGTAGGCATAGTATGACATATAATTGGCTTATTATGGCACAGTAGGCATAGAATAACATAGCTCGGCAATTACACCTACAATGCATAGCTTTTCCATGAACTACTGTATCACCGTAACGAGGTGGAAAAGTCTATGTGCCTCAATGACCTGCAGAGCTGTACTGGCTGGAGATTCAATTCTCCTGAAAGGGTTACCCATGCCAGATAGGTCTAATGGTAGAAGCGAGACGAAGTATAGTTCAAATCAAAATAGTTGGAAAACTTAAAACCTGGGTTGGTTATGCCCATCAGCTGTGGTAAGCATATAACCTAGGAGAAGAACAACTCTGATATAAAACGTCTCCGCAGTTAGATTAAACTGCAAAACAAATCATGATGAGCACAAATAATGAAAATTACGTGAACGACGTTAATGGGGCCACCTTCACAAATGGAACCTCGTCTGGCAGGGGAGCGCCTAGGGACTCCCAGGTCGTCATTCAGCGAAACCCCTACGGCGTTCGAGTCTTAGGCAGAGGGGCTCGTTCGAAAAATAAGCGACAAGCTCCACCAGCCAGCCCTAGTGGCAGCTCCACCAATGTGCCCGCTACACGTTTGGAGAGGCGAATGGAGGCAGCGCAGAGTATTCGTACTCGAGATAATGTCGCACACTCACGGGTCAACTATCACCAACTGCTGTTGGGCAATTGGAATATCCTCACCCTCACAGGAAAAAAGCTAGAATTGGTTGAGGAAGCAAAGCGGTATCATCACGATATTATCGGAGTTTCTTCAACCAAACGACGTGGCTCTGGAACTGTGGATCTGGATGGCGGATGGAAACTCTTCTATTCTGGTGCTGATCCTAGTATGTCTGCACAAGCGGGTGTGGTTATTCTCACAAGCCCTCGTTTGTCAGACTGTGTGTCAGATTGGATTCCTTTGGGATCACGGGTCTGTATGTTGAAGCTTAAGGTATGGGATCGGTCATTGTGCCTATTGCAGGTATATGCCCCCAATGCCACGAGTGAATGTCAGACTTTTGTGGATGAAGTAAATGATGCTCTTCTACGAGTATCAGCTACTGAATCTACAGTCCTTATGGGGGATTTTAACGCACATGTTGGAACAGACACAGATAGGTGGAAGGGTGTGATCGAAAAACATGGAGTCACTGGACTGAATGAGAACCGAAGGTATTTATTGCAGCTCTGTTGTAGCAACGGACTCCGCATTATGAATACCTTTTTCCAGCACAGAGAGGTTCACAAGTATACATGGTATCGACCTAGTATGGATCAAAAATCTTTGATAGATTTTTGCATAGTTTCGTCAGATTTGTTTTCTGATGTGCTGGACGTTCGAGTGAAGCGAGGTGCTGAATTGTCAACTGATCACCATCTGGTAGTAAGTTCCTTACGACTTTCGAAACCTTGGCCAAACAAGAGATCCAACAGGTTGTCTGTGACTTACCGGATCAAATGGGAGGCTTTGGAGGACAAAGAAGTAAGAAAACAGTTTGCATCCAGTATATCATCTAAGTTCAGACAACTTCCGATGTATCCGAGGACATTGAGAGGGAATGGCTGCTTTTCAGATCAGCAATCATTTCATCAGCTGCTGAAAGTTGTGGGCAAAAACGGCTTAGAATGGCGGGCGGGCTACAGGACAGATCGTCATCTGATTTGCAATCCCGGTACACTGAGGCGCGAAAAGCGGCAACTTCGGCAGTAAAGAAATCCGAGGAGAAGTCATGGGAAGAGTTTGGTCGTCGGTTGGATTCCAACTATTTTTCGGGAAACAAAGTATTTTGGCAGACCATCCGCCGTTTACGTGGCAAAAGATCGAGTATCACGTACTCCATCAAGGATTCTGACGGTAACATTCTAACGGATGAGAATAAAATCCTTTCACGATGGAGAGAATACTTTGAAGATCTTTTGAATCCTGTAAAAGCATCGACTCGTGACACACACGAAGTGACACATCTAGGGGAGGACGAAGTTTTCACTGCAGCAGAAGTGGCAACTGCAATTAAAGGGATAAAATCTGGAATAGCTGCTGGTGAAGATGAAATCAGACCCGAGATGTTGAAAGCGCTGACTGGAGAAGGAATTCTCTGGTTAACGCAAGTGTGTCAAGTTGCGTGGAAGCTTGGCAAAACTCCCAGAGATTGGCAAACAGGTGTGATTATTCCGATATTTAAGAAAGGAGATCGCAATATCACTCCTTAGTTTGCCAGGGAAAGTATTTGCCAAATGCCTTGAAAGGAAATGCCGAGAAATAGTGGAATCAAAACTGGAACATGGTCAGTGCGGTTTTCGTCCGGGTCGCAGCACCACGGACCAAATCTTCACTCTGAAGCAAATCTTCGAGAAATCTTGGGAGTATGGCAAAGATCTCTTTGTATGCTTTGTCGATCTTGAAAAAGCATATGACCGAGTTCCTCCGGATAAACTTTGGAAGGTTTTGCAGGAGTATGGCGTTGATGGTCAATTGTTACGCGCTATTAAGTCATTCTACTGCAGACCGGAGGTTTGTGTTCGGGTAAATGGCAAGCAATCAAAGCCGTTCTATGTGGGCGTTGGACTCCGGCAAGGGTGCGTTTTGTCACTTCTCCTGTTCATTGTTAACATGAATTGGATCGACAAATACAGCCAAGCTGATGAGTGTGCCACGATTGGAAAGTGCAAAATTAGTCGTCTGCTATTCGCAGATGATTTGGTTCTGCTTTCTTCCACTGAATCTGGCCTCCAGCTTGCATTAAATAACTTTGCAGATGCATGCAACACCGCCGGAATGAAAATGAGCACCGCCAAAACTGAGGTACTTCATTTTTCAAGAAACCCTGATCAGTGTGTATTACAAGTGAATGGAGCGACATTGAAGCAGGTAGAGAAGTTCAAGTATCTTGGGGTTGCATTTACGAGTGACGGAAGGCAAGACGAAGAACTGGATACCCGAATAGGCAAGGCTAGTGCAGTAATGCGAGCTTTGAACTACTCGGTTGTCATGAAACGAGAATTGTCGAAAAAGGAAAAACTCTCAATTTTCAAAGCAGTTTTTGTCCCCATTCTCACTTATGGTCATGAATCTTGGGTAATGACCGAAAGAATGCGATCACAAGTGCAAGCGTCCGAAATGAGGTTTTTACGAAGAATCGAAGGAGTTACACTGTTTAACAAGGTGCGTAGCTCTGATATTTGAAAATCTCTTAACATCGAGCCGTTACTTCTCCGAATTGAAAGATCACAGCTCAGATGGTTTGGCCATGTAAGCAGAATGCCTCAGGAAAGACTCCCCAAACAAGCTTTACATGCCAAAGCAAATGGGAGAAGACCAGTCGGACGACCTAGAACTAGATGGACCGATTACATTGAGGATCTTGGATGGAATCGCTTGGGACTTCGCCCAAGCGAAATGATGGAGGTGATGGAAGACCGTGAGGTGTGGCGGCTGAATCTTGAGCTACTGCCCCCGCAACCCTCACGGAAAAGCGGGCAATGAAGAAAGAAAAAAAGAAAACGTTGTTGGTTTGATACTAAAGTTTTTAGAATATGTTCGGTCTCAAAAATTTGAAATTAGATGTTGTAGATTAGATATCAAAAATTAGATGTTGTAGATCAGTGTTTGGCAGCTCAAAAAGTGCTTCTTTTGGTGCACTTTACCTCCAGACTACTATAGCAAAAAGTTCAAAAAATGAGCCAAAATTCAAATAATAACATTGACTGATCAATTTGGATCAAAGTTATACCTGGTGAAATATCGCTGGACTAGAAATCATGCACATTTAAGGCATAAATTGACGTTTACATGTACATGATTCAAGTGAACTTACTGCATTTACAGTACCTATAGTATCAAGTACTACCTACTAAGTCCGTATAAAGTTACCTGGGCACCCGTGTTCATCTTCACCACCATCGCAATCATTGTGTTTGTCACAAAGAAAGAATTTTGGAATGCATTTTCCTTCGCTGCAGCGAAATTCTTGGCTTCCACATGGTTTCAAGTGATCATCTAAATCTAATAAACAAAACACGTAACAAAAATACGACTCATTTATGACTAAGTAATTTGGAGTCTTTGCGGGTTTGAAAAGACATATTTCTTCCAACAAGCGAAACTTCATCATTTACAAATGCAAGCTTTCTATTGTAAACATACTTTTTCTTTCGAGTTTTTATAATTTTAAAAAATTTTATTTTGCTGAGTAAAGCTGCAGTTTGCAACGCATAAATTGGTGTATTTTCTGACGCCTGTGAAAATTAGTTTGTTGGCTTTGTCACTCGTTAACTAAATTATCGGTTTTGATCTTACGGTATCACCAAAGGGCAAAACATCACCTCTGATGAACCACCTCTTGAAGCAGAATCATCAAAAAACAAAAGTTGCCTTCTTATGATTTCAAGGTGAAATAGATTGACTATAAAGGGCGTTTAAATTGGACTACTCAAAGGTGGTGAAATCTACTTGGTCATTAAGCCCTACCTCTCTTCAACTGAATATGCCAGAATTAAACAACACCAGTTTTATACTCTAAAAATGATTCATTCAGCAGAACTAATGTAAATATCACCAAACTCCCGTAATTTTCTGAAAATAATTTGTGCACAAAATACTTGATAGACATCCGTTTTCATCTTCGCCATTTTGACAGTCTCGGTGATTGTCACAAACAAACTTGTTCGGAATGCATTTTCCTTCACTACAGCGGAAATCTTCGCTTCCACACGATTTCAGAAAATCATCTGAAAAAATAATGAAAAAATAATTCAAGCACCATGTACAATAATATTGAAAGCGGAATTTAAGAAAAATTCTCTTTCGGTAAGTGAAAAAAAGTGAACAAACTTCTGCTAAATTTTGATAGTACAGTAAAATTTTACTGCAATGCTCATTATGCTTAGAGCTTTACTTCAAATCTCCACAATAAACATTTTCAGTTGGTAGTAAAAACGCAGAAGGATCAAGTTTTCCAATATTGTAGAGCAATCCGCGAAAAATTTCGCTGTAAATCAAATTATTCTGTAGTTTACAGTATGAAAGTTAACCTGAGTTTGTAGAGTTGTTAGTTTCTCCAAGGGCACCGTTGAAGTCGGCGATGAAATGGAGGACAAGAAGAACAATGCAAGTAGTTCGACAAAAAATTTTCGTCATAATCTACAAGCAGTAACAACAAGTAATGTTACATCACAACAGAATTTGTCACATTGCAGCAGTTGCAATTGCTTAACTTACGATTGACTATCTAGGTTGTTTAGTGTATTGCAATTGACATTTACCGTTTAGTTGGACAAGGGGTAATGCGTTTGTTTCCGGAATGAGAGGTCTGATTTCAAATCTCGGGCCGGTCAAATCGTACACAGAGTTGCCAACCGTTCGCCTCTATTGCAACATTTCTTCGTTACAAGTTTTGTTGCCCACAGGCGCCATAACAAGGATATGAGCCCCGCAAACTCGTTACACGCTTCGGCGTAGTACCGCGAGTATAATAAAGATTTGATTTGATTAATTGTAATTAAGCTTCAAACTGATGTGTTTGTTTTGACACCTTTAACTTGCATTATAATGCACTGATCTACTGAAAAATATAATGAAGAACTGGGAACTGATATTTGAGAATAAATCCGCATTAGCTACAGCTTGAGTAATGTTATGAAATATTCATTTTATTTTACTAACTTTCGGATGCGATTTTTGAGTTAAAAGCTTGTATATTTTTGGTTATTTTTTGTTTTTGCCGCTGGTTGCATATAATTACTAGTCAGTAAATCATTAGGTATTCAATATTGTTCTGCGTAGTTTTAAGTTTTGAAATATGGTAGTAATCTATGGCAAAACAGGTGCTGTACTGATAGGATTTTGGCCTTTTTATTTTAGTATATTTTGTATAAAAAAGTTTAGGTGAACCTAATGGCAAAAAAGTCTCGAAAAATTTGTTTTTGCATTATTGTTGAAGTTTGATAAATTAATACAGTATTTTCAAATCAAATTTTTCATTCTACCTGCTGTATTACGCCGAAGCGTGTAACGAGTCGGCGGGCCTAATTTTCGCGTCATTGCGCCTGCAGTCAACAGTACAACTCCTTTCGAAAAAAATTTCCAGTGGTTTCGAGCCGTTGGCAACACTTTGTCCGATTTTACTGGTCTGAGATTTGAACCTCAGACCAAACGCTTTAGAGTCAAATAGGTTACTGCTCGACCAACTGGACGGTGGTATAGGATCTTGATTTTAATAATTTGGTGTTTTACTGTAAGATAGTAATTTGAATTCTCCAATGTTTTAACAAACTCTGTTTATGTATTTCTGATGAAACTTAAAGTGCATTTCCGAAATCAGCCAATAATTCTTAAAAAGTGCTAAAAATATTCAAAATTTCATAAAATGATAAAAAATCAATTTTGATCTCAAAACACCATGGTCAGTTTCTGAAAAAATAAGTTAAAAAATTAAAAACGGTCGAAAGACTGAAACAACTTAGCAATAAACTTTGCTGCATAAATTGATGTCACAGCATGCTAAGTTATTTTTACAGTTTTTTTGCCCATTTTTAATTTTCTAAATTATTTTTTCAGAAAATGACAATGGTATTTTGAGATCAAAATCTATTTTTATCATTTTATGAAAATCTATCGCATTTTAGTATTTTTTAAGAATTATTGACTGATTTTGCGAATGCACTCCAAATTTTATCATTAATGAACTGTTTTCTATAAAATCGTCATTTTGTACTTTTTCGGTCAGGGTTTGATTCTCTGAATCTCTCCATTAAAAATTATATTTATTTGTTCATTTATTTCATAATTTGGACTCGATTTTGGCTTATTTTTAACTGTATCCTCTATTAGGAAATATCGTAAAGTAAAAGGATGCTTCATTTTCTGCCGGATAAGTTTATATTCGTTGGATCAGGAACACAATTTTGACTTTGCATTACATATTGGATTTGAAAAAAATCTCTAATTAATAAGTTTTCGGTAATAACGCATAAGACGAATATACGTACACTAAGACTCTGAGCAAGCGGTGGCGGTGAGGCACATGACTGGAGGATGCAGGATGTTTGTAAGAATAAGAGCGAGTATGACGGAAAGGTTGACGTAATCAGTGGTGGGAAGCAGAGGATCATGTGATGTTGATTTTCTACCTTGAAATTGTTTTGTGAGCTTGTTTTGCAATTTTGTAGGAAATAGAGGAAGCTGTGGTTTTATTTTTAGTAATTTCTTTAATACTTTTCCATTACCTGATCAACACCGTCTTTTCATTTAAGAATATTTAACAGCATGGGTAAAATATTTTCCATTTTTTCTTTCGTTTTTGCTCTTTTTCTTTTTTACGCAGGTTGATTTTTGCAAGCTTATTGTTTGTGGTTCGATGGTGTCCGAAAAGGCGCTGTTTACTGCTGCCAGTTGCCGGGCTATGTTGAACTCGGGCAGTGCGTGAAAAGTTTTGTATGATTTGACAGTAAAATTTATGTTTAATCGTTTGCGTGCTATCTGGCCTAAAGGCTACCAGCGCGGAAGCCTAGGGAATAGTAATCAGAACGACGACTACCTGAAAACAAGCAATGCGAAAAAATTGCCTTCCCGCAGGAATCGAACCTGCAGCCCTTGGATTACCGGTAAAAATTTTCCCGCAGAAATCGAACCTGCAACCTTTGAATTACCGGTAATTCAAGGGCTGCAAGTTCAATTCCTGCAGGAAGACAACTTTTTCGCATTGCTTGTTTTTAAGTAGTCGCCGTTCTGGTGACTCTTTCCAAGGCTTACACGCTGGTAGCCTTTACGCCAGATAGCACGCAAACGATTAAATATTAAAAACTCCCACCAGCAAACGTCAAAACATCACAACTAAATTATTTTTAAAATTTATGTTACTGCTGTATAATGAGTGGAGTTTAAATTCAACCGAATCAAAAAAGTGCTCTACAGCGTAGGCCAGAGCGAATATCATAACATAATACAGTACACGTCAAAATTAAAATTCAAAACCCAACAATCTGTTTCACCCATAATCGGGATCTTCAGGGGTATCTGCCAAAAGTAACGTAGTAAAATTTAAAATCTAAAATTTAAAACTTACACTAATAACGTAAAAATTTAAACATTAAGATTGTTCCTCGTTCCGGTGTCGAGGCTATATCCGGCTCCTGGGTGGCCTAAAGTATACCCAACTAGCGGAGAAAAAGGCCCAGGTTTAGTTTTCTCCGCTAGTTAGGTGTACTTTAGGCCACCCAGGAGCCGAATATAGCTTCCATACCGGAACGAGAAGCAATTTTAATTTTGAATTTTTAAAATTTTAAACTATTAGATTTTAAATTTTACTGCGTTACTTTTGGCAGATACCCCTAAAAATCCCGATTATGGGTGAAACAGACTGTAGGGTTTTAAATTTTAATTTTTGACGTGTACTGTGTTATGCTATGTTACTGCTGTATGTATTTTTCAGCCATTGTTAAGTTTTGCAGAGTTTGAGCAAGAATTTGGTTGATAGTTTGTAGTTTGATCTTTTTGAATTGCAAATCTTTGATTTCGGGCTTAGAAAACGGTACGGAACCTACTTGTTCTGTTGTTTTGTTATAATGTTTTTGCTAACTGAAACTACTGTACGACAACTGACTTGACACTTACAGTGCACAGTGAGGTATAATACTTCATTCTATAACTAGAAACTTCATTTTGTAACAATGCCTTATCTAGTTTAATGATAAGTGTAAGCTTACGAGTTAACATTGCAAAGTTATGCAGTAGGCTGTTGGTTACGTTATATTGATTTCAGTGATATTGATTTTGGATATTTGATATTTCAGGTCGTATTTAATCACATTATTGGATGCTCTCTTTGTCGTCTGGTGAAGCTGCAAGCTTGGGCCGAAATAGTTTCGTAAATACTGCCTTTCCTTTTACTTGTTTAAGATACCGGTATTGATTATTGATTTACCATAAGCAATAAACATCCAGTTGATGTTTTCGACATTGTACTGCAGAGTTGGTAATTGATATCTGTGCTGTAATATGTCAAGATTGTCCTTTGCGTGCGTTTTAAGACCCGCATTGTTTTTTTTAGACACCGTTCAAGGTTCAACATTGTTCATACGTGGTCGAGTGGATGGAGCGTCTGCTACTGAAGCGGTAGACCCGTGTTCGATTCGGTAGACCCAGGTCGGTTCAAACAAAAGTCTATATAAATTGGAATTCACACCTTCCCTGCTTGACTTTCAGCAATTAAAGGGACAGTGTAAAGCTTCCATCATGTGTGTTAGACAGGTGGAAGGTAGCAGCTTGACTCGAAGACCGAAAGGTTCCTTTGCTGTTTCCTGACTGAGGCAACTTGGTGAATAAAATGTAATTCCATCATTGTTTATAACCACTCGGTTCATGTTCATTTTTTCATATAAGTCCGACGCAGAGCTGAGTTTAGCGACAAAAAAAGTAATCAAAAGCGTTTCAATCTTGTTTCACCAGGCTCTTGTCACTTGGTAGGTAACAATATGCGAGTTTGCAATTTTGGTTCCATTTAAGGTGAATTTACACAGTGCCCGTTTTTTCGTCCTTTTTTGTACGTTTTTGTGCATTTTTTCTTCTCCATGAAAACGTATGTTCTTTTTCGTCCTCATTTTCAATGTCCATATCTGCACTAACCAAACTGTCACATATTGGACAAAAGTTTTTGAAAATAATTTTTTGTAAAGGGGTACAGCTCTATTTTGAAATATCGCTCTTATCGTTCATTCATAAAATGTTTGAACAAAATTTTTATCAATATGTAGCAGTCTACTTTGTGCGGATATGGACTTCTAGAAATGAGAATGAGAAAAGCAAACTGGTACTTTTTCACGGAGAAGCAAAACCGTAAAAAAAGACGGACAAACGCGAACCAAAAAACGGATGTTGTGTAAATCCACCTTTAGTTTACAGTAAAATACGTGATTCATTCCAATAATGAGTGGAGTTTGACTTAAACTAATTCAAAAAAATGCTAGACTGCTGTGGCCAGAGCAAATATCATACCACGGCACACGTCACTTTTAATTTTTACAAGTCAGGTGTACTGTGTTATGATATTACGTATTAACTCATTATTTCTTTTATTTTTATTTTTTTATTTCTTGGTGGAGAGGAACGAGTTCGTCTTTGGAACCGGCGGTCTGAGATTCAAATCTCGGGCAGGATGAATCGAATACAATGTTACCACTGACTCATCACCGCTGCGACATTTTTTTTTACAAAACTCTGCTGCCAAAACGCAATGACGCAGAGATGGGCCTTGTAAATCCGATACACGCTTCGGCTTAGTTCAAGGAGTATTAATACAAAAACGATTTGATGTCCTGGATTATTGTTTTTTATTGCTAGCACATTTCTTTACCAAAAAACTTTGATAACTTACCAGCGGCGATTAAGCAATAAAAATAAGTTTTCAAAAGATTTCACGAAAATATTTCTTTCAAATAGTAAGCTAGCAAAATACTAATCAAATAGCTAAATAATAAGTAATAATAGTTTTTTTATATACAGGGTGGGCCGTAAATAACGCGCCAAAGCATATAAAACAATTCTGATAATTATAACAAAAGGGTGGGCCGTAAGTTACGCACCCAAGAATTAAAAGTAAATTGTGATGTGAAATAATGTAAATATCTTTTCTTTGGGTATCTGTTAAATTTAATTTCAATTATCAATATTGTTTAATATGCTTTGGTGCGTTATTTACGGCCCACCCTGTATTTTGGATCATAAAAATTGGACTTGAAAAACAGTTCTTCTAAGAATAAAATAGCCAAGATTGTTATAAAGATGTTCTTCAAGAAAAATTCACGAACAAAATGCTCAAACAATCAAAGAAACGCAAACATTTCTTTTCAAATAAAAATTTACCACGGCTTTAAATTTTTATTCGTAGCGAACTATTTCTTTATTCTTTTGAACAGAAACAGGTTTTGTTGGGTTGTTTAACGCAGCATCTTAAGCGCATTAGTTTTTTTTCTAAAGTTACTGTTTGCTTATCTTTAATAAAAAAAATCAGACATTACGCAATCGCATTTATTTTTAAACGTTTTGCTGTTTTTTGTGCTTTCATCATGAACAATGATGATTCTGTAGAGGCTGCAGC
This sequence comes from Trididemnum nubilum, assembly GCA_963965965.1. Taxonomy (NCBI): domain Eukaryota; kingdom Metazoa; phylum Chordata; class Ascidiacea; order Aplousobranchia; family Didemnidae; genus Trididemnum; species Trididemnum nubilum. The sequence continues at coordinate 5,556,337 of OZ014485.1, read as the reverse complement.
CTGGTTTGATATGTTGAATCATGATTCACTGAGAATGGCAAAAACACATACCGAAATGTTTGAAAATGACTGCTTTAGTTCTATGCGTAATATTTTTATTGGACATACTTTTTTTTTATTGAAAAAATTTAAAAATGTTTCCAAAGTTATTCTGTCCAGAATCTCTTTGTTTTTACTCAGTATATTAAAGAAGTTCTTGTCTCCCACTCCTTTGCTTAGTGCTAAACCTAGTAATAATCCTACAGTACTACATCTATCTTTTGCTCCAATTTTTCTACAAATTTCAATTTCACCACCAATGTATAACGGTATTTAAAATTGCGTGGTGTACCAGTTGCTGCATTCTTCATTATAATCATATCCTCGACATTGAATTCGAAACAATAAAAGTGCTCAACGTTTCCAGGATGTGGGCAGACAAATCAGCTTCCTCTGCGTAGATATTGTACAAGCCCTGCAACTGCAGAAATCTTTTTTTCATGATTTCTAATTTATTAGTGCAAATATGGAGAAGATTATTTCTGGATAAATTTTTCTGCATAATGAAGCATTAATAAAATAGGCATTAGCAATCAGTGGCGTAGAAGCATACGTTGCCGCCCCAGGCTTTTGTTGAAAATGCCGCCCTAAGTAGACTGTAGCAAATTTAGAAATAGTTTAACATTTAACCAATCTTTTAAATAAAATAATCACAAATAATGTGCCGGGCCTCAGAAGTTCTACATTGTGTGATGAAGAAGTCTCACTGTCTCAAAGTTTAGGCGAAATATAAAAGACAAAATGGTGAACAAATGTATTAAGCAAATAAAAGATCAATAGCCGCCTCAGCTTTGAACTTATCGAGCTTTCCCGAAGCAAAATCAGCAATGATATCTTCAAAATACGTTTTTGAACGTAGTCTCTTTCCCGTAGTCTACCTCAAGGTTCAAATCCTAAATAAACGCCTAACTAAAATTATGATGCTGGCTCAGAAAACCCATCTTGCCCTAACTAAACTGAATCTTTAGTGCCAGACAACTCTCGACACTGTGTCTGCCTCAATGCTTTCCTCATCGCTGAAACAATAAAACACGTCAATATCTTAGCTTTACTGCACCCGAGATCTGACTACAGAAACTACTGGGGAGTGCTGACTGCTGAGACAGAGAAAATGAATTGTTGCTCATAGCAACAGATTTATGACGTAACTACTGTTATTATGAATTGAACAACAGATGGAGTACAGCACCGCTATCCAACACCAAACAAAAAGCGACTTAAATTTAAAGTTTTTTAAAGTGTGCTAGCTGCCTCTTTGTAAATCTTTGTCTTATTTTTTTTTTTGCTGGCTGTGTGCACTGCGAAGCCTCATTTTGCCATCCCCTTGCAGCCTGCCGCCCCTGGCGTAGAGCCAGAGTTGCTAAGTGGCTTCTACGCCACTGTAAGCAATTGACATAATGAAGTCTAATTCTTCATTCCAACAGTTTTTTTGCTTTTTTTTGTTTTGTAGATAATAATTTAATTGTGATGTTTTGACCTTTGCTGGGCCAAGTTTTAAGGTTACTTGTTTACATGCTATCAGACCTAAAGGCTACCAGCGTGGAAGCGTAGGGAAGAGCTACCAGAACGGCCACTACTTAAAACATGCATAAAAGTTGTCTTCTCGCAGGAATCGAACCTGCAGCCTTTGGATACCGATCCACTGCTTGACCCTTTGAGCTAGAGAAGACGTCTCCTCGCATGCTTAATTTTGGCTATTTAAACCCAGCAATTTGCTTGTGCTACAATGTTGATGGTAATTTGATTGTGATGTTTTTACGTTTGCTGTTTAAATAGCCAAAATTAAGCATGCAAGGAGACGTCTTCTCTAGCTGAAGTGGTAGGGCAGTGGACAGGTAATCGAAGGATGCAGGTTCGAATTCTGTGGAAAGACAATTTTTTCGCATTGCTTGTTTTAGGTAGTTGCCGTTCTGAAGGCTCTTACCTAGGCTACCGCGTCGATAGCCTTGGAATTAGATAGTTCGTAAAAGACTAAAGTATTTTTTTTGTTAAAATGTTATAAATTGCATTTCCAATACTGTAATGTTATAATGCTTCAGGAACATAAAAGGTAATTCTTGCTGCGCCGTGCAAATTAGGTTTAAATCTTGGGTCGGTCAAAATGGCTTGCCACCACTATAACATTTCTTCGAAAGGTGCTGATGTGTGCCTTCTGGCACAATGACGCAAAACGGGCCACCACACTCGTTACACGCTTTGGCGTATAACAGCGAAGGTAATGAAAGATTTGATTGATTTGATTAAGGAGTTAATCTTCATTTTATATTCGACACTCCAGTCTTGTGGAAAAAGCCGAATGTTGTCCTTTTAAAGTAATAAAATAAACCTTGAGTATGTTATAACTTTTCATTAATTTTTTTCTTCTAGAGCAGAGGCGTAACTAGAAAGGGAGTAAGTCAAGACGAGGCAAAGCCTAATACCAAGTGCAACACTTTAATTCAATATCAATTAAAATACGCGTATTTTTTTTACCTATACCATACGTGCTGAGTACAGTAAGAACCTCGTTTTGGTATTTGCTTTTTTCATGTTCCAGGTAATTGTTTTAATAAAAGGTAAAGCTTGGTCTACCGTAAATTAAAAAACTGTTATGCTTTGAAAGGTTATGGCCACAAGGGGTGACTGCTAAGTCGAAGACCTAGCGGTCCCTCCGCAGTTACCCTGTCGCAATGCTAATTTAGCATTTGAATAATGGCATGTGATTGTCTGTCCATGAATTGATCAGTGACAAAATAAAGAAATTGAAATTGAGTTTTCCCATAATTTTTTGAGTCCCCTCTTTCTACAGAATATGCTAGTCTGCGGTCAGTAGACACATCTTCTGCCCTGTCCTGGATTGAGATCATTCAAAGTCTCTTCGTTTGGCACTTTAACGACATGTTTGTTGAAAATGCGCGTGCTTCAAAAATAAGTTTAAGTAGAAAACAAGCTACGGGAGCAATATTCGGCAAGCATTGAAGTTGCTGAGGCATTTTACTTTTTTACCTTTCTAGGCGGAGAAGAGCTAAGCAAGCAAATATTCAAAGCGATGTGCGGGGGCAATTTCTGTAAAATCTACCTTAGAGAAGCATGCTTTCCAAATAAGAATTCCCGTTGCTCAAATAAAGAAGCTTTTAATGGTGCTGCTGTATCGCATATTTATCCTGCTGTTACCGGACAGCGTCAGACGCTAACTATTGGACGATCCGCACTCTTTTCATTGAATTGACTACTTTATGTTTGGAGGAATCCGCACCTGCTTAGAAATTTCCAGTGATCCAAAGTTCCTATGAATTTTTTGAATTCTTGTCCACTGAGTTTACTGCTTGTTCGAAGACACCAAGTAGAGATAATCATTGTAAAGCGTTTTATTCAAGGACGCAACAACGTGACAAAGGTGCGGGTTGAACCCAGATCATGCGATCAGAGTTGTCGTAAAAACAACGCCGTTACCCATCAGGCACGCTATGAGTGGAGACAATTTTTGAAAAATCTACATTAAAAAAGCATGTTTTCCGAAAAAGGATTCCCATTGCTCAAATAGCTTTGAATTCTTCTTTAAAAAACGTTTCAGGAGAAAAAAAATTGACTTAACATTGTTACTTTGAATGGACAGCATGCAATTTTGTAGACATTACACAGGTATAATTATTTTAGATTAGAGCTTGTGTATTTGCTGGTTGTTTTTTTTTTGTCAGGCGTTTTGTAAACGATTAAGTTTCTTTGTTGTCAGTTTCGTTTCATCCAAATTTACCAGGCACTTTCCTCTTTGTAACCACACCAACATAAAATGTCCTGTTTGAGGTACTTTTTTCTCACGCTTTATCTGATCCGGCCATTGCAATAGGTAGACGGCTTACCTCTCATAAAAAATTGATTTTAAAAAAGTGTTTTCCACAAGTACTTTAATAAAAGTAGAAACGGACTAGCTTTAACAGACTCGACAAAAACAAATGATTTAGGCGCAAAAAATTAAATAGTATTTTAGCATAATAAAGTATAATTGAAATTAAAAATCACTATCAGTTGGTCCAGATTTTATGCTAAAAGAAAGATATTTCATCAACAAGGCACTATAATTAGTGCTAAAAAATAATAATAGTAAAAATAAGGTCAGCGCATGCTATAACAGACTGTATATCGCACGTGCAGCCCTTAATTAGATTTTAGTGGTTGATATGTTTTTGTTGTTTTCTTTGCATTCAATCTTTACTGTTGATACGGTTTTAAATTCAATTTTATTCTAGTGTGCACGTTGTTATTGCCTGTCTCAATTGTGATTACATTTTGACTGATTCAACAACTCAAAAATTTTTAATCTTAGTTTCAAAATCCTCTACCAACCCAATGGCCTACCACGTGGTTTCAAGATCACAGCTAAGTATTTTGCTTAAACAGCGCTGCATTTTCAATTCTAAAAATCTATAAATAGTACCCTGAAAGTAAAAATTTTCTGATGGAAAATGTTCGTTTGATCTTGTGACAAATTGGAAACGGTACTAACATTTTAAACCTGATTTAAAACACGTTAAAACAAATTCTTTTTTAAATTACACAAGAACTGCTATCACAGAGATTTGTCTAAATGCTTTCAACAAAAATGAATCTGTTTTACTGAAAGCCATACTTAAAAACTGATGATTGCCATTTCGTAATCACTACAGCCATTGTTTCAATTAGTCCAGTAAACAACACAATACATTAATTTAATGTGGAAATGGCTAATCAAGCTACCGAAAAGTTTTTCAGAGGCATTGAAGTGTTCAGTTCAGTTTATTATTACCACAACATGCATTAATGAACATTCTGAAAAATTAATATTTCGTTTCACAAAAAAATTGATATTTAAAATGCACTCAAATACACATGCTGCAGGGATAGTCACGAATGGACCTCTTGTCCTTTACATCAACCTGCTATATTTGAGAATCCAAATAATTACTGTCTTCTAATTCTGAAAATATAAGCAATGAGAAGCCACAAACTGAGATTCCATTGAGTTATTAATTAATAATTCCAGTAATAGAAAATATTTTTTTTAGTTTAATTTTGAATAACCTCTGCGTTTCAGTTTGGTTATGTTCCTGGGATTTCCCACTTTTTGACGGCAAGGTCATTGCTATTCTATTTTTTAACGTTATAAATTCTAACATTTTTTGCTACCATAATGTTAAAACTCGTACGTGTTTATATGTCAATTTTTGCACAATTGTCCCTTTGACTTTTTTTTTTTCGTTTTTTTTTTGGACATACAAACAAAAAATTAAAATTAAAGTGTACCAGATTAGTGGCAAAAAATAAAAAATAAAAAAAGATTTTCTACCGGTTAAAGTTTCCTAGTGATAGGATTATTGAAAAGTTGGTTTCTTCATTCAATTTAATTCACTAATTTGTTTTATTTGGTTTTCAAGAGGATGTTGGCGCACAGTATACTAAAGGTTGGATTTGGACTCTGGTCAAACAGTATACATAGGCTACCAAAGACTTTAAAATTACTCTTCAACATTTATAGGCGTTTAGCATCAATAAATGTGGTAAAGGTTTAAAAGTACTCACGGCTCATGCATGTGTTAGCTTAATTTTAATAAGACTTCTAAATTAACTAAGACATTGACAAATAGATTAACGTTTAATGATAAGCTTTAGACAGTAATCAAAGTTTTAGAAGCACAATCAAATCTTTGATTAACAGCTTAAGACATAGTGTTTTGGAATCGACTTTCGTTTTTTATTCCTCGTCGGTATAGCTAGACAACAAGTATAAACACCCGCGTAGAAAGGCAAAGAATCGAAAATTAACTAGATCATAATGCAAAAATTTTTTTTTTGAAAATCTCAAGTAATAACAATATTACAAGAGATAACTAGCTCGACAAAAAATGATTTCAAATAGCATGCTTTTGACAGCTATTTCGCCCAATTTCAGGGCTTTTCAGTTAGGCCAGCAAGGTCAAAATGACAAATATCATTAGTGATCAAAATCTTTAAAACATAGATCTTTACTGATCTATCAATTAAACAATAAATCTTTTCTGATTATGTTTATATTAGATAAATTTTTACCTATCAATAATGCTAAACTATGCAAATCTTAACTGAGTAAACTTTACCAATGAAACTAAAGGCTATTAACTATATCTTTACCGAATGAAAGTATATGCTGTAAATTAAATCTTTACCTGCTAATCAACACATCTTACCTTACATCAGTAGTATGTGCTGGCCGAAAAGTATAAGGTTTGCGGGATTGAAAGTGCGGGATTGCGGGATCGAAATGCGGGATTGCGGGATTTATCCAATTGCGGGATTATTTAATTGCGGCGTCATCCAAATGCGGGGTTTTCGAATTGCGGGATTACGTAAATACAGCATTGTCTCAATGCGGGATTGCAGTGCTCTTAACCCTATGTTAACCCTAATCCTAACCCTAGCTAGTTGTAAGAATCGAATCCGAAACTCGGTCTTGACCTGAAGAGTGTCTTACATGAGTACCAAACCACCGCAGGTAGTTTGCCTGGGAACTGGCTATGGTTCAAGTGTAAAACCTGAAGAGTGTCTTGCCTGAGAATCGAACCACCGCAGGTGGTTTGCCTGGGAACTGGTTCAAGTCTAACGTTTTGCTTAACTGGTTATGTTAACGTATCAGCGAATAACTAACCTGAGAATCGAACCCGGTATTTTCTGAACCTAAAATAAAAAGTTTATCTAGTTTATGCTATGGAACAGTTTATAAGTCTCTTTTGTAGCTTTGGGAATATAAAGTTTCTTGTTGCTTGAAGCCGTTTCCTGTCGTGACTGTAGCTGAATTTTCGGCGCCGTGGCGTAATTGTGCGGTAAAAAAACAATCGGTGACCTGTCCAAAGTTCACCTGCGAATCGCTACCTTTTGTTAATCTCTGCTTCTTTTTAACTCTTCAAAAATGGGACAAGCATGGCGCAACAGAGCTCGTTCCTGTTTAACCCCAACGGTGCAAGGGTCAGTCCAATGACATAAAACTAGATGATACGCAACTCTTTTTCCCACTCTTTCTCCTTTTTCTTTCTTTATTATGCAGATTTTTGCTCTGTCTTTGCCCGCGCTGATCTGCTGACAGTGACTGTACTGCACAGTCTTAGCCTTGCTTAACAACCAACATGTACCAATAATAATAAAAATCGTTGTCTCTAAAATTAGTAGCTTTGCGTAATATGCTTATGTCAATGTCAACTTATGTACTTATGTCAACTGCTAAATTACCACCCAAAATTCAATTTTCGAGTATGTTTTACTGGAAATGACATAAATAATGTCATAAAAACTCGTAGTTTTTTGCTGCACACAATTAATGGTTGGTTCATTGGTTGGTTGCTAGGTTAGTGATTAGTTTGCGCACTTTCATTTTTTTAATATAATATTTTTTAATATAATATTTATTACAATATTTTATTTTTTTAATTTTAATATACTTTAATATTTTTTAATATTTTGCCTATTTAAGCTGTTTTTGAATAAGACCGCTTTTTAAGACAAAGTTTGGGGCGTTTTTTGGCGCCTAAAATCGAAGTCACGTTACCATGTCACCACGTTATCATTTTTTTGTATTTGAATTGGTTTTATTGATGTTTAAAACATTGACTTTACAATATTTTTGCGTGAAATTTCGGCTGCTAAGTTTATTTTGGGAGGTCGCCGCTCAAAATAATTTTGCTTTTTTCAACGAAAAATTGAAAAACAGTCGATTTTAAAAAGTTTTAGAGAAAAATTTCAAATTTGGATGTGATTAAAATATGGTGTCACCTCAAAACGGTAAAACCCTGAGCCGACCCCCCTTTTTCTCAGTAACGCCACTGGCTCTTACGTCATTGGTTTGCTTGAATTTTATTCTCGCTTTTGTCGCCAATAGCATAAGAGGGTAAAGACGTCGAGAGGGTAAAGGCGTAGTTCTTACGACGACTCTGATCGCATGATCATGAGTTCAATCCTGGTCACACTGTTGTGTCCTTGGATAAGACCCTTAACGATAATTATCTCTGCTTGGTGGCTTCGAACAAGCAGCAAATTTACGAAGGAAAAAGTAAAACGTCAACTGGAAAATGGTCAACTACTAAGCGGGTGCGGATTCGTCCAAAGCATACCGCACGGTCGCTTTCTCGTGATAGGAGGATAAAGATACACCAATCAAAAAAATCAAATTAAGCAGTTAAGGCGCTGTTTTTTACAAATACTCTTTTTTAACGCAGAAAAACTCCAAAGCAGATGCGGTTTAGCCCGATATAAAGCGCCACCGTCGTTTTGTGACAGGAGAATAAAGCAGAAACAAATTACCGGAACAAAATACGAACAAAACTCAAAATGTCGTTTACCGTAAACACCTCCACCCTGGAAGAATTATATTTTAGCAAGTTCTTGTGAGAGAACGTCAACGCATCATGTCTTTTATAATTCGTCACTGCAGTAAGAGTTCATGAGCTATGAAAAAACGTTGGCGCTGATGCGAAAAACTTGGCATTACCAGCAGTTGATTATTTCGTTCACACTCTTTCGACGACTAAGAACTGACATGAGCTAATTACTAAGTTCAGTATGGATGAAATTACACAAATTCCACCACTATTTGACAAATCTTTAAGCCGAACAGAAGCACTGGAGTTCACCAGGAGGGTATTCGATCTATGCTTAAAGTAAAAAGAACAATGACTGAAAATGGTACCAATAACAAACAGCATTGATCTTTTGGCGAAGTTGGCTATTGAAATATTTTTAGGGTAAAATCAAATCGTATACGTATAGCCAAGTTATTCATTTTATTAAGCATTTTTCTGTTGGTGCTCATGCCGTCAGCAATAACACACAATACGGTAAAACGGCACTTTTGCAATGCTTCCCATACTGCGCTTGTTAGTTCGTAAATGCGATGTTGTTGGTAGCTAACACTAGAGGGCGGGAAAAATTGGACATTATTGATCTACTGTAGAATTGAAGGCAGTGCGTAGCAGCGGAATTAGTTGATGGAGAATTCCTTTCAGCACCAGTGTCGACAAAACCAACCATTCTGTCCTGACCCGCGTTGCAAGCAATGCTTTCTTTAACTGTAAAATAAAAGATTTTTAACCTACCGCTTTTAGGCAAAAATATCATTCAAAAAACACACCTCATGAAACAAGCGATAATTTTGCTTGTTCTTCAATATATAAACTTAACAAGTTACACGCGTCTCAACTTTAACTGCTTCGTTTATCTAAATCTTATCGTTTATCTAGTGAGAGACCTTGCAACTCAAGTTTGCTTAGAATTCTTATGCATACTGTACGTTTAACAGATGCTTCTACGCTTAACTATAATTTGAAACTCGAAAACAGAACAACAATAAGTCAACTATTTAAACAATCCCACCGTAATTGTACCTTTCACTTCATCAACAGATAGTGCAAAAAATCGCTGGTGCTTGTCCATGTTTAATCCTTCTTTCTCAATTTCTTTCAGTACACCGGATACGAGACATGGTGTCGTTCTGTATACGTTTCTAGTAATAACACAAAAACATCACGTCAAAATAAGCACTTCAGTGTTTTCCCTATGTATTGCAATGTGAACAGTAGCGTAGCTAGGGGGGAGGGCGGGGGGGTTTTGAGGTCGATTTTTGGTGAAAAATTGAAAATAGCCCCCCCTCCCATAGGAAAACAGCCCCCCCATCAAACGTTTGGAATTCCGAGTTGTACCGAACAACCAGTCTCAAAATCGGTGAAGACCTTTTTTTTTTTTTCTGGAGACCACCTGATTTTGGGCGAAAAAAACCTTTGAATTTGAGATTTCGGCCAAATCGGTGAAGACCTTTTTTTTTTTGGAGACCACCTGATTTTGGGCGGAAAAAACCTTTAAATTTCCGAGGTTTCCGAGAAATTTCGTCTCAATTTTCGTGCAAACCGTGTGAAACTGATTCAAGAGCAATGACGATTCGGGTCAAGGTCGTTTGCACACTTCTTACTCTTTCAAAATAGCCCCCCCTTTTCCAAATCCTGGCTACGCGCCTGAATGTGAATAAAGAACGGCTACACAACATTGTCATTTCGGGAGCATAGCTCCACCGGTAAGCGCATCGATATCGCTCATAGTAAGATTGCCGGGTTTATTGTTCAATTTTTAAGATAGGCTATGGACGTCTTTTGGTCTCTGAGGTAGAAACTTAATGCTCACAATGAATTATGGTAATTCGGAATGAAGGAAGAAAATTATAGCCGCAAGTAGGAAAACCCAGTTTGGGGTGGTATGAAACGATTTATGCATTGTGTCAAAATACAGGAATAAAAATAACCCGGAAGAAAATCTGGTAATCGGTAAAAACCGACACAACTGATGATGTCATATTTCACGGATTCTTTCGCATGACAGATGAAAAAAAATGCTAAAACTCTAGTATTGTAACAAACCAAATCACACCTTATATATCTTCGATACGAAGTAAATACCAACAAGCTGTGACGCAGTTTATTACAATACTATATAGCATAATTATGGTTACCGTACACGAACATTATATTTACCCATAGCTGTACTGAGTTCCACTACTTGGTGATCGCAAAATACCAGTTTCTCTCAACTCGCTGTATGCAGCTTGACTCATACTAGCCAAAGTAAAGCAGAATCTACAAAAGAATTAAAACAAATGTCACGTTATATATATTGTAGTTAAGGTAACTAAGTAAACCAATTCGAAGCTTTTCCCGTGCATCACGGAAACACAAGAGTGAAGCACTTATCTAGTAAGCATAACAGGCAGCTACTGGAGACCCAGTAACAATGTTCATCTATGCGGGGCTTACTTCTTACTTTTTGGTGTAGCGAAAATCACCACCAGATTCTTCCTGGTTCACTATAGTTCCACGGAGCTATATTGTGAGCAATGTATTTACGTTTCGTGTAAGCATGTATTGTTGCAAAGTTTCGTATTTTTATGGTAGCGTTATGCTTTCATTCCGCCAAAAAAAGCTAGTAAACCACACAATGCTTTGCAAATAGCTATGATGAACGACAGTCAGCAGTCATCAAATTGGTATCTGCGGAGAACAAGTCTTATGTAGCCGAGTGGTAAGATGCCTGACGAAATTCTGCCTTGATGATTGATTAAACATAGAATCAGTTGTAATTCATTTTCTAGATGTTTAATCCAGTGGTTTCTATTCTGCTTTGTAAATCAAAAATTCTAATTATGCTTGAATGAACGAAATTTGAAGAAAGTGATACTATTGACACAATCAATGTGATGTTCAATCAAATAAAGCAAATAAGAATAATTTGATTTTATCAGTAAAAAGCTCTTGCAGTTCGACAACAAACAACATAACAAGCTACTTGCATCAAAACTATCTTAAAAATCTTCTGCAAGCTTCTTATCAATCTGTATTTGTTTTGTTTCATCTTCAAACAAACGGTTTACTTCAGCTTCCAATTCTGCAATGCTAAAAAGTAAAAAATTCCATTAAGCAGAGATAATACGCCATGAAGTGTTCTGTACAAGAATGCAGCAACAAAACGCATGTGCGAATTGAATCATTGACCTTTTGGTCAGAATAGTGTTCATCATAAAATCTTAACCACTCAGCAACGTAGTCAACTATTAATGCTATTTCTTGTCTTTAATTTGTCTAAATCAAAAACTTTGGCTTGCTGTTAGTTAGTGACCGTATTTGACGGCATACAGGATGCACTTTTTTCCAAAATTTTGGCTCAAAATATCGCTCTGCGTCTTACATGGTGTAGGTAAAGTTCTTTTTTTTCCTGAATCTGACCTGCTAAAATGGGGTGTGTCATACATGACCATGCGTCCTATATTCCGTCTAATAAAGTAATTATTGCATTTACCAACTACTACTTCAGTGACATCTGACATTATTAGTAACGCTAGACTTTACAGCAAAAACATTAAGCCACAATACGACATTGTGGATCAACAAAGGGTTTTCAACTCAATGAACACAATTACAACCAAGAGACAAGACTAACCGGAAAGTAAGCTTTTGCTTTTTAAGTCTCCAATCAGTCATGTACGATTGTATGAATCAAAGCAGACAGCCTGCAAGCACAATTGAACTCTGAATGTAGCATTGTTAAAATATAAAACCAGCATGCTGTTCCACTCAGCAAAGCTGCACACAATGAAACATCGTAGCATTGCACGATTCAAAACTAAATTGGTTCCCATACCTTCATAAAAATAAACTACCGGTATCCTTACCTGTAAGCTAGTATTGTATATGAAGAAACAGCACTTTCACCTTCACTAAATGGCTTTGAAGATTCGTGTAAGCTAGTTTTGTACATGTTGGAATCGCACATTTACCTTCGCTGAATGGTTTTGCAAATTTCGTGATAACATGAGGAATGAGTTGATGGATTGCTTCATTATCTCATCCCTTGCAAACACAAAAACCTTTAATTCGCTCAAGAATGTCATCACTAGAACATGGATCCAACTTAGCACTATGAGCATTAGCAACAGCCCATCCATAGTAAACAAGGCCAATTACTGTACAAAAGAAAATATGCACTATTCATACTGAAACTGATCATTTAAACTTTTCAGATGTAAGAGAAATTCGTTGTAAAGCTTAGCAGAAATATCTAAACTTTCAGCTAAACTGCAGATAAAAAAAAAAACAAAAAACACCATTTGTATATTGTACAGCCAACATCAATGCAAACTGAGCGATAACAGTATATGAAGAACCAGGGGTGCAAATCTTTGTTGAGCATTGGGGGGGGATAATTTGCATTTTTACCCCAATTTTGCCCTATTTTCAACATTGGGGGGATGAACCTTGACCATGATTTTTTTCAGGTGAGCAAATTAAGTGAAGACCAAAAAAAAAAGGGTCTTCACCAAACATGGAACAGATGAAGAGTAAAAATAAAGGTCTTCACCACAAATGGAACACTTTTTTTCCCCGAATTCATGTAGGGACCTGCGCTCAGATGCACACCAGAGTCAAACTATTGGAGGGGATGCAGAAGAAGACCATACCATACTCAAATTATTGGGGGGATATATACCCCCCTCCCTGTCAAGAACCATATGCAATAGGCCAGCAACAGAGTATGCTTAGGTCAACTACAACAAAAACCAATTTTAACTTTTGAATTTATAAAAATTTTTGAATATTAATTGGATTGGATCTCACATCCATTTCGACCTGCTAAAAATCTTAGAGAATCTTGATTTATTAGGAATGGCATCAGTAATGTTTCATTTATTTACTATTTTTATATAACGCATGAAAGAATTATTTTAATGGCAGAGGCTGCAGTTACGCTATGTAAAAATAAGAAATCGTTCTCCTAGCCCTAACCCCAACCCTAACCCAAACATTAATATTAACCCAAACTCAAAATCTACCCCAAACCCCAATGATAATTTAAAAATTAAAAAAGAGTAAATCAGCAAATGAGAGCTCACTTTTTGCTCTCTTATTCTCTTTATCTGTTATGGGCGTGACGTAACGTAATACTAGCCACTTCCTACTTTAATTTTACCCCCAAATACAATGATTTGTTGTAGCAATTTCAATTTCGTGATATACAATAGTTCATTAAATTACTCAGATGCGAACTTCACTGCTTAAAGCTCGTCATTCAGACGTAAAAAAATACCGGTAGACCATGCAGAAACACCCAAACTGAGTGAAGAACTGAGATGACAGCTTGACTAATAAGACTGAAACGCCACTTTACTGTCGTTGGACGAGACAACTTTTCAAGTGAAAAATTATATTGAAATTGAAAATAAAAAACCCAAACTGAAATGGGCTCAATCTGTGTTCCCTCTGACTTTAAGACTAATCGGCTAGTGCCCGAATTTTCTTTAAGCAATTGTGCCCAAAGCTCTAAAAAGACGTTTGTGTGCCCTAAATTTCGTACCAATCTAGTATTGAAGTACACCAAATGTCATATTTCCACAAATTTGTCGAATTTTCTTAAGCTATGTTTACTATATTGCCAAAAATTATTTGCCCTTGCTCCAACAAGTCGCCAATTCGCGGAAAAAATATTGGCTTAGTGGGAACACTGGGTTCAATACTGTTATGTTAATAAACCAGACTTATGTCTGTTAACAGTTCCTAGCTACTAAACTTGTTACCAGTATTCCTCACGAGATGAGGTAAGACCTTACCTCACACCTTAATCTCTAATTATGTTAATAAAATATATAGCTTTGTTTACACTTTACAAGTAATACAAGAACACTAAAAAATTACCGGTAGTAGCCTACTAGTAACTACTTACCGTACCGGGGCTTTACTGTTTAATGTATACATTGACTTACTTGCATGTTTTCTTGATTCTGGTTTTTCAGTACATTACTCAAAATTACATTTTGACTAATTTAGCTCGCATGTTTATGCTTTGTGTTGTGCCTGATAAATTTGTTTGTGTGTTTTTGTTTTTCGTGTTATTATGGACCTTTGTTGAGTCTGACACAAATAAATAAATAAATATACATTTCTCTTCAAAATGTTCCTCATATCTGACATATAAGATATGGAAGCTCAATTTTTGTGTTGGTAGTAATTTGATATGGGCATGATCTCTTTTCAAGTATTAAATAACTCTTTCCAAATCTTCAGCCCATTTTTTTTTTTTTGCTTAAAAATTCTTGTTAGGAACAGAAAATAAGTGATGTTTTGATTAGAAATTACTGGAATTGTTAGGCTACAACACAGAATGCAACAAGTTTTAGTCATTTTCAAATACCATGAGGCAGGTAGGTCCTAACCTGCAGACAGAGATGTCATTGAACTTCACTACCACTAGTACCAGTCAACTTAACAACAAAAACCTAAGCTGTTTTACCTTATTTGTAATATCTTTGGCTCAAAATATAATAATTGCTCATTCATTCATAGACCACTACTGCCACCAACAGTAACCTGGCAACTTTTTATCATATCAAAGCCTGCCTACTGCACCTACGCTGCAAGCTACTACACTGTAAAAAAAGTTGGGTATTTTTTGCCCTAAAAAATTGGGTATTTTTTACCCCAAAAAATTGGGCAAAATTTTTGGGCATCTTGGTATGGACACCCAAGCATGGTATCAGTGAAATTACCAAAGCAAACTATATTTGGTAAATGTTGAAGTTGCCCAATTCCCTCAACGTTGGCAAAGTTATATTTACCCGAATTTACTGTAAAAAAAGTTGGGTATTTTTTGCCCTAAAAAATTGGGTATTTTTTACCCCAAAAAATTGGGCAAAATTTTTGGGCATCTTGGTATGGACACCCAAGCATGGTATCAGTGAAATTACCAAAGCAAACTATATTTGGTATATGTTGAAGTTGCCCAATTCCCTCAACGTTGGCAAAGTTATATTTACCCGAATTTACACGCGTTGGTCATCTCAAATATACTTGAGCTGATTAGTCAAAGTAATTTGTACAATTACCCAATTTCACCAAAGAAAGTTTCTGAAAGTATACTCAAATAAGTTAGTATTGGAAACATGCAACATACCCGAAGTTATCAACATGGGTAATGTTTAACGTACCTAGGCTTGTATTTATTGTATTTCCAAATTTACCCATGGTAACCAATCTTAAGTAATATTGCAAGTACCTCAACTTATCAACGTGGTAATTTCTAAAATTACGACGCTATAGTTTGTGCAGATAATTTACAAATTTTCCAAGTTAAACTATGCAATATAACCAATTGCTGGTTAGTGTTGCATTTTTGTTTAACTTGGGAAATTTGGAAATTACCAGTGCAGTAACTATGCGTTGCAATTTTAGAAATCACCAGCATGTCGATAAGCTGAGGTACTTGCGCGCTATTAAAGCATTTTGTAGCAGAAATGATATTGGACAAAACGTAAATTACCACAAAATATGGAAGAAGTTACTAGAAACATAAGAACGAAAACAAATTCAACGAAAAAATATCAGTAATAATCTTTAATCGAATATAGCTTGTTTTATTACTTTAGATAAAGCGGTACACATTGATTTAGAATCACGGTTGATAACCAATGTATTCGCACTTGTTTCTTTTATCTTTATCCTCCTGTTACGTGAAAGCGACAGAGGGGCTATATATTGGACGACTCCTCACACGTGTAAGAGTTTCCATATTTCCGAGTGTTCGGTTGATTTCTTCAGTTCTTGTCGAGTTTTAGTGCTGCTTGTTTGAATCCACCAAGCAGAGATAATTGTATGAAACAACGCGATGAGAATGCGAGTTGAAGCACAGATCTTTGGATCATGGTCGCCGTAAAAACGACATTCTGTACAAACATTCAAGTAACGGCTAATTATCAAGATTTACACACCTAGTAAATTATCAAAATAGCTATTAAAACATTGAACCATTTACCGAAAAGTACCGCTGTTCTTTAATAACTCAAAACTTGGTTTTATTACTGCTAAAGCGGTTTGCAGTAATCTAGAATCACGATCACATTACTTAATTTACAATCACGGTAACCAACTAAAACGTAAAACAGGTGTCCGTCTGGCTGCATTTATTTGAAAAAAAAAATCGAGAAAAATAGGAGTATCAGTTCTGCCAAGTTTGAAGTTTTCAAATGCAGCCGTTTCTTAGATAATAGAGTTTTTTTCATTATGATGCCCTGACGAAAGCAGCTAGCGAAAACTGCTGAAACGTTGGCGTTGTTGCAACTGCCTCACCAGTTCAGCTCTATGTTTATTATACTATAATATATATCTGGTGTCATAACAAGTAAAAAATGGAATTCAAAGTTGAGCCCTTTGCCCATATCGCTTACTGCTTCGCGACTATTCCAAAAACTAGTCTATTGTTTATAGTCTCAAAGCAGAATAAGCAATATGGGACAAGGGTTTTAACTCAAATATCTACAGAACGGCAGCATTGGGAAACTTAAAACTTGGCGGAACGGATACTCACATTTTTCTTAATGTTTTAAAAATAATTGCAGCCTGGCCAGATACTTCTTTTAACACTTTGATAATCAAGATGGGCAAAAACATTAAAACCAGAGATGCAAACGGTTTTTCAAAAAATCGGTGAGCAGTTTGATAATACACTATTCGCCACGCAGACCTCCCACTGTTCGATTCCCGCAACAGACATATTATGCACATTCCAAAAATTCAATTCACACTCAAAAACAGATTAAAAAAAAAACATTTCTGGGGACATTTTTTTGGAAAAGTAATGTTTATTTTTAATCATAGGTCAGTGCTATATGAAAGCGTCAGGGGCCCCGGGAGGCACACCATGTTCGGAAGGGAGGGGGCACAAGGCAGAGTAAATGGCAATCAGAAGTTAAAGATTAATGTCAGATGGCATAATTACAGTGAGTGCGATCCCACTATATTATATCGAAGGTATATACTCAGTGATAAATAACCTTTGGCCAGAAACGTGGATTTAGAGTAAACACATGCCAGACCCCCCAACTTTTCTCAACGGATATAGACGAATAATAAAAATGACAAATTCAGGCGAAAAATTGGCAAAATTCGCCGAAAAGCAAAGATTTGCATCACTGTAAAATAACAATCAAGATTCCATATCAGCAATAAATCAATTGTCATTTGCTGATGCTCAATCAAGATTCCACATCGGCAATAAGTCTAAGCAATCAAGCAATAAGTCTAAGCAATCAAGACTCCATATCGGCAATAATCAACTGTCATTTGCTATTCGCCGAAAAGCAAAGATTTGCATCACTGTACAATAACAATCAAGATTCCATATCAGCAATAAATCAATTGTCATTTGCTGATGCTCAATCAAGATTCCACATCGGCAATAAGTCTAAGCAATCAAGACTCCATATCGGCAATAATCAACTGTCATTTGCTGATGCTTATGGGTTTAGGCCCAACTGCATCGCCAGTTCTTGTACGGCATTGAAAGGGTGTTCTTCTTTGATGCCAAGAAGATACTGCTGAAGGAATTGCACGACCTTGCACGCATGTTTGGAATACTCCATATTAAAAATGTAATACAGTGCAAGAACACTGACTAAACTTTGCAAAGCATCTGCAGTGGTCACTACAGGATGTAGCTCCACAAAAACTGTGAAGTTTTTGGCAACTGCTGCATCACCGTAGGCCACGACAAATGGTTGATAACGATCTTTTATGGACTGAGCGATTTCTTGCAAGGTTGTATTTTCCTACAATAAAAAAAACACATGTCACTTGTTGCTATTCCTCATCTTTTCTACAGGCATTAAAAATAACCAGTGTCATTTAACGGATGAATCGTGCATCTTTCATTGTCAACACATTCGTTCGATTCTCGCTTAACGCACTACCAGTATCTGCCAAAAAAAAAGCATCCAAATAGAGCACTTAATTTGTTGGTACTGAAATCGCAACACTTGTAGTACAGCCATGAGATCTCTACAGGCCACGCATATTAAAAAAATATACAGTATAAATAAAAAACTTTGATCAAGCTCAAAGGCAAGATCATAGACAGCGAAGCAGAATCTGCTTGAAAACATACTGGTACTTAAGTGTTCCCTATCATGATTCATTCAATCATTCATTTTAACAAACTTATGCAAATTCGCCGTTAGTCTAAACGTTATTTTTAACCATTTTAGACATAATTTGTCTAAACGTTGCTTTGAAAACTGGTTTTTAAAACAATAACGTATTGTTTTGGTCCTTTTTGGCAACAATCTTTAATTTTTGGCATCAGAGTGAACATGATTTTCCCAATCTTAATGCTTATTACTTTGCGAAATCTTTCCAAACGTTTAGCAAGTAGTTTATTTGTGTGTACCGTAGCGCGAACATTGCCGATATTAGTAAATTCAGCACAACAAATTGAAAATAACGAAGAGTATACAGTAACTACACAAAATGTCATTCTCACCCGGAAATACGTAAAATTGCGATAACAGTTATCCAGCACGGTTGAATACACTATTTTCACCTGGTTGCCCGTGCTTTGTCGACCGCAGATTCATGTAATACTACTTTAGAAGTAAAACTTGCGTTGTTAACATCCATATGTTGTTAACAACGTATGTTAACCATTATTTCACCGTTTTCACTAAAAGACTTCATTACTTGAAACTCCCGATGCCCTTCTAGGCATCATAGTGCTTTGAACCATACAAACTATAGTTTTTAGCAGGGCCTATTACAAAACTGAAACAAATCCCACATGCACTTTGTATATAGTGCTTGTTATTGAAGCTCTTTCAAATGGATCAGCTGCAACATTTGGTAAATATTCACGTAAATCGTTGCGTTTCTTCAAAAACGCAAATGTTGACAAGAACGCTGAAAATGACCAAATGTTTGTACAATTTGGTAATTATCATTACTTAGTTGATCTAATAAAACTTTTGTGAAGCTAACTAGAATACCGATGCCTTGATATGCCATTGAACACTATTGTGTAACAAATAGTTTGAATGATAAATGCTTGTATACAAGCGGTAACTCACTGGTAAAACAAAATGTGTTTTACGAGCTGAAATGAAACGTCAAACAAACTACTTACCGGGGAAATATCAAATAGATACTTGCTCAGATCGCAATCGCGCTTGGTATTGCTCTTGAGCTGGCAGCAAAGCAATAATACACCAATAATGACATGAATGTCTGCAATAAAAGTGCAACTTGAACACTGCGCAATATCAAAACCTACATTAAAACTATGACTAAAAAATTATACTATAGTGCATATAAATGTTAATTAATCATGTGAAGAATATTTCGCAATTAATTCCATTCACGTGATAGCCGTAATCTAGCATTGCTCATAAATTCTTCCGAAACCCGTCACATAACTGAGGTCACAAGCAATCATTAACGATATGACCTATGGAATTAACCACCCCATTCATATTACGCATGGGTTCTTTCACAGATGCGGTGGGCCAGGAAATCAGCACATAAAATTACTCCTTTTGTAAAAATGCTGTCTCTACTAGCAGAGATTTAGCTTTCGCCACGAGAAAAATTCTGCTGATTTTCTTCCTTTCCCAGAGGCCTCTGGTCGTTTAACCAAAACTGACCTTCATCTGTGACAACTCTGACATTCTAGCAACGCCACCTGTCAGCTTAAGATTTAGATCCCTCCCTTTACTATGTAGATTCAGTTAGTTAGTTGGAGTTTGGATAATTAATCATTTTGACACGGTCCACATAATCTCGAGTTCTGTCCAGAAAATCATAACATACGGAGTCAGTTTTTCCATTCTTCCAACTAATGGCAGTGTGAAAAACACACCGACTTAAAAACTTAACCTAATACGTAGCTTTTAATTGGTGACATTGACCCATACTAAGTAAAGCCTTACACTATTGCTGCTACCAAAAAAATTTAAAGGTGTAGCCACCAACTTGTAAAAATTAGTTTTAAGTTGAAAACTTGAGGGAATATACGCAAATTTGAACTGTAATATCTCAAAAGCGGTAAGGTAAAAGTATCAAATTTGGTGAGGGTAGTTTTAAGAGTTATTTTTAAAAATCGTCTAGTTCCAAGTCCCCAGTCAGGATTGAATGCCCTTTTAAGAATTTTTGTCAAGATACTCCGTGTATTATTTGTGAAATAACACATTTAAAGTATGTGCCCTGCGACACCCAGGTGGATAACCACTGTACGAACGACTTTGTAACTTGCAAACTCCACCCGTTCCAAACACCCTCCCCTCAGCGTAAGAGGTTCTTCTCCCTCGTTCTGCCCGCTATGTCCTCTCTCGTCTTCGCTGCAATTGACAAAGCCTCTTACTTCCCTCTTACCTTCCGAAGCTAAGCAGGCCCACTACTTCTCAATGCAACGCCTGTGGTTTTGAAACCGAGGATATTGATCATCTCATTCTTAACTGCCTTGCCTCTGACGCACGAAGGAGAGCCATCTTCGGCTCCTCTCTCTCCATTCTCGATCTGTGGTCCAGACCCTGGGGGATTGCCCGACTACTTGGTCTCCGTGATGTACCATCACGCCCCCATCCCTAGGAAGCGGTCGGGTAATTCCACCACCACCACCAAGCAGACTGGTAGAGACTATTTTGGGAAATGACAAGAAAACCACTGACTGTTCTTAGCAATAGGAAACATACGGTAAATCTTCTAAAATAATACTATTAGAATCTTGTTAAAAACTTCGCAATGCGATTCACAATAACGTTTGGTTTCATTTATGTACGCCTCTTATTTTACAAGAAATCTTTCATGTTGTTGACTCTCGACTGTATTATACAATCATAACCGTTAACGACATGATAGCATTTTGTTTACTGTACTGAGTTGCAAAAGTCTCCCTTATGAACTACTACCTTAATGTGGTAAGGGAGTTTGTGTGCGTCCATAACCTCAAGAGCTGTGCTAGCTGGAGTTTATCGACTCCTCTAGGGTCTCCCATGCTAGAGTGGTCAAGAGATTGACGCCAGACAAAATGTAGTTTTCCTGCTGCCTTGCAGGACATGCCATTTCTGGCAAAGGCTAGGCCCACTGCCGATAACTGTGGTTGGTGTCAGCAAGGGCATGCGACTGTAAAAATAATGCCAAATAAAATCATGCAGATCAAAAACACGAAACTTCATACCGGATCGGTCGTGACCCGGGTTTACAACGACCGCCACTGACATTTTAGGTCCAACAGGATGTCGGCGGAAAATATGCCACTGTTGGACAAACTACAGCGAAAAAGAGGAGGAAGAAAAGCAAAGAAGAAACGAGAATTAAGGAAGACGAGAAGCGTAGATATCAGAGTTGGAACATTGAATGTTGGCAGTATGACAGGAAAAGGCAGAGAGGTTGCTGATTTGATGTCGAGAAGAAGAATCGACATATTGTGTGTGCAAGAAACGAGATGGAAAGGCGCCAAATCTAGCAACTTAGGAGGTGGTTTTAAGTTGTTTTATTACGGTGAAGATAGCAAAAGAAATGGGATAGGTGTGATCATTAAAGAGGAATATGCAAAATGCGTGGTGGAAGTAAAGAGGGTCTCAGATAGAATTATGATGGTAAACCTTGTGTTTGAAGGGGTGATGATAAATGTGATTAGCGCATATGCTCCACAAGTAGGTTGTGAAATGGAACACAAATTACAGTTCTGGAATGACCTGGATGAGGTGATGCATTGCATAGACAAAGAAGAACGTGTGGTGATAGGAGCGGACCTGAATGGCCACGTGGGTGATGGCAATAACGGCGATGAGCATGTGATGGGAAAGTTTGGCTTTAAAGAAAGGAACGAAGAGGGACAAATGATTGTAGACTTTGCAAAGAGAATGGAAATGGCTGTAGTTAATACATATTTCAAAAAGAGGGAAGAACACAGGGTAACATACAAGAGTGGCGGCAGAAGCACACAAATAGATTATATACTATGCAAGAGATCAAACTTGAAAGAATGTGGAGATTGCAAGGTAATACCAGGAGAAAGCGTAGCTAAACAGCATAGAGTAGTTATTTGTAAAATGACCGTAACAGTGAAGAAGAGGAAAAAAGTGATTATAGAACCAAGAATAAGATGGTGGAAATTGAAGGAGGAGGATTGCTGCGTGAAGTTTAAAGAGGAAGTGAAGCAAGCACTCAATTGTGTTGATACACAATCGAATGACTGGAACACTATGGCAAATGCAGTGAGAGAGAGTGCAAGGAATGTGCTTGGTATGACATCTGGAAAAAGGAAAGAAAACAGGGAGACATGGTGGTGGAATGAGGAAGTACAAGATAGTATCAAGGAAAAGAAATTGGCCAAAAAGAACTGGGATACTCAAAACAGTGAAGAAAGCAGACAGGCATACAAGCAAGCAAGTTGTAAGGCAAAAAGAGATGTAGCAAAAGCAAAAGCATATGATGAGCTGTATATGAAACTAGATACACAGGAAGGAGAAAAGGATTTATACAAATTGGTTAAAGTGTTGAAAAGGTGGAAGAATTATTACGAAGAAATGATGAACAGAGAAAATGAACGAGAGACAAGGATAGATAGCATAAATGGAACATATGAGGATGTTCCCAGAGTTACCAAAGAAGAAGTAAGAACCGCAATGAAAAAGATGAAAAATGGGAAAGCAGTAGGTCCTGATGATATTCCAGTGGAGGCATGGAAATGTTTAGGAGAGTAAGCAATTGCTTTCTTGACTAAATTGTTCAATGGAATCTTGGAAAGTGAAAGCATGCCCAGTGAATGGAGGAGCGTTCTCGTACCAATTTTCAAAAATAAGGGTGATGTTATGAATTGTGGTAATTATCGGAGTATCAAGTTGCTCAGCCACAGTATGAAGTTGTGGGAACGAGTAATAGAAGCTAGACTCAGACAAGAAGTAGGAATCTGTGAACAGCAGTATGGTTTCATGCCGGGAAAAAGCACTACTGATCCGATGTTTGCTTTGAGATTGTTAATGGAAAAGTACAGAGAAGGACAAAAGAAACTGCATTGCGTATTCGTAGATTTGGAAAAGGCTTACGGCAGAGTGCCCAGAGAGGAATTGTGGTATTGCATGCGAAAGTCTGGAATGTCGGAGAAGTATGTGAGGATGGTGCAGGATATGTATAAGGACAGTGTCACAGCAGTACGATGCGCTACTGGAATGACAGAGACTTTTAAAGTGAAGGTGGGATTACATCAGGGATCAGCTCTTAGTCCTCTATTGTTTGCAATAGTAATTGACAGACTAACAGATGAGGTTAGAGAGCCGGCTCCATGGACGATGATTTATGCAGATGATATTGTGATATGCAGCGAAAGTAGAGAAAATGTTGAGACTAAACTGGAGAAGTGGAGATATGCATTGGAGAGAAGAGGAATGAAAGTTAGCAGAAGCAAGACAGAATACACGTGCATAAACGACAAGAATCAGAATGGAAAAGTGAAACTGCATGGATCTGATTTGGAAAAAGTGAAGGAGTTTAAGTACTTAGGATCAACAGTGCATCAAACTGGAGACTGCACAAAAGAAGTTAAGAAGAGAATACAGGCAGGATGGTGTAGTTGGAGAAAAGTGACAGGAGTCCTGTGTGACAAAAGAATATCAGCTAAAGTAAAAGGAAAGATCTACAAAACAGTAGTAAGACCGGCCATGTTGTATGGATTAGAAACAGCTGCACTGACCAAAAGACATGAATCTGAGATTGAGGTTGCTGAATTGAGAATGTTGCGGTTTTCCCTGGGTGTGACTAGAAAGGACAAGATCAGAAATGAATAGGCCTACATAAGAGGAACGGCACATGTAAGAAGGATGGGAGACAAAGTGAGAGAGTCAAGATTGAGATGGTTTGGACATGTTCAAAGGAGAGATGAAAATAATGTTGGAAGGAGAATGCTTAGAATGCCAGTGCCAGGTAAAAGAAAAAGAGGAAGACCCAAGAGAAGGTACATGGACATGATTAAGGAAGACATGCAGCTGGTAGGAGCATCAAAGAAAGATGCAGCAAACAGGACGAAATGGAGAAACTTGATCTGCTGTGGCGACCCCTGACAAGGGATAAGCCGAAAGACGAAGAAGAAGTACTGAGTTGCAAAAGTAATCTTTTAAAGCAGCGTAATGACCACAGAGTCTCCAAGCACGTTTGAACGTCAAAAACGACAGCGAGTCCAGAAACAATAAAATGAATTTGTGTTAATATGGCTAATTTAACATTAAGGCCACGAACAAAGATGAAAAAAATGTACACTAAACAGATTGTGAAAGTTATGACGTTATAAAAACGATTGACAAACAACAGGAGTAAATAACAACTGGACGCGATGCAAATATGGTGCAAAAGCTAACTGGGCTGCAATATATTGAACATGCTTAACTTAATGTATCCAGCTAGTTTTCCACAAGCGTTACCTAATTTCAGCTAGCGTGTTCGCGCACAGTTGTCGTGATTGGTGATTAACGTGCAAATCAGTTAGTTATAGAGATCTTTTACCACCTACCTGCAAACTGTTCATCACCAGAAGGCAACTTTGCCAAAAGAGCGCATTCACGAGAAGATTTTTTGGTGTTTCTTTCCACCATGCTAATGATTTTAGAAAACAAGCTTTTGGCATTGTTTCCAATCTCTTCCATTGAGATACTTTGAAGCCTCTTAAATTCACGAATTATCTGAAAAGCAAACACAAATTAACAATAAATACAGATACGTAAAATAATTTCGAAACACGAACATGGGGAGGTAGCAATTGTGCTACTAAAGAAACACAGTGAACAGTGATGGAAGAAAACGAAAGTCATTTAAAGTGGAGCCTGTGTGCCCTATAAAGTGCAAAAATTGAAAAACCTGAGAAACATTGGGCAAACTTTGCAGAGTGATCAAAAGCAAAATTTGGCATATTATATTAAATCTGCTTTTAGGGTTGAAAATTTTCGTCCAAACTGAAGTGGTAAAAACTTATTGGCAAATTTTCATTGTCAAAATCTCTTATGTTTTTAGAGTGAACATCGAATGAAACAATTAGAACAAGTGCTTTGAACACTGAAGGCCTGCATTAATGCCGGATTTGACTTTTAAATTCTAGAAATGCCTTACAAATTTTTGTGTATATTGTCACAGTGCTAGGAAGCCACTTATAATGCCTTTCGGATTTCAAAATACTGTTAGCAGAGCAAATAGTCTGGTGTCGGTTCTAATGCCTATCAGATGGAAGATTCTACCAAGCAGCAATACAACTCGTCAAGAACTCAAGAACCACACACTCGGAAATATGGAAACTCCTAAGCGAGTGAATATTCGTCCAATAAATAGCACTTCTGTCACTTTCCCATGACAGAAAGGAGATGAAACAAACAAACACGTGAGTCAAGTAGTGTGGTTATAACCAATATATGTACTGGTATATAATATTTCTCACCATTTCGTAAGTGAATGCATGAATAATACGCAACACAAAAAACACCATGTAACAAAACAGCTTAGTGTAAGCTAACTCGTAACTGTGGGTACCTCATCATACACTGCAATTGCTGGCCACTCTTTTAAGAAAGTCTTGGAGTTCGGAGACTGTGTTAAAACTTCATTTCTGCGATACCTAAAGCTCAGCGCCATTTGATCGTTTATCACTTTTTTATTTCTTAGTGAGGATGGCTTTTTGAATTCTTCAATCAATATCTAGAAATTAATTACAATGTAGAAGGTGACCTTGTGTCGAAATCAATGCTCATGGGAAATTTACAACTAGATATGAAGCTTGATTTGTGATTAATTGCTGTCTTAACTAATACTAAAATATTACAGCATTCTTACTTTAACTGCACTACTTTCGCTCGAAATTTTATGCAGATTTTAGTTTGAATATAACTGCTACGACTTACTCGTACACGTCATTTTGCATCAAATAGTCTGTACAGTTACTGCAAATATCTGTTTTAACTTTAACATAAAAGCATACCTAAAATTCTGATACATACTTCTCAGTGAACATTGTGTAAGTCCCTGTCACACTGTTGACGTTTCAGCCAAAATATACACAACGCAACATCACGCAGACATATGCTAAACTACCTTGCAACGTTGAACTTTTTGGTTACAACGCATGCAGCTAACTGATTAACTGAGACCAAAAATCAACTCGATGCCGAGTTTTTTTTTTCTGAACACATTGAGGTATGTTACAAAGTGTTCTCAAAGTGATCATCCAGATATTTAATGCACTTCTGCATCTGTTCATGCCACGCAATGCAGTAGAAAAACTCCTCCTCTATATGACTCCTTAGTTCCCTCATTAGTGAACTTTGTCATTCTTTGTAAAGCAAAATGAACTCTGTTTAGAACAATTTTGTGTCTGGAGAAAAGCCAAGAACAAGATCAGGCAAGTGAGGTCGAAGATCTAAAGCCATTATTAGTTTTTTAGCCAAGAGCTGCCTCAAACCGACTGCATTGTGTGCAGGAGAATTGTCATGGTGGAGGAGCCGTGACAATTTTCACCTGTAGTGCCATACATGCATATAATGCAATCGGTTTGAGACAACTACCGCCTGTAAACAGATATGGCTCTAGATATTTTAGTTTACCTCACTAGCTTAATGTAGCACTTGTTTTTGTCTTGGTCTGAAAATTGTCCAAAAGAAGCCCATTTTGCACTACCAACAATGTTAGGTGTTAAAAGATGAGGAAGCTAACGAGCCTTACTAGGAAGGAGTTTTCCAACTGCATTTGTGCATGGCAGGAACAAATGCAAAAGTGCATCCAACCTCTGGGAAACTACTCTAAAGGGAACAAACAATCAATAGGCCTACTAAAGCTCAGCATGTCTAAAAAAAAAAAAAAAAAAAAAAAAACAGTGGCACCAGTCCCATACCCCATTACTTTTTGCTCACACCTAGTAAGTGAGCATATTTAAAACGCTGGACTGAAACGTTTCAAGTGTGCATGGCCTTAAAAAAACAATATTTAGAACTTGCTTGTTTGGCTTCTTCCATTTCTTCTTCATTAAACCGATCATTAAGCTCACTAGAAGAAACTTTCCTTCTTTGTACAATAGCAGTAACGGCTACACCTGAATATTATAATTTTATGTACAGTAACAATATAATATCAGTATCAGTTTCAAAACTTTTTTGAATCATTTAACACATGAAAAAGTAACTGGTACTGTCAACATCAGGAAAAATTCTATCAAAGATCAGTTCTGACTCTCATCATCGTAACAAAACTAAACTTTAGATCACATCTGTGGCACTCTTACAAGGAACAATCAGCACCAGTAGCTATCATGCCAACACTGCCAAGTAAATAATAAACCAAAGTTATTATACTGTTTTAAATGTTATCCAAAAAATCGATTATAGATCATGTGATAATTTTCAACTCAACAAACCCAATAGAATGTAGACATCAGGATAACTGGGAAGTGAGCTAGCACTCTTAAATATCCAGCCACCCAAGTATGCATCGAAGCAGGTGCCTGCAGCTGATACATACAACACTAATTGAAGCTTATAACACAGGAAGCAATTTTAGAGTTATTAAACACTTGTGTAGAAAATCGAACTATTTTTGTTTCACAGAATTGATAGTGCATGTTTAGCAAACGTAGCCTTCACTTCCTTAGGAACAGGACTTTTGCAAATAAAAGAAGTCTGATAAATAATTGATTTCAAAGCATTTAGCAACATATAGATCACTTTAGGCCTTTCTATATTCTTCGGATAGATGTCAAAAGTTTTAATTAAATGACAGTAATAGATCGTATATACTGCAAAACAGCATTGTCGACATTCCAGAAGTTTAATACAACAAAATTTCTTATTAACTAACATTATGCTAAATTCCACATTTTTTGTTAATTCAAGCTTTAATGTCACGTGTCTAAATAGAACGCACCTTTTTTGTTGTTAGCAGCACGTTTGGAAGTTGTTGCAACTCCAAGCTTCTTTCGTTCTTTCTTGGCATATGTGTTTAATTTTTGAGTAATTTTTCCTTGCCAGAATCTCTATAAAACAACACCAATATAAACCTCCTAGATACAGTTGAATAACAATCAATCAGAAAGCTTACCCCGTTACATCATCAGTAGAAACAAATCACACTGTTAGGAAAAAGATTAGGCTACAAAAAATAAATAAATAAAGGCTTGGAGTTGGGTTTATAGTTTTAGTGGTGCAAGCTGCAATCATAATGGGCTTCGACTGTCTTGTCTCATCTTGATCTTCAGAAATCTTATTATTTAAGTAAAGTTTGATTTCAGCAAAACATTTAAGTTTTTTTGAGTTAGAGCTTAAAGCCCTGGGACAAATCAATTTTCTCACTAGGTTTAAATAAGCATATCTAACAAAGCAAAAGTAGTTGAGGCCTCAAAACAATTACTTGAAACCAAAACATTCTTGTGAGTTTTTTTTTTTAATTTGTTTGAAAACTACTTGCGTTGTTCCTTAATATTGGTACCAGTGGAGACATAGACAAAAAATTACAGTACTGGTACAATATAGAGTTGTAGTACAGTTTTGCCTACTTGTTGGCCTGTGAGGAGTTGTAGTACAGTTTTGCCTACTATGTTGTTTGGCAATGTGGCAACATGAACATGCTGCAACATAAAATGAATCAATAATACCAACATTTAGCTAAAAATCTTGTACAGTTGCAGTAGTTGCAATACCTGCACTTAATTCATTGGAAACAAGTCATGTATGCATGGTTTCAGGCTGTTCAAATTGGCTTAAAAAAAAGCTGTTTGTCACGTTGAACAGAAGGTGCTATACAAATTTGAAGTGAATTATTAGAATGGCATTATAAGCAACACAGATTTCTGGCAAACAAAACCAAAATATTACAACTGAAACAAAAAGCTTTAAGCATCTAAGCAGACACTACAGTCCTATTCAGTTCAATAAAATTATGTAAAGTGTATCTGCTCATGCGTTTAAAGGTTATTTGCTATGTTTTTGTTATGATTTTGGTTTTATTTGAGCGAGTTGACATTGTTTACAATGCCATTTCATGAGCATTTTATATGTTTATAAAGCCATGTAGTGGCGGGCTGTTTAGAATTTCAAATCTGTTGAATCCAAATCCTAAAAGATTCTAATTCTAAACTGCAATTTACTTCAAATAATAAGAACCATTAATTGATTTCTTCCATTTTTATCCTCTTCTCACGGGAAACCGACGGTGATGCTATATGTTGGACGAATCCGCACATGGTTAGGAGTTGCAGTGTTTTGAATATCCGCTTAATTACTGCTTTCATTCTTGTCAAATGATTTATTGTTGCTTGCCAAATTCCACCGAGCAAAGATAAGCATCGTAATGCATCTTATCCCAAGGAATTGAGAATCACATCATGTGTTCTTTCTCTTAAATGGTAGATTGGCTTTGCTTTTTTATTTCTTGCTTTAACATAAACTTAAGAAAATTTAGTGAAGAACCTTACAGAAAAACCTACTCCAGAATAGGATTCAAAATTCTAGATTCAAATTGATTAGTGTAGAATACCAGCTTATTCTATGTAGCCCATCACTACATACAAGTAATCCAATTACTTTTTTTTTGAATACCAATTATTTTCAATGAGTCAAATTATACAAAAAGTAGGCAACATATTTGATGGAAACATTTGCAAGCATTGCGAGCATGTATGTAGCATTACCGCAAAAAAATGCAATCACCAGAAGGTAGTGAAGCAAATCAGATATCTCCCATTAAATTGAACTTAATAAGTGAATACTATATTAAATGCTTAGACACAATTTCACGAGTGCCAATTTTTTATAACTAGACCCAAAAATATCATTACATTTTAGTTAAATTTCGGAAATGGTAAAGTTACAATTTTGAAATTATTACCTGTAGTTCATAGAACCCTAATTAACCAGTTAACTGCATACGACTAACGCTTTTGCAATTGCTTATTATCTTCGGAATTGTTCCCTCTAAGATTTTGTCAGCTGCGTAACTGCCCAAATGGAAATTTTGATAAATATTTGCTCAAGCATTTTTATCATTATGGACAAATTTTGTCCAAAATGTTGTTGTGGAAATCGGTTTTTAAAACAAGCTACTATTTAGGACAAAAAATTTTCAACTTTTTACATTTGATTCCATGTGATTTGCTCAATCTTAATTTTATCACTTAAATTTGCAAAGATTTTTCCTAAATTTCTCGATTTTCGCAGCTTAGAGGGAACACTGGGCCCAATATTAATTTTACAGCGTTACAAAATTTGTCAGAATCCTTTAAATTTTGCGCTTACAAGATAACACAGGTTTAAACTGCCTTTCCATTTAAGGAGCATTCAGGTCTAAATTTTTGTGCAGTTTTTGTCATGAAAAATTTGTAATATTCTTTTAAACCAATTTTGCATTATGACATGATTCCTTTTGTTTTCTTTTAAACTGTTTTTTATAAAAAAAGATTGAAGAAACACAGCAGATAAGTTTATGTGACTGCAATCCGGAACCTACAAGCTATAGCCTAGTTTGCTTGACTATTACCTGTACTGATTCTAGCCCACCACAGAGAGGTAGACCAGTACACTAAGTTTCATTATTGCTTTCACTCGTAGTTCTACCAAACACGATCAGATAAAGTTCAATTGCAATTTAAAAAAAGGCAGTGTCTATTATTACGAGATCATAACAATGTTATGTGACTGTACGTACGGTTCGTTTAGATTATGCAGTATAGGTAGCAATGATGTAGTCGTCATGTGACTCTACACATTGTTCAACAGCGGGAGTTCACTGCTTGGCTAGCAGCTGACTTCTAGTGTAGTACGGTAGTTCATGCAGTGGACTTCAGTGACAAGGTTCCTGGAAGACTGAACTTAGTGTTTTCTCTATGGTTGCGCAGCATTCAGTAGAGGTAGCCTACCGGTACCAATTGCTTAGAGATTCGGCTACATTCAATCATTAAGTTCAGGCAAGAGTCACGTAACTCCATGATACAAAATAAGAATTACAGTCATGAAATAAGAATTGCAGTCAATTCATCCCTGACAATGACCTTGCCAATATCAGTAATCACACATGATAATGCTCATTAAACAGCTACTAGTCTGCTAGTAGTGTTAAGTTGTTAACTGGTAAGCTAGTGTCCCACTTGCGTTAATAACCTGCATTAATGTACGACAACGAGAACTAACTCGCTATAGCTACGATAAATAATAAATTTCAAAGTACTTGAATGCTGCTTTCGACTACTTTCGAAGTGGTGATCAGCTCCTACTATGCTGCTATGTTCAACAAACGTTCGCTAAAACGCAGGTTCTAACGCAAGTGGGACACTACCATTAGGGCTAAAACTAACTCACACATTTTGCAGTTTTGTTCCCAGGCCTACATACAGCTGTGCACAGTAGCCTACTGTACAGTGTGTAGAGCGTAGGCTTAACCCTGAGACAGTGTATGATAAACTACCAGTATCCCCCCTCAAAAACAGAACTTAGTTAAAAAGTCTTTCTAACTTCAATACACAATTACAAATTTTTCAATCGTCGCAGTAAATTTAGTTTACATGTATCAGTGGTCTACTTGTACTTACCCACTGGCATTCCACTCACCAAACTGCTGAAAGTTGAAAATTGAAACCTGATTCAACGATTAGCCCTGTTATGTTCCCGCCTAAACAAGTTATTCATGTTTCCACGTTTTTCTGATAAAAAAGATAAAGTCATTCAATCGAATAGTTATGCCTATGCGCAACTAACTAGCTAAAAAAGATCTTGGCATTCATGCAGTTTTTTGACAAACATAAAATGTCAGATTATAGCGTAAGCAAATTAAATTTTTTTTTGTCATTTTTGGCCTATATCATATTTTTGGGATTGGATTGGAGTCAAATATGGCGTTGGTTGTCTAAATGTGCTAGCGTGTTCAGGCGAAACGAAATCATGTTGCATCGATCATTTTTCTGGTTACGGCAAAAATTTACGACTGCACCATATGACTGCACCTTACAAAATCAAAAGAAATAAACAATAGTAACCTTTTTGATTTATCCTTTTTTCTAAAGGTAATATCTGGTGCTGCTTATATGGTACCTACTGGAATTACTGACCACTCGAAACTCTTCTCGATCACATTTACGTTAATGATAACCGTAAACAGTCTTATGTTAGTGGCATTGTCATTTGTGATGTAAGTGATAATTATGGAACCTTTACAGCTGCTTTGGTAAAAAAGAACTTGCCCGGTAACGCCTTAACAATGGAATCTTCAGGACATGTCAATCTTTGAACTTGAAATCTTTCTTCAAACTCTGGAAAACAATTTATCGTGGCAGGGGCGGATTAAGGATAGGCGGGGCCCTGGGCTTGGCTTACAGTGGAGCCCCTTTTCAATAGCGATGGCAGAACCATTTTCAAAGTGGGGGCTCAGCACTCAAGCGCATATTCAGACGCTTGGCTTACAAATTGAAGGAACCTTGGGGACATAGCTGGGCAAGTTACTAGCAAAAAATACCGACGTTACTTACACCATTACTTGACAAAAAAGTATCGAAGTTACTGTTATCGTTAATTTTCAAAAAAAGGTAACTAATAACTTGAAGTTACAAGTTATTTTGAAATAAATTAACAGTTTGAAGAAAAAAATTCTGTTTCACCGAAATTTCAGTTTTACATCTAACCAAACTGATTTACGGTACTGTAAGCGTGGAAGGATCAAAAAGCGATAATATTAGAATGTCTTTTCTACTTGTAAAGTTGTACTAAACAGTAAACACCCATTTCTTCAAGCAATAAAAGATCACTAAATTTGCCTTGAAATGTGTATTTATGCATGTTGTTATGTGTATATGTTGTACTGTTAGCATGTTTATTTGCATTGCTTTATGTAGATTACACTTTATGTAGGGTACCGGTACGGGTAGTGATTGGTACCCTAGCCTACCAACCAAATTGCCAAAACTTTTGCATATACTTCAATTACATTTTTTTCTCTTTTGCTCTTAATTAGTATTTATGTTGCGAACATGCTCAAGATTTAGCTAATCGTTATGTTTTGTACCGAACTGCCACCCAACTAATGCTGTGGTGCTTCGACACCGGATCGGCTTATTACTATTATTATTACCTGCATTTCTGCGAAGTTTTGCCGTCCAAGGAGTTTGGCTCGAAAAATCTATGACGTCACTGCAACTCATCAACAGTAGGCTAGTCAAATTGGTTAAAGTGTCATACTGTTATCGGTAAAAAACTTTGTGGTTATTAAGGATGTTAAAGAGTCTATGGTAAGGCCTAGACAATGAGATATGCTCAACCTCAGTTCTATCACTTTAGAAAATTTGCCCAATTTTTCTCAAATTTCTCAATTTTTGCACCTTAGAGAGAACATTGTTCCAGACACATAAGTACATTGAAGTACCTAGTGCTACTGTAATTCTATTTATTTCATTATAGTTTACAGAAAGCATGCCCAACAACCAAATATTTTTTAAAAGGCATGCTAAACTTTAATGCATTTTGTCAAAATTTTTTACCAAAAGAAAATGCCAAATGCCAAAATTTTTTTATCTTACCTCTGACCTGGCCTTTAAGTTGTTTTTGACCAAATGACTTAAACGAAGACAAATTGAAATAAACAAGACACTTCAGACTTTAGTTATTCAGTAAGCAAATTTTTTGTAATGTAAAAGAAGTAAACACTAACCCAATTGGAAATAGCTCTGCAGCTAGTAATAAGTTGTGTGAAAACAGATTTTATGCTGTTACATCACCAATCATGTTAGTTTACAGTTTAGCTGAGGCCTAGTTATTTGCTTAAAATATGCTCAAGTTGCACACTGTACAATGTAATTTCAAAAGCTATTTAAGTTATCTGTTATCAGCACCATATCTATATGACAGTATGCCTATGATATATTTATGTAAATTTTGTAAGTCTTCGTTTAAAAACATTCTTGCTGTAAAACGCCATATTTTCAAAGACCATCTAAAAAATGAATGTGGTGAAGTGAATGTAAAATTGTATTGTACCATTGATAACTGTGGAGAGCAGTTAAACAGCGCATCAGCTTTGAGAAAGCATAGGTTTCGACATCATAAAGGAAAGCAATGGACTGTTCCAACAAATTGGTATCAATGCATGTCAGGTTGCAGTTCTTTACCTGCAGATGAAGTTGACATACTGGTGCCTAAAGAAAATAATATAAATAAAATTGAAGTTCATGCTAAGTTACCAGAAGAAGATGCTGATATCAATATTTCTGTTAACAGTAGGCATACCGGTACCTGTTATGATGGACATCAAATGCAGTCATTTAAATTGTTGGAACCAGATACTGCTGTTCCTGGAACATATTATTATGATGATAGCTTGCTATTGCCTGAGTTTTTGGAAAAGGATAATAATGTTTTTGATGCTAGTACCAGTGCATGTAATGACAGTGGCATGCAGTCAAATGAGTTGTTGGAGAAAGACACCGGTACTATTAGTGCAAACATGTTTGATATACAAGATTATGACACAGATGACATGCATTCACCTTCGGAGTTACCCATACCAGTTTTAAGAGAAGGTAAAGATGACATGCATTCACCTGAGTTACCCATACCAGTTTTAAGAGAAGGTAAGCCTACTGGTATAAGTGTATGTACAAGTATGTACAAATCTGAAATCCTAACCCTCTACTGTTTGTTCACCGATGATAAATGCTTTGTCATTGATAGTCAAAACTTCTCCAGTTTAGAAATAAAAATAAACCAAAATATTAAAAACATATGCAACTACTGGTAGTGTAATGCCAATAAATTAAGCTTCACTTCAACAAAATCAAACTACCGGTACGTAATCATTTCTCCAAAATTAAATTCTGTACAACCTCAACTTTCCTTTATCCTTAATGATACTATACTTTCTCCTAGTAATACTGTAAAATACCTTGTTTTTACAGCTATAAGGGGCTCAAACATTTGATATTTGGGTTAGGGGTGGTATTCAACTAAATTCTGTTAATTGCTGCACTTCGACATTTCCTTAAATTGACAATCATTCCCATGCTCATTAAATTAGTGGTGTCTGTCTTATGCCACTGCAAAGAGCAATATTATTTTACTCTTTTCTTGCAACCGCATGATACTGCTTGGCTTGTTGATAAGTGCACTGACTCAAAACTATTCTCAGGTGGTTTATGCAATGCTGCTTCTACACATGATAATGCACCTTCAACCATTGTGGTGGATGATCCAGATATAGATCAATATAACAAATACATGGAACACATTGGGAAAAAACAACAGAACATGGCTATGTCATTGCTTAAGCTTAAGTGTGATTGCCATTTAACTGAAACAGCATTAAAAACAATTCAATTATGGACAGAAGATTTGCTAGAAGAAGCTCTTTCCAGTTTTGTGGGTGGTTTAAAGAAATGCAAAACTTTTGTGCTAACACCTGAGGTTGAAGAAATGTTTCATTTTGGTAGTGGTCTAGCAAATCCGTTTCAGGGTGTGGAAACTGAATGCAAGAGAAAGCAATTGTTGCCATATTTTGTGGTAAGCAATAATCTGTTTTTGATGTCAACCTGTTAGTGTTAGTGTCAGTGTTTTCTCTAAGATCATGATAGTTGCAAAATTGCTCAATTGTAAATTTTCATAAAACCTTGCACAAACGTTTTTGCCACTTTAGACTATTTTTGTTCGAAATTTCCTTTGAGTGGTTTCTGAAACCACAAACTATTGTTTTACACAAAAAATTCAAACATTTGGCAAGAGATTCAAGATAGTTCGTTCAATTGTAATTTTTTTAATATGCAAAGGTTGCTCTCTTTTCCCTCTCAAAGTTTCACCTTAAAGGGAACATGGCCTGCCACCCATGTAAGCAATACCGGTAAAAAACTGTGCCAGTTTCATAATTGACTTTGATTGGGGTATGGTACTGCACACATCACAGCTTTTGTTAGGTAACAGTTGGTTATATCTATGGTAGAAGATTGCGAGCAGTGTATTCAGTTGCAGTTTTTGTAGCCACACCAGACAGTGTTTTTTCTAAGATTTTAACTGGCGCAAAATTACCCTTGTACACACACAAATGCATCGAGCACCGCAATTGGCATGGTCACATGCATTATGGCCACATTAAGGTCAATAAGGTGCACGTTAGCATGTGACAAATAAAGCAGTGCTTGTGCAATTGATTTGTTACAAGCTACAAGAATGTATATTTACAAAGTACCATGCAGACTCGAGTATAGGTTGCACCCTCATGTATAATTCAACCCCCAACTTTGAAGTAAACAATTAGTGTGAAATTTATTGACTTATACATGAATAAATATTGTAAATATGCTTGTTGTTCTATCTGGCTGACTGAATTACTAGAATGCCAATCACAGGGATCACCCCTAGAACAGCGACACTTACTTATTATGATGCTTGACAACTCTTGCAACATCATAATTGAAGCATTGAGTACTGGATTAAAATACAAAGATAAATGCTATCAGAAACTTGTCTCTTAGCTCAGCAAGTAGAGCATAATGCTACCAGTGATCATAAGGCTGCAGGTTCGAATTCTGTGGATGGACTTCAAGTTTTTAAATGCATCTGAGCATTCCTGATGTAACGATGCTTCCTGTGATTGCCATTTTGGCAATCCGGTCAGCCTGATGGAACAAAAAATGCGCTAGTATTTTAAATGAGAAAATTACTTGAAAGTATGGTAAGCCTAACATTAATCTGAACCAAATCTTAACCCCAACCTTTTTCTTTATTCTTAATACGTGTTTGTATACCATACTTGCTAGCTAGAATTTTGGTTCCTTGATTTTTGCAGTTTATTTTTCATTTGCAATTAATTAACATATCATCTGCCAGTATCTGACTAGCTGTATTGGTATTCACGTTCTTGCCCAGAAGGAGGCAGCAAGTACTGTATTGTGTCAAACTGCCTCCTGAGGATGTGATTAGAAAAACATAATATTACCAGTGTTGAATTTAAATGTATATTGGGTGGTCTTCCAAAAGACTGGACCACTTAATTTTGCGCAGCATGTATTACCTTGTAGTTTTATACAAATACAATTTGCTTGCTGAGTAGGACAAGAAATTTATTTATTATGTGCAGTCACAGCAAACGTGTAGAGCAAACCAAATCAAACATAGATACCATGGCATTGACAGATTATGATTAAGGCAGAATTTGGTTGATTCCACAAGGACGCAGTAAAATTTTAATTTAACAAGACAAATTTTAATTTAACAAGTAGTGGTTCACACAATGCTTTACATGCACTTCAAAAGTCACTATGTCGTTTGTAGACACCAAAGGAAATAGTTCTGCATGAACAACTGCACAGTAATGGGAAGCTTGCTGTACATTCAATGCAATACATTCCACTTATAGAGACCCTACAGACATTGTTCACTTGTTCTAGTTTATATGATCATGTAAGTAAAACTTTTGATATTGATGATGCGAGAGAGACCTAACACGCATTTCTTGTGATTGATTTATCATTGTGTGATATGATACTGTTAAGAAAATTTCTTGTCTAACCGTCATTGGTCATAGCCATCTTAATATCGCTGTGCAATAATCTCATGAGCTTACTGTAATGCAACAGCATGCACCAAAACGGAGATTTTGAACAAAAGTGACACTTTTAAGTTTTATTAAATCTTTAAAACGTTTTGACTATTTCTTAATGCCATTTGATTAAGATTTATTTAAACCATTTAAAAAGATTAGTTCAG
This sequence comes from Trididemnum nubilum, assembly GCA_963965965.1. Classification (NCBI taxonomy): domain Eukaryota; kingdom Metazoa; phylum Chordata; class Ascidiacea; order Aplousobranchia; family Didemnidae; genus Trididemnum; species Trididemnum nubilum. The sequence continues at coordinate 5,518,269 of OZ014485.1, read as the reverse complement.
TTGATCTGAGCATCGGGCTAGTAATTGTAAGGTTGCTATCACTCCAACTTCGACTCCCTAACTAGCATTGCGTCGTTGTGTCCTTGGTTAGCGCCTATTCCTATTGGGGTCAAGCAGCCTACCTGTCGAGGTGACCCGCAGTTGGGCTAAAGGCTGGCTAATCAGACCTAAAAGAGGTATTCCTTGCGTTGGTGTGCTAGACATTTGCACTTTGCAGGGAAGCCTGGTTCAAACTAACGAACAAACAAGATTTTTAAGTGCAAGATAAATCAGCTTTTAAAGCTCATAGTCATAAATTTAACTAATGTTGTACTATGGTTTTACATTTCAGTAATTAGCTCAATAGTTGTTAGCTTACTACCAGTATGGTATATATCATATCCTTGTGAAAAGTTTACCACTTCCATTTTCCATAAAGTGCTACTCTGCTGAAGTTTGAAAACATGCTTTTTGCTAGATCCATTTTCATAGTTTTAATTAGCTGAGGAAAGAAATGCTTTTTTGTTGCTCTTTAGTACAATTTTTCTTACTCTATTTTAACTTTCAGTTTCATGATGAAAAACGTTCTTCCACTGTAAATGGTGTGTTGGAAAACATGTGGCATGGCGATTATATCAAATCTCACCCACTGTATTCAGTTGCAAATGATGCTCTGGAATTACTGTTTTATTATGATGATTTCGAAGTTGTTAACCCAATTGGTTCCAAGACATGTATTCATAAAATGGGTGTGTAGTTTAACTTTGTTCCGTGTCAATGTTTTCTTAAATGTGATGACGGTATTTCATACAATCTTGCTAGATTTTTTTAACGTGTTTGATGTCAATTACGACAGTTTTCCCTTAGCAACAGTTCATTTTGGGAAAAGATCAGCATTCATAAGTACCAGTAACAGTACCTACCATGATTTTTATCTTTTAGATCAATCATGTCAAAATTGCTTATCTTATATTAACGTGTTTGTGATCTTTGTGAAGCAGTTGCTGTATGGTGCCGGTACTTCTGCTAAGAGCGTGCATCAACTTAAATGGTGACTACTAGTGTTCTTTCTAAGATTTGGGCAGCTGTGAAATTGCCCAATGAAAATTTTCATAAACATTTGCCCAAAGGATTTCACCACTTTAGGCAAGTTGTGCCCAAAATTTTGAATTGAAAACGGATTTTTTGGTACAACAGTCTACTGTTTTGGGCAAAAATTTTCAACTTTTTGAGTAAGATTCAACATAATTTGCCCAATCATGATTTTATCACTTTGCAAAATTTGCCCAAATGTTTCTCAAATTTCTCAATTTTGCATCTTAGAGGAACACTGGTGACTACTTTTGCTGGGGCCTATTTATCAATGCAGCCTCAGATGCCATAACTAGCCAATATTGCCCTAAACTCGTTTTTACAATAAGCAAGTAAAGCAATTTATGACTTTTAATTTTTTCTTTGTGTGTGTCAACCAGGCTCCCCATATTTGTTTACCATTCCAACATACGAAATAAGACGCACTCTTTATGTTCTGTTTGCAGTGCATGTCGTAAGTCAGACTGGGTACCACCCAACATGGCAGGAAAAACTGCTCGGCCCCTACCAAGGTTGCAATGACGCAGTACCTGTGCAGTCTGTGCACAAGTTAGACTACTTAGCAGTTAGTTGTTTTATTAGTTAGAGCTGTGAATTGGATAAAATGAATGCTTTAAGTTCCAGCTGATAAAAACGTAATATGCATGTTGTCAATTGTTGCAGGTGCTATATATTTTGTGATATTGAATGTTCATCACAAATTTAATTCTTGTCAGCATCGAATTTTTCTAAGCACTTTATTTTATGCCAAAGATCTAAAACATACTGAAATTGGTTGGGACAAAATTTTGCAACCGCTCAATGAAGATTTGCAAGTGTTGGAATCGGTAACGATAATTTGATTTAAAGTACGCTTTTTATGGCCAAAATCCCTTGAAAATACAAGACTAATGCCACAAGCCACACCAGCCTCAGGATGTATCAGCAAAATATGGCCACGTATGGGAGCGACATTGCCCTTTATAATAAGGCTGTTTGTCAGACTGCTTCAGTTGAGATTCGAGCAACGGCACTTGACTGCTTTGATGCTTGCGAAAGTGAGCAAGCAGCTTCATTGGTGTTCCTGCACTAACTATGTTACATCATAATCCCTTGAACTTGGTATTGTACAAATTGCTTTGAAACTCGTGATTACTGATTAGGAATACTTTCAGACCAGTGTTTCTTAGCAAAGATGACTGACTGACTTAGAAAGTGCTAGTTACCGGTACTCATCGCAGTGCTTAACTGTGTTGCAAGTACTGCTCTGAATGACATTGTTAAGAGCTTAGTATTGTTCTGAGCAGTGTTCTCTCAAAGGTGCGAAAATTGAAAATTTTTAGAATTGCGAAATATGATCAGACAGCAAAATTTTGGACTACATTTGTCTTAAATAGTTGAAACTTTTCAGCAGAATTTCCATTTTGATTATTTTGCAACGCTTGTCAGAATTGCATATCTTAAGAGGGAACACTGGTTTGGCCTATGAAAAGTCAATTAAAGTTGTTAGGATATCGGTATATACTGCAACTCTGAATGATTAGTACCGGTATGCTATCATATGGAATGTAGGTAGTTTGTAGCTTTAAATGCAGCAGCAGCAGCTATTTCGGTACCTCAATATTCTTAGCATTAATAATTAGTTTTTGTTTTCATTTAGAATTGCAAAGGGCTATATGAGCCGAAATCGATTTGAATCAGAGTAGTACCGTACATTAAGTACATTAATTGTCAGAGTGTCTTGTCCTCAGGTACAACAACGCATTGAAAGTGCGTATTGCAAAATTTTGTTCGCAATTTAAAAAAAAAACGTAAAATTACCGGTAACTATTATGCATGTCATACTTTTGACAGCTGACAATTAAACACTGTTTCGCATAGCACATGTCTTCTGTAACGTAACTACGCTATTGTAGGAAAATGGTTTTGATGTAAACGTGAACGGAACCCCACTTAAAATGAAAGGGACTATTACTCAACTTGCTGCAGATAATTTAGCGGCTCATTCTATGATGGGTTTCACAGAATGCTTTGCAGGGAAAAACGTATATATATCTAGATATTGCTTATGCACTGGTTCTGCGATACAAGATCAGGTAAAAGTTTGTATTGCTTGATTGTAATAAGAGCAATAAAGGTTGCAGTTTTCGTTGTTTTAGAGCCTAGTAAAAAATGTTTTTAAAATTGCTGGCTGTATTTTCATCTCACTGTTTTAGGCTCTTCAATAGAGGTAGAAGTTTTTTGACTTGAGTACTGAATTTGATATCAGCGTTCGATGGCTTACTACTGCATTGTGATGTTCGAATCAATACTACAGCACTTTTGTGCTATTTATTCTGTTTCACATTGTAATGTATTTAATTCATAATGTTACACTTGCAGGTCTTCCTCTTAGTTTGCTTTTGTTCAAGTTTTAAAGTGCAGTTATTAATGTCATTAATGATCTTTTTCGGCTATTATTTCTCTGACCTCATTTTTTCAAGTTGTTGGAATAGTTCACGGGGTGGTGACAAACTTTCTTCTTTCTCGGCAATTAATGATTGTGATAAATACATTACCGGTAGCGGTTGGTGAATGGCAGTTCGAAGCATTTTTTTTTTTTTTTTTTTGGTGGTTCAACAAATCATCTTTGTTTTCAGGAATTTCCTTGTGTTACCAGAGACAAAACGTCGTACTTGAACACTTTAAGTCATGTGCTGAAAAGTGGCGGTGTTCAGCATGGCATAAAGCGCAGTTGTTCTTTGCAATCAAAATATTTTTGCCCTGTAGAAAATTTTGCCGCTGATTTCCATCACGATATTCTGGAAGGTGTTGTACCGTACATTTTGAAGATAGTTTTACAGGTTTGCACCTTCTGCTATCAAATATTGTGTTCCAAATTATTTTAGTGTTATTTCTAAAATTTCACAATATAATTTGCAAAACAACGTTGCTGTTGGTATCTAAAAATGTTGAATTTCACACATACCAACCAGTGCTGAGCTATAAATCTTCTAAGGCTCAAAACTTTTTAGTCACCCCTCTTATACGGTATTGTATTACGATCCATGAAATGGATTCCCATTGCATAGAAGCTGGAAAAATGTTGATGTATTAAAAGTGATGATAGTCTTGTTGGTTATAAACAATGGCTGCCTTTAAAGAGGCAATACATTCCCACTTGGTTAGTGCGATAGATATCATTGTTGTGCTATTGAACTCATCTCTGTTAGATGCATTAATTGCACTTTCAATTGGTGAGAAACGAATCTACCTCCTTTTTTTCGCACTGTTTGCTTCTCAAGGTCTATTGGTCTTTCTGAGTGTTTGTTTATACTATGACTGATATACACACCATGCTATGACTGCTGTACACTCCATGACTGTTTTCGCATTTCCGTTTTCATACGCTTCTCCATTTCATGGCCTAACTAGAAGAACACCATCAATGGCTCAATAAGCTTTTGCCGCTCCACTACTTAACGTTGCTGTTGTGAAGAGTGCCAAACTCGTCACTGGCTTCAGATTGTGCACAACCCACCTTCACGAAGAAGTGCTCTCCCATGCTTCACTGGGACAGAATAGTGAAGCCGCCTACCCAGCGTATCGTACGAGGCAACTAATGGGTACCCATCAACGGTGGCCACCTGTGCGGTGTTGGGGCGTGCTGTTTTGGTGGCCACCTCTCCTCCGGGTTCTCCAGTGCATGGCTGGGGTTCCATGGTGTTATTTTACATGACACAACGCTCTCATACCTGGAAAAAAGCCGAGTAATTCCACCACCATCATCAGCATTTCGTTGTTGTTATCGTTTAAGGACACGTTTCTCTTTCAAAAAAGGTTAAATGGTGCTGTTGTAACAGTGAAGCATTTAACGATTTGAGCACATTATACTTCGGTCTCCGGCTACTCTTTTCTTCCCGATGAATACCGATAGTGCACACGGCCAAATTCAGATGCGAAACTTTGATCAAAAAAACTTGCCCGAAAGAGCTAGCACATCAAAGGTTCTGTGAAGTGCAGCTGTCTGCTACTTACGTTTATTTTGATATATGTTATCATGGTTTGCATGTTACAGAAACTGATTTTTGAAAAAAAATATTTCAATTTGGAGAGCCTGAATGCCGCAATGGCTTTCTTCAACTATGGAGTTGATGCAAAAAATAAACCGTCTAATATCACACGCAGCAAACTAGTGGATGATCACACAAAAAATCTTCATCAAAATGGTAAGTTATTTTATTTTACTACTGTACTGAATAGTTGCAACTTATGCTTCAGTGCATGTTATCCTACAACGCAAGCAACTTAATATGATTGTATCGTAGGATCAAGTTTCACCTATTTTCTGCTGGGGTCGAGCATATCACCCATTATTAGTTAACAGTAATTAAAAAACTTGCGATGCAACCAAAAGCGTTGTAGTGGTAGACATATACTAGGTGGCTGGCTAATTCACAACCATGTTTGAATGAATCCGAGTAAAAACAAATGTCTGTGCTCGATTATCTTTATGTTTGTCCGAAATATATATGACATGACATTCTATTTGAATAAGATCTGTTGTTACTCCTGAAGATCGCTTCGGCGTGAAACAGTCTGTAGAGTAGAATGCAATAAAAATTGTTTGTAGCTTTGCTCAGTATGACATGACATGCTATATTTTCTCTTTCAGCATCGCAGTATTGGTGCTTAGCACGCTGTCTTCCGTTTTTTGTTGGTAGTCGAATTCCTTCGGATGATCACTATTGGACTTTCTATCTCACTTTCTTAGATATTTTGGATATAGTTTCTTCACCGAGAATATCCTCTGATTCTCTTCTTGACCTAGAAGTGCTTCTAAAAGAATTTGTTACGGAGTTTAAGAGGCTCTTTCCAAACTGTGCTGTTACTCCAAAAATGCATTATTTGTTGTTGTACCCTCACTTTATCAAGAAGATAGGCCCATTAGTATTATTTTCCTGCATGCGTTTTGAGTCCAAGCATAAGCAGCTGAAAGAGCTTGTTACTAGAGGAAACAACTACAAAAATGTTGCGTACACTATTTCCATGCAACACCAACTGCAACTTGCTGTGCGCTTGAACCAAACGGATCTGTATGAAACTTCTTGCACTTTTTCTAACACCATAAGTTGTAACGATGTGGATTTATTTCAACAATACGATTTCCCTTGTTTTAAGAATGGTACTGACCGTAATCTAAATGCTTCCGAAAAAGCTACAATTGATGGTATTACGTATGACATGCGGTCGGTAGTATGTTATTCTGTCAACCAAGACTGTGTTCCAGAGTTTTTGCTTGTCCGTTTTATCTGCTGGAACTCCTATGATAATATCTGGCTAATTGGCCAAAAACTTACTACTGAATGTTTTGAAGAACACTATTGTGGCTGGAAAGTCGAAATCTTAAATGATTTAGTTTGTGTATCTCAAACTGATCTTATTTACCCTCATACACTTTCTTTGATCTCGCCATTTGGTTCGTTTTCACTTTTTGTGCGGCCTAAATTTAGACTTGAAAGAACTATTGTGTAGTGAATTCTTTCACTAATGCTGAGGTGCTGCTGACTAATTTTGGTTAGTCAGAACGAATGTTTCCTCAAAAACTTGTCTATATTACCAAGTAGCTTGCGATTACTTATGTGAAGAAATTATGTTTTTGCATATTGCTTTTTCAGTGGAAAGAAATTACTGAACCTTATCGTTCGTGGGAGTGCGCAACCTAATTCATTGACCCTAATTGCAACGACTTTCTAGTTTTTATTCGCAAAATTTTCGCTGGCTGATCACTTGAAGGGTTGACAGTAATCTTACAGATGTTCTGAGGGTCAGCGAGGAGATTTAACAGATCGAAACAGCGTTGTCCTATACTCTGATAACACGCCGTTGCATAAATTGTTGTGAGCTCTATGCATTGCAAATAGGAATAGTAGAAGCGTCTCGCATGCTGCCGTCTGTAAGGTTTAATTGATGCTACTGGCCACGTATAGTAAAAGTTTTTCAATTAAGAAATGTGAGTTTATAATAATGTGCTTAAAGTTAAATATCTCGCTAGTTTACGGTTTCTATATCTCGCTTTTATACCCACACCGGCAGAATAATCTACTTCAAAAAATATCACTTAAATAAAACTTTTCGTCATATGAAAGTTTTCACAGTTAAATTCCAACAAATATTTTCAGCGATAAAAATTGTTTGAGCGGTTGTCTTGTGTCATTCAATAACTTATATGTATTGCAACATGCTGCAGTTGTGCTAAAAATGGAAATATTTCGGAATAAGCCTTTACTTTATGGCGTATTGATGTGAAAAACGGTATATTTGTGTAAAGTCCAATTTTTGCTTTTCAGTTGGTAGCCTGCTGTTAAAAGTTTGGTAGCGCATTTTTAATTGATTTCTCATTTTGCGTAAAATAAATTGTCGCTTGATAGTGCCTATACCTCTGCCAATATACTTCTGCATGGCATATCTTTATAACTTACCTCATGCAGCAAATCAGCTCCTGCCGTGCGCTTCTCATCTTTGGTAAACCTTTATTTCGCCTGATTATGTTCTTGGCATTAAAATGGTTGGATAATATGCTTTTTCCTGTTTATTGCTGCAAGGATAGGATTTGTTTCTTAAAAGTTACACCACCCATGCATAAATTTTGCGTTATTTCTTTCTGCGTATTGGGTAAGATGAACTACGCTTAGTAACCTTTCAAATGTGGGGTAAAACAGATTTTACCCAATTTTTTTGGGCTGAGGTATATGTTGTTTGGTAAAGTTTGTTTTGCGAAATTAATGGACTGTGGGTATATCATAATGTACCCAACTGTCTTACATTACCCATTTTTATTTATTAGGGTAAAATTTACTATTGGGTAAACTTAGTTTTACCAAGCTTTGCCTCTTGGGTATTATAGCAAATTGCTCAATAGTGTAGGGTAATACATTTTTTACCCAAATTGGTATTAACTGTTGTGATTATTGTTTGGTAAAATGTCTTTTGCCACAGTTGTGCACCTTGGGCATGTCTGAAATTACCCAAAGACTTTACGTTACCCAATCTTTATTTGGTTCATTTTTTGGGTTTAAATGAAAAAGCTTACTCCATTTGGGTAAAGTAGTTAATTACCCAAAGTGTACATTAGAGTACTTCTTAAAATACTCAACTGTGTAGAGTAATAGTTGAAATACACAACTTTTTTGGGCAAAAAATACCCAACTTTTTTTACAGTGTACTGTAGTTCTATCACTCAGCAAACGGTAGCCTATACACTAAACAGTAGGTCACCGGTAATGGGCCAGAAAGCAGCCGGGGTACAGAGTCTGGAATATAAATATGGCCGATTTTTACGCTTTGTTAGCACTGCACTATGCTTGTGTTTCACAAACAATATCAATAGAGTTGTAGACCACAACTGTCAATACCAGAGGTGGAGTCCTCGAGGACGTCTTTGGCCTCGAGGACGTTCTCGAGGACACAATTTGAAGTCCTTGGCCTTGGCCTCGAGGCCTCAAGTCCTCAAAAATTGGCCTGTCCTCGGCTCGAGGACAGCACTATTTTTTGAATTGTTAAAATTTTGTGGAGCGCTTGAAAAATTTTTTAGAAAACGTTTCTTTGTGGAGATCGCTTGAAAAATTTTTGTGAAGACCTTTTTTTTTTTGGAGATCGCCTGAAAAATTTTTGTGAAGACCTATTTTTTGGAGAGCACTTGCGCTTGTGTCCTTGGTCCTTGGCCTTGGCCTCGAGCATTCCTGTCCTTGGCCTCGAGAGTGTCTGTCCTCGGAAAGGCTGTCCTTGGCCTTGGCCTCGGATTTTTTTTTGTGTCCTTGGCCTTGGCCTCGAGCCTTGTGTCCTCGACTCCACCTCTGGTCAATACCTACAAACCGACAGAAGTCCATAACACCTGGGACTTCTGAACTTGGTACCAGTAAGTTGGGTAACATTGCTGATCTGAATAGACTACCCTAAGCTATAAAATTAGCAACAACCTTAAACATATCGCTTCTACTCAAATGACATGAACATAAATACAAACTAGTTCACTTCAAACACTATTCATAACCTTGCAGGTACAAATTAGCGCTTTAATCGATCTATGTCGGCACGCACGCCAATTACCAGTACCAGAGAAAACTAGAAGAGTGGGGCCTGTAGTAAAGCGTGACCAAGCAGAGACTAAAATGAGCGCATTTGTGGAGTTTTGGATCATCTAGTTTTACGTCATTGGTCAGTCCTTTGGCATACGATGGTGCAACAACTTTGTCAAAAAAACTTTCAAGTTTACTTTTATAAGTTTGGTTTGTCTTAGAGTCAAAACTAATGCAGTTGAGACCTTACAAGTTTACTAGAGTAGACATTTAGATTAAAAATGTCTACACTAGTAAAACATTTAGTGTGTGTAAACATTTAGATTAAAAATTCGTCAGACAGTATTCGTTTTAAGATTGAATTGTCGCTTGAAAAAAAAACGCAAGATTTTGAGATATTTCTGCAAAAAACATTTTGACGCAAACAAGAAAATCGCAAAAACTGACGTAAATTTTATAACTCGAGACTTTAAGACAAGGTTTAACATCGAATGACATCAAAAAAAAATAGCAAAAGACCTTTTTTTAACTCAATATAGAGTGTAGTAGAATAAAATTTTACGGTATTTTAGTAAAAAGATCAGTGTAAAACTAAAAAAAATGTCAAATGTTAGGTAAACGTTTTAGTTTCAAAGTAGAAAAAAGATTATTTTTACTTAAACTTTCAATTTAAAATGAAGAAACGTAATATTTTTTGCAAAATTATCGCTACGACACCAAAAAAGTTGAGATTTATGGACCAAAATTAATAAACATTATCTATTTTGGTTAAATTTAAGACATTTTAGTAAAAACATCAGTGTAAAACTAAAAAATTGTTAAAAAATTTAAAATGTTAGGACAATGTTTTTGCTTCAAAGTAGAAAAAAAGATTATTTTTACTTAAACTTTCAATTTAAAATGACTAAAATGACAAAATGTAAGATTTTTTACAAAACTATTGCCACGACAACAAAAAAGTTGAGATTTATGGACTAAAATTAATAAGCATTATTTATTTTGATTAAATTTTATGGCGTTTTACTACAAAAATCAGTGTAAAACTAAAAAATTGTTAAAAATTTTGAAATGATAGGTAAACGTTTTTGTTTCAAAGAAGAAAAAAAAACGTTATTTTTAGTAAAGTTTCAATTCAAAATGAAGAAATGCAAGATAAGGAATTTTTTTTACAAAACTATGGCTGCGAAAACAAAGAAGTTTAGACTTTTGATTAAAAATAATAAACATTATTTTTGTTAACTAAAGGATTTACTGGACATTTTAATATATTGAAACGTTCGCAACGTTTCCATGTAATAAAATAGGGTTAAATACCAGAATGCATGGGCGTCAATTTTTTTTGAAAAAAATTCCGAGAGATCGAGAATTTTTCGTCAAAAGTGATTTTGAAAGCATTCTCGCAACGATGATAAAAAAATGAAAGCAAACAAAAAAGCTAACCTTGCATTAATTTTGCGTCCTTTTGATGAGTCCTTGTGCCATAGGTTTAGTCACAGTTTTAAGTACAAGTACCGTTCGTGGCATTGCGATAGCTTTATGGTGACAATCTGTTTATTCTGGTACTGCACTAATTTAACGCTAAAAACAGACTTCGCAAATTTGTCCATTGTTAATTTGTAATCAAATTGGAGTGGTCAATAACGCAACAATGTAATTATGGTGCTATAATGCCGTTAAATTTTGACTAACTGGGTATCTCGAATCAGAGTTTTAAGTCTGGCCGGGTTTTCGGGTCGGGCTAAGGCTTATGTTTTCGAGTTCGGGCTCCTACTTGTCGGCTTGTTTACAACTCTATCTCGAATGATTGTAAGTAGAAATTGTGTGTAAACTCATGAACCTACAAGCGTATCCTTGGCTTGATGTTTTCAGCGACAGGCAGTTGGTACGCTGGTAAGACGTAAACGCCTGTCGAACCGAATTTCAAGTAAAAAAGGATCTCGTGCGCTCACGATTTTACGCTCAGTAAATGCCAGACCTACGCGTGGCAATTAAGTCTTTTTCTTTGGAAGCCACTTAGTTAAATATAATTGCAAGACATAAATACGCCAACTAAACTTTCAATTATTTTTACTAAATAGTTATGCTCACAAAAGCACATCGTATTCAAAACTTCTCAGCATTATAAATGAACCAAGTTGAGCTGAGAGGTAAACTAACGATATAAAATTGACCTTACAAAGTATCGTTACTTTAAACGCAAATTTAGAAAAAAGTGAATAGACGGTAATCTATAGAATACATCCCAGAACATTTTTGCAAAAAGCACATCATATTTTAAAATTCTCAGCATTACAATTAAACCAAGTTGAGCTGAGAGGTAAACTAACGATATAAAATTGATCTTACAAAGTATTTTCACTTTAAACACAAACTTAGACAGAAGTGAATCGGCGGTAATCTATAGAATACATCTCAGAACATTTTTGGTTGCATTTTGACTCGCAGTTGTCTTTGGTCTGCACTTAGCCTACGATTGTAAGCACACGAGCGCATTTTTTGTTTCAACCATCTAGCACGTTAGCAAGAAGTTGCGCTGGCTAGTCGACACGCCAGACGTATCAAATTTCAGTTTAAACGTAGGATAGATATGCTAGCTTACAAATCTACGCTAAGCTTAGACTGTGCCTTAATGGTCTTGGAAAAATTATCTGAAAATTTAAGCCAGATAACACAAAACTGCTTATTGATAGCTAGTTTTTGACTGCGCAGTGCGCACACATCATAATGATACGTACTGTATAGTATGGTCAGTAGGGATGCAAAATTAATTAATTACCGCATACTATTTCGGCTTGATCTAATTTAATCTACGACAAAATAAACTAATTTGAAATACGGAATGCGTATATCAAAGTAACTTTCATTTTAAAAATACAAGAAGTCCATCAAAAAGACTTCATTGCACTAATTTATTGTGGCTTTAGCAGAAGTGGGAACAGAGTAATGGACAGCTTAGGCAAGCCTTCCTGACTATCAATCCACTTTTGATTAATCGAGAAATCCTAGTTTAAATTTTTCAAATAAAAAGAGTGAATTCAGTATTGTTATGGTTTGCCATTTAAAGTCAAATTGATGTGGTCGACAACATAGCAAAGAGGACAAAAGGCGTCGTTTTTACGACGACCCTGATCGCATAATCTGGGTTCAACCCGCACCCTGGTCACATTGTTACGTCCTTGGATAAGACGCTTTACGATGATTATCTCTACTTGGTACTGTAGCTTCGATCAAGCAGCAAATTCAGAAAAACATTGGAACATCGGAAACTTCTAAATAGGTGCGGATTTCTTCAATCACGAAGCAGTCATTGCAATGAAAAGTATGTGGATCTCCAATATTTAGCTCCTGACGCTGTCTGGTGACAGGAGGATAAATATGCTCTACAACAACAACAACAACAAGTCGCAAACGCAGCCAAGTTTGAAAAAAATTGATTAATTATACTGTAAATTGTTTGTGCGATCCAGTTAATTAATTGTAAAGTGCTTTGCATGTTTTTTAAAAAGCATATTTTTGCAAAGATTGATTAGTGGTATTTTTAAAAAAATAAATTTTTTCTATTTTTCAAATTATTTACTAAAAATGTTTTAGTCGAAAAAAATCAAACTTATTGCTGTCTTCAATTACTTTTCGGTAACAAATAGCCCATTATGTTGCATTTGACTACCATTGCCGAAAATAGAAAATTAAAAACTTTAAACGCGATTTTCTCGAAACGACGAAATGTGGCTTATCAACTTTTGCCAAAACGTGCTTCTTAGCTTTTGAATAGTAAAAGATCTGATAAAACCATAAGCGTAGCCAGGGGGACCCAGGGGGCTCGCCCCCCCCAACTGAAATACCACCAATGATAAAAAATTATGACAACTTAGTCTAGCGATGTTTAATTGCAGTTACGAACGACGAGGGAGCCTCGGGGCCCTTAACTACCAACCAGGGGGCCCTAACAAACAACCAGGTGGCCCCTAACCGACAACCAGGGGGCCCTGGTCCCCTAACTAAAAACCAGAGGCCTCTGGGGCCCCTAACCGACAACCAAGGAGCCCCAGGGCCCCTAACTGAAAAACGGGGGCCCGGGGGCCTCTAACTGACAAACAGGGGGCCCCTAATTGGTAACCAGAAACCCCCAGGGCTCCTAACTAACAACCAGGGGCCCCTAACTGACAACCAGGGGGCCCAGGGGCCCCTAACTAACAACCAGGAAACCCCGGGGTCCCTAACCGACAACCAAGGGGCCCCGGGGCCTCTAACTGACAAATGGGGGCTCCGGGGCCTCTAACTGACAAACAGAAGACCCTGGGGCCCCTAATTGACAACCAGGGGCCCCAGAGCCCCTAAATAACAACCAGGGAGCCCCTGGGCCCCTAACTGACGACCAGGGGGACATGGGGCCCTTAACTGACAACCAAGGGTCCCGGGCCAGGGGTCCCGCAATTCAAATTTTTAACAATATATACGCAAAACCTGTGAAAAATCTAAAAGTTTTGTGCTAAAAGTTGCAATCCCAGACCCTCGTTTAACGTTATTATGAACTTAATGCTATAGGCCTAACACAGGCGGTAATGCAAACCTCCAACTGAAATACTACCAATGATAGATACAATGAGAGCATAGCCAGTATGTTGTCCTAGTACGGAATTTCAGTTTCTTTAATTTAGGATTTAGCGTGCAAAAGAAAGTAAGAATAATGACGACCACCTAATCACGTCATAATAATGTCATGCAATTCCTGGAGGTTTTAAAAAACTGTCAAATGACTTGACTCAAGTCCTCCACGTTTTGGAAAAAAAGTTTGTTTTTTTTAAGTTTGCTTTAAACGTTTTTTATGAAAGAACTCAAGGGTGCGATCTTATCTCAAGATCATAGGCGTAGCCAGAGGAGGGTGGCCCAGTGGGTCCGAGCCCCCTCAATTGAAATGCCACCAATGACAAAAATTTACCAAAAAAAAAACTTATTTTTTCATTTTCAGTTTCTTTTAGCATCTTTGCGTACAACAGTACACGCGTACAACATTAATTAACAATAAACAATAATGACAACCTGCGGCCCCGGCCCACCCCCTTAATTCAATTTTTTCCAACCAGTTTAAATGTATAACCAGGGTGAAATCAAGATTTTTTGTTCTAAAAAATGCTACCTCAGGCCCTCATCTAAACTTGTTATGAACGTGACGCAATAACCAGCGCCGTATTTGCCATATGGCACAGCGCCAGAGCCCAGCGCTCAGATGATAGGACTTTTTTGGTCTTCACTTATATTTGGCAAGAAGATGTTGCAAAAATCCTCTAAGTGCCAGGGGCCCCGCGCAATGTAAGTCTGGCCCAGGAATAACATGTTTAGTAAGCGTAACCATCTATTGTACCATTTTTCAATAACAATTCAACTCCACTTCGCCGGTTTTTACGCACAAAATACTTTTTAAAAAATAGCTAGAGAGAATGCTCATTGAGCAAATCATTGAATTTCAATTGAGTGGGCCTTGGCCCCCTGGCCGTACATGTACTCCTATAACTGGTTAACTTCATGACAAAACAAAAATCTTGAAGGAAAATCTTCGAGTGGATTACAATTTACTGCTAAAATATTGCAGGAGGCAATGTGCCTTACTTACCCCTACATGGACCAAATCACTTACAATTAAAATTTTACACCATAATGCAAAATTTTAAACGTGTTTTGGACTTTAATTGCATGTAAAAGGAGGATTGAACACTTAAAATTTTTTATTTGACTTTCAAATGTTAAAAATCTAGTTCTTTGAAATGGCTGTGAACACGCGCAAATGCGATCCAATGGGATTAAAATCGCTTTTTTCCCCAAAAACTTACGAAAATTGCCCAGCGGCTGGGGGCTATGCCCCCAGACCCTCATAGCCACCGGCGGCTGGGGGCTCAGCCCCCAGAATCCCGTTTGTGATACGTTTGAGTACACTAGCTTACTCAACACGTCTCCTAAGTTAGACATTTGCATTTTCTGAGGATTAGTTTTCACCCTCTCCCTTTACCAAAATCCTGGTTAAGTGCCAACAGACTACAGCTTCAGATCTTGCATTCTACGATATCTTTGCCCCACAAAAAGTTCCTTTTTTGAAAATTTCTGATGACGTCATTGCATGTGATTTGTGGTTTGGGCCCCCCCAATCAAAAATTCTCGCTACGCCTATGGATAAAACTATATCTTTTTGAAACTGTGATAGTCGATTTGTATTTTTAATTCAACAAACATTTCGAAACTGCTGTGATTTAAGAGTTTGCTTTAAGATTAGTAACGTAGCTTTAAGATTAGTAACGTAGGTTTAAGATTAGTGGAAGTCGTTATGATTTCCCAGGAGTCAACCACGAAGGACGTCAAACTTGTCGGTAACGTAGGTTTATCTTTGCAATACATAAAAGCACATCAAGGATTCGCTACATTCATCAATCTAGCTTCATTTCAGCAGCGATTTTTTGATCCCGCAACCACATAAAGCTTGAAATATTTTTGTCGTTTATAAACTAAATCATTTCTAAGAAAGCTTTTGATGTTTTCAACACTCTTGCCCTTTGCACAGTATGTAAACCATTGAGCAAAAATCGAAGGGGCGAGAGAAATTTAGCCCCCTTGCATGTCAGGCCAGAGACGGCGCCGCCCCCAGCCCCTCGTCAATCGACCGCACTGCAGGTATGTATTGCAAGAAATTTTACTCTGGGTACACAAGAAATTGCCCAGGTTGAAAGTAACCGCATTTTATGAACAAGCTCAATTTGCTGAAATGAACTCTCAAAGTGTCCCAAAAAAAGTTTGTTTTTTAATTTTCCTTTATACAAAAAGTTTTTGATGGAGAGTTATATAAAACAACTACTGTAAATATAGAAACAACTTCGTGGAGTTTTGCTTAAAATCAAATTTATCACCAACAAGATTTCATGAAACATCGTTTTGCTCACGCTTGACTCTATTTTATCTAAGCTAATATTTGTCTGAGTTCTTTTACTCGAGGGGACAAAAAGGGAACAAAATGTCTCCTTAGAATGGAAATCGCAAGAAGTTTCCAAAAGTTTTTGGGCATTTCAATCAGTTTCCATCTTTTCAAGTTTACAAATTACGCGATTTAGCTGGATGGCAATTTGATGCAGCTTATTTTGAAGTCTGTATGCAGTGGCTAAACCAAAAGTTGGAGGTAACCATAAAGTTTGTGTTTTACGGACAAGTGTGTCACAAAACGTGTACGCATGAAGATAACAAATAAATGCAATAAAATATCAAACAAAATAACATCCACAAATTTGAAATTAGGACACGCTATACATGTTATACGGGTAGGCCTATATGCTTTCAACAACAATAAACAACAAACTAAAGACTATAAAAATTGGTATTTACAGTTTCCCTGCTTGACGTTCAGCAATCAAAGGGACAGTGTGAAGCCTTCGCCGTGTATGATAGACAGGTGGGCAGGTGACAGCTTGACTTGAAGACCGATAGGTCCCTTCGCTATCTCCTGGCCAAGGCAACTTGGTGAATAAAACGTAATAACAATTACAATTACAACATTTCAAGAAACTGCTGTAGCGTTATTACTACATTGCACTTAAATCTTTCGAAGACCATTCTGGCTTATTCCAGTAATTTTTGTTTGCTGAAAAAAAAAAATTCAGTATTACCACATCATAAAAAACAATATCACGACCACTCAAAATCCTCAGAATTTAAATTATAGCTGTTTGATTGTTTCAACGAACAACCTTTTAACACCCTTCTGAGATATTTTAGCACAAAAAAATTATCATCTCAAAAGAAATCGAATAAAAAGTAACCCAAATGAATTATCAATAGGCCATGGCCAGGCCATTTTGAAACTAAAAAACATTAACAAAACATAACATTTTATGAATAGAATTTGATTTCCTTCCAGTTCTTTCCAATGTATTTATGGCGTTACATCACATGACTGCGAAATTGGCTTGTTTCAAATTTTTGTTCCTCTAAAGCGTAGTACAGCGCACTTTTTGACTTTACATCTTGCTGTATCTACAGATTCCTTTGATGTTTTTCAGCTACTGAAACTTGGCGAATAAATGCGTAATTGAAATTAATACTCTTCAGGCGCGCAATTAGGATGTTGCTAGGGAGACTGGGGACTTGAACCAAAAGTCAAGAAAAAATTTTGGAAACCGGTCTCATATAGACGGTGGAGCTGATAAAACTTGTGATACTCAAGTATATCGCAGAAGGAGGCTTCGGGACAGAGCATCCAGCCTCCGGAGGCAATGGGGTCTGAGGGCAAAGCCTCAACTTGCAGCCCGATTTTTGTAATTTTTCGGAAAACACATCAATTTTAACAACATTTGGATCACATTTCGCAAGTTTTTAGATGCGTTTGAAATACTGAAACTAAATTGTTAAGATCCGGAAGTCATTTGCAAAATTAAGTTGCCCAAACCCTTTAGTCCCCCTTCTCCTTACTTACATTGTAAAGTCCAAAACACGTTTAAACGCTTGTATTTTGACTTAAATTTTCTTAAGTGATCTGGCTAGAGAAGTGGGGGCTTCAGCCATCGTTGTTGCGCTGCTGCTACCCTCCCCCCACGAACACACACGGTTATCAAACCAAAAGCTGTGTCCATTGCAGTATCATTCATTATACTCTAAACTTCGGATCATGCTGTTGAAAATTTCATCAAAGCCAAGCCTGCTTTAGTTGGTGCCGGTACCAAATAAAGAACCAATTTCACAAGTTACTGCAAAAACTGCTTAGAATGAGTTTTGCACGACTTGCAAATTGATGCATGAGTCGTAGAATTTGACAATAAATGATGAAAAATTTGGTTAAAGCATAGGCATGAGCAAAACTAAATCAAACTTATCGCCAGCATCAGTTACAGAGGAGTATAATAACACTAATCGCTAATTTTTTCACCAAGCAAAATGGTTCGGTAGATTAAATTCTATTCGAATAGGATTGTTGTTTTTACTGCTTATACTGTACAGTGTACGTCTTCTGATATCTTTTGGACGAATTATCTATGCAGTGTAATGCAAATAGGGCAACCCGAGTTTATCTATGTTTCTAATTTTGACTCTGAGGCTTGAAAAAGCACGAAATTTTGTGTCTATTAATCGTACACATACCCTAATACCACTACAGGTTATTACAGTATTAAAACAAAAAAAGACTAAAATTTAAAGCTCAATAGTTCGTATAAACCGTAATTGGGATCATTGGGTAAATTTAAAAAAATTAAATATACGGTAATACAGTATATTTTTTGTATTTTGACTAGATTCTTTGTTTGTTTTGTTTGTAGACTTATTGAGCAAACATAAAGTGCAGTATTTTAACCATGCAATGGTTTGTATTATCAAAATTGCATTACTGTTTTGTCATTAATTACGTTTGAAAATAATTTTACATTAATACCATTTCTTGAATAAATTATTGCCATGTTGTTCAAAATGTAGCACATCTTGTCACTAACTTACCGTTTTGCGTTATGACAAATGCAAGCATTATTGCAGACATCTTACCTGCATTAGCAATTTGCCTGAGGAGATTCATTTAAACTAGATTTAAGGGTTAAAAGGCTCGCTTCTGGGTAGTGGTAGTGGTTTTCTGCAACAACTAACAAAACATACAGTATTTATGCAAAATGCTTAAAAATAATACACTGTAAATGATTTAAAATAATTTTGAAACTTACTGCAATGCTCGCAAATGCCGTGTCCAATATTAATGTCAGTTGTCCATTTTGTAATGCTTCTCGGATGGCAAATTATTGGTTCAACTATCACTGATCATTTATACCCACAAATATCAATAGGTCAAAAAACAAATTTTTGAAAACGCGATGCGGCAGTGCTTAACGACGACATAGCATGTTTTTGGAATTCGTAACATTATTGCCTCAAACGCTATATGTTGAACGTATTTATCTAAAACTTTCTACCAACTCATAAATATTATTGCTGGACAGGTAAGTATTACAGTGCATTTGTGGATTTGTGTTACAATGGACAAACTTATGCGCGAGGTTGATCTTCAGAAAGAAAGTAACTGACACCTTTTAAAAAAGTTTATTCTGCTCAATTTATAGTAATTAAATTAAATCTATCATTGTACTCGCTGTATTACGCCAAAGCGTGTAACGAGTTGGCAGGGCCCATCTCCGCATCATTGCGCCCGGGCAACACAGTTTCTTTCAAAGAGAAGTCACGGCATCCGATTTGAACGGCTCGAGATTTGAACCTCGGACCTTTCGCTCCACAGACAAACGCTTTACCACTCGACCAACTGGCCGGTTAATTTTCAGCAATTAGTTTACTGCAGAGCAGATTTTTCAAATTTTAAAATTAACTCAACATAACAAAGCAATACTATAATATTCTAATTCAGCTCAAAATAAAAAAAACAATTTGCTTAAAAACAATAATATTTGGTGAAAAATTTAATAGCTCCACCATTTTTCGAGATTAGCACTGTGCCAAATTTCAAACTGGGTTTTATCGTTTAAAAATGATTAATTACTGTTTGTAAGGAAAATTGAATTATTGGATGTTCTTGGAGCTACTGAAATAACAAAGCAATACATCTTCTGTTTTTTACGTCATGACGCAAAGAACTTTACAAAAACTTAAGCTAGGTAATAAACTAATACATATGGATCAAAGATTTTTTTATAAATATACCTTTTATCATCCAAAGGTAAACAATTCGGTTTAGGATAGGTTGAGCTAGTACAACTGCTGCTGTTTTAAGAAATATTAGGCGATATACTGTAGTTAGACCAGCTGATGATAGATGATATTCTTCGAAGAAGAACTTAACTGCTTTATTTTGTAGATAGGGTTTTATGACAGACATGATTGAGTGTAACTCACGAGATAGTTCATAACTTCCCAAATTTTTTCAAGAATTGAACCCTTGCCAATTGGAAAGGTTTAAAGGCTTACCATCTTGAAATATGGCCATAAAATAGTTTCATTTAAATGCGTTTTGTGTACACACACATGCTGGTTACCTTCCCTCATCCGGTGTCGAGTAAATTTCTTCAGGATTAGGAGCTGTTTTTTGTGGAACCTTGTCGAGTTGATTTGAAGTTTCTAAAAAAGCGGAATTGCTAATCTTACTACGTCAGCTGACTTGTTGCTACGTCTTTCATAACAAACTTGCGTGGACACAAACCTATCAGCCTATGCTAATCATTTACAGTATATTTTTGAATGACTGAGGGAATTTTAACATTGAAGCAAATGGAATTTATAGTGGAACGACTGGTAGCGTGAAATCCGTTTGGCATTAAAAAATGATTGTGTTACTGTTACAGGGGTAGTTGTGTCAACGTGCAGTAACAATTTGAACCAATTTTCTGACAACTGGACAAGAAAAAATATTTCAGAATTATTCCTTAATTTTCCAATCAAATTTCAAGATAATCGCAAAAGTTGCACAATAAAATTCCATCATGGAAGTACGGTACGACTACGCAATGAAATCGCGAATTCCTTTGCTGTCAACTGTCTATCGCTAGTGATGGACAAATTCTGAAGAACTTTGAGTGCTGAACGTCTAGTCGTAAAGCTGTAAATTGAATGCCCGTTTTAAAGTTTTTGGTTTTACTTGACTTGAAATCAAACTGAAGTCTACAACATGACAAAACAACGCGTAATGCACTATGGACAATGATCAGAAAGAGCTTGAAACCAACTACCCTTCAATATTTCAAAAGTAAAATATGTTTAAAATTTAACTAAGTAGGTTTTAACGATGTTGCAAATTTCCTACTATTATCTTAAAGAGAAAAACTGTTGACTGACGAGCAATTTAAACCAGCGAAAAGCGACGCGAAAAAATAGATCCCGTAAATTTTTGCTAAGAAATGGCCACATCGAAAATTTGTGCAAATCGAAAATTGCAAACTTGGACAAAAACGTGCTGATTGAATTAACGGCGTAAAAAAGGAATAAAAAATAAATCAATTGGTTCAAAGGGTTTTTGAACTTCTCTCAAACAAGCCACATCAAAAAAGCAAAGTAAAATCGACATAAAATTGACGTGAACCTATGTTATCTTTGCTTGCATAACCTTCGAGAGTGACGTTTTGGCAGCAACTAGTAAAGTACATAATGTAGTATAAGTCCATTACCAACATACAGCCAACACTCATCTTTGAACTTCGTTTAAATGCTATTTTGGTCAATCGGTTAAATGAATACAGTATGGTATAATTTAAGGCAATTCTTTCTGATATTTTAGATTGATATGACTATTTTAGTGAAATCTTGCAAATTGGCAGAATATTTTCCAATTGCTGAAAAGCTTGTAATCTATTTATTCAAAGCAAACTGGAAAATTTTCAGATGAGTTGAGCAAGAATAAAGATTTCGTTTTTCTACGGCAAACGTTTGCTATATACCACGTGCTTTTTGCTATATCTGCCGCTGCCTTTAAAACAAAAATGCGCAGAAACCCACAGTATGAACTTGCAAAATCATACCTATTTTCCGAACTTGAGCTGTTGGTTTGATACAAGCATGACTGCAAAATAAAAGAAGATGGCATCATTCTCTCAGTAAAGAATAATCCCGTTTTGTTACTGGAAATTTGAACAAACTGAATTATGAAAAACTTTTTTAGGAATATATATCAAGTATAGCTGCTTTCACGAAGTCAAACTGACAATCTCGTTATGAAGATAGTATTAGCATAATTTTCATATGGTGTTGACTGAACACATGATAATGATGAAGTGAAAATTTAACTTAGCAGACTTTTAGAATAAAAAATACTAGTTATCAAAATACGTAAAAAAGTAAACTTCAAAGAAGTTTTTTTCTACTAACTTTATAGTTAGTTTAAATAAATTCACGAAGAGATATCTCTGACGTCATTGATGGAATATACTAACCAGCAAAAATTACGCACCAGCTATTTTAGTCACTTGTCTATTTATGCTTATGATGAATGCTTGGACGAGAACTTTTTACCTGCTGTTATCCAATGGCAAATAATCGGGTTGCTCATGCTGTGGCAAAGTTCTTAGTGTTTTTTCACTGCTCAACTGACGGTCAGAGGAGCTGCAAGTAAATGACAAGAACATTCTTATTTGGTTTGATTGAAAATTGAATGTGCTTTCGATAAAAAAAAAGTTATCTTATTATTAAGCTACAAACTTGATTTTCTTTAGTTTTTAAAATCAGAACCAGGTGTTTTTCAATCCCACTAATACTGTAAAACTAATACTTGTCTTTGGCTTTACAGTCAATAAAGACATTGCTGAGTGCCAAAAAACACATTTTCGGGTTTTAACGTGATTGTTTGTATTTTGTTTCAATTTGCCGTAATTAAGCTCAATTCAAAAGTTTGAGTGCATGAATTATTTCCCAAATTCTTGACAAAACTTTTCATTTTTTAACTTAACAAATGCATTACGCAAGAAACTCCTGAACCCTAGCATCATAGAATACTTTTAAGCATTTTAAATAAACTGTGTCATAAAAGTGCTTGTTAGTAAAATCTACTTACGACGTTTATGCACTACGGGCTACTGCTGATCAGGGGGGACATGACAGATTGTGCTAGCGAGCTCGTAAAAGCCATTCTTGCTCGCTAAAAAGCGCTATCGAACAAAAAATCTTAATAGACAAACTGCAATTTCTGAGCCGTCTCGCCCAACACACGTTAAAACAGTTCGCTCGAATTTCTTTGCGAGATGTTCGTTACTTGTGTTAGTACGTAATAAATACTCTCATTGTGACGTCAGATGCATTTCCACTTCAAAATAATGCGTTCAAGCGTACTGTATGTACTACATTGTTATGCAAAAAGATACCATAACCGACGCGTTATTATTCGATGCAAGCAAATTCCTCAACTGATGATAATTAGTAAATGAACGACAGAATTTAATTATATTTTTGGATCAATGCAAAACAAGAACAACTTTTTCCATACTATAATTTTTTTAAACGACGTAAAGCGCCCTTGAGGTTGTTGGTGGGTAAACTCATATGTTAACAGTAACTCTAGGTCTTTAGATTTCAAAAATTTTCAAAAGCGAGCATGTCAAAGTACATTTTTCCTTTTTAGAACCGGTAAATCTTAAGTTGAGACTGGCTGTTTGTAATTTTTTGCCGATATTCGATCTCACTTGTTCTTGATTTTGTAAAGCTTTTGAGAGCATCGATGTCAATTTTAGCGGGCAGGTTTGAAATACTTTTTAATTCCTATTGCTCTGTCTACTTAAGTGAAGGCTTTTTTCCTGCTATTGTAGCATCGTAAAATTGCAAAAGCGAAAAAGCGAGCTTTTTTCAAGGTGAGCAACTGCCAAAAAAAAATTCTCAATTGCTTGCGCAGAGCAACGTAGCTTTACAATCTTGAATAGTTGCAATTTAGCTTGCAAATACAAAAAAATCACTGAAATTTCATTGCTTTAAATCAGCACAAATTTTAGTTTCTTTGATTAGTTTGAATTTTTTTTTATTTGTTTTTGGTTTATTTTGCTGCCAAGGCTGGCATTGTTTTTAATTCGTTCTTAAATCTTGAGCAAAAATGAGCCTCGTGTTTTAGTAAATCGTTCTTATAAAAGAAGTGTATTGCTATTTTTGTCAACTGGCACTACTTAACATTTCTTTATTAGTCGAAACAGCAAATGGTTCTCAATACAATTCGCTTTTTTTAGCAGTTTTGATAGCAAACATGGCGATCATTTTAATTAATTTTCGGCAAAAATTCGCTTTGGTTAGAAGTTTTCAACATTTCGCGATTAAATTTCTGAACCAAAACAATTTCTCGCACGCGTAAAGAGTGCTTCAAGATCCTCTTTAAGTTGGCGAGGAAAATGTGACGTTTTTTTACTCGATCTGCTTTCCGCAATCGCTCAAAACAACTTAGCGAGAAAGAATGACGCAACGGATTTCGCAAGGCTTTACATACACGTGCAAAAATGACCTCTTACGTTTAGCGAGTATTTTGTTCGGTAGCACCTCTTAAAAAAAACTCGTTAATTAAAGGGAACGAGGAAAATTCTGTCATGTGGGCCCAGATTAGTTAAAATAACTTAGGCAAATATGCATTAATGTTTATCTTTTAATATCGGTAGTTTTAAAAAGCCATTTGCATATTGAAAAGATTTTGCACATTCACATAATTGCTAGTTTGCCTCTTTAAATCTAGACCAAAAAAGTTCATTTTTTCAGAAATTTTTGGAATTAGAAAGTAATCAGCCATTAATAACGTGTTTTAGTAAATATTGCATTCTACTGCAGTAGCTTGTTACCCCAAAATGTTCAAAAAAAAACTTTCTAAGTTTACTACCAGAACGTTATTACGCATATGTAAATACCTAGGAAGCAAAAATGTTAAAATTTTTTAACGGCCAAACCTCAAAAATATTAAGACAGCGGCTTACACGATAAGCAGAATTGAGTAAAAATTAAGGTTGTTAATGTTAGTGCAATTTTTTAAGCTGAATGCGATAGAATTCAGTGCGCACCAGTGTCTGCAAAGCATGGAAACACCCGTGATTTTTAACCCCATTTGTTGTGTAAACCTACTGTTATTGCTGTTTGAACAACGAATACTGTTACATCACTCACGTGCGCTTATTATTCAGACGCTGAGTTTCAATCTCTACGCGATGATTATGTGACGTGAAATGAACATAAACATTGTTGGTTCTTGAAGGTCTAAGCAAAAAAACAAACAAAATTTAAGATATGCAAGCTGAAACGATAAAAAAAATCAGCTCTAGGAAATCAAAAAATTTTCAACGATTTGGAAATAAAAGTTTTTTGGTAATGATGCTTGCAGCGCAGGCGTGAGACTATAATTGGCTATTGCAGCCAAATGTTGAAAAGTAATGCTTTAACGCTGATTCAAATATGCAAGGTTTTACGTTACTATTACAAAAGTGCTCAATGGAGAATTTAGAGCAGAAAAATTCAAATTACAATAAAGCAAAAACAGAAAACCCTTAATTATAGCTCGTTTCAAACTCAAGGCATCATTAGGAGGTAATCTTATTTAGATAAAATCGGTGTATGAAAACAGCAAGAAGATTGTTGTATAATGTATATTAATACTTGCTTGGCATCATTTGGCTGCACGTAAAGATTTTTAGAGTCTGAGTCAAGAGGTGATTGTTGTAGAACATTTTTCATTTCTTTTGTAGATTTTGATACATCATCGTGCTCTAAAATTATGTCGAATCAATATATTTGGCGTATCTGCTCTCAAACTTAAAGAACACAAAGTATTTATACAGCAGCCATATGAAGTCACCATAAAACCTGTTAAATTTTCAATCTTGTCACATATACATTATTTGCAATTTGTATAAAGTTAAACAAACGATTTTAGCACTACAGTTGGCTCTCTTCTGTTTTATCTGCAATAAAGATAGCAATTCCAGCTTTTATAAATCCTAATCAACCAATCCAACAGAAAACTAAAAACATCTACTCTATTCCGCACTTCTAGGCAATAAAACTCAACATGAAAAATGTAATTCAAATAAACAGCAACAAACAACAAGCAGCAAGCCTGAAAATACAGAATATACAGTAACGAGCCTGAAAATTTAGCAGGTTTTAAGGTTGCTGTTATACTTTATATTGGTACTGTTTGGCATGAAAAGTAGACCTCTTTACCCAAAATATGAAAAGTGTTGAATGCAATTAAAACATCAAAATACTTATAACCAGAAATATGTTTTTTGCTGTAATTTTTGGGAAAAGAATCTTCAAATCTGTTGAGAATGCTCTTAAGAAAAATATGTTTAAAAAAAATTGTTCCAAAGTGTTAAGTCAGCTTATCATCGATCCTGCCAAATTAGATGAATAAATTTGTTGAACCAAAAAACACAGTATATAAGTGAAGGTGTGTTTACATTGGACGCGAAGCGACGTGAAGCAACCAAAATTTGACGTCATCGACAGAGCTGTAGTGTCTCGAGACATGTCTCGGTCTCGAGACAGTCTCGAGACACTATTTTTCAAAGTCTCGGTCTCGTCTCGGTCTCGAAGGTCTAAAGCCTCGGTCTCGTCTCGGTCTTGGCACCTCGAAGTCTCGGAAAATGGGCAAGTCTCGGCCATATTTCCAATCCGATCGTAAAAACCCACAATATTTTTAAGTTTTTAATTGAAAAAAAAAAAAAAACTAATCCCTTGCTGTTTAAACCAAAGTTTCTTAAAGTTATACCTTAATAGTCCATGGGGATTGAATATATCGAAAATAGATATTTTTACAGAGCTAATGTATTGTAAAACCCTAAAAGGGAGTATTTTGATTCACGTTAGTATGGACTACTGGTAGAGGGCGTTTGAGATATAAAACATTTCGCTACCACTGGTTTATACAAATGTTATTATCAATAAATTTCGTATTTTTTATTCTTATACTAGTGGTACAACTCCAAGTTTTCTGCGTTTTGATTAGACGGCTGCTTCTTTTCTTGTACCGGTTTTACTCTTTGGCTTATTCTGTGTCCGGAAGAATACCTAAGTTATCTCCATGACTTTGTGAAAAAAGGAATCAAGCAGTGAGATAGATTGCGCCGAGTGCATTCGCATTCTACACACGAAGTAACACGAAATATTTCGCATTCTAAACAAGAAGACCTCAAAAGCGGTTTGACGTTTGAATTTTGCTATAGTTGCTATCAAAATCCTTTTCATCACAAACAAATGAAATCAGAATTTTCAAATCAACAAAAATAAACTGAACTTGGAGAAATGATAGGAAGTACGCTTGTGCTCTTCAAAGAATTAAGCTTTTCTGAACAAAAATCACGATTCTCTGAAAGAACCATCAGGACAACATTTGTCCGAAAAGACCAAAGTAATGGTACACCTATAGTATCACACCTTGGGGCGATAAAGGTGTGGGTTATAACAATTAATGTGATAACATTTGTCTTGTGAATATTATAGCGGAACAGTTAGACTGAAATATTATTTTAAGTTCTACGTAAATATTCTCACTTCCATTTTGTAACTTGCACATTTAGTTAACAAAATTTTTTAATGATCATGATAGTATTAAATCTCAAAAAACCATAAGCAACGCCAAAAAGCTTTCTAATTAAAAACAAACGTATATCTTTTAAGTAGTATACCTTTTTTAATTAGCTTGTTTTTTGATATAATAGCGAAATGCCTAGAAATCTATATTGCAATGTGTTGGGAAGTTTACCAAATGTCCAAAAATTAGTGTGAAAAATATTTGCGAAATATCGCAAACGTTTGGTTTCAAAACTCTTGTGTCTCATTTCGGTCTCGGAACGTTCAAGTTTCGGTCTCGTCTCGAGTTTTTGCTCAAAGTCTCGGTATCGCAACGTCAATGTTTTGTCTCGGTCTCGAAGATATTGGCCGCGACTCCAGCTCTGGTCATCGACTACTTGTGAAAGGTTTCAACCGGGTGCAAACTTTATAAGTTTGCACCCGGTTTATTTCACTTAGAAACTTAATTTCACTTAAACAAAATTGGTTTTGAATGGTTGACCTAATTTGAGCAAGTGACATGAGCAACCATTCACGAAGGTTGCCAGCCTTCACTTCGAGCCCAATGTAAGTGCACCTTAAGTTGTTATCGGTATGTTGGTTATTGCTGCAGCAGTATAACAAAAAATGGTGCTTGACTTAAATATCTTGGCTGCCTCTTAAACTAACTGCTTTTTGATTATTTAAGTTAGATTTGGACAGAGTAAAATGCAATTAATTTCTTTAAAATTCAATTTTTTTTTCTTATAATTAAACATCATTTTTGCTTATGTGTTTAGTTCAACGGTGTTTTTGCAATTGTTTTCATTTTTAATGATATTTTCAGCCTGACCTTTTAAATATCAGCATATTAATTGTTATTTTTACGCTTGAAACTCAAATTTTCAAGTCGGTTGGTTTTGATCAAAACTTATTAGACATGATAAAATGGTTTTTCTCCGACCAATCATTATAGTGATATCGTTACTTTTTCTTTGTTTTTGGCTTATGTGCGTTTACTTTGAACGCGAAGCTAAGGTTGGCAACCTTCACGAGTGGTTGCTTACGTCACTTTCTCAAATTAGGCCAACCACTCATCAACAATATTTCTTGAAGACCACTTACGAAGTTTGCGACTGGCTGAAACTTTTTGCAATTTACCAATGCCGTCAAATTTTGGTAGCTTTGCATCCAGTGTGAAAGAACCTTAACCGTCATTCGTTCTATCACTAATAGAATACAGTAGATGGTTCAGTTTTAACAAAATATAACTGTTACGGTTTACACGGCTATGATGAATAATCCATTTAGTACTCATGCACGATGATGCATTTAATAAAAGATGCACAAAATTTTACCTTCCTTTATCGTCGATTTGACCACTATATTGCTAACAACTTGTCTGCAAATAAATTGATACGTTTTAATCGTTTTGCGTGCTTCTGGCCTAAAGGCTACCAGCTCGGAAGCCTAGGGAAGAGCCACCAGAACGGCGACTACTTAAAACAAGCAATGCGAAAAATTGTCTCCCCACAGGAATCGAACCTGCAGCCTTTGGATTACCGGTCCACTGCTCTACCACTTGAGCTAGAGAAGACGCCTTCTCGCATGCTTAATTTTGGCTATTTAAACCCAGCAACTTGCTTGTTGTGCGTCTTCTCTAGCTCAAGTGGTAGAGCAGTGGACAAGTGGTAGAGCAGTGGACTTAGAGGCGTCTTCTCTAGCTCAAGTGGTAGAGCAGAGGACCGGTAACCCAAAGGCTGCAGGTTCGATTCCTGTGGGAAGACAATTTTTCGCATTGCTTGTTTTAAGTAGTCGCCGTTCTGGTGGCTCTTCCCTAGGCTTCCGAGCTGGTAGCCTTTAAGCCAGAAGCACGCAAAACGATTAAAATATTAAAACTCTGGCCTGCAAACGTCAAATAACATCTTAATTGACTTATTATTACAATCATACAACAAGTAAATTGATATGGTTGAATGGATTTGAAACACAAGTTATCATTTTTATTACAATGTAGTAGTCTAGTAGACAAAAGTATACAAACCGTTCTGATCTTTTAGAGTTTTAGACCTTGTCAGTTGCCCTTGCACAGCTTTGGAAACTGCGTAATGATGTACGCGTAATTCACGGAAAAACCGGATTTGTGCAGGCAAAAACAGTTTGCTTTTACTCTGCAACTGTTGCCGATATGATCAGAGCCTGCTGCCACTATATGGATTGCACTTCTCTTTACCGTTGATTGTGCAATCTCCTTAAAATGGATATGTCTTTACCGTAGATTGCAAATCTTCTTAGTGCATTATCTTAAAAACACACAAACGCAAAATCTGCGAAGTCTTTAAAAATCCAGCTTACTGCATCCCAAACCATAGAGAGATCGTAACCAAAATGCTCTAAGCGCAAATAAAATATTATTGCGAAAGCTTAAATGAAATTGACTTTACAGAAAGTCATATTCAAATTTTGCACCACCTCGAAATTGTTCGTAAAATTTCCAGTTGTGACTTTTAAAAACTTTTTTTTTACCGATCAGTGGTTAAGTGAATAGAGAATCTGCCACTGAAACGGCAGACCCGGGTTTGCTCCCGGTCGGTTCAGACCAAAGACTATAAAATTGAAATACACAGCTTTCCTGCTGGATGCTCAGCATTATAATGAGAAACATTGTAAAGTCTCCTGCATGTTTGATAGACAAGTGGGCAGGTGGCAGCTTGAATTGAAGACCGAAAGGTTTCTTCGCTGTCTCCTGGCCAAGGCAATTTGATAGATAACGATTTAATTGCAATTATTAGCAAACGTTTTACCACACTGTAAAAACGAATTTTTGAATGGATTTTTAAACTGGCAATTTGCGTCTTTGTGTTCACGAGAACGACACTTACAACAAATCATATTTTTAATCGAGGCCAAGCAGTTCACCACCCGTGATACGCGATTAAGTTTAACTTTATTTTACACGGAATATTTGATCTACGTAATTTTACAAGTGGGAAACAAAAACGTCCCAAACTCTTCAATCAAAAGTCATGGGAACACCTAATTTGGCATGCAGGTAAGTGTTAATCAAGGTTTTTAGAAAAATGAAATTTGGCATGCGGGTTAATTGTATCAAGTTTTTTCGAAAAATGAGTTCAAGTTGATAAGATCATTATGACGTTAGGGCCATAATTTCAAAAAATAACGTCATTTTTTGTGATGACATCACAGGTGGCTTAAATTTAGTACATAGGTTTAGTGTTTGATCCTGAATCATAAAATGTCTAATTCTTAGCATTGCCACATCTTTTAAGTTAAATATTGGCAAAAAGATGTTCAGATTTCGGAAAGTGCTTCGGCAAACCTCAGAGATGGAAAACTTCCCGTTATCTTTGAAACTTCATATTTTCTGAAGTTATTTGCGAACAAATTTGACTAAAAATAAAATAGATCCAAAATAAAACGCTTTTTTTTTAATTTAGTGAGTTCGTATACGATGAGTCTCAACACGGAGTTTTTTAATATCAACAAGTAGTGTTAATAATAAATTGAAGTAGCGATATATATACATCGAGCAAACAAAGAGAAGCGAAAACAAAAACAACATTAATTAAATTCCTTTTGTCTCGCAATATCCGTTCGTTATGCAATACCACTCATAGCAATGAGCAATATGTGCCAATAACCGGATACCGCAGGCATAATTGCGCAAGGACAAAACATATTAATTGTTGGCTCGGCGACCACAGACCTTCCCCTCAGAATGATGGGCATGATGGACGAAAAAGCCTCCCGAGGCTATCCATCATACTCATCAGTCGGCGAAAAGAAAAGTGGAGCAGAGCACCAGCAATGAACAGCGTTAGAAAAAAAAACATTCAAGGAAATTCAGTATAGAACAAATGGATGCATATCAGTAAAAAAGCACTTCAAAACATAACGCCAAATAATGTTTTCTTATACTTCTGGGACACTGTCATTAGGCGGATGGGTCCGATTCTTTACTTTTTTAATCAAAAATGATGCACACATACGTAATGTCCACGTTGTTAAAATTATAGACAAAATTAACGACAATACAAAGGCTGTGGTGATCAAAAAATTCATGAAGGGGTTAAAGATAGATGAAATTAATTGCATAAACACATTTTGGATAGAAGAGGTAGTGGCATCAAGTATATAAGATGGTTGGTAGGTGTTGGAAGACGTGTCTGTGTGTTGGAAGAGAGAAGATAACTGATCTCGCATCATGTTGGTTTCGCGTATGGTTTGAAGGAACGAGTTAACATCTTCGAAACCAAGAGTGGATGAGGGAAAAAGATGAGTGGAGGTTTAAATATCTATGATATCATAATGTGCGTTGATAGGGGCTAGGTTTGGAAAAGGGGGTAAACATTTGCGTCGGAATGAATAAGGGTATAATTTGACAAAGTGTAGAATTTGTCATGGATTAGGAAAGTGAATAGTCTGCCGGGTACAAAGTTTTCAATAAGGCTCACACCAACGTAGACGTTTCCGTCTCTGTACACTTGTCCGATTTATGATGTTGATTTTGGACCGGAAATTCGTACTAGAGGTCGAGAACGTTTCCATGGCGCATACTTGGAAGAAGGGTTACATAGGATTTTATGAAAGTGATTTCTGTCAATACGTCACCTACGGTTATTCCTGCGGTAGGTTTGTGGAGAAGAGAAGTTAAAACTTGTCCAAGATATTGGTGTCCAGCAAGAGAATACAAGGTGGAAAAAAAGGGATTTAAGTAGACATTCTTGAAAATTTAGGTCAGAGTTTAATTTTTTTATTGTTTCTTGCATTGTATCTGTCATTTCTTGAAGGAGTCAAACACAAGGAAGATTTGAGAATTTGGATAAGAGCGTTTTAGTCACTTGTAGGTTCTTAAGAGAGGAGCAATGATGGGGGTACAAGAATTATTTCAGAGGGATCACAAACTGATAATTTTCGGAAACAAGTGAACACTGAGGGAGGGTATGTTATTTGTGAATGCAGATTTATGCCGAGTTGTTGGATATCGGCGCGATATATTTTCTTTAACTGTTGAGATGTAATTTGACGTTATGAATTTTTTTCATTTTGGTTATTCGGGGCAGTCTAAGTTTTTGGCACTTCCCAAATGTGTATTCTGTTTCCTGCTATGCAAGACTCTTTTTTTATTACACAATGTGATAAGGAGTTTAATGGCGAATTTAATTGCTTGCATAGGCTAAGTGGTCATATATGCCTGTAATTCGAGAAACAACAGCGTTTCTTACGGTTTCTGTGGGTGTTGTGGGCCAGACGTAGACTATTGCCGGTGAGTTTGAGGTTACCCACGAGATGTCAGAAATTTGTGTTAATCTACCACAACAATTTCAAAAGCTTTCAAAATAAAATTCAAAATAAGACAAAAACGATTCATCACAAATAAACCGAGAGGGGGCAAAAATCCGCCTTCCCGTGTATAATATAGTTAAGCATGTTATCAGGGCTGCCATAGAGAGTAGCCTTGGCCTACCAACTTTTTTTGCCAGAGTTTAGGGTTTCAAAAGTTTTATTTGCTATTTTCCGAAAATTTTGTTGGTCATCATCTCATATTACCGAAACAATGCAACGAAATTTTTGCGAAGGCCTTTTCTTGGTCCTTACCTAAAATTGAGGGAAAAAAGCTTCGAAATTTTTGAAAATACCATTTCACTTTGATCCAGGACGCAACTAAACCACTTTTCGTTGGATAGAGCCTACCCAATTATTTCGTTAGTACCGAAGCTCTGCATGAAACCTTGTACAAATCCCAATGTTAATGAATTATTATCACGAATCTAACATTATTTTCAATTGATATCATTATAACGCTGAACACTTTTGATATAATTTTTAAAACTTTTTTTTCAAGTTTCATTCGCTGTTTCATAACTGGGTATTATAGATGTAAGAATTATTTGATTTTTTTAAAGATTTTTTTTAAGCGTTTTGAAAAATTTTCAAGCAGTTTCTAGAGCTTATCAGGTCATTTTTGTTTAAGAAATTTTCGTGCTGTGGCAATAGCTCAGTTGGCAAGGGTCAGATCAGTGATCGAAAATTTGCTGGATGGATTGAAAAGTTCGATTCCTAAACTAGCAATGCGTCGTCTTGGGGCCAAGTGGTTTATTTCTATGGTGACCCAGCTTGACAAAATCTTGCGCACAAAATCCAAAACGGGTGGTCGGCGCTGGTGTGGTTAGATAGAATCTGGGTGCTTTTTTCACCCGCATGAATCAATGAACTATTTTGACTAAACATTACATAACCTTACTTTACCGGTGTACCGGCCAGTTGGTCGAGCGGTAACGCGTTCGTAGCGGGAACAGAGTTCAGAAGCTGAAATCTCGATCCGGTCTAATTTTACACAGTGTTGCCAACAGCGCTTGCCACCACTGCGACATTTCTTCAAAAGCAGCTGTGCTACTCGGGTGCAATGACGCGGAGATAGGGCCCACCGGCTAGTTACACGCTTCAGCATATTAAAGTGAGTATAGTAAAAGATTTGATTCATTTGATATCATGTGATATATTACCGGTCTATAAATACCGATCAGATTTTTTTTGATCAGTTTACTTCGCTCAAAAAATTGCGGTAGTGCAATTTAACTCCAACATCAAATTAAAAAAATTAACGGTTATTTAAACCAAACAAAAGGTGTAAAACTCAGTAGCGGTTTTTTTGGGGTCCGGATTCCCCCAACTCAAACCGGAGAAATATAAGAAAAACTTTCAACGCATAAAATTTATTGAAGTAACTGCAGCAAGATCCATTTTTTGTCTTTAACAGTAAAATACTTGGTGGGGATGAGGTTTCGGCGGGCGGATTAAGATCTCCAAAATCATTTTTCTTTTAAATGCAAATTAATTAGGTTTAAAGTTGTAATTTTTTTATTTTATAATTATCAGCTTGCAATAAAAATGCTAAAGTTTTACTATTAGCCACCTCCGCAGTAGCCCATTTTGGAAGCTATAGTTTTATCGTGTTTTCGCGCTGCCAATTTTTATGCTACGTTTCAAAAGCATTAATTTTCTACTGAAATACTGTAAGCCTAAAATTAAGTTATTTTTGAAAAAAAAATTGCAAAATCTTCGAGCGCTGGAGCTCCAACCCAGACACCTGGCTTGCCTTCGGCGGTTGGGGATTTTGCTCTAATCCCACACTCTTTACGGTTAAATGCTTCGCACCCAGACTCACCACAATGGCTTCCGACAACTGGGGGCTTTGCCCTCAGACCTCGCTATAGCCCCCCTATTGCAGACTTCTGACTATGCGCCAGCCTAAAATATAACAACTACAATATACAAAAAATTATTTCGAAATCACACATGGTGTCTGGTTGCACCTAATAGCTATGAAACTGAAAGGAAAAATCGTACAAAAATATTATATCTTGAGCGGACACCCCATCAAAAATTTCTGGATCCTTCCTAAAACTGACTTACAACATTTTTAGGGTTTTTACTTTCAAAATTTTAAATTACACCTTGCAATAGAATTCGAAAACTATTTTTTAAGAAAAAATTCAATGACAAAAAATACTGTGTTAAAATTTTCACTAACTTTAGAGCTTTTGCTTGAAATTCCATGTGGCAAACGCGATGTTGAAGGCTGTCGTTTTCATTCTGAATATTTGGCTTGAAAATTAGAAAGTAGAAACAAAAGTTTTTCATAAAAACATCAAATTAGGTTTTAGATACTCAAGTGTACTTCAGTTACACAGAATTTTGCTCTCACACTACGTTTCAAATAGAATAAACATTGTGTATGCAGAGTAAGGATAATCTTGCCCGTACAAAAGATAAAAAGCTTTGATAATATCATTTCTTAAGATGAACCAAGTTGCATTAATTACTGACTTAATTTTCTTTCACTGCAATTGTAGTTTTTTCATCCGATGTGGCATCTATTAATTGGTCGGCCGGAGTTACCCAGTCCTTTGAATTAATGTGCGTGACATTATACTGTAGCAGTAGCGTAGCCAGGGGGGGGGCGGGGGGGGCTATAGCCCCCCCCCATTGGCCTGCCGACCAAAATGCAGAATAAAGAAAATACCACGTTTTTAGCACTTCTAAGACTCTCTTTTGCACTGGATTGGACTTAAAAATGATTTAAAGAATAGTTTGAAACGTTTATTTTTTTTTTTGGGGGGGGGCTAATGGACTGCCGACCAAAATGCAGAATAAAGAAAATACCACGTTTTTAGCACTTCTCAGACTCTCTTTTGCACTGGATTGGACTAAAAAATGATTTAAAGCATAGTTTGAAACGTTGATTTAGGGGGGGAGGGCTAATAGACTGCCAACCAAAATGCAGAATAGGAAAAACATCACTTTTTAGCACTTCTAAGACTGTGTGTTTGCACTGGATTAGACTATTTTGAAACGTTTATTTAGGGGGGGGGGGCTAATGAACTGCCGAACAAAATGCAGAATAGGAAAAACATCACTTTTTAGCACTTCTAAGACTGTGTGTTTGCACTGGATTGGACTAAAACATGATTTGAAGCATAGTTTGAAACGTTTATTTAGGGGGAGGGGCTAATAGATTGCCGACCAAAATGCAGAATAAGGAAAATACCACGTTTTTAGCCAGTAGCGTAGCCAGGGGGTGGGGTGCTATAGCCCCCCCCCCCCCCCCCCCCCCCCCCCCCCCCATTGACATGTCGACCAAAATGCAGAATGGGAAAAACACTACATTTTCAGCACTTTTGAGACAGTTTTATGCTCTGGAGTGGACTAAATAGTGATTCAAAACATCTTTTGAAACACATGTTCAAGGGGGGGGGGGGGCTAATTTGTCAAAAATAAAACCAACAAATAAATGAAAACTTTGAAAAATGGTAAGAAATAAGCAATCAAATTTGATCGGAAATGTAAAAATGCTGAACATAGATATCATCAACAAATATAATATAAACTAAGGAATAGAGGGGGGTTATTCAGGATTTGTTATTTACCAATCATTTCTCTCAAATCTCTTTTCATTAGCCCCCCCCCCCCCAATTATTTTTCTCTATAAACTGTATACGAAATAGATTACTCCGTGTGAGTTTTATTCACCTATTCGCATTTATAATTTAACAGCATCTAAACAAGAAAACTAACATTTTACTATTAGCCACCTCCTAAAGAGCCCATTTATGCCACCCGTTTAATTTTGTTTGCACTGCCAATTTCTAAGCCACGTTTTAAAAGCGTTATTATTTAATCAAAATAGCCCTAAAATTTAGTTATTTTTGCAAAAAAAATGCAAAATTTTCGAGCGCTGGGAGCTCCGCCCCCACACCCCCGTGCCTCCGGCGGCTGGGGGCTTCGCCCCCACACCCCCATTGGCCTCCGGCGGCTGGGGGCTCCGCCCAAAACAGCCAGACCCCCAAAACAGACCCCCCCATCGCGAATTTCTGGCTACGCGCCTGTACTGTAGTACTACGAAATGTCAATGCACTCGGCCACCAGCTAGCCTTTGCGATCACATTTTTTGGGCGATTTTTCGTGAAATAAATGCACTGCCAAAAAATAATTAGTAAATTCATTTGTGATTTGTTGTAGATCAAAACAAAGTTACGTTACTCTCCATAATATACAACCTCAGCGAAATGCCGCGGAACCATAAACAAATTTGGCCATTTCAATACCGCTCAAAAGTGTGGATTATTGCAATTACATAATTTTGTTACCAAGTTGTCTTGGCCAAGAAACAGTGAATGGGCATTTCGGTCCTGACTACCACACAGCACTGAAAAGGCTTTACATTGTCCCTTATAATTGCTGAACACCAAGCAAAGAAGCTGTGAAAAACTCGACTACTGATCGATAGTGGGTACACAAGCAATCACTTCTGGTAGATATCAGTTTGTTGCAACTTATGACTTGCTTGATTGGCGGCTTGTACTCTATGGTTAGTGGCTAAAAACAGTATACATAATTCACCATTTAGGACTTAAAAAGAGCAGAAAATATCAGTTACAACAGCTGTATTTCTTATACTCTTACCCTTGTTGTTTTTTTGACCTTTAGTCTTCCGCACAATTTACAGCATAAAGCTGTTATTATCGCAAGCACAAGCACTACCGCTACAGAAACACCAATAATAATACCATTGTTTATAAAGCTAGAAGTAATTGAAGATGTGGTGGAAGTATCTACAGCCGTAGCACCTGCAATGAAAATAACTTCAGTAGAAGTACTTGTAAATGCAAAAAGTAAAAGTGCAAGAAATCAAACAGATTAATGCAAAGGATTAAATTCAATTTTGTTTTGTATATTATACCATAATACATTTTAATGTTTTTCAACAAAAAAAAGCGAAAACAAACTCTTCCTTCAGATGCTATAAGTGATCACAAATCATATGGTGTTTGACAATCACCTAAAATGAAACATCTCTTTCTTCACAATACGTACGGTACAGCACATTTCGATCAGAAAACAAAGAACATAACGTCTCCAACGCAAGACAGATGCCGTGTCGCCCGAATCTAATTTCACTTAAAATTAGTCTAAACTTGCAAACTTTGACTCAACACATCTGGTTTTGGTTGAATGATTCAGTAATTGAGTCTGCATGGGTTAATTAAAAGGCCAAAACTAGCAACTTTCTGACGCCAAAAGCATAAAACTTACGCGCAACGGCATTTCTCTTGCATATTGCCTCCTTACCGATTTATTAACTCTTCATAATATCTTTTTTCAAAACATTTCTCATGCTTTTGCTCAAAATCACTTAACGCTTTGTCGTTTTAATCGATGTTTATTTACTATGATTTTGTATGTTAATCGTCAAATTAAAAAGAGTCGAATTTTTATGCAAAACGGTGGATAATTTATGCAAAAAAATCCTCAAATGAAAGTTGTCAAATGAAATCTTTCATGTTATATGCACTTGCTGTAATACGCCGAAGCACGTAACGGGTTGTCTGGGCTCATTTCTGTCATTGCACCCGGGAAGCACACATCATTTTAAAGAAATTTCGTAGCTGCGGTCAGCCGTTGGCAACACTGTGTTCGATTTGACCGGCCCAAGAGTTGAACATTAGACCTTCCGCTCCAGAGACAAGCGCGTTACCAAGTTGCAGTTTCAAAAAGTATTTATGATGAAATTCTTAAACCAAGTTAGCAAATTGATTAAAATGCGGGCAATGAATATTTTAAAGAGTGGTGGAATGCTGCGGTTGAAACTGAAGCGCTAAGTCCAAGCGCTGGTAATAAAAGTGTTATTGCTAAGCAGGGGCGCGGAGAGCCGAACGTGCGCCCGGGGCCAACTCAAATATGACGGATTTTCGGTTTTGTGAACTCGAAAACAAACGGAGAAAATGCCGCAGTTTTGTCCGAACTATGATGTCATCTCAAAAAAAAAAAAAGGTTTTCGCCCAAATTTTAAGGGTTTTTCCGGTCGAAATTTGGTGATTTAAAAAAAGGGTCTTCAGGCCTCAATTGCTGATTTCTCAGTGTCATTTCGATGGGCCCCTCTGAGCTCATTGGCCCTATGCTGAGCCTACTGAATCCAACGGTCTTCCTGAAGCCCATGGGCCCCTAAAGTCCTTGGGCCCCGGGGTCATTGTACCCCCTGCCCCCCCCTATTGGTGGCCCTGTTGCTAAGCTAGGCTATGATTTAAACTAAACTGTATCTGACAGCTTGATTTTTACTGAGATTGCTAGGCTACCAAACAGTTTATTCTTATTATCAACTCGGATCAGCTGTGCTCACAAGATCAAACTGATTATAATATTAGTGCCCAGCGAAGCGGCTCAATGCAATAGCCTAATAGCGGCGTTTCTTAATTATGTTAGAACTGAGATGGCGTCGCTAACGACGCTAAGACTATCAAGGTCAGGGTTGCCAATGACATTCATGACATTAGAGGCCCCTACGTCACGCTTTAAGTAGAATATCTCTAGAATAGCTAGGTCAAAAATGAAGGAGTTAACTCCAATCTAAGCAATTAGCCTAACTTTAGATATTCAAATTGATTTTGCCTTTAGACCTCGTTTAAGTTAATTTTTATTAAAATCTAGCTACAAAACTAGTGGACTTAGGTACTTTTAAATTTAAATAAGGCATAATGCTGGTCGAACCACATGAAAGTTTACGTACTTACGGACCTAATTCGGTAATTTTTTTACTGCAGATCCTTCTTATCGAGTACAGGTAAACAACTCAAAACCATCCGTTGCTCAATTTGCATAAAAATGTGACTTAAGTATTTTTAAAACTTTAAACTCTTCAATTACTAAATTAAATAAATCATAAATTCATTATCGAAAGTGTAAGCTATATTATTTGTTACAAATGTTTGCTTTATTCATTTGATAATTGACTTTGAGTGTCAAGTCAAGATGTCTCTAGCATCAAAATCCTTGAATGAGTTGTCTCACATCAGGTAGGTCGTCCAAGGATATAGCGTATCGAAAACTAGACACTCTCTGTCACAGCTAGATAGAGATAGTACTTTGCATTGCCATCAAAATTTTCAAGTTTTATTTGTTTCTTGCTAGAAACTGCGAGTAAGTGGCATATTATTTAACTCTACAAACCCCAAAAGGGGATCGAAATGATCCCCTCCTTTAAATATTTTACAATTTTGCAATGAAGCAGTTACGCTACAATGATGAAATTTCTTGACTTTTCCTAAAATTTACTACTTCAACTATTATTTTCAATATCATTACCCTATGGCAGATAGATTTGGAGTTATGAAGCAATTTTCAAAGTCGACTCGGTGTTTTTACCAAGATTTTCAGCAATTTAGGGCAATCCTATTTATTCCCATTGTTCATTCATACTTAGCAATTTCAGGCGATTTCTTGAACAGTAATTGCGCGTAAAAACTTAAACTCAGCGATATCTTGAACTGTATTGTTTTAATGCTTTACTCAAGAAACTGAAGCAAAAGACCACATTTGCGATTTTGCCTGGAGCATAATTGTCATACCACAATAATATCCAGAGTTTTAAGCTGAACCCTACTGGTAAAACAGTTTGGTAAATGTGAATACATTTGAATAATTGACAAAACTTATTGTACTGCACTAAACGTATTATGATCATTTTATAAACAAAACTGTTCTTGCTTTCTTCAGTAAAAAGCACAGAGCCAATACAACTGAAAACATTTTGTTTTTATTCATTAAGCTTTGAAATTAGACGTAATTTCAAATTTGCTTATTTTTTTTCAAGTTTTTTGCCTACTTATTAATTAGTTTTGACAATGAGATGAGTACAATTTTGAAACGTAAGCAATAAAGGCAAAATTTTGATGTTCTTGCTTTGTTCTGCGAAATCATTGATGAACGGCTTTGCAAGTGGAAGTTGAACTCCAACAAAAAAAATGGAAAGACCAAGCAAACGGCAATTTTCTTATTTTGGGGTTTGGAAACATATTTTTCTTCATGATTATTGAATTGATGAACATGGAAGAACATAACAGAAATATATGTGGATACATAGTAACACGAGATGTCGCATTTTTTGTTGTATTCTATTTAGATCATTTGTTATGATGCGTGGAGTTTGAACTCAACCGATTCGAAAAAGTGCTTGAAGGCGTAGGCCAGAGTGAATATTATGACATAACACGGTACAAGTGAAAAATTAAAATTCAAAAATCCAAAAATTCAAAACTGTGCAATGTGTTTCACCTTCAATTGGGATCATCAAGTGTGTCGTATTTAAATAGTCTTATTCAAATACATTGTTTGTTAGTTGATAAAATAACAAAATGCCAAGCATAGTGAACGCTTGTTTTCAAGGAAATGAAATAAACTGTAAGAAAGTCGGTATGCATTTTGTGAATGACATAGTAGCGCAATTCTCTAGAAATAACTTTTTGTTCCACAGTATTGTATCATGACTAGTGATTGATGACAATAATAAACCACACCTTCCAAGTTTGCCTAGCTACAACAAAGCTGAGCACCCTTTTTGGTCCGTTTTCAATTGTGGGCCACCACAACAGCCCCTATCAAGCTTCTCATTGTAAACTTCTATAAGATTGAAAAAAGTTTATTGTGCAGGAAAATTGATACAACCATGACCACAAAGAAAAACTCCAACCGCATTTCAAAGTGCCTATTTGTTTGATGGTTTCAAAGCAACGTTGGCAAATAAAATTTTCATAAACGAAACCCACAGCAATAGATTTTCTAAGTTTGCATCGAATTTGTTTGCGTAGTAAAATAACAATCTAAATAATTGGTAAAAAGCTATTAGGCCTTTAGTAGTTTTTAGAATAAATTCAATCTTTATTAAATTTTTTTACCCAGTAAAACTGACAAAAGATAAACAAAATACTTGAAGTGATTATAGTTTAGAAACTTTTTAAAATGTAGTTTTGCATTTAGAGTATTTTTTATACTACATAACAACAAATGCGCTATAAGGTGTCACTACGGGAAGTGAGAAAGAGCAGTACTTTTTGTTTTGCGCTGATCTAAAACTTTTAATTCTACAACTTTTTTACTCGGAGTGATGCTCTGTGCGCATTATCAAATACAGTTCAATTTTTCATCCAAAATCACATTCAAATTTAAAACTTCCAATATTTTTGTAATAACCGGTGTACAATATCGCAGATGTGTCTCAAATAATATCTTATTGACTGTTGTACACATTTTTATTTGTTTTTTGTTTTTTTTTTCATGAATCGTACAGTACCTAATAAGCCTACGTATTTTGGATACTAAAAGTGCAATGCTAATTTTATTTGAGAAATCGGTTTTTGAGGACCAGCCATAAGACAGAAGAGGACGAAAATAACTTGAATCCTTTTGCAGCCATAAAATGCAGAACTACACTAAAAACTGAGAATTTTATTTCTATCCGCGAATGAACCCTCAAAATGAAATTTTGAAGCCTTTATTACGATATTTTAGTCGCTTATTTTGCCTTTCAAAGATTTTTTTTACCGAAATAAGGCAAGATTTTCTTTCCACCATGGAGGGCTTGTGGTTGCCATTTACATAATATAAACATCATTGTAAAATTTAGTGATGTTTGCATGCATGCATTTTTGTAACAAAAAAAAAAAGAAAAGATTTCAAATAAAAGTCTTTGCACTACAATGCCAATGATAAAATTATAGCTATAAAAGGAAAACTTGCTCAACTTATAGCATACCCTTGTTTTGGCTACTTTTTTTTGCTCTATTTTTGTCTTTTTTTCTTGCTCTAGCGACGGCACATTAAACTTCGAAAGGATTCTGTATAAGATTCATGAGATAAAATGTGTAGTTTTAGGTACACAGTATTTCGAAATGCCGCATTTTTTTAAATGGTTTTGCAGGAGCAACAAGATAAACACCCTTATTATAGGCCACGAATTTTTTTCAAAATTAATCAAAATATATTCATACTTATACAGTAGGGTGTTTATTTTGCCTCAAAAATTTTATTTTACTTTTTAACTGTGTTTAAAAGTTGCATTTTGTATAAAAAAACCTTTTCTGTGAAATATTTTTGAAAACAACCAATCTCTAGAGAATCTTCCGGAAAAAATGTCATGAACCGTTGTGAAAATAAACAAAAACGTCTATACCTTCTTCATCGTTTGTGTTAGAAACTTCATTTTGGGCTCTATACCCACTAATTCAAACCTGAGGATGCTTTTGGAGTAAATTAAATTGCAATCAAATTTAAGCTTACTTTGATTCTGGCATAATTTCACCACAGAGCACCAAAATTACTGTATTGCGGCAATTTTTCATATCATGTAATATAGTACTTTACAGCAATATGTTACCAAATCAATTTTTAGGTAAAATTTTGAGTATAAAGTGACAATGGTGATATTAGAAAGTTTTAAATGCTTTTGTATAACCTAACTTTATTAACTGTGTATCTAGCTATAGTGCTTTAGCTACATGGTTGTATGGTAGCGTCTTCATACTGTTTGTTAGTTATTGAAATCATAACACCAGGTTAAATAAAAAAGATCACTGCAGGCTATGTAGCAGATTGTTGGTAAATTTTTGTACAAGTACTTCAATTCTGAGTTTGCGAACCTAGTACAAGCTAAATTGACTGTCGTCCGGAAATGTTTTTGTACTAAATTAATCTATTTCAGTCTTTTCGTGCAGGTATGAAATTTTTTGTAGCATGGTTTGGCAATTTTTATGACTCTTGGTTACTTTGAAATTATAGTCACTAGGCATTTTGATTGACCATTGCTTTATTTCCAAGCATTAAAGCAAAAACAAGCCAATTCATGCAACACTTCGTAGTTGTGTATCAAAGCAACGTAAATACCTATGTAAAAGTATTTTAACATAAATAAATGTAAATGTTTTGCCAGATTTTGCTCACTTTAGATTTTACTTGATATTGCAAATTTTCTTCCCAAGTTCTAGAAATTGGTAGTTACTCTCTTTGTTACGTTGCATGCACTGTAGCATATGACAATGTGCTACTTAATCACTTCCAAATTTATAAATATCTGAAAGTTGTAATTAAGATATGAAAGTTTTAAGAAATTGTTAGCAAAACTTTAATATAGGTGATAATCTTGAGTGTTTAACTTTTGATGTTGTTAATGTGTTATATAACAAATGCTTCAAAAATAGTTACACCTTAAAGCAAAACTAGTGGCATGCAATTCTTATTACTTACCAAACTATAAAAGTGCATTTACTTGTCAGACATCAAAATTAAAGCGCTTTTGTTTAGTGGTGTTTGCTTCCTTTCATTTCTGCTGATGTTGATACTTTAAAGGGGGTGAAGCATCCTGCTGGGATTATGTGCAAAAAATAAAGAATAATCTAAAACACATCTTCACCAAATTTCGCCAGTTTTCGTCTTAGTGTTTCTGAGATATTTGATTTCAAAGTAAGGAGATCTCCACAACAGTGTTGCTAGTAAAAATTTCATATTTCTTAAAATAATGTTTATTGTAATCTTTCACATTGGTTTGAAAGCTTCTGAATGCCAGACTTATGCATGAATTAGTGTTGCAACAGAAATACTTCTAAAATTTAAATAGTATATCCCAATTCCTAGAAACTTGGATTTCAACTGGCAACACAATTTCAACTGGCAACGCAACATAGCTGTGTACGTAATGTGCTGAAAAATGAGCTTAAATGTCATGCTTGGAAGCCCCGCTACTACCAAGCACTCTCTGCCGAAGACATTCTGCGACATTCGTATGGAGTTTGGAGAGATGATGTTGGCTTGGTTTAAAAATTGGCCAGATCTCTTAAAAAATATTCTCTGGAGTGCTGAAGCTGTATTCCACATAAGTGGGTTTGTAAACCGTCATAACGGCCACTATTGGGTGGGAGAAGATCCTAGCGCTACCAATAAAAAATGCAGAATCGAACCAA
This sequence comes from Trididemnum nubilum, assembly GCA_963965965.1. NCBI lineage: Eukaryota > Metazoa > Chordata > Ascidiacea > Aplousobranchia > Didemnidae > Trididemnum > Trididemnum nubilum. The sequence continues at coordinate 5,473,898 of OZ014485.1, read as the reverse complement.
GATAACGGTATGGTGTGGAATGACTTCGGATAGGATTGTGGGTCCCTTCATCCTTCATGATACCATGAATGCCAAAAGGTACCTCACTATGCTGAAAGACGAAGTTTGGCAAATTGTTATTGCTTGGGATAATATTAAAGATTTTTTTTCATGCAATATGGAACCCCTTAACACTTTGCTATTGTTGTTTGTGAATGGTTGAATCCCCAATTTCCTGGAAATTGACGCGGTTTATGGTTGACTCGGGAAGCCGGTGGCGAATCATAGTGCCCATACTGAATTTAAAAAAAAAATCCATGCATATTGAATTTTGAATTTTAATTAAGTTTTAAATAAAAGTCCATGCAATATAGTTTCTTCTCATACTCATTAATTGGAGAAATTACGCTTCAAAAATAAATTATAGTTATTTTAGAATAGGAAGTTACTTTCCGATCACCCTGTATATACCGTTTTGAAATAGACTTTGAGAAAATTTATGGGTTCCTAAGTTCTTCCATTTAGCTCGAAAGTATAGCTATTAAAATAATAATGGCATTAGAAAATCAACATCTTTAACTCGCATCTGTTTAGAAATCACTTTTTTTGAAAGGAAGTTAGGGTCACTTTTTAAAATATATAAAATTATCTTGTATCAAGATATTAAATTTTCTAAAATGTGCTTTACCAGACCCAAACCTTGATGCAACTATTTAGGAGCAATACTGGGATGAGGTTGAAGTGACAATGTTGCTAGCTTTTTTATGAATCACTTCCTAACTTGAATTTATTTACTAAGAGAATGGTTTTAGCGTGTGCTACCTAATTAGCATCATAAAGTTTTTTGTTTTTTTGGATTGTTTGGTAAGATCATTAATATCGACTTTAATTACCTGTATTTATTAAAGGGGGAGAAGCATCCAGCTGGGATTATGGGCAAAAATTAAAGAAATATCTAAAACACTTCTTCGCTAAATTTCAGCTTTTTACGATTTATGGTTTCTGAGATATTTAATTTCGAAGTTGGGAGATCTCCCCGACAGTGTTGCCAGTTGAAATCCAAGTTTCTAGGAATTGGGATATACTATTTAAATTTTAGAAGTATTTCTGTTGCAACACTAATTCATGCATAAGTCTGGCATTCAGAAGCTTTCAAACCAATGTGAAAGATTACAATAAACATTATTTTAAGAAATATGAAATTTTTACTAGCAACACTGTTGTGGAGATCTCCTTACTTTGAAATCAAATATCTCAGAAACACTAAGACGAAAACTGGCGAAATTTGGTGAAGATGTGTTTTAGATTATTCTTTATTTTTTGCACATAATCCCAGCAGGATGCTTCACCCCCTTTAAAGTATCAACATCAGCAGAAATGAAAGGAAGCAAACACCACTAAACAAAAGCGCTTTAATTTTGATGTCTGACAAGTAAATGCACTTTTATAGTTTGGTAAGTAATAAGAATTGCATGCCACTAGTTTTGCTTTAAGGTGTAACTATTTTTGAAGCATTTGTTATATAACACATTAACAACATCAAAAGTTAAACACTCAAGATTATCACCTATATTAAAGTTTTGCTAACAATTTCTTAAAACTTTCATATCTTAATTACAACTTTCAGATATTTATAAATTTGGAAGTGATTAAGTAGCACATTGTCATATGCTACAGTGCATGCAACGTAACAAAGAGAGTAACTACCAATTTCTAGAACTTGGGAAGAAAATTTGCAATATCAAGTAAAATCTAAAGTGAGCAAAATCTGGCAAAACATTTACATTTATTTATGTTAAAATACTTTTACATAGGTATTTACGTTGCTTTGATACACAACTACGAAGTGTTGCATGAATTGGCTTGTTTTTGCTTTAATGCTTGGAAATAAAGCAATGGTCAATCAAAATGCCTAGTGACTATAATTTCAAAGTAACCAAGAGTCATAAAAATTGCCAAACCATGCTACAAAAAATTTCATACCTGCACGAAAAGACTGAAATAGATTAATTTAGTACAAAAACATTTCCGGACGACAGTCAATTTAGCTTGTACTAGGTTCGCAAACTCAGAATTGAAGTACTTGTACAAAAATTTACCAACAATCTGCTACATAGCCTGCAGTGATCTTTTTTATTTAACCTGGTGTTATGATTTCAATAACTAACAAACAGTATGAAGACGCTACCATACAACCATGTAGCTAAAGCACTATAGCTAGATACACAGTTAATAAAGTTAGGTTATACAAAAGCATTTAAAACTTTCTAATATCACCATTGTCACTTTATACTCAAAATTTTACCTAAAAATTGATTTGGTAACATATTGCTGTAAAGTACTATATTACATGATATGAAAAATTGCCGCAATACAGTAATTTTGGTGCTCTGTGGTGAAATTATGCCAGAATCAAAGTAAGCTTAAATTTGATTGCAATTTAATTTACTCCAAAAGCATCCTCAGGTTTGAATTAGTGGGTATAGAGCCCAAAATGAAGTTTCTAACACAAACGATGAAGAAGGTATAGACGTTTTTGTTTATTTTCACAACGGTTCATGACATTTTTTCCGGAAGATTCTCTAGAGATTGGTTGTTTTCAAAAATATTTCACAGAAAAGGTTTTTTTATACAAAATGCAACTTTTAAACACAGTTAAAAAGTAAAATAAAATTTTTGAGGCAAAATAAGCAACCTAGTACACAGCATAAGTATTCAAAATATACAAAATATTTGTGGATGTGCTATCACATCTAGATAGATTTGGAGTAAAACTCGTCATGTCGTAAATATTTACATACAATGATATAAACAAAGAAAAATATTACATTGATTAGTTCGTTAACAAACTTTATGCGGTAATGAAATGACATGTAGTGTATTTCGAAGAGGACTAAATTCAGTAAATAAATACCGGTACTCGGTTTGCAATTTTTTTACGCGTAAAGCAAACTGATATTCTCGAACAAAAGATATAATTTTCTAATTTAGTCGTTAATTACAGTATCTCTGGGTTACTGAATGAAATTCCAGCTGCGACGTCCGTCATGCCAATCAAACGCGTGCTAACATCGCGCAGATGAAAAGAAAACTGATTCCTTTGGATAGTCCTTCACTTATGTTGAAATTAACACAAAATCAGGACCGACATTACAGAACGTGTTAGCGAGCTCGTAAAGGCCATTCTTGCTCGCTAAAAAGCGCTAACGAACAAAAAATATTCGTAGACAAACTGCCATTTCTGCGCCGTCTCGCCCAACACACGTTATAAAACAGTTCGCACGAATTTCTTTGTGAGATGTTCGTTACTAGTGTTAGTACGTAATAAATGTCTCATTGCGACGTCAGATGCATTTCCACTTCAAAATAATGCGTTCAAGCGTACTGTATGTACTGTATTGTTATGAAAAAAGATACTATGAGCCATGCGTTATTATTCTTAGCTTGCTAATTCCTCAACTGATAATAACTAGTAAAGAACGACAGAATTTAATTATATTTTTGGATCAATGCAAAATAAGAACAGCTTTTTCCATACCTAATTTTTAAACGACGTAAAGCGCCATTGAGGTTGTTGGTGGGTAAACTCATATGTTGAGAATAACTTTAGGTCTTTAGGTTTCAAAAATTTTCAAAAGTGAGCAAGTCGAAGTACACTCTTTTTTTTTAAAACCGGTAATTTTTGAGTTGAGACTGGCTGCTTTAAATTTTTTGCCAATATTCAGTCTCATTTGTTCTCGATATCTTTTTTAATTTTGAGAGCATCGATGTCAATTTTAGCGGGCATGCTTGAAACACTTTTTAATTCCTATTACTCTGTCTACTTAAGTGAAGGCTTTTTTCTTGGTTTTGCAGCATCGTAAAATTGCAAAAGCAAAAAAGCGAGCTTTTTTCAAGTTGAACAACTGCCTAAACAAATTCTTAATTACTTGCGCAGAGTAATAGAGCTTTATGATCTTGAATAGGTACAATTTTGCTTGCAAACACGAGAAAGTCACTGAAATTTTATCGTTTTGAATCAGCACCAAATGCAGTTTCCTTGATTAGTTTGAATTTTTTTTGTTTTTTTTTTGGTTTATTTTGCTGCCAAGGCTGGCATTGTTTTTAATTTGTTCTTAAATCTTGAGCAAAAATGAGCCTCGTGTTTTAGTAAATCGTTCTTATAAAAGAAGTGTATTGCTATTTTTGTCAACTGGCACTACTCAACCTTTCTTCATTAGTCGAAACAGCAAATGGTTCTCAATACAATTCGCTTTTTTTTCAGCAGTCTGATAGCAAACATGGCGACGATTTTAACTAATTTTCAGCAAAAATTCGCTTTGGTTAGAAGTTTTCAACATTTCGCGATTAAATTTCTGAACCAAAACAATTTCTCGCACGCGTAAAGAGTGCTTCAAGATCCTCTTTAAGTTGGCGAGGAAAATGTGACGTTTTTTTACTCGATCTGCTTTCCGCAATCGCTCAAAACAACTTAGCGAGAAAGAATGACGCAACGGATTTCGCAAGGCTTTACATACACGTGCAAAAATGACCTCTTACGTTTAGCGAGTATTTTGTTCGGTAGCGCCTCTTAAAAAAAATTTGTTAATCAAAACGAACGAGGAAAATTCTGTCATGTGGGGCCCTGAGCAAATGTAACTCTAAAAAGGTTAAACGTTTTGGTAGGAAATTGCGCTTCTCATGGCGCAAAAACAATTTTTTTAATTTTTGTAGTTCTGGAGTTTTCAATTTTTAAACATGTTGAATCAAATTGATCCCCCTTTGTCTATTGATCGCAAAAATTTTGCCAGGTCCAAGTAGAGTTAAAGCCGTAACCAATCAATTTTTGCTATGGAAGCTAAGAAATATTTTGGCAGTTGCTAAGACTAGCTTTGATAAACATTGTGTTTAAATGATCAACTAAACTTCAAAGAAACCACTCTAACAAAACAGTGAAGTTTTTAATAGGCAGTATCTTGAAATCTTAATATTATTCAAAACTTTTTAGGGCTCTAAACACCAAAGCAATTCTGAACAACTTTTTCATTAAAAGCAAATACAAACGACTTTGTTTGTTCTTTTATTCTCGGCTGTATTTTGTCAATGAGATTAGTTTTAGCAGAAGCACTTTTATATCACAAAGCCACGCAAAGCAAGTTGCTTTTAAATCTGCAGTTCGCAACTCCGCAAACGAATTTCAATTTTCGTAATCCGCAACCGCAAGTCCGCAATTGCACGTTCAAAAGCTGTATTTAGTACGCTACTGCAAGTCCGCTAAGACGTTTTTGGGGTTGTTAAATTTGTTATTGGAATTCCGGAACCACATACATTTTTAAGTCCGCAACCGCACATCCACATCTGCATAATTATTCACAGTCCGCAACAAGTCATAAAAGGCAACATAGCAAACAAGTCGAAAAAAGATAACAATTAAGAAACTGTGTAGAGGCTGCACTTTCAATGCACATAAACCTTATTGTCATTATTTTTCTTACCTAGACGACCAGGAAGTTAACATCAGACCAAAACTTTTTTATTCTACTATAGTACAGTTTTTCGTGTATGCTACCTAAATGCGAAATTGCGCAACGGCAGAAGAATTAAAGTCTCAACCAAAGTTTAACACTTGACCGTTTTGCTACCTGAAAATTCATTACCACATTACCCATAAATCCACAATTTTTCGTGACACGCTTGGCACCACCTCGTCGAACAAGAGCATCTGTGACACAAATTGAAAATAGCCATTTTCGATCTATGTTTCTACCTTGTTTTCAACGTAACGCAACCAGAAAAGGTAGCGCTATAGGAGTGCTGAAGGTCCTGCTTCTACTTTCCCTTGTTATTTTGTTTAATACAGTCGCTTCGGCTTGGATAAAAACCGAATACCGTAAGCTTTCAGAACGTGTTTGCGCTGGACCGTGCTCGTAGGCATTATAATAACTACTAGGGTGGAGTGAAAAGTAAAAAATTTTTGAATTTAAAAAAGTGGTCTTGATATATGGCCCCAAATACCATGTGAAATACTTCTAGCACAATTTTGAGTTCTTGCACCTTCTAGTGGTCATGCAATTTGATCGAACGGGTCAAAAATAGCCAATTTTGCCATATCTCACTAACCACATATGCTAGAAAGCTAGTTTTTAGCTTAAAAGTTGCAGAAACAGCACATTTATATCTCCATTAAAAAGAACTTTGCCATAAAAACGCACAGAAAAAAGTTACAGCCAAATTATTGACTACAGATTTAATGATTATTGATAAGTTTTTAGTGCACAGAGCTGGACAGCGCTGTTTCGAGCTTTTAGCTCTCATCGGCAGCCCTCAGCTTCTCTAACAAAGTTATTCCCCAGCTGGACAAGACTCTTGACCGAACTGGACAATCCTTAAGGGCTTGCACAGCGGCAGAGGTTTTGTAGGGAATAAACAATTTTTCGCTTGTGGTACTTAAAATAGGTAAAGCTCTGTGCATCTTATCTGGGTTTCTAGGGAATAAACGATTTTTCACTTGTGGTACTTAAAATAGGAAAATCTCTGTGCATCTTTGACTTGAGCTGCTTTGTAGCTGCAGGGTTGGTGGTTGATCTGGCAACCTAACTGCCAGTGGAAGTCGTTATGATTTCCCAGGAGTCGACCACGAAGGACGTCAAACTTGTCGGTTAAGTTTTTAGTGCTCAACTTCAAACGAATTGCAGTTCCCGTTGGCATGGAAAATTAGTCAGATGAGGTTTAAATTTATGTATATTTGCACTTTTAGTGTGCCATGCTGCCTTATCAGCTTCAAATAGTTTCTTTAATAGCAATTAGCCTTACTCAACTGGGCAATGTGCAGCACAGTATAGCAACAAATATTTAAACTTCATGTTATTGCATCATCTAGTATTGGTTGGCTCTTGCATTATGATTTTATTTATGCTAAACCTGTGGAATTATATCTAGTTAATTCAAAAAAAGTTTAGATTGCACAGTTTGATTCAAAAGCACTGAAAGACACCAAAGTACAAAATTAGAATTAGAAAAGCAATTTGTACTGGGATTAGAAAAACTACAGTTCTAAAAAGAAGAAAATTTGACAACACATTTAACGACCATTTTGAAAGGTCTGCTACTGTTTATTGTATTGTAGATACAGTATATACTATACTTGCTGGCATAAACTTAGTATATCTAAAGCAGCATCCTAACTAAAAAAATATCCAAGTCTAATGTTACTTGTACAAAGTTGTATGGTGGAGAAATTTTTCAAAGTTCTGATATTTCTGCCAAACATTTACCCTTGTGTTCTGCTTTTTGATCTTCAAAAAAAGGATCGTCATTAAATGTCATTCTCAAGCCACATTGAATTTCACATTGCTTTCTTTGTTTAGTATCATACCAAAAAATATCAAAAGGTTAATCAGTATCTTGCAAGAAATTAGTTTCATGCTCTTTGCATCGATGTGATGTATAAGATTTTTTGGGTATTTAGTTAAACCACTAAGGTTTAGCATTGGTTGATGGTTTTTATGTTTTGGCAGCAACTGTAGATTTTGATGACTGTACAGTTGGTTTTGCTGTCCTAATTAATAAATTCTGAAATTTTTCGTGTAATACTCATACTCAGCTCATGAATAGAATAAACATTGCACCAAATCCATCAGTTCGTTTGCAGCAATTCAAGCTGTATCAGACTTCCTGAAGTGATTAAAGTTAATCAAACCATTGAATCATATGTCGTTTTGTTGGCAGCAATCCTGAAGGGAAATTATCGGAACTTTAAAAGAATTTTTTTTGGAGAACTTTTTATAACGCTAGACTTGGATCTTTCTTTAGTTAGGATGCTGCTTCAGACATAGCTAAATTTATGCCAGCAAGTATAGTATATACTGTATCTACAATACAATAAACAATAGTATAGGCCTTTCAAAATGGTCGTTAAATGTGTTGTCAAATTTTCTTCTTTTTAGAACTGTAGTTTTTCTAATCCCAGTACAAATTGCTTTTCTAATTCTAATTTTGTACTTTGGTGTCTTTCAGTGCTTTTGAATCAAACTGTGCAATCTAAACTTTTTTTGAATTAACTAGATATAATTCCACAGGTTTAGCATAAATAAAATCATGATGCAAGAGCCAACCAATACTAGATGATGCAATAACATGAAGTTTAAATATTTGTTGCTATACTGTGCTGCACATTGCCCAGTTGATTAAGGCTAATTGCTATTAAAGAAACTATTTGAAGCTGATAAGGCAGCATGGCACACTAAAAGTGCAAATATGCATAAATTTAAACCTCATCTGACTAATTTTCCATGCCAACGGGAACTGCAATTCGTTTGAAGTTGAGCACTAAAAACTTATCAATAATCCAGGGTTGCCACAGAAACTGCAAAATCAAATTCAAGGACTTTCCAGGACTTTTTTAGGTCCATTTCCAGGACTTTTCCAGGACTGTTTAAGGTTTTTTTACAGGGCATAAAATTCAATTTTGGCTATTACTCTTTCACGCACCCACTTTTTTGAACTTGCGATTGACGAAAAATTTTGACGCAACGCATTGGCATTCCTAGTACTGACTACTAGCCAGGTGCAAAGCCAGACATTTGCAATGGTGGGGCTGTGCTTTTTGATATGGAAATAGAGCCCCCAGCCATCAGAAGCCATTGGGAGTCAGGGGCAAAGCTTCCAGTGCTCGCAGATTTTGCAATTTTTTTGCAATGATAACTTAATTTTAGACCTAGTTTGGTAAAGACTATTGCTTTTACAACATAGCATAGAAATTAGACTAAAAAGCATGATTAGATTGATTGCATAAATGGGCTACACTAAGCGGTTATTGAGGATGATTGCTAGAGCTCAAATAGAAATAGAATACAAATAGAACGCAAGATCGCACGTGCTTGCTCTAAAAATAAACAGTTCAAGGTAATTGCGCTAAGCCGATATTTTATCGACGGTAGATACATAGCCAATATGACATATCGGCTAGACCCTGATATCGATCAATCGATATATTGGTCGAGCTCAAGTGATGGCAAATGGTAAAACTTCACTCCCAGCTTATTTTCTGCCAATAAACCATAAAATCCTATCATTTGAAACAGGCAGAGCTTATTTGCATGCCAACGCGCAAACACACAACGCCATCCTAGCCTAACCCCAACCTTAAACTTAACCCAAACTGTAACTCTAGCTCTAACCCCAACGTTAATCCTAGCCCAAACTCAAAATCTAAACCCTAACACTAACAATAATATATTAAAAAATAAAATAGTAAATGAGCAATTGAACACCCACTCTTGCTCTCTTATTCTCTAACAGCAAAGTTCATTTGCACGCTAGAGTGCAAACAGGCACTTCTTTTGAAAAAAAACACAAGTATTAGTTCAAATCGTCTGTATTTTATAACGCTAGATAAAGAGAATTGGGAAAAAGGGCTAATGAAACAAAATTTGAAAGAGGTGATTGGTAATTAACAGAATTAAGTACTACATAAACACCTTACAATTTTTTACAAAGCCTACATTAAGTATTTTGCATCAAGCGATCAAAAAGATTGTTTATTTTAGCCATTTTACTGATTTGATTTTTGACCAATATTATCCCTTTCCCAAAATAATGTTTCAAAGGTGGCTTTGAATTACCTATTAGAGTCCATATTACTGCAAAAAAACACCTCAGAAGTATAGTGCGAAAAACGTCGTATTTTTCTTATGGTGCATTTTGGTCAACCGGCCAATGGGGGGCCTATAGCTCACTATGCTACTGCTATTAGAGTATTGCATTGCAATAAATTACTGTCCATGAATTTACTCTTCCTAATAATATTCATTAATTTATACATATTATACTTATTCCACTGCAAAGTGCAAATTTTGGCATTATAACAAGGAAGTACTTATTTACACTCTAGAGTACTGGTAAGAACTGCTTAAAAAGAATAAGAGAGCAAAGAGCAGAAGAATTGGCTCTCATTTCCCCCCTTTTATTTTTTATATTATTGTTGGGGTTTGAGTTTAGATTTAAGCTAGAGTTAGAGCTAGGTTAGGTTTAAGGTTGGGTTAGGGCTAGGATAGCGACTTTTTGTTTGTGCACCAGCGTACAAATAAGCTCTGTCTTTTAGCAACACAACAAAGCATTTTGAAGGACTTTCAAAATGCAAATTATTTCAACAACGGCTTTGTACAATTACAAGATACCAGTAATTATGAAAAAAAACAACTTCACATTTTGTTCTGGTAAATCATGGGAAAATTTTCCAAATATTTTCTAGGACTTTCCAGAACTTATAAACAAAATTCAAGGACTTTCAAGGACTTTCCAGGACAGGGAAAAAATCCAGGACTTTCCAGGACATTTCTAGGATGTGGCAACCCTGATAATCATTAAATCTGTAATCAATAATTTGGCTGTAACTTTTTTCTGTACGTTTTTATGGCAAAGTTCTTTTTAATGGAGATATAAATGTGCTGTTTCTGCAACTTTTAAGCTAAAAACTAGCTTTCTAGCATATGTGGTTAGTGAGATATGGCAAAATTGGCTATTTTTGGCCCGTTCGATCAAATTGCACGACCACTAGAAGGTGCAAGAACTCAAAATTGTGCTAGAAGTATTTCATATGGTATTTGGGGCCATATATCAAGACCACTTTTTTAAATTCAAAAATTTTTATTTTTCACTCCACCCTAATAACTACGTAGGATAATGCCAAAAGGTCTCAGCAGTATTAACGCCAGATATACCTACATGGACGAAATTATTTTTTTCCTTAAAAAATTGTTTGTTGGTTTTTTGCGAGGTGTTGTGCATCAAAGAACAAAAAATCATCTTTTAACAAAAAAAATTTTAAGCTTCTCCGTTTTTTTTTTTTTGTTTTTTACAGATCTGTTACATTCGTCCATTTAATGAAACTATCTGTATCTTTCCAAATTTAGAAAAACCAAACAAAGCGAAATTTTACAGATATATTTTACAGTTCGTGTATTTTAGAATAGAAGAAACAGAACAAGATACATTTTGAGAAAGTTTTATCACCTCATTTTTCTAAAAAACCGTTAAGGCTGGTAAACAAATTTATATTATTTACATATCAATTGACCTAGAGGAGAGCCAAAGCAACTGAAAGACTCGAACTCCTTTTCCCGAAAAGCCAAGCACTTTAAAACACTGTTGTCAGGTGCTTAGCCCACTGCTGTCAAAGAAGTCTCATTACTTTCTCGATCTTCTCAAGCAGCTGAACTGCAGTAAATTTCTTTCGGCCGTAAAATTGCCTTACATTTGTTATTACTTGTCAGTAAATTTTCTACTAATCCTTTGCAACGGCAGAATAAAGTATGTAAATTTAGAGACACATAATGCCTTCATATCAAAATATACCTTGCTCGGCTAATCTAAAAAGACATCAACGATGGACGAAGTCAACAGATTTGTTACCTTAAATAAATCTTGTTGAAAGTTCTTAAATTCTGACAAAGAACACAAAATTTGCTGTCGAATATGGTTTTGAATATACAGTACGTGTTTTTTGGAAGTGCAAACTAAAGCTAAGAAGGATGGGTGAGACACTTACTGGTCTTTTGCTAAATTTTTATGCTTTATGCACCTTGAAATAGAAATCTGATTTAATATTGTGCTTATTAAATCGTGCGAAAGCTGTTTGTTTATCTAAACCGTTATTTAAGAATGATGTGATTAAACTACGGCAAAAGTTTCTCTCTAACGGTTACCTGATTTGGTTTTTGCAACGATTTTTGACTGTTGACAATGGATTATCTGATCGTGAGCGTACTGAAACTACAGTAATCCTCAGGCATACTTGAACGTACCGTATATCAAAAAAGAAACTAGGCGTTTTGTTAGTTCTTTGCAAAATTATTTCATGTCAAATTTGATGTCAAAGTGTCTGCCATTTACAAAACTTTTAAAATGGGGACATATTTTTAGCTAAAGTTGCGCATTCCTCTCTTGCTCTGCTCAAATGTTGTTTACAAATTTTGAATCTACATGATCGAGTGATTCGAACTTATCTTACAAAGGTAATTCAAATCAACATTAGAGTATCAAAGTGGGAGAGCACCTGAATATGGCCAGATAGCATGAAAATAGTGCGATTAAATAACATGTACTTCTGGAACAATGTAAATCAGATTTTCAGGTCAAAGTTCATGAATTTTTGCTATTAAAAAAACATCGGCCTTGTTTAAACAAACGATTATATGCTAATGGCTCGTCCTTTCTGTTACATGTCTACAAATAATAGTAACGCCTGTTGATTTTTGTGCTGTTTTTCCCCACGAATTTCTTTATTTTCCATTAGCAGATAAACTGTTGACCTGTTAAATGATCTTTATTGTTTCACGCTCGGTGACTTGAAACCTTGAAATTGCTTGATTTTGTATTTCATTCGTTCCAGTTAGTCTGAAGTTAAGATATCTATAATTTAACCAATACTTGAAAAGGCCTGATGAAAGTCGAAAAAGTTTGTATTTTTGGCTGTAAATAAATCATAAGAATGACTTCAGTCTTGCTGTTCATTGCTATTATTTGGCTAAATAAAAGCAAGTAACTGCAATTCAAAACGAATTTTACAATGTCGCGCAAGCAATCAAAGTTAGTTTTCTAAAATGTTAAGCTATTGAAAACAAAATTTGCAGAATAATTAGTTAACGATATAATATTGAACAAATAAGGACAGAATTTTAATGGTGGCCCCTCAGCACAAACAAAACGTCAACTAACTCTATATTGCGTAATTAGCAAAATTCCCAGCTTTCGTTTAATTTTATCAATATTACTTGTGACGTCATAATAATATAATGTCACAAGTACAGTGAATTAAAGTTTTGTAGGTGCTTGCAATAGTAATGCTAAAGAATGTTTTTTTTTGTTGGTGACAAATTTCTGTTGGTTCTTTTTAAGCGAAACAGGTACTGTAAGTTTAATTTAGCATGGTTATGTGACGAAAAACGTTTTAAACGTTTTGGTCATTGCTGCAAATAACGATTAAAGAAAACCTCTCAGGATCAGGGCGCCGTTAAGCGCTATATTCATTATGATAACAATCCTTGATATGCTGACAAGTGAGAGATGGAATAAAGCTTTGAAGACAATGAACATTCTTATTAAAACAATTCTCAAGATGTCCACCAATTAATCATCTTTCCAGATAAGTACATTCTGTAAATAATGCTCAATTTTGAAACAAAAACATTACTTGAGGATTTAATGAAATTTAATCGGATATCTACATTTCCAAAAATTGAAAGTGGTTTTACTGCGAAACATATAAAGAGCTTGATGACGTACCGTTAAAGTTGTTGAAAATTAAAACCAGTAAAACACCTATAAATTATGCCCTCAACAAGTTGTTTATCGATAAGGCTCTTCAGGGAGTAAAAGAAAATCTTGCTTGTAACCCCCTAAAGAAGCTTAGGGCGAAACAAATGGTTGGGGCATAATTATATGTGTGTTTATCAATTTTATGATTCTGTACTGGTGAGAGGTTGCAGACTCGGCGACCGCGCCAGATACTTCGGTATCTGGACAACATGGCTTTTCGCAGCCTCTAACCAGAAACGGATTATGTCGCTTGATGTTCTTTGGTGTCAATGGTTTTCGTCGGTTTATAGCTTCTTTTCTAAACAAAAAAAATGTGCTTTGACTACTACTGCTCTGACCTCGTATTATCGATCGGGCTCTCAAACTGGTCGGCGGCAAAAACCCTCACTTGTTTTTGAATATGAGTATTGAGTATAAACCTCTGTTTGTGCTACAAAAACTCTCAAAAATAGAGCACCGTTAAGCGCCATAATAAAGATGATAAAAATCATTTTAATGTTGACAAGTGACAAACGGAAAGCTTTAAAAACAATTAACATTCTGATTAAAACATTCTGAAGATCTATACCATCTAATCAAGATTTTCAAACAAGTACGTTGTGTAAATAATGCTCAACCTTAAAACAAAAACAAATCTTGTTTGGAGATATAATAGAAATTGATGGGATATCTACATCTCCATAACTTGAACGAGTTTTTATCGCGAACCTTATAAAGAGCCCAATGACGCTTGGTCAGAGTGGTTAATTTTTTTTTAATCAATCTATAGTGCAGTTGCAATTTATCAAATGCGAAAACAAATAAACAACACAAATTCTGCCACACAAATAAAGGGAGCAATTGGTCAATTGAAACAGGAAGCTGCGAAGGGACCGCTCGGTTATCGAGTCAAGCAGCCTCCTGTTTTATTCAGAAATATTTGCTGTTCGGTGCTGATTACTAATTTTGATGAGACTTTTAATGGTCCTTATGTTTTGATCGTAAGTAGGTACCAAAAGCTTTTTGTATTTTATTTTAACTCGAATAATAAGTTTTGCAAATTTTCAGGGACCAAGTTCCATATTGTTTACACCTTGATATTTAAAATTGTTTTGTAATCATGAAGTACTAAATCTTGGAATGACAAACCATGTTCCATTGATGCCAGTCTCATTGTTTGCTTGTGTATCACATTTATGGGAGTAAAAAACAAAGAAAATTATGGTGTTAGTTTATTATTTGCAAGCTGATGCATTAATTGGGCGATTTCAAATTTGCAAATAATAGCCAATTTCATTATATTCAAATTTACGCAAATATTAGTTGCATTGTCATATTAATTACCTCTTGCTAACAATTCTCAATGCTCTTTTTTGCAATGCTGAAAATTTTCCTTGATATGTTTTAAAAGTTGAACCCTAAATTACAACGTCATAAAGAAGACGAGGGTGAATCTTTGAGTAAAACTAAGTTTGTAACGTTGATAAAGGCAAGACTTGTTGTAGTTTTGAAATAACCCCAATAGACATAGACGTTTAAAATTCCGACTTTTATTGTGCAAATTAAATTTTAATCCAGAATCAGTTGTAATGCCAATGTATTTTACAATGATTTGTAAGGGTATAATTGAATTGACGAAGCTTATTTTTATGTTGTAAATATTGTTAGTTGTTTTTGCAGGTATCACGAAAGATGAGAATGTTTGTAGATTTACAGTAATTTTGTTTGCTTGGTTCCAGTCGTGCACATTAATGTTACTTGATTAAATTCATGGATTATTATGCGTTAGTCTTCCGCAAATAGTCCAGGCGTTGAATTTGGGGCATTAGGGATATCGTTTGTATGAATCAAAAAGAGTAAAGGCCAAAGGTTATTTCGCGGACCTACTCCGAATTTGTTAATTGCTACAGTATATAGAAAAAAAGTTATCTTTTTGAGCTGCATGTTGCTGTAAATTAGTCAAAAATGAGGTTAAAATGTTACGTCTTAAATTTCGTAAAGTGCAAAATTTTTTTATAAGAATTGAGTGTTCGCAGAATGGAAAGCTTTTTTGAAATCCAATTGGGTCATCTTAGCATATTCTTTATTTGATCATAAACAGCAGTGATCACATCCAAAAGCGCATGTGTTGCAGATTATTACTTTGAAATTTGCATTGCGCGTTTTTGAGAAAACTGATTGTTTTTGAAGACATGCAGACATTCGTGTGTAAATTAACTGTTCTATTATCATTAAAAAATACTTTAAAGTGGATTTTGGTCGATAGTTTGTTAGATTTTCTGTATCACCCGAATTAAACAATGGAACTACGTTAGCTACTTTGCAGCTTTGCAGAAATATTCCTGACATATATACATTGTGATAAAAAAAGACACAAAACTGAAGCTAAACTATTCGAAGCAACTTTCAAAAAATATGGTAGAACATTATCATGCACAACAAATCTGCAAACTCAAAGAATTATTGTGCTTGTACACTTCGTTGAAGCGAGGTGGTTCCATGAAGATGGATAAATCCACCACATATTAGTGAGAAACTTTTTAAAGTAATGTGGGTCATATTTGTCAAAACTATCAGAAAAATTTTCACATACTTTGAGGAACAAAGTTAAATTCGATAATTACTTGCTGCTTGTCACTTATACTGCAACCATTGAAAATGATACTGGTACTAGATGGTAAAATATTAGAACAATGTTATTTTCCTGGAAGCAGCAAACTGCAAAGAATCGCTTCACGTTTTTTGAAAGTTTCCTCTGCTCTATTCCAGTTTATTTGTGTGCAACTGATTTTTAGCAAGAGTCTTTGTTGTTGTTAAGTTATTGGCAAATTAAACTGCAAAAGAAACACTTGTGAAGTAATTTTGTTTGTAAATTTGCAAAAGTAATTTTGTTTGCTTGGTTCCAACCGTGCACATTTGCTAATTATCCATTCGTTTCCTCAGTTAATATGATTAAACACTTAATTAAAACGAGTTGGTTCCATGAAGATGGATAAATCCACCATATATTAGTGAGAAACTTTTTAAAGTAATTTGGGTCTTATTCGTCAAAATTAATAGACAAATTTTCACTTACTTTGAAGAACAAAGGTAAATCCGTTAAATACTTGCTGCTTGTCGCTTATACAGCAACCATTAAAAATGATACTAGATGGTAAAATATTAGAACATTGTTATTTTCTTGGAAGCAGCAAACTGCGAAGAATCTCCCACGTTTTTCGAGGGTTGGGGGGTGGTATTAAAATTGTGCTATTGTTCTTTGTTGTTGGTTGGGAACTGATGTAATATTGTGTGGCAAAGCACTTGCGGCCAAAACTATATGGCGTATGGCATAGGTGTAAGCAGGCTAAAATTACTACAAATAGTGTTTGGGAGTGCGTTGTGCAGTAAACCTGCAATTGGACTCTAGAAGTTCTACTTTGCCCTATGTTCCGCATGATGATCTAACATCTGACATTGCGTTTATCTTTCTTAATCTTTTTCTGACTCCACCACTTTTCATTGTTTCTTAATTTTCAGCAGACATGTACTGTACTTGACGTAAGTCGGACCGGTTTTTGGGTCGGATCAAGCCAGGATCGGGCTTAAAGGGGCTGAATCATCTAGCCCCTTCCGGAAGTTTACAATAGCTAAAAACAAAATATGATTTTTAAAATTTTTTGGTATCATTTTGTGTTTGTAAAATTATCCCACAAATGCAAAAAATTATCTTCCTCAACAAAGTTTTGGAGTCCTGAAATTTTTTTCAGAACCCGAACTTCCAAAAAAAGTAGAGAGGGTACTAAATTAGGACATGGTCATGTGATGTGACCGAAAGAGTAGACATTATTCAGTTTATTTTTTGCTCTAAAATTTTAGTCTGAGAGAATTGACACAGGGTTTCCAGAAATGTTTTGTAAAAGATGTTTGTTTGTAGTTGTTGAATTTTTTTTGCAAGAGCTGCCCCAAAATCAGAACAAAAAAATTTTCAAAATTCATAGTTCGATTATAGCTATTATAACCTACCGGAATTGACTGGATATTTCATTCCCATGATTTTGACAAATTATCGAGTTTAATTTAGGCGTGGTAGGCACCTCGATTTAACTGCTAAAAAAATTAATCAAAATAACTTTGCAACATGGAATGACGACTTCACGAATTATTCAAACCCGTGTTTAGGTATGAATTAGTCGGTCATTTACTACTCTTTTCTTTCGTACCGATCGTACCGTACTGCAACAGCATCAAGCCGTAGTTACAAGGCTTTGCTGTGCTATGCTTTGGTTTTGATCATTAGGAAAAATATGAAGAAACATAACGAACGAATTAATTTCGAAATAAATCCTTCCGAAACCGAAATAGTCAAAACCAATTTATATCGTTTACAGAGATGTGACTTAAAATTTTGAGAAAGGCTACGACAAGGGTCATAGTCAAGAGATACCTAAACCGAGAGTGCTCAAACCACTAACACAGTAAGCGTAAATCAAATTAAATTCATCTCAAATCCATTTATTGTCATATTGCCATCAAATCATTATTCTTTTTGTGAAACAATGTCCCAGGTGCTCTTGTCCTGAACCCCCTTAACTGAATTTGAGATGTGACATATATATATTAATATAAGTAAAACTAATTTATATAAGTTGCAGAGATGTGACGTACCGCAAGCGAAACGACCCGCCGTTGTATATTAATGCGAGGTCTAACCATCCTCCTGTCATCAAAAAACTACTTCCCTCCATGCTGTCCAAGCGGCTATCTGACCTGTCGTGCAACCAAGAGGAATTTGTGAAGGCTTCATCTGTTTACACTGAGGTTTTGCGGAAAAGTGGGTATCAAGATGAGATCTTATACCAGACTCATACTACAGATACACGTAAGAAGACCCGAAAATGTAACATTGTGTGGTTTAACCCAACTTTCAGTGAAAGCGTTAAAAACAACGTCCGAAGGGAGTTTCTTAGGCTTATATGCAAGCACTTTCCCTCTCACCACCGGCTTCATAAAGCGTGTAACCGCAATACCGAGAAAGTGAGCTACAGTTGCATGCCAAACATGGCTGCTATTATATCAAGCCATAACAAAAAGCTCCTCAATTCCAATCAAGTAGAGCTACAGAACAATATCCTTAAATGCAACTGCAGATCAAAACCAAACTGCCCACTCAACGGTGGTTGCCGCGAGCGTTCAGTCATTTCCAAAGCCACCATCACCTCTGTCAATCCCCCCAAGCATTACATTGGGTGTACCGAGAATGAATTCAAAACTCGATTCTACAATCATACCCAATCTCTCAAACACAGAGAGAAGAGAAATGCCACAGAGCTTTCGAAAGCTTCTTGGTAGGCAAAGGACTCTGGTCATAACCCCACAATCTAATGGTTGATTGTAGATCGAGCCACTGCATACCAACCTGGGACTCGATTTGCAATCTCTGCCTCACCGAAAAACTTACAATTCTGCTTGCCGATAAATACACAGCGCTGAACAAGCGTTCAGAATTAACCGGAAAATGCAGACATAAAAACAAATTTAAATTGAAAAATATTTGTCCTTGATTTTAAAACTTTAATCTTTAATTTGGTGCAATTGTATTCATATAAGTCCAGGTTTTACTGCTGCTTTTCAACCGCTTTTATTATCTTGTGCTATTTTGCCCCTTTGTAGGCGCTTACTCCTAGCCCTTGTTCGTGATGCCGTGTGCAGATCTGCAACTACTTGCTGCACTCTTTCTCGGCAAACGCTGTTTCTTCACAAACTGTTTGCTTGGAAGGCATTGCAGCAGAGTTTTTGACTTCGGCTCTGTATACTGCACTGTGCGATTATTTCTCTTTTTATTACAGTTTATACGCGTAGCACCTGATAAGTACGTAGTACGAAACAGGCTGTATTGTTTCAGCGTAATTTTACCGTAGTATATTGTGATTTTAATACTAAATTACAGAGACAATCGTATCATACATTCCTACTTCATTTGACAACATTTTATCTTCGAATTAGTTTTAAGTTTTACCTGCACCGATAGAGCATCTGCTTTCATCCTCTCCTCCATTACAGTCCATGTCTCCATCGCAAACAAACGATCTTGGAATGCATGTCCCATCGTTGCATTCGAATTCAATGCTGCTGCATGTTGATATATCTGAAAACAAATGCCCCAAACCTAACAAAAATAAAACAATAAAAGACAGCTACTTGGTAACGAAAGTCAGCTACTATTAATCATACAATTTCAATATATTCAATTTTACGCAATTTTGAGTGGCATTGTCCGACCAATTACCTCTTGCTATCATTTTTAATGCTTTATTTTGCAATGCTGATAGTTTTTCTAGATACTCGTATGTTTTGAAAGTTGAACTCCACATTACAATGCCATAAAAGAGATGAGGGTGAATCGTTCGGTAATACAAAGTTTGCAACGCTGATAAAGATAAGACTTGTGTTAGTTTTAAAATAACTCCTAGACCTAGCTGTTTTAGATTCCAACGTCTTAATGTGCAAATTAAATTTTAATCTAAAATCGATTACAATACCAATGTAGTTTATATTGTCTTGTAAGGGTATTGTTGAATTGTCGAAAGTTGATTTTATGTTGCAGATATTGCGTATTTGTTTCGCAGGTATCACTAACGATAAGAACTTTTGCGGATTTACAGTAATTTTGTTTGCTTGGTTCCAACCGTGCACATTTGCTAATTATCCATTCGTTTCCTCAGTTAATATGATTAAACACTTAATTAAAACGAGTTGGTTCCATGAAGATGGATAAATCCACCATATATTAGTGAGAAACTTTTTAAAGTAATTTGGGTCTTATTCGTCAAAATTATTTGACAAATTTTCACTTACTTTGAGGATCCAAGTTAAATTCGTTAAATACTTGCTGCTTGTCACTTATACTGCAACCATTAAAAATGATACTAGATGATAAAATATTAGAACATTGTTATTTTCTTGGAAGCAACAAACTGCAAAGAATCTCCCACGTTTTTTGAAGGTTTTCTCTGCTCTATTCCAGTTTATTTGTGTGCTACTGATTTTTAACAAGAGCCTTTTTTTTGTTAAGTTATTGACAAAGTAAAACTGCAAAAGAAACACTAATAATAACAACTTGCCATTGCTGATAGATCTAGAAGTAATTGACGCTGTAGTGGGAGTATTCACAGTCGTAGCATCTGCAATGAAGATATTTTTAGTAGAAGTATATGCAAATACGAAAGATAAACGAGCGAGAAATCAAACACATTAATGCAAAGAATTAAACTCTTTTTTTTCTATTATTGTATCATTTGATACCTTTTACTACTTTCTAAAAAGAAAAAAAAAGTAGAAGTGAAAACAAGCTCTTTAGGTGCTCTGAGTGATTTCAAAACGTATCGTCCTTGACAATGACCTAAATGGTAATGTTTCTTTTTTCGCATTCACTGTACATTTTGAGTAAAAAGCGAGGGACATAACGTGTTCAACGCAGGACAGGTGTTAAAGCATTTTGACAATGCAACTATGTTGACATAAGAGATGAATGTTGAACAGCTCAAAAATCTGCTTCGGCCGGGAAACAGTAAATAGACCCTTCAGTTTTTCAGGCAAGCAGCCATTCGCCCACCTGTGTACCATACACGGTGGAAATTTTACACTGCTCCTTATTGAATTGCTGAACGTCAAGCAAGAAAATTGAGATTATAAATTTTATAATCTTTGGTTTGATCTGACCGAAAATCGAACCCAAGTCTGACCTTTTATCAGCATACGTTTTATCCAATTAACCACGGATAGGTCTGGTGGTCAACTAGCGCTATGAAAAATGTAATTCTTTTGAAGCTGCGTTTATCACGTCTTGTTGCTGCTAATTTGACAGATATGGCTGTGAGTTGAACTGTCACACAAAGATTGGCGAGCACCTAAGCTTGTGACTCCTAATCTACTCGACGAGCATTCTAAATCTTTGTTCGAATGTGGAATTGCCAAATAATTGTTCAAACACTTGAAATAATTTTGGGAAATTTCTTACTTAAATGTTTTAACAACAATAGGTGATTAACAATTTTATGCCTATTAGCGTCAATAATTAATAAAACAAATTGCCACTTGAATGTTTATGGCAACGAACGGTGTTTTTTACTAAAACAATATATCGAATATCAGTAATGTGGAATTTTTTTACAATCGCAGTACCGGTAATGATAGTGCTTTTGCAATACAAATTATCTTGCTTATTTCAGAGAAGGGAATAAATAAATAATTTTTTTTTTTCCTGAACCCATCAAATGTTTGTCACGATATGGTCCCATTTTTATTAATCTGTCAGTGAAGAAATTTTACTGTGTTTGCACTTCGCATGTTCTCGTTACACTTTTTTTTTAACTCGTTGTTTTGCTTCACTTGGGTGTTGGCTATTTAACTTATGTTTTGCAGAATCTTTGAAATAATTTGACATGGGAGCCAATACAGGATTAGCAAAATAATAGGCTGTAAAATCAAATGAAAAAAAAAAAAAAAAGAAGGACCAGAGGAGTAATAAACTTTTTTCACGACGTTTGATTAATGCCGGGAGAAATTTATCCTCCTAGTCATTCAAAAACCGACTCCAGTTCATTTGCAATTAATTATAGTTAGAACCTAGCAATACGACTGTAAGTGGTACGGTGCTTCGATATTGGAGACGAAATCCGGATTGTGTATTTGTTCCGTCAGAGTAAAACACGAGTCTAACAGATTTTCCCTCCGATTCATAAAAGTCTGGGATGGAGCTACCGCTCATCCTTCGAACTACATTCCCATTTTCTTCAATCTAAATGAATGTTAAAAGTAGTTCAACAATCAATCCAGCAATTTCAAAGTCTGGTGTTAAACTATCAGTTTTAATCAACTCACTCTGGCATACTGCTTTATCAGCCCACTAATTGTAGCTTTTTGAAACAATAGGAAGACTAATACGCCTAGCAACAATATTTTGAACTAACGTAATTAGGCTATTAACTTACTAGTTTTACTCGAGAAAATGGGGTGGACATGACACACAGCAAATTATATGTTTTTCTTTCTAATTCTAATTTTTATGCATTTTGAATAACTGTTTGCATTTTTTATTGGATGGTGTTTTAAGCCAAGATGGTTAGAGATTTCAAAACGTTGCGATTTTAAAACTTAGAGATTTAAAATCAAATGATGTATATAGCTACAGTACATATGTGACATAAATTCGTCGAAAATTATCGTTCACAAAGCGATGAAAAATCGTTGTACTCACTAATAAATAATCATAATTTGGTTCTGTATTAAAACTGACAAAATCGATTCGAATTCGACCGTCAGGAGAAGTTAATGTCCACTGACAACGTTGATTATTTTCATAGTTTCCTGACCCAGGAAAAGCAAGAGTTTGACTGGTTGATGAGATTTCTCTTGTATATCCACAACTTTCTGGCACAGCTTCTGTAAGTTTAATATAGAAAAGATATAGATGCATTTTGATTGTGTATTGAGTTTCTTCTGTGCCAGCCTTTTCAGTTTTTTTTTCCCTTAACGTGAGTTTCTTCTGTGTATTTACCTGGCTTCACTGGCATAATTAAAACGTTGTGTTTGTTTGCTAAAAACCGAGATTGTAATTTTTTTTTTTGGATGGCCTACAAAACAACTGCCCGCTGTATATTTACTCCAACCTTAACCCTCAAGGGGTTCGTTTGGTTCGGGGGGTGGTATTAAAATTGTGTTTTCGTGCTTTATTGATTGCTGAAAATTGACACAATGTTGCGTACTAAGGCAGTTCTGGCCAAAACCAAATTTTGTGTGTGGCAGAAGTGTGAGCAGGATAAAATTACTACAAATAGTATTTGGGAGTGCTTTGTGCAGTAAATCTGCAATTGAAAACTAGAAGTTCTACTTTGCCTTGTATTCCGCATGATGATCTAACATCTGACATTGCGTTTATCTTTTTCTGCCTTTTACTGACTCCACCACTTTTCATTGTTTCTTAATTTTCAGCAGAGGTGTACTTTACTTGACGTAATTCGGGCCGGTTTTTCTGGTCAGCTCAGCCAGGATCGGGCTTAAAGGGGCTAAATCATCCGATCGATTACGGAAGTTTACTATAGATAAAATCAAAATACGATTTTTGAATATTTTGTTTTCAAATTGTATTTGCAGTTGCAAAGTTATTTAACAAATACTAAGAAATTTCTTCCACAAACAGAGTTTTGAGTTCCTGAAACTTTTCTCTGAACCTGAACTTCTTGAAAAAAAGAGAAAAGTACCAAATCTAAATTGGTAACATGATGTGACCGAAAAAGTAAATATTAGTTAATCTATCTTCTTCCCCTAAATTTAAGAATAAAAGATTCAGGGTTTTCAAAATCATTTTGTAAAAGACAATTTTTTGTATTGTTTGAGTTTCTATACAACAGCAGCCCCAAAATCAGAACAAAAGAAATTTCAAAAATCATTTTTTGATATTAGCTATAGTAAACTACCAGAATTGGCAAAACTTTTTATTCCCATAAGAATGACAAATTATCGACCTGAATTCCGGCTTAATCATAAGTGCCTTGTTTTAAGAGCTATAAAAACATAATGAAAATAATTTTGCAACACGGAATGACGACTTCATTTTGGCATCAGTTCGATTTTTAGTAAACAAATTGTATTATTGCATCACTTAGCCCTTTACAACAGTCTTTTTTGGTATTGATTGTACTGCAACAGCATTAAGGCTTAGTTTGCAACAGATTGCTAAGAATTTGCTGTGCTTTTTTTTCTTTCGATCACTTGGAAAAATATGAAGAAACATAACGAACGAATTAATTTCGAAATGAGTCATTCCAAAACCGAAATAGGCAAAGCTAATTCATATAGTTTACAAAGACAATCACATCATACATTCCTACTTCATTTGACCACATTTTATCTTCGAATTAGTTTTAAGTTTTACCTGCACCGATAGAGCATCTGCTTTCATCCTCTCCTCCATTACAGTCCATGTCTCCATCGCAAACAAACGATCTTGGAATGCATGTCCCATCGTTGCATTCGAATTCAATGCTGCTGCATGTTGATAAATCTGAAAACAAATGCCCCAAACCTAACAAAAATAAAACAATAAAAGACAGCTACTTGGTAACGAAAGTCAGCTGCTCTAAATCACGCAATTTTAATATATTCAATTTTACGCAATTTTGAGTGGCATTGTCCGACCAATTACCTCTTGCTATCATTTTTAATGCTTTATTTTGCAATGCTGATAGTTTTTCTAGATACTCGTATGTTTTAGAAGTTGAACCCCACATTACAATGCCATAAAAGAGATGAGGGTGAATCGTTGGTTATACAAAGTTGGTAACGCTGATAAAGATAAGACTTGTGTTAGTTTTAAAATAACTCCTAGACCTAGCTGTTTTAGATTCCAACGTCTTAATGTGCAAATTAAATTTTAATCCAACATCGATTGTAATACCAAAGTATTTTACACTGTCTTGTTAGGGCATAATTGAATTGTCGAAAGTTGATTTTATGTTGCAGATATTGCGTATTTGTTTCGCAGGTATCACTAACGATAAGAACTTTTGCGGATTTACAGTAATTTTGTTTGCTTGGTTCCAACCGTGCACATTTGCTAATTATCCATTCGTTTCCTCAGTTAATATGATTAAACACTTAATTAAAACGATTTGGTTCCATGAAGATGGATAAATCCACCAATATTAGTGAGAAACTTTTTAACCCGTATCAAAACATCCGTTGACTTTTGTCAACATTGATTATTTTTATTTGAATGCACTCGCTCCCTATATGTTAGCTTGGCGCCATTTTCTGACAAAGAAAAACTTCTTATTAGCTTCTACTACAGTGATATCAAATTCCAAAATTGTTTCTGCAATAATTTATTTGTGTTTTATCTTAATCGGAACACCTTTTGACAAATGTCAACAAATAAAAACAAAAGCAAATTAAAAAGATATACGACTTTTAAGGTTTAAAATTAGTATGAATGCCCGTTGCTATTGTTGTAACCAAGATAATGATTAGCTATATAGCTAGAAACTGTAAGAAATTTGCAACTGCTGTTAGTGAAGTGATTTTTGGCGGAAGGTTGTTAAGTTTCCGATCAGCAGTTCTTATATCTCAGACGTAGTAGCAGCTTACCTACATTTCAAAACACTTATCTAGATTATAGTTCCTGTCAGAATTTAGAACATAAAATCAATATCATTGGATAGTCACTCACTGTACTAGCATGGCTTCTCAACTGGCGGACTGCAGTCCACATCCGGACCTCCGAATCGATAAATGCGGACCGCGGTCCACATCCGGACCTCCGGAGTATTTAATTTGGATCTCCGCACTCCTTGGAGCGGGAACTCACTGTCTGCCGATGCCACGTGGAGCGCGTAAACCCGTTCCAATTTGCGATGAAGACCTTTTTTTCAGTCTGCACTGAATGGGTTTTCATCTTTCGTATCTGGACCTTTGCTAAAACTAGTTGAGTACCCATGCATGTACTAGGCTTTGAAGTACTAACTAATGCAACCAGTGCTGCCTCCGAGGCTATCTTTCTACCGAGCCTCGGCTTACCTTCGTTTTTGTCAGGGTAGGCTTAAGTAGTTCCTAACCCACTGAGTGCGGTTGTAATTGACGAAAACTTTTGGAAAACTCTATTAAATTTTGGTAAAATGTTTTAGTCTTCAGCAACATTAAGCAAAAAAAAGACTATTGAATTTTTATGGAAAACTTTTTTTTTTAAACTTGACGAAAGAAAGCCACGGAGGCAAGTACTCAACACAAATCTATTACCGGGAGTTGTTGGAACCTACCCACTTCTTGGTTCGAGCCTACCTACTTCTTGTTGTCAGAGCCCATAACTTCCTCTTGGTTTGAGTCCACCCACGTCTTTTTTTAGGAAGGCAGCACTGAATGTTACAGTTCTATACACAATTGCTTGAGTAACAAAGCTAGAATTTTTCCTAGCAGCCAAGCTTTCAGTTTGCTCATCGATACATAAGCAACCAAAAATCGAGCGGTAAAACCAGTACTAGCAGAAAAAAAGTACAGTTAAGAGGCATCAAACGGGAAAGATGTTATAGATTGGAAAGCATACTTGCCTTGCTTGCTTGGTTCGCCGCGGACGTGTTTGCCCACAACACAAAAAAATACCAGAAAACACATATTGCTTATTAAAATGTTGAACGATTTGTGGGTGTACTACATGTTTGTGTATTTTAGTGTTTGAAATACACCCTTCGTTTCTTCGTTTGTTGAAATTTTGTTGTATTTCAACAACGAGATAATTTAGATCAAATTACAGTATAAAGCATATCCTGGATTTTGGACTAAAGATTGTAATGTTTTTTAAACTCAAATTAACCGTACAATCAATGGATCGGGATCAATCACGCACTTCCTTCACACAAGGAAAAAATATCTGAAAGCACCACGCATTAGCATTGAAAAACACAGAAAAACGGAATGTTGACAATTGTCAACATATGTTCCGATTAAGTGACATAAAAAAATGTTTTGATAAGGGTTAAAGTAATTTGGGTCGTATTCGTCAAAATTATTAGACAAATTTTCACTTACCTTGAAGAACAAAGTTAAACTCGTTAATTACTTGCTGCTTATCACTTATACTGCAACCATTGAAAATGATACTAGATGGTAAAGTATTAAAACATTGTTATTTTCTTGGAAGCAAGAAACCGCAAAGAATCTCCCACGTTTTTGGATGGTATTCTATACTTTTTTTTCTGCTCATTTGTATGATATTGCTTTTTAGCAAGAATCTTCAGTTTTTGTGGGGGGAGGGGGTGGTATTACAATTGTGTTATTGTTCTTCGTTGTTGGTTGGAAACTGATGTAATATTGTGTAGCAAAAACTAAATCGTCTATGGCATAAGTGTAAGCAGGCTAAAATTACATGACCGAGCGGAACTGAGCGCTGATTATTGCGTAAGCAATACTGCGACCCGAGTTCGATTACGGCTGCAGGCCACCTGCTTTGACACAAGCGCCGATGGCTGGAGACTCAAAGAGCGTGAGCTCACTTCCCAGTCACTCTCATCTCTCCGTTCTTATTTAGTTTCTTGAGTTGTAAATCCTCAGTTGATTATTACAAATAGTATTTAGGAGTGCGTTGTGCAGTAAACGTGCAATTCGACACTAGAAGTTCTACTTTGCCTTATATTCCGCATGATGATCTAACATCTGACATTGCGTTTATCTTTTTCTATCATTTTCCGACTCCATTACTTTTCACTATTTCTTAATTTTCAGCAGATATGTACTGTACTTGACATAAGTCGGACCGGTTTTTCGGGTCGGATCAAGCCAGGATCGGGCTTAAAGGGGCTGAATCATCTAGCCCCTTCCGGAAGTTTACAATAGCTAAAAACAAAATATGATTTTTAAAATTTTTTGGTATCATTTTGTGTTTGTAAAATTATCCCACAAATGCAAAAAATTATCTTCCTCAACAAAGTTTTGGAGTCCTGAAATTTTTTTCAGAACCCGAACTTCCAAAAAAAGTAGAGAGGGTACTAAATTAGGACATGGTCATGTGATGTGACCGAAAGAGTAAACATTATTCAGCTTATTTTTTGCTCTAAAATTTTAGTCTGAGAGAATTGACACAGGGTTTCCAGAAATGTTTTGTAAAAGATGTTTGTTTGTAGTTGTTGTATTTTTTTTGCAAGAGCTGCCCCAAAATCAGAACAAAAAAATTTTCAAAATTCATAGTTCGATTATAGCTATTATAACCTACCGGAATTGACTGGATATTTCATTCCCATGATTTTGACAAATTATCGAGTTTAATTTAGACGTGATAGGCACCTCGATTTAACTGCTAAAAAATATAATCAAAATAACTTTGCAACATGGAATGACGACTTCACGGATTATTCAAACCCGTGTTCGGTTATGAATTAGTCGGTCCTTTACTACTCTTTTCTTTCGTACTGATCGTACCGTACTGCAACAGCATCAAGCCGTAGCTACAAGGCTTTGCTGTGCTGTTTCTTGGTTTTGATCATCAGGAAAAATATGAAGAAACATAACGAACGAATTAATTTCGAAATAAGTCATTCCGAAACCGAAATAGGCAAAGCTAATTCATATAGTTTACAAAGACAATCACATTATACATTCCTACTTCATTTGACCACATTTTATCTTCGAATTAGTTTTAAGTTTTACCTGCACCGATAGAGCATCTGCTTTCATCCTCTCCTCCATTACAGTCCATGTCTCCATCGCAAACAAACGATCTTGGAATGCATGTCCCATCGTTGCATTCGAATTCAATGCTGCTGCATGTTGATAAATCTGAAAACAAATGCCCCAAACCTAACAAAAATAAAACAATAAAAGACAGCTACTTGGTAACGAAAGTCAGCTGCTCTAAATCACGCAATTTTAATATATTCAATTTTACGCAATTTTGAGTGGCATTGTCCGACCAATTACCTCTTGCTATCATTTTTAATGCTTTATTTTGCAATGCTGATAGTTTTTCTAGATACTCGTATGTTTTAGAAGTTGAACCCCACATTACAATGCCATAAAAGAGATGAGGGTGAATCGTTGGTTATACAAAGTTGGTAACGCTGATAAAGATAAGACTTGTGTTAGTTTTAAAATAACTCCTAGACCTAGCTGTTTTAGATTCCAACGTCTTAATGTGCAAATTAAATTTTAATCTAAAATCGATTACAATACCAATGTAGTTTATATTGTCTTGTAAGGGTATTGTTGAATTGTCGAAAGTTGATTTTATGTTGCAGATATTGCGTATTTGTTTCGCAGGTATCACTAACGATAAGAACTTTTGCGGATTTACAGTAATTTTGTTTGCTTGGTTCCAACCGTGCACATTTGCTAATTATCCATTCGTTTCCTCAGTTAATATGATTAAA
Organism: Trididemnum nubilum; assembly: GCA_963965965.1. Lineage (NCBI taxonomy): Eukaryota > Metazoa > Chordata > Ascidiacea > Aplousobranchia > Didemnidae > Trididemnum > Trididemnum nubilum. Next base: position 5,444,751 of record OZ014485.1, on the reverse strand, counting down.
CACTTAATTAAAACGAGTTGGTTCCATGAAGATGGATAAATCCACCATATATTAGTGAGAAACTTTTTAAAGTAATTTGGGTCATATTGGTCAAAATTATTAAACCAATTTTCACTTACTTTGAAGAACAAAGTTAAATTTGTTAATTACTTGCTGCTTGTCACTTATACTACAACCATTAAAAATGATACTTAAATAATTGATTGGTGGTACAGAATTTAACAATAGCTTTAAATAAAACCGGATTCATCTTTTATTGATTGGGTAGCGTTGAAAAAGGCTGTTTTAAGGTTTAAACGCTTTCGTCTAGCTCTCTTCAGAAACCATCGCTAGAAAAAGATAGAATGAAAAAAACAATGCGGATTCATTTATAAAAGCAGAGAAAATCGCTGATTGGTCAAATAATCATCGCTGATTGGTTGATTTGTGTCGTTTCGTTTGCGTACAGAAGTATCGCTTGTGTGTTGAGAAGAAAAACAAACTTTCATCAAGATAGATGCTGATTGGATCAAATCGTTGAGTTTCGTTTGCGTAAGAAAAATAGATGACCTGTGATGAATTTAAAATAAAACCTAAAACAGATTTTGATTTGTTAAACTGTTAAGTTTTGTATGCTTCTTGCTTTAGCCAGAATAGAAAACTGGTTGGTGTTGAAGTTGTTGGCACAGGTTTTGTTTTGCAGAAGATGTTGTCCAATGGCCGAATCACAGTTAATTTCTGTTGAAGTCTTTTTGCAATTTCGTTGTGGTTGGAATTTCTGTTGTTGGTGTCCGGTTCTAATACTTTTAGGGATATGTTGATTGATTCTATCCTGCAGTCTTTGGGTTGTACGGCCCACGTACCGACAATCACAGCGGCACACGTATTGATACACGATCATACTTTGTTGTGTGGTGGGCAGGACATCCTTATGGACAGCAGGAAGAATCTTCTTAGTAGAAAAAATGACGCGTGGATCTACTGCTCCATAACATTGATTAATTGCTGATTTGGAAAGCTTTTCAAATTTTTGAGACACTTTGCCAATCCATGGGAGCCGAAGACAGAAGGGGTATTTTTGAGGTCCTTCTTTCTTTGCTGAATTAAATTTAAAGATTTTCTTTGAAATGCTGGTGTTGATTATGTATTCAGGATAACCATTATTTGCATGATGCTGAGTTTTAGCAAGAATCTTCAGGTTTTGTTGCGGGGAGGAGGAGTATTAAAATTGTGCTATTGTTCTTCGTTGTTGGTTGGAAACTGATGTAATATTGTGTAGCAAAGCAGTTGCAGCCAAAACCTTAATGGTGTATGGCATAAGTGTAGGCAGGCTAAAATTACTACAAATAGTATTTGGCAATGCTTTGTGCAGTAAACGTGCTATTGGACACTAGAAGTTCTGCTTTGCCTTATGATCCCAATGATGGTCTAACATCTAACATTGCGTTTATCTTGTGGTAAAATAACTACCTTTTTCTGACTTCACCATTTTTTACTGTTTTTTATTTTTCAGCAGAGATGTACTGTACTTGACTTAAATGAGGCCGGTTTTTCTGGTCGTATCAGGTTAGGCTCGGGCTTAAACGGGCTGAATCATCCAGATTTTTGAGATTTTTTGAAGTTTGCAATAACTAAAAACAAAATATGATTTTTGAGATTTTTTAGCCTCTATTTGTGTTTGCGTTTTAAAGATATCCAACAATTGCAAACAAATTATCTTCCACAAAAATTGTTTTGGAATCCTGAAATTTTTTACTGAGGCTAAACTTCCAGAAAAAGGAGAGAGGGTGCTAAACTTAGATTGGTCACGTGATGTGACCGAAAGAGTAGATATTATTCAGTTTATCTTCTTCCCTAAAAGTTCATTCTGAGAGAACTGATACAGGGTACAGGGTTTCCAAAAATGTTTTGCAAAAATATTTCTTTGTGGTTGTTAAGTTTTTTGCAACTGACCCCAAAATTAGTTATTGTAAACTACCGGAATTGGCTGGATTTTTCATCCTCATAATTTTGACAAATTATCGAGTTTATAGTGGGCGTGATATGCGCCTTCGTTTAATTGCTAAAAAAAATTAATCAAAATAACTTTGCAACGTGGAATGACGACTTCACGGAATGGTCAAACCCGTGTTCGATTATGAATTAGTCGGTCCTTTACTACTCTTTTCTTTTGTACTGATCGTACCGTACTGCAACAGCATCAAGCCATAGCTACAAGGCTTTGCTGTGCTGTTTCTTGGTTTTGATCATCAGGAAAAATATGAAGAAACATAACGAACGAATTAATTTCGAAATGAGTCATTCCGAAACCGAAATAGGCAAATCCAATTTATATGATTTACAGAGACAATCACATCATACATTCCTACTTCATTTGACCACATTTTATCTTCGAATTAGTTTTAAGTTTTACCTGCACCGATAGAGCATCTGCTTTCATCCTCTCCTCCATTACAGTCCATGTCTCCATCGCAAACAAACGATCTTGGAATGCATGTCCCATCGTTGCATTCGAATTCAATGCTGCTGCATGTTGCCAAATCTGACAACAAATGTCCCAAACCTAACAAAAACAAAATAACAAAAGCCAGGTACTTGATGAAAAAAAGCCAGCTAATATTGATCATCCAATTTCAATATATTTATTTTTACGTGATTTTCGGTGGCATTGTCCCAACAAGTACTTCCTGCTTTAATTCTTAGATATGTTATAAAAGTTGAACCCCAAAGTACAATGCCATAAAGGAAATGAGGGTGAATCTTTGAGTAATACAAATTTTGCAAAGCTGATAAAGATAAGACTTGTGTTAGTTTTCAAATAACCCCAATTCCAACGTCTCAATGTGCAAGTTAAATTTTAATTTAGAATTTTTTGTAATGACAAGTTAGTTTACTTTGTCTTTTAGGAAAGGTTTAATTGAATTGCTGAAACTTACTTTTTTGTTGCAGGTATTGCTTACTTGTTTTGCAGGTATCACTAACTATAAAAATTTTTGTGGTTTTACAATAATTTTGTTTGCTTGGTTTCAATCGTGAACATTTGCTAATTGTTTATTGCTTTCTTCAGATAATGTTACTTGATTAGATTAATAGATTATTATGCATGTGTCGTTCGCAAATAGCCTGGGCGTTGAGTTTATTGCATTGGGGTTGTTCTTATCTTAAATCAAAAAGGTCAAAGGCCCCAAGTTCCTTTTCTGACCTACTCCAAAATAATTTAATAATAGCAAGGGTACATCAGAAAAGTTATCCGAGCTGCATACTGCTTTTGCGTAGTCAAAAATGAGGTTAAATAATCAATTAAGTGTTACGCCTCGAATTCCGTACTGTTCAAACATTTTTTATAAGAATTGAGTGATTTTAAGAATCGAAAGCTTTTTTAAAATCCAATAAAGTTACGTTAGTATATTCATTATCGATTGTTTGATCATAAACAGTAGTGATCAAATCCAACACCGCATGTTTTGAATGTTTTTGAAAAAAGGCAGATATTTGTGTGTATATTACCTTTTCTAATATTTTTCGAAAACATGTTGATACCGATATAGGTCGATAGTTAGTTAGACTTTCTGCGTTATCCGATTTAAACAATGGAACTACCTTAGTAATTTTGTAGCTTTGCGGAAATGTTTATAACGTAAAAGCACTCTCATAAAAAACAACACAAGATTGGAGCTAACCATTCAAAAAATGTGGGAAAATGTTATCGCGCCCAACCAACTTGTGCAAAATTTGAGAAATACTGTGATTGAATACTTTGTCAAAACGAAGTGGTTCCATGAAGATGGATGAATTCACCTTATTAGTGAGAAACTTTTTAAAGTTGTTTGGTTCATTGTCGTCAAAATTATTAGACAAATTTTCACTTAGTTTTGAAAAAAAAAAGAAAAATTCGTTAATTCCTTGCTACTTGTCACTCATATTGCAACCATTAAGCATGATATTAAAAGGTAAAATATTAAAGCATTGTAATTTTCCTGGAGGCAACTTACTACGAAGAGTCTCTTACGTTTTTTGAGGGTTGCAGTATACACACTTTATTCCGATGACATTTAAAATTAAGTCTAATTTTACAAAATATTAGCGTATATCCTACTGAGAAATACTTATTTTTTATTTTAGACGCGAGATTTCGCCGCCATTTCGAGACTGTTAAAAACTGAGACAAAAAAATTGGGCGAATGACAACTTCAATTCCGCATTGTAAAAGCGATAGCGTTAGGTTAATTGTGCGCTTAATGGATTTGAGTATTTCCTACTTTGTTCAGAATCAGCATCATAGACCTCTGTGAAAAGGAAAAGTACGTTAAGAAAGCAAGCAGTTCGGTAATGCTTCTTCATCATAATCTGCAAACAGCAACAATCAAATTATTTAACTAATGAAAAAGTCGAGTGCATTGAGGAAAAAACAAGCTGTATAACAAAAAATTGCAAATAAGGTTTCTTGACTGATTTCGATTGTAGTAGGTTTACTAACCAACACACAGCAGTAAAATTATCTTCAAATATCTGAGTTTGCAAAATGCGATAATTTGGATTCAAACTTCGGTTTTCGACAGCAATTTTTCTTAATTTTCATGTACGATTTATGTTATCTGTGTGATCAGCAAAATCGCAATGACACAACGAAAACATAATAGTATTAGAATGGTGATGTAATATTACTCATAGATAGGATAACTTAGAGTTGATTTGCATAAATTCACAATCAAACTATTGTTTGAGTTGCAGTAGCACAGAGCAGCGAATGATGGCTGAAGCCGCACAACAAAACACCTGCCAATTCCATGCATTTTACAAAAGGAGTAAGGTACAGTATGAGAAAGATTGTACAATTGTATACAGTATTATGTAGTACTAATAACTCGGTGAAACTATTTCACAGAAGCTAACGAGTGATCATTGATTTCATGTTACAGTAATACAATCATCAAGCGCATTAATTCTTTGTAAAAAAAACAAGAAAAGGCATCGACTGAATACGTATCAAAATTCCCGATCTAATGCAAATAACTTTACCGCTTACCGTCTAAACGTTGAAGTTCATCCTTTTCGACTGCAAGAAGTTAATTTAAGTTGTTTACATGAGATTAGGAATTTCGACGCTTATTCCGTTGATATATGATGCATTTGTTTGATTTTTACGGGGAATAAATGTGTCTGATAATTGTAATAACATGAAACTGATGTCGCAGATTAGTTTTGTTAAATACTGTAGGATTATTCAGACATTTTTGTCACGTTGTTTCGTCTCTAGATAAAAGGCTTCACGATAATTATCTCTGATTGGTGGATTCGAACAAGCAGCAAATTCAATGAATAAGACTTCACAGAAATTTAAAAAAGCATTGAATCATTGGAAACTCCAAACCAGTTGCGGATTCTTCAAAGCTCGAAGACATGAATGTGATGAAAAGTGTGCGGATCGCCCAGTAGTTAGCGTCTGACACTGTACGGTGATAGGAGTGTAACTATGCACTACATTATAATACAATACAAAACAATTTACCTCAGCTTTGGCCTCGAGAACTATTTGTAGGGGCTTTGACTGGTTATTCCTGTATAATGTCGCAGTACTTATACTCTATTGTTAGCAGTACCGTGTTACAAGATCGAATTTGAACCCAAGTCTAAAGTAGAAAAAATTTAAAGAGATAATGAAAAAATTTAGACGGTTCTATTGTAAAAGACTACTGTATAAAGTTGTTATCTATGTTTCAGGAGTTCAAATCGTGCTTCAAAGACTTAAGTCAAGATAATAAATTTTTGTTCAATTTGAACTTGGTTCAATTTCGCACTTGTAATATAGTCTAAGTTGCAAAGCATTAATTAGTGTTGTTAATGCCGAGCATTTGCTCCAAATATCCCAAAAGCATTGACTAAAAATCAGGGTGTCGAACCGAACCTGAACCCGAACCGTAAACCCAAATGAAACGTTTCATTTTGGTGAACCCAAACCGAACCTGAACCAGCAAAACTTTACTTCAGTGAACCTGAACCAAACCTGAACCCTCAAAATTGTGCTCAAGTGAACCTAAACCGAACCTGAACCCCTAACAAAAGTAAGAATATATCTTTCCATATCCGGATGCCGCTGGCGCTGGTACACGCACAATAAGAGCAGTGGTGATCATCAACAGGATCAGCAATTTCTCTTTTTTTTTTTCTGAACGAAACGAGTAACGACAGTTAAATTTTAAGTCAATGAACCCGAACCGAACCTGAACCAGTAATATTTTACTTGAGTGAACCTGAACCAAACCTGAGCCCCGAAAATGGTGCTCAAGTGAACCCGAACCAAACCTGAACCGCTAAAATATTTTGAGCAAGAGCTAAACCTGAACCCGAACCGTTATTTGAAACGGTTCGACACCCTGCTAAAAATATCTGGAAAGATTTTGCAAATTGCAATTCGAAAAGAAAATTGCAAGTTGATCAGCCGGTCTTCAAAAGATGTGCCACCCAACTTTTCGTCGGTCAGTTATAATACTTTCTAAAAGGAACAGGCTATAACAACTTGCTTGTGCTTTCTGTGAAGTTTAAAATTATAACGAAGCTCTTTCAGTAATATTTCGCACTACATAGCAGACGAATATTAAGTAGGATTTACAATTTAAATTGGAGATTCTTTGTTGAAAAAGTAATGTTTTTTTCAGTCCTTTGAAATTGAATGTCAAAACTTTTAGGCGTTGTTGAATGCAAAGAATTATAAACACATGATACATTTGAATATTATTTTGCGGTTTGATAACAAAGACAAGTTTTTTCGGTTTACTGTAAAGAGTTTTGAATTCGTGCTCCTTGCGCAGCTCTTGTAAACTTTAGCCAAAGCTTACAAGAGCATTAGTTGTCACAAAACTAAAGTCTGTACAGCCTACTCTCAAGCTGTGGCCTATTTTCAGCATGAGCTAGTATTAGAATAGCAAACGATTTTATGTGGTCTGTCATTTAATATTCTTTGCTACCATCACAATGAAGAAGAAACAAGCAGTCCTCACCAACACATGCTGAGTTGAGCGTTGAATTGAAGCTTCAAATCTCTGTCTTTTGGCATTCAAGATAGTCAATCACTTAGCAACTGCTGATGTCATAACTCTTTGGTTTATTTGACATATATTTATTTAACCGATCAGAGGTCGAGTTAATAATACTTATGAAATGATAGACTCAGATTCGATTCCCGATCACATCAAACCAAGCACTACAATAATTGGTATTCAGAGCTTTCCCGCATGGAGTTCAAAAAAAATGAGACGGTGAGAAGTCTCCTTTGTAGGTGGTAGACAAGTCGGCGGATGGCAGCTTGACTCAAAGTACGAAAAGTATCTTTGCTGTCTTCTGGTCGAGGCAATTTACTAGGTGCTAGGTAAATTAAGATGTAAATACAAATACAATAACCAATTTATCAAACTGGTGATATTGAAATAAAAAGGAAAATAACGGAAGATCTTAAAGATAATACAAAGCAAAAGTAAAAAAACTACAAAAAACCAGCACCTAAATGTTTGATTGAAAAGCTATGCAAAATTACCAAAAATTTTTCAAAAATGGATATCTAAAATTCTGTTTTCGCGTTAGAATCATCAACAGTGTAGTACGAAATATTTCTAATATATTTAATTCATTTTAGTAGAATGAGGACTCACAAGGCAGCAGGTCTGTAAAGAATTCGATCACAGTTTGGTGTTCGATCAAGCTGCCACTTCTCTACCAAGCAAAAAAGAGATTTTACACTTTCTCATCTAATTTTAAGGCCAAGCAGGCTGTAAATCAACACGAGCAGGGACTACGCAGAAATTCTTGATGGGGAAGCGCAATAATGATGTACGTTTTTTTTTCGTTGTTTGTCAAAAGCAGCCACCTTACTATAAACTTGCTTTGGAAGGCAACATTTTTAAGGGCAATCATTTAATTGTTACGTATTTGCTTCATATTTTTGTGTTAAATAACACACTATTGCGAATTGAGTTGCAAACATGATTCATGAGAAACAAACAAAAGTGATATATCAGCTGATGGTCTTGGGGAAGCAACGTAAGTTCCCGCAGCGTGATCCGGGACAAAGTCGCAAAAGATTTAAAATTTGAAACGCTTCGATGTACTAAAGAAAAGCACAGCAAGATTTTAGTAACATTTTTGCCAGTTTTGAGACAACCAAAAAAGCATGTAAAACTCACTCAATACCAAAGCCAGAAAATTTTATCCACAATTGAGAAATCCACTACGCGCTCCTAAATGAAATTTTATGAAAACTCGTCCAATTCTTTTGCAAGAAATAATAACACAACCTAATTTCTGTGTCTCCGCAGGCGACAAGTGTTGTTATTAACTACCGTAAATACCCGCGTATAGGATGATACCATGTATAGGACGCAGTGGATATTTGACCCTAAAAACGATGGAAAAACTGTGTATATTTTTTATAAAAAGGTATCCATGGATAAGACGCACCTTGATTTTTAGGTCAACTTCTTAAAAAAAAATGCGTCCTATACGCGGGTATTTACGGTATATGGAATTATTGACTCAATATGCAATTGGCCGTCTTGTTGGATTTGTGTCAGCATGCTTTTTTGCATTGTGATTTTCACAGATTCTGTTAGATCAGGGGTTCTTAACCGGGGGTAAATTTACCCCCGGGGGTAAATTTTGCATATCCAGGGGGTAAATTTCCTGAATTATAAACTAAAGCAAACTTCAATTATCAGTGTTGAAAAAGTGATAGTGTTGTACTGGATTACTGTTGCGCCATATTTTCGATGCCCAAAAAGAGATCACCTGTTTTTAACCGGAAAAACCCTTGAAACTTTGGTGAAGACCTTTTTTTTAATTTTTTTTTCGAGATCACCTGTTTTTGGACGGAAAAACCCTTGAAATTCGGTGAAGACCTTTTCCTTTTTGGCCGGTAAAACCCATTTAAGAAAATTTGAGCCCACGATAGAAAATTTGGGTAAATTATAGTGTTTTCATTTGGCAAGGGGTAAACGAGACAAAAAGGTTAAGAACCACTGTGTTAGATATTAAGACACAGACTGTAATGATTTCCTATCTTTAGCTTACTGCAATTTGAATAATTCAGCTGAGGATTTTTTATTGACCACTCTTTTGATGGTAACGCCAAACTTCATATAATTGAAAATTGCTAACTAAGCAAATTTGCTGTTTCAAATCAATAAGATCTCAATTATTCTAGCATTGCATGTGGTGTTACATTTTTCTATAATTTCTGGCTGAAAACTACTTTCGCGGAAATAGAAGGAAGCATCACCAGGATTCTAGGACAAATAGGTTCCGGAAAAATAGGTTCCAGGAAAAGTGGGTTCCGAAAAACTGGGTCTCGGACAAATGGTTTCCGAATAATTAGGTTCCTGGCAAATTGATCCTTTGATGCATTTTAAACAACAAAACACTTTGACTGTTTGAGGTGAGATACCTTGTAGGTTATTTTGGATTTGTTCGTTAAAGAGGAGGTATCTCCTCCTTCTGCAAAGTTCAAACGGGAAGCCTTCAGCGCTTAATAAATGCGTCTACTGTATCTTGGAAAAGGAATATAAAAATGTCCATTGTCAGGACTAACAATTGACAGTTTTTTTTCTAACTCTTTTCAATTATTTGAGTGATTGTAACTAATATTGCGGTGAAGCTTGGTTGAATTTTTTTGAATTTTATTGGAACTTTCCGGTTTTCAATTGAGTTAGCAGTTTTTCATAATTGTTTGGTGGCTGTGTCCATTTTTTTGCATCCGTCTTCAGTTTTTTTTCAAATTTTCATGCTTTTTTCGCGGTACACTAAGAACAAAATAACTAGTCGATCAGCTTGGTTAGATGCGACGACTTCTGCGGAGAGTGAAATCTCAATTGTAATTGCTACAGCGCGCTGCACAAAAAAACTGCTGCTGTGAAAGTGTTAAAAAGTTTTCGAGCTTTTTTGCGTCAGGCAATTTGGTCATTTCCAAATAAATCACTTGGAAATTTGCAAGGAATAACATGATCTACTGCATAGTGCACTTACGAATTGGAAAATCGTGTTAGCAATCTTGTACCCATTTGTCTGGGATCCGTTTGTCCAAGACCTATTTATCCGTAACCCATCATCCGGGACCCGTATGTCCGGCACCCAATTGCCTGAGAACCACTAGTCTGGGATCTGTTTGTCTGGGACCTATTTGCCTGGATATCACCACACCTCCAGAACGACGACAGCTTAGAAAAAGCTTAACAAAGTCTTATCTTACCTCAGGTTTCGAACCTACAGCCAGGGTTGGGAAAAATCGATTATAATCGATATTCGATTGCGATATTCCTTACTTTTTTTCAATCGAATACACCAGATCCTTTACTTTTTTGAATGAGTATCGAATATGCTGTTTTCTTTAGTTTTTTTCAGGTTAAAACGATATTCGATTTTTTTTTTCAGAAAGCTATGCAACAGCAAACGAGCAAACACTCCGAAGAGGATCATTAATTAATTATATAAGCGGAGTTGTATTTCCGATACAGTTGAGTGATTTTTAGGCCAGCAGTGATTGTCAATGCAGGCATAGTGCTATGATGTAGGTGACAGACTAGACGCTAGAGGCTAAGGCGATACTGCCTACTTGCTACGCAGGGGACTCTGGTAGTTTGAACTCATAAATAAAACAAGTGAACTGTAACTGCGTTATTTTCAGTAAAGGCAGTAATAAAAATCTGATAGGCCTAGTATTTCTTAGAAGTTTAATTGTTTAAACCTCTTTGTGTAACGTTAGTAAGTTGATTTCTGGTGAGTAGATTTGCTTTGATAGCCTAATTGTTACATTTACCTCTTGCATTTCTTGGTTTTAGACAGCTGAAACCATTTATAGTCTTCCATATTTTATTATGATCTGGAAGCTGTAATTGGCTCGTTTTCTGTTGTTTGTCTGACTGCTTTGATTGAGATTTGAGCAAGGAACTCCGATACTTTGATGCTTATTGCTAGAGTGAGCGAAAAGCGTCTGCATGTTCCATCGCTCTCCATCTATCATTTTCCCAAATACCCGGAATCGAATATCGATTATGGTATTCTTTATTCTTTACTTTTTTGAAGTGCCATCGAAATCGAATTATTCTTTACTTTTTGATGAACTATCGAATATCGATTAAATCTTTACATTTTTGAGTATCGATTCCCAACCCTGCCTACAGCTAATGAACTGCATGCCAGTCCACTGCTTTACCAACCAACACTAAATTATTTCGGACCTTCAACCGTTAATCGCATCATAACATAATATTAATCGTTGTTGCTAATCCAAAGCTTTTTTTCTTTTCTTTGAAATGGTGCATACCAAGCATCAACTAGCGGATATCTAAGCCAATCCAAAATTTAACTACAACAACATACGGAAAATGTTGCTCCCATATATTTGCATACAGCCACTACTCTAATTATATTAAAGTCTGTCATTGTATTGAAACACCGCTTATAAAATGACCAATGGCCACTGCTGAACCAAATAGGTAACAAAAATACCGGAAATTGCATTGTTTCAGCCTAAAGTTGATTCAGCCCCAAACCAATTAAAGCAAGTAATTATTAAGTTAACAATTGGAAATCTAATTTTAAACAGCTTAAATGAAATAAATTCAATACAGATGCAATGTAGGCGTACATGGAAAATTTCCTGTTGAAACTTCCTGTATACATTGTATACATTTTATGCAGAATATTATATGTTTGTGATCCGCAGGGTGGCTGCTTGTCTTTAGCATTGAAAAACGTCTTTGCCAACCACCTTGTTTTTTAAAGTAATACAGTTTATTACGTCAAATAATAAGATCTAATATTTTTTACTCGTCGAATAGAACGTACATCAACAAGCTTACGGTCTCGTCGCTTACATAACGAGCATCGGAACCGGAGGGTGACTGTTCAATTCTCGGCGCAGCTAGTTAAGCAAGCAGCCATACAATGATGCAACCTCAGCTTACATATACAGCACTTCATTCAAGAAAATAAAAGACATATAGCCACAAATTGAATCAGCCTCAGATTTTCAGAAAAAATGACCACGAATGGAATTTAAACCTCTTCCCGCGACAACCAGAAAAATTTTAAGGTACCAGACCCGAATAAGGCCCACCTAACACATTTTTTATGTAACTGCAAAACTTTTGATAATCGGTTGAAGCTTAGTATTATATTTGTGTAGATTCATGGTACCAATATACTAAAAGCATAATACCAGCTGAAATTTTGTTTGTGTTTTATAGACGAAATAAAAAATTACAAAAATGGGCCTTATTAAGAACACGCGCTCCTAATAAGGCCCATTTTGTTCCCTTATGCTTCCTAGCAAAAACACTACAATCTAGTCGTAGTAACACTTGTAATCAAAGTTAACCACAACAGTTTACAGAAATTACTGGAAAATAAGACTACTAGTAGGCTACTGCAGCACTAGTATATGCAAAATATTCTTCAGGGGGACATAAGGAAGCATGGCTCTTCAACATATCGAAGACACGCAAAGCTGGACAGCGCTGTTTGGAGCTTTTACCCCTCTCATCACCAAAGCATCAACATCAGCAGCCCTCAGCATATCTAACCCAAGGGGAGACTTGATTTCCGTGGTCACGCAGAGGGGAGCCCTTGTATTAAGGACAGCCTATGGCTGTCCTTAATACAAGGGTCCAGCGATTTTTCTCTTGTTTTGCAAAGTACCACAAGTGAAAAACTGTTTATTCCCTTCAAACCTTCTGCCATTGTATACGCCATTAAGGTCTGTCCAATTAGCCGAGAGATTTGTCCATCTGGGGAATACCTTTGTTAGATATGCTGAGGGCTGCTGATGAGAGCTAAAAGCTCGAAACAGCGCTGTGCATCATTGACCCAAGCTTGTTGCAACTTCAGGGTTGGTGGTTGATCTGGCCACCTAACTGCCAGTGGAAGTCGTTCTGACTTCCCAGGAGTCGGCCACGAAGGACGTCAAGCTTGTTCAAAGTCAAAGATATTTACAAAACCACATGTTTAATCGAAGATGATCGAACACTTCAAATCCAACCAATAAACAGTCTTGTTGTACACTAAGCCATAATGCATCACATTAATAGCATTTCATGCAAAGGAAATTGTCCTCGTCATTTGATTCTAAGCCTACACACTCTTCATGCTTTGCACAATGAGCACGGATGCTTGCTCAATGCTTCGCCTTTGCAACAAGCAGTACAATACCATAAAGTATTGTTGGAAGCCAAAGCAGTGCGACTCTTTTTTCTTGGTTTTGACTGACTATTTTTTTTTGCAACCACCTTTGTCCGAGGTGCCCTTGCCACAAGTGACCGTAGCCTATGTGCAGCAGGCTATCATACCGTAAATTAACAAATTTATGTAATTTAATCATTTCTGAGACGTTACTGAACTACCATGTACCTATTCCAACAAGCTTTCACCTTATGCACTTGACTGTCAGTTCCCAAGTACTGCACCCGTACCAGGTAGCCGTCTCCCAAAGCATGGCAGGTTGACTCCTGCCATGGGCCTTATTAGGAACATGGACACAGATAGAAAAACGCTTACCCGCAAATTGTGACAAAAATACTTACTAAAACAAAAAGCGTTTTTCTGTTTGCTAGTAAGCCTATTTTAACCAAAAACTTTTAACTTTTTAAAAACTCACCCCTAACTAGAAGAAAAATCGCATCTCGTTTTCATCGATGTAACAAAAACGTAAAAATGGATACATGAAAAAATTATTTTCGCGCAAGCAAAGTGATCCTTTGATGAAAAAAGTTAAAATGTGGTAAATCACAGTAAATTTATATTAGCTTTTAGTTAGAGTTTAGAAATTTTTTTTATGTGACCCATGAGACAAGATCTGCGCAATGGGCCTTATTAGGAACCGGGCCTTATTCGGGTCTGGTACCTTACTCGCTTCAAAGCCCAACAGTCTTTCAACGCACGGCAATTCCAAATTCAAACCGTAGTATTTTTTCTTACATTTGACGACTGAGACCGTTGGCTATTTTTTGCATTCCATTTTCTTGACTGATATGTGGAAGCTCAGATCGCCTCATTTTTTGGATGTTTGCTCAACTGCTAGCACTGATAGTAAAGCAAACACACTCTGGTTCCGATGCTCGTTATGCGATTGACCGAAGCTTGCTGAACTTAATTTTATACTCGACGCGTGATTGTTAAGCATCAAAATAATCGCAGTGTTGCTTGCAAGCTTGCAGATGCCAATCAAAACGACGCAGCCACGGTGAATAGTTTAACCTTTATCTTTAAGGACCAGAGGTCGTATCGGTGATCTTGCTGTTAGGTTTACAGTATTTCACAATAATCACAGCAAAAATGTATGATGCTGACTTATTTTTTTGTGTAACAAATCCTTCCAAACCTGATTTGAACACCTTTTGTACTGGATATGGTGTTTCTCTCCTGTTTTTATGCTGACAGTGGTTTATGTCTATGCCTTTTCCACCGATACCCAGATAAAAAATTATCTTCAACCTTGTAAGACGTATCATGCAGCAAAGTATTGGATTTATCGCCGATTATCTCTGAGATATCTAGCGCTATAAAAACAGGATCATCTAAGATTATCTGCAAAAGCCTGGTATATATCTTCCATAAACTTAGTAAAATTTTAAATTACTTTTGCAGTCTTAGTTGCCCATTTGCCGAAACTCCTAAGATAATTCTTAATAAAATCATAAGTGAAAAATGAACGATGTTATGTCGTTCATTTTTCAAGCTTTATGTATATAACGCTAGAAAGCGTTACATACAGTTATAGCTATAGACCATAATTCGCATAGAGTAAGATAGGCTGTACCAGTGTACCTTATACTCATTAATCTTTTAGTTTTAAAAGTTGTAATAGAAGTATAGAACTCGGTACATGATTACAGAGTCAGTGCAGACCAAATGCCATCAGGTCGAAATTATGCTAATCGATCAAAACTATGGAGAACATAGCAGTTAAAAAGCCAAAGAAAGTTTTATTTTCATCAAAAAATAAGTTATAATAACAATACCACATTATGGCAATACTAAACATCCATACTTGCAACTACGCATGATCACAAGATTATGTTTAAACTCAAAATCAAGCGGCGTTGTTGCGTTCTTTGAGAAGATGCTTCATAATGATTGATATCTCAGCCTAACGGATTTTTAACAAGTAGCACAAATCAAATTTCAAGCGGACAACTCAGAAACAACTGCAACTCATAAGCGAGTCAAGATTCGACCAAAGCATAACGCCTCTGTCGGTTTCTCGTGATAGGAGGATAAAAATTTATCAAAAAACTCCCACTTTCGTGAAAAATAAAAAGATATAAAAAAATCGATAGCATGCATATAGCAACAAAAACTTTCAGAAACGCATAGAAGTATGTGCAAAGTCTAATCCATGATTATTAGCATAGGTGGGCAAGTTAACGCAAAACGTTAGCTTCGTTAACCACTATTCCGTTAACAAGCTTCACACCTCCGTTAACGTTAATCCGTTATTTTCAGCTTTAATTAACGGAAGTTAATAAAGTCCGTTAATCCGTTAACATTTTGCGTGTAATTTACATTTCTTTTTATTCACTCGCTTCTAGAACACGTATTGACGCTGTTGAGATGATTGTAAGAAAGCATTTATTGCTGTGGTAGTCTTTTTGTGTTTTGGAAGTTATATTTTACAGTCTAATCTAATTTCACGATAAAAACAAGTTCAGATGCACAATCGAAGCTGCGACCCGAAAATCTTTGGAAATTGTGTACAGCAATAATTAATAGACCTCTGAGGCTGCAGGTTATTATTTGCCTCAAAAAAGAGCTCCTTTCTTCGCTTTCTTCTATAAAACTCGTGCTAATACGCAACAAGTGTTACCAGAGCAAACTGGTTTGTACCGGTCCGATGAATGAATGGTGCAAGATATTAACGATAAAAACCTTAACGGAAGTTAACAGAACTTAACGGAAGTGACTTTAGTCCGTTAACAGCACTTAACGGAAGTTAATTTAATCCGTTAACATGAAAAAACTTTTTAACGGATTAACGAGTTAATGAAAAAGTTAGCTTCGTTATTAACGGATTAACGATTAACGGACTTGTGCCCACCTATGATTATTAGGGTATTCTGGTTTGTATGTCAGGTAAAAATAATCACCCGAAGGGTAAAAAGATTTTTTTTCCTCTAAAGCAAATTACATCTAAAAAGGGATAGTGCAAGGAGATTTAAAGCGGTGAAGTGGCATAATATTCGCACTGTTAGCCTTAATCTGAAGGAAAGCGAAAGTCTAGAAGAACTGATAGAAATCCAAAGAGGATTTTGCTGGGAAACAATGAATTAAATGAAGTGACTACAATTGTTTGTCTGTTCCAACGTTTCAAAACATGATGTTACCAAAGACATTACAGTAATGTCATATTTTGCACCGGCCTTCTTCCAAATCCTTGACATCGTTTAATGCCAGTTGAATGGCATCAACAACAGCACTCGTCCTCGCATTCCGGTGCATTGTTTTTCGAAGAACTCCTAGAAAAAATAAGTACCATCGCAATACAACACAAATACAGCCTAATTCGTAACACATGTTTATACTACAAGTATTAACGGAGCACCACGCCTGCTGGCAACGAACAAAAAAATAAAAAAATAAGATTCCAAAAACTGTTCTACCAAGTCCAGACACAGCCGTACAAAATCGACCTTAATTTACAAATTTGCTGCCATAGAAACTTTTTTTCAAAACAAAACCTTTTTTCCAAAAACAAATTTGTTGTTTGAAACAACAAACTTTTTTGTTTAAAAACCTTTTTTTTGGAAAAAACTTTTTTTAAAAAAAGAACCCCAGAAAAAATTTTTTTCGGAGAAAAACTTTTCTTGGAAAAATACTACCGTACTTTTTGAAAATTTTGTTTTGAAAAAATTTTTTTTCAACTCTGGCGCCTAAAAATCCCAATGCCTAATCGGCGGCGCATAAAAAAAACTCGGTGTTAATCGGCGGCGCTTAAACGTCCGCGCTAAAAGCCACGGTCCGATCTCTTTAAGTTTGCTCTTACAAAACCAGGTAGAGTATGCTGTTACAAATCAAAAACCTAAATAAATGTCAAAAGACCGACGAACTTCTGCTGATTTTGCTTGTACCATTGTTAGAGTTTTTGAAAACTACAGCAGAGTTTGATGGAAGATTCTTTTCAAACGCCGAATACAATACATGCATCAAATAATAGGCTATTACTGTAGGACCTTCATCACTACTAAACAGAGTAAACCAAGAACTGAGCGGTGAACAAATTAAACGAGGACTAAAGGCAAAATCAATGGGGGTATCTAAAGTTAGGCGAATCGCCTAAGACTAGATCAGCGTTGACTCCATTCTTTCTAACCCATCCATTGCAGAGATATTCTACTTCAAACACGACGTCGGTGACTCTACTGTAATGTTTCAAATTTTAATAATTTTTACTGGCAAGTGGCAACCCTGTCGTTGATAAGCATTAGCGTCTTAGCAACGCCTTCTGTATTCTATTCTAAAGCAACGATTAGGCTACTGCATTGAGTTGTTTGGCTGCGCACTAATCAGTTTGATCTCGTCAGCAGAACAGATCAGAGCTAGAAAAAACAGTAGACTGTACGATAGCCTAGGTTACAAACGTCTAAGAACAAGCGAAAGTAAGGTTAGTAGAGTTATTAGAGTAGGCTAGTAGGCCATTGTTTTCAGCTTGGATGGAAAAGTTCATTTTGCGGTCACAAAATGCAGTCAGCAAATACAATAGGCCTACTCAAGTATTGGCAGTCTTATCATCAGGTAAGAGTTTGTACTGTGTAGCCTATTACTAAAAACCTTATTACTAGACTAGGCTAGGATTTATACTGAAATGAATCTGCCAGCTTGATTTTTACTGAAATCGCTTGGCTGCTGAACAGTCTACTCTTTTTTCTAGCTCGGTTTTGTTGTGCTGATAAGATCAAACTGATTAGTGCGCAGCGAAACGAGTCAGTGCAGTAGCCTAATCATTGCTTCAGGTTAGGACTGTGATGGCGTCGCTAAGACGCTAATGCTTATTAACGACAGAGTTGCCAATAAAAATCACTAAAATTTGAAGCATTACAGTAGAGTCACCGACGTCGTGTTTGAAGTAAAATATCTTTGCAACGGATGGGTCAAAAAGAATGGAGTCAACGCTAATCTAGTCTTATGCGATTCGCCTAACTTTAGATACCCCCATTGATTTTGCCTTTAGTCCACCTTTAATCAACTAAAATTTACCAGACCAAAATTTTCGCTATTGATTATTTTCGCTATTTCAAAATTTTCACTATTGACCAAAAATTTCGCTATTGATACTAACACTTATTAGACTATACTAGACCACACTATTAAAAAACTGCTTCGAGGTCGCACTATAGAACTAAACATCAGCTCCTTAACATTTTACATAACCAACTTACTACACATCGAACTTGATACACTAAACTACGAAAATTTGAGACACTGTATCACACGTGCTATCAAAGGCTATCTAATTTGAGCAGTGGTTGCAGTCTTAAAGATTATGAGATTAAAGGTCTAAAGACAATACAGTTAAAATTAGGACAAAGGCAGTTCTGGAAGATTTTTAAACAAGCACAAAAGGGGGTTCTAAAATGTTCTAAAAAAATTAAGCAACTAATTGCGTAAAAGATGAGAACCTGGCTTGTATTTGTTACTGACGTTACCAGGTGGTGATTTGCCTTTCATATTAAATTAAACACAAGCAAATTTTTTCATTTTTTCAAAAATTGAACGTTAAAGACTATAGATTAAATCTGTAATGAAATGGTTGTATTACCACAAGAGGCAGTGTAACGAATTCAAAAAAAAAAACTAAGCTCGCCTGGGGTTCTTACAGGACGCTTGCTGCCATGGATCCAGTTCTTCTTTATTCAAAAAACTATAAAAATGAGACAAATAAATAACTATACCACGCCACTGCACGGTTTCAAAATAAACTTAAAAACCGGCAAGCTAAAGAAAGAAAGGCCCAGCTGGCTTAACCAAAAAATGCACGTTAACAAAATCTATCGAACATAGGTAACGTCATATTAGCGTCTGACCATCAAGTCTTAAAAAAGAAAAATGATTTGAAGAACGCTTGCCATTACAGTCAAGAATCGCAAAGCTTGCCTTCTTCATGCGTCGCGCATAAAAAAGAAACAAGCTTTAGTTATATGCAAACTTAAACACGTACAAATTCCAGCGATTTGTAACAAGTTTCGAGCTAAAATTACAACAGCTGCAAAAATGCCCTGCAGTCCGCGCTTTTCGCGTGAAGGCAAACAAATCAAAATTTCGAAAATGCTATACAGCAAATCAGAATTTAAATGCTATGACGTAACAGGCAGTACAAGTCATAAAAGTTGCACCACAAGCGCATGCAAAACTACTCAAAAAATCTTGCGTCGCAAGCGTTTCCGCAAGCCCAAAAAAATAATTACGTTACAAGCCCAACCGCAATTGTGACGTTTCAAAAAGTATAATTCTAATTGGCTATTAGGGTGTATCGAAAAAACATTTTTTTCTCAAAAATTTTCGCAGCACCTTGAAAAGTATGTGAATTGGTGTAAAAACACTTGGGTAAAAATTTGAGTGCTCTAGGATGATGGAAACACTTCGCGCATCGAACCCAAAGTTAGGAATTTGGGGCAAATATGCGCATATTTTCATAATCAAATTTCGAAGTGAATTTGCGTAGTATAAATTTTGCAGCCCCATGTAACCTGTAGTTTATAGTCTCAAAATACCACATTTAAAATTTTATTGTGTTATGACAAAGATAATACTTCGCGCAATACGTCTGAAGTTACGGGGATTTTGAGCTTCAATCGAGCCTAATAAAGCGCTTGTTTACATGCCTTTGTTCTACTTCATCCTTTTACGCTTTGTATTTTTAATGCGATAGTCAATCAGAAACGTAGCTTTATCTTTCGTCTTTTCGCAAGTCTACAATTTTGTTTGATCTTTATTAGAAACAAAGAAAATAAATTTGACAACTTATGAAAAGAAATAAATTAAAATATACCAAACAAGTATAGCAATAACATAATGCATTACTTAAAAAAGATGATTGTGAAATTTTGCATGTTACAAAAATATCCGGTTCTCAGCATCTTTTATACTCAGTTTTTGTATAAATAACTATTTATAAAATATCCCAGGACTCACCACGTTGAGGTGACCGGTATCGAGTCCCACCCTACTCCAGCCCAACCGCCCAACCTTTTATTATGCTGAAGTTTTTATTTGAATGTCTTGTACTCAGACTTAGTGTTAAAGCATGGCATCGTCGCTCTTGATGAGAGTTTATTTCGGATCATTCCTTCCCTATTTTCATGGTCTCAAACTAAAGATGAAGCTTCTGTCACCAATTTGATGTGGTGTTCTACTCTTTGAGTGTGACAAGGCAATTCAGGAATTTTGAATTCAGAAAATGCTTTTGAATCGATCATTTCTTTTATTTCGTTTGTCGTCACAGAATAAGTAAAAGATGGCTCTGAAATAGTTGTACCAGTCCAGTCAATGAGATCAATGTAACTATTCGCTTTGATATTAAGCTTAGGGACTCGCAGTTGTCTGATTCGCCCATCAGAAACGCTTTGCTCTCTGCTGCGAAGTATTCTCCTCCACGCAAGCTCATTGTGATTCAGATTGGTGCTTGACACCATTGCGACCAATATTGATTCATGATGAGCACCAAACGCATTGCGTTGTATCACAGGTATTTTAATTTTTCTAACCTGTGATGGCAACTTTTGACACTTAGAATGTCAAAAACATGCAGAGGTGCCTGAGAAATAGTGTGATTGCGTTTGATTTGAAACCACATAGGAGTCCTGACATATTGTACCACTTGCTTAAAATTGCTTGTTGGCTCTTCAGTTGAAACATATACTCTCAAAGCTCTTGAAGCAGTAGTTTACCAACGAGAGTATGCCATTTCTCCACGCTTTCGAGATACTAACGTTGGTTCATAATATTCAAGAAGATCATGAGTTGTTGGAAGAACATTAGCTTTTAGATCAGCAGATATTTCCAATATTGGGCAATTAACCTTTGATCTTGGTCAATGATTTTTGTGGGAACATTGCTGGGTTTAAAGCAGGTATAACAAACTCGCAATGACAAAGTTGTCCGCACAGCAAAATATAACTTATTGCAATACTCCAACAGTTTAGTGTAATAATTCACAGAACACCAAATCAATAAAAATATATCAAGAAATTGGTAAATACTTAGTTTAAAATAAAGATTGAAAACATTAATGTTCTGCTAAGCTATTTAGCAACTAAAAATCTACAGCAATGTTAAAAAATAGCGTTGAAAAGCTGCCTTTTTAAATTTATTCTGAACTCAAAACTTAATTTCACGTTAGCTACAGTGCAGCCAAACGACGAATCTCAAAAATTCTACTCAGACTACCTCCGATCTTATCGAGTGCTTTTATTCTTACTTGTCTGGGGTGCTTTGTAAATAAATTCTTTTCATAAGTTGTCAAATTTATTTATTAATTTTTTGTTTCTACTAATGCTCAAACAAAATTGTAGACTTGCGAAAAGACGAAAGATAAAGCTATGTTTCTGATTGACTATCGCATTAAAAATACAAAGCGTAAAAGGATGAAGTAGAACAAAGGCATGTAAACAAGCGCTTTATTAGGCTCGATTGAAGCTCAAAATCCCCGTAACTTCAGACGTATTGCGCGAAGTATTATCTTTGTCATAACACAATAAAATTTTAAATGTGGTATTTTGAGACTATAAACTACAGGTTACATGGGGCTGCAAAATTTATACTACGCAAATTCACTTCGAAATTTGATTATGAAAATATGCGCATATTTGCCCCAAATTCCTAACTTTGGGTTCGATGCGCGAAGTGTTTCCATCATCCTAGAGCACTCAAATTTTTACCCAAGTGTTTTTACACCAATTCACATACTTTTCAAGGTGCTGCGAAAATTTTTGAGAAAAAAATGTTTTTTCGATACACCCTATTGACTCTCACTGTTTAAACTGCGCTAGGCTACGGTATGATGCCAACTGTTAAAACAAAGTATGCACGCTACAAAACAAGTAAAAAAAAAATTATTGATTTCCTTTAAAAAATACAGGCATTGGATAATGCACATCGCTTAACCCTCTTGGATAAAGAACGCCTTTACACGGAAAGTGAATGGAAAAACATTCAACACACGTACTTAAAAGAATCCAGGTGTTAAAAAATCCAACTAATAAAATCTTCATATGGTGATAATCAAACGACTGTGGAGTCACTGTTTTATTCTAACGGCTCGTCAAGGAAATCCTTTACAAGCTTCAATACATATTTTGTGGTGCTGGAGCAATAATAGCATCATTCTCTGACAAATGGAGCATGCTAAAGAAATCAGCAAGTTTTTTGTTTTAGGTAATTGCTCCATCTAAGTATTAATTATAAAAGCTATTGATGCTATTTCTCCTGTTCGCAATAACTTTTAAGTTTTCCCGGGCAAGAAAAAAAGTTCTAATCAATTGTCTTCGTAGCTTCTTGGTTTTGAATTATGGTAACAAACGTCAGACTGCAGTGAATAACGAGTTTAATGCCCAAAACAAGTTGAAGATTTTTTTAAAAGGAGTAACGTATTTCTAGAAAGACAATTACAAAAATAATTCTTCTGTTTAAAAATTGATTTTAAAATCATTTTTTAAATACTCAATGGAAAAATTTTTTTTGAAAAATCGGCAAAGAATATTTTAGGGAGAAACACTTCAGTAAAAGAAGACCCTTGATGTAAATCCAGTAGAAGTTTTGAAAGCAGTGGACGAATAGAATTTCCCATGATGAGGCTTTTGGGAACCTATTTCTTCAAGGCGTAACCAAGGGGGCAAGATAGAGGCCCGCCTCCCAAATTGAAATACCAACAATGATAAAAATAATAACAACAAAGCTAAAAGTTTCTTCAGTTTCTTTTAGCATTTTCGCGTAGAACAGTAGACCTATACGTGTACAACAGACTATTATTAATATTGACTATCAGGTGGCCAGGACCCCTCAAATTAAATATTTGCCAATCAGTTTAAACGTATAACCCGGGAAAAAATCAGGGTTTTTGTGCTAAAAGTTTCAACCTACGGCCCCCATTTATTTATTTTGTGAGCTTAATGTAAAAACACAACTACTTAATAACCATCTATCTATTGCATCTATTTCAAATAACAATCAACTTCCACCTCGCTAGTTTTTCTGTGACAAAATAAGGTACTTTAGACAAAAACAGAAAATTAGCAACGGAAAATGCCTATTGAACAAATCATTGAATTTGAATTGAAGGTGCCTTGGCCCCCAAGTCGAACATGTAAGTTACTCCTAAAACTGGTTGCTTTCATAACAAAGCAAAAATCTCCAAAGCAGGCAATGTACCTTGCTTCTCCCACCTGGGCCAAGTTACTTACAAAAGTTATTCCCAAATTCAAGATTTTAAACGTGTTTTGGACTTGATCTGTAAGTAAAGGGAAGATTTCACAAGTAATTTTTTTCAATTGGCTTTTAAATGTTAAACTTCAAAAACAAAAATTTAATTATTTCAAATGCCTTTAAAAACGTGCGAAATATGATCCAAATGGCATTAAAAAAGATATTTTTGCCAAAAAGAAAAATTACGAAAAATCGCCAAGCGGCTGGCCCCCAGACCCCCATCTGTGATAAGTTTGGGCTAAACTACTTTGCTCACCACTTCTCCCAATTTACACATATTTGGAAACTTTTTACCTTTGTTAGCAGCATGACGGAGCGGAACTGCGCTCTGGTTATTGCATGAACAATACTGCGACCTGAATTCGATTGCAGCTGCAGGCTGCCTACTTCGACAAATACGCAGGTGGCTGGAGACTCGAAGAGCGCGAGCTCACTTCCCAGTCACCCTCATCTCTCCACTTTTATTAAGTTCGTTGAGTTGTACCTTAGTTGATTTATTTATTTATTTATTTTAACTTTTGTTTCAGGTCTTTCCCCTTTACCAAGATCCAGGTTACATGCCAACCCAGGCCTGGCTTATGATCCTCCATTCTACGGTATCTCTATCCCATAAAAAGTCCCTCTATTCAAAAATTTTTGATGACGTCATTGCGTGTGATTTGCAGTTTGGCCCTACCCCTCAATCTAAAATCCTGGCTACGCCTTCATGGATCTTGTCAATGTTTCTCTAAACTTTAATTACAGTTGATTGAAAAACAATCATTCCCGATCATATTTCAATTGCGCTCAAAATTGCTAAAATACTTGCGGCGCAAGCGTCAGCGCAACCTTTTAAAAATAATTGCGGCACAAGTGCTATATCGCAAATAAAATAGTTGCGCCATATAAGATAATTGCGGCGTAATTGCCTATTTCTGTGTATTACCATAATATGAACATTGCAATTTAGGAGCTGGTTGTCATTCAAAAACGTAGGAGCACATTATTATCAGCATCACATTCAAGCCAATCAACAAGTAGAGGTTAAATGTATAAGTGTAGGGGTAAGCTATATGACCTGGAAGCTGTGAAGCAAATATAATCAACCAACAATGCATATCCTATTAAAATTCTAAAAATAAATATCAACAAAAGGGCAGACACAAGATTTTACTTTTTGCTTTAACAATTACTGTTTAGGATCAGTGAATGGGTTCAACTGACAAAATAACCTACCTAGCAAATAAAATGCAAATATTCCACAGACTATCACAAACAATTACTGACTGTTTTGACTTGGAAGGAATAGATGTCGTTAAGTACAGGGTGTTCCAGAATATATGACCCGATTTTAAAATTCCATAAACTACAAACCAGAAAAGATTCAACGAAAACTCATATATTTTCTGAAAGTTTATGAAATGCCATTTCAGTTTAGTTCGTTACTTCACGTGGTTTTAAAAATTATGTCGCGCAAGTGGCGACCGCCAATGTCGATGCAGTTTTGAAGTCTTTCTCGAAAATTAATCATCACTCTTTCAAGCATGTTCTGCGGAATCGCATCAATTTCTTCAGTTATTGCTGCTTTTAAGTGTTCTAGAGTTGATGGACGGTGTTCGTAAACTTTAGATTTGACGTAGCCCCATAGAAAAAAGTCACATGGATTTAGATCCGGGGAACGTGGAGGCCACCCAATGTCACCCCGTCGAGAAATGACATGACTTGGAAACATGTCCTGCAGGATTCCGAGTGAACGTCGAGAGGTATGCGACGTGGCACCATCTTGTTGGAACCATACACCATCGGGTTCATGATCAGCTAGTAACTGAGCAACTTTTGGACGAAGAAATCTCTCAACCATCTCACAGTAACGGTCTGATGTAACAGTCACTGTAGCACCTCCTTCTTCAAAAAAGTATGGACCCCACACCCCAAAACTGCCCATAGCACACCAAACGGTAACCTTCGGAGAATGAAGTGGTCGTTGGTGCAGTTCACGAGGATTATTTTGTGACCAATATCGGAAGTTTTGTTTGTTAACCGTCCCCGATAAATGAAAATGTGCTTCATCACTGCAGATTGCAACAGATGTTGGAGGGATGGACTGGAGAATGTCTCGAGACAAATTTGTGCGAGTTTCGTAATCACTCTCGCTTAATTCCTGCACGACCATTATCTTGTAGGGATGCATATGAAGTGATCTGTGCAAAATTCTATGGACACTTGTAGCGGACATGTGCAAGGCAAATGCATGCTTTCGGAGGGAACGTCTAGGAGATTGCTCAATTGAATCTGCCACAGCTGTGACATTTTCTTCTGCTGTTCTTTTTCTTGGACGGCCAGATCTTCTCCTGTTTAATGCCGATGATGTTTGTCGAAAGTTGGAAACCCAACGGCGTATTGTTTTACCTGTTGGTACGGGATCATGACGATTTAGTGAAAAGTGTCTTCGGAAGGAACGTTGCGTCGCTACGACTGATTCGCCATTCTTCACAAACTGTTTAACCACAAAAGCGCGATGCTCACCACTCCACGCCATTAATGCAGCATTTAACTAAACTCAACAAAAGGGTATTTCTTTGTAGCAATTATTATTATCAACACGCTAGCAATCTGAAAGTGAAAACATGGCATGAAACTAAAATGGCATTTCAAGACCTTTCAGGAAATATAATGGTTTTCGTTGAATCTTTTCTGGTTTGTTGTTTATGAAATTTTATAATCGGGTCATATATTCTGGAACACCCTGTAGTTTTTTTACATATTTTGGAGCATAAAAATTGGACTTAAATTTAAATTTAAATTGCTCTGCATAATGAAGTACTAATAAAATAGGCATTAGCAGTTAGTGGCGTTGGAGCATGCGTTGCCGCCCCTGACTTTCGTTGAAAATGCCGCCCTAAGTACACTGCAGCAAATTTTGAAATAGAGGATTGGCCAAAAAAAGTTGCACCCTTGAAAAAAGTGTCATAACTTTTTTTTTTGGAATGACATAACATTTTAAAATTTTTACCATTTCTTTACGACATTATAGTGCGTAGCTGTGTAAAATTTTATTAAAAATTTCCACAAAATAACAAAATTACAGGTGTTTAAATAGTGAGTATCACAAAAGCAGTTGCATGAAAATTAACGCGGCACAAATAGTAAGCGATTGTTCATTCGTTCAATATTTTTCGATGTGTTGTCCGTTTTCTGCAATCACCAACCGCACACGAGATCGAAACCCATCGATGGCGTTATTGATTACCGCTTGGGGCAATGCTTCCCACTCTTGAAGAATGGCTTCTTTCAATTCTATGGTGTTTTCAACTCTTCTTTTGCGGTAAACATTTCGCTCCAGAGCGCCCCAAATGATTAATCGACAAGATTAAGATCTCTTTAAGATAAGATTAAGATCTTAAGATAAGATAATTTCAAAGTTATTATCATTTGAAAAAAGATTTGTTAGCATTCAGGCATGGTTACGTCACAATGAGTATAAAAAGGCCAATTATAAAAAAAAAAGTTACGTTGCCTGCATAAAAACCTTTGAACGCACTTTGTGAAAAGAGATTGCAGTCTTCAATGTTTAAATGGACGTCATTTTATAACTTCTTGGAATTTCATTGCAAAATTTTAAACAGCTACGCAATATATTGTTGTAAAAAAATGGTTAAAAATTTTAAATTGTTATCTTCACGCAAAAAAAATTATGGCAATTTTTCTAAGGGTGCAATTTTTTTGGCCAACCCTGTAGCTTAACATTCAAGCAATCTTTTAAATAAAATAATTACAAATAATTTGCCGGGCCTCAGAAGTTCTATACTGTTTGATCAAGAAGTCTCACTGTCTGAAAGTTTAGGCCAAAAATAAGCGACAAAATGGTGAACAAATGTATTAGGCAAATAAAAGATCAATAGCCGCCTCAACATTGAACTTATCGAGCTTTCCCGAAGCAAAATCAGCAATGATATCTTAAAAATAAGTTTTTGAACGTAGTCTCTTTCTCGTAGTCTACCTCAAGGCTCAAATCTTAAATAAACGCCTAGCTAAAGTTATGATGCTGGCACAAAAAACTCATTTTGCCCTAACTAAACTAAATTTTTAGTGCCAGCCAACTCTTGACACTATGCCTGCCTCAATGCTTTCCTCATCGCTAAAACAATAAAACACGTCAATATCTTAGCTTTACTGCACCCGAGATCTGACTACAGAA
This sequence comes from Trididemnum nubilum, assembly GCA_963965965.1. Taxonomy (NCBI): domain Eukaryota; kingdom Metazoa; phylum Chordata; class Ascidiacea; order Aplousobranchia; family Didemnidae; genus Trididemnum; species Trididemnum nubilum. Next base: position 5,417,138 of record OZ014485.1, on the reverse strand, counting down.
ACTACTGCGGAGTGCTGACTGCTGAGACAGAAAAAATGAATCGTTGCTCATAGCAACAGATTTATGACGTAACTACTGTTATTATATGAGTTGAACAACAGACGGAGTGCAGCACCTCTATCCAACACCAAACAAAAAGCGACTTAAATTTAAAGTTTTTTTAAGTGTGCTAGCTGCCTCTTTGTAAATCATTTTCTTGTTTTACTTTTTATTTTATTTTTGCTTGCAGTGTGCACTGCAAAGCCTCATTTTGCCGCCCCTTGTAGTCTGCCGCCCCTGGCTTAGAGTTAAAGTTGTCAAGAGGCTGCTACGCCACTGCTAGCAATTGAAATAATGAAGTCTAATTCTTCATTCCAACAGTTTTTTTGCTTTTTTTTGTTTTTGTTGGTAATAATTTAATTGTGATGTTTTCACGTTTGCGGGGCCAAGTTTTAAGGTTTACTTGTTTACATGCTATCAGACTTAAAGGCTACCAGCGTGGAAGCGTAGGGAGGAGCCTCCAGAACGGCGACTTCTTAAAACATGCGTAAAAATTGTCTTCCCGCAGGAATCGAACCTGCAGGTTTTGGATATCGATCCACTGCTTGACCATTTGAGCTAAAGAAGACGTCTCCTCGCATGTTTAATTTTGGCTATTTAAACCCAGCAATTTGCTTGTACTACAATGTTGATAGTAATTTGATTGTGATGTTTTTACGTTTGCTGTTTTAAACAGCCAAAATTAAGCATGCGAGGAGACGTCTTCTCTAGCTCAAGTGGTCAAACAGTGGATCGGTAATCGAAGGCTGCAGGTTCGAATTCTGCGGTAAGACAATTTTTTCGCATTGCTTGTTTTAGGTAGTCGCCGTTCTGAAGGCTCTTACCTGGGCTACCGCGTCGGTAGCCTTGGAATTAGATAGTTCGTAAAAGATTAAAGTACTATTTTGCTAAAATGTTATAAATTGTTTTTTAAATACTGTAATGTTATAATGCTTCTGGAACATAATAGGTAATTCTTGCTACACCGTGCAAATTAGGTATAAATCTCGGGTCGGTTAAGACGGCTTGCCACCACTATAACATTTCTTCGAAAGGTGCTGACGTGTTGCCTTCTGGCGCAATGATGCGAAACGGGCCTCCACACTCGTTACACGCTTCGGCGTATAACTGCGAAGGTAATGAAAGATTTGATTGATTTGATTAAGGAGTTAATCTTCATTTTATATTTGACACTCCACACTTGTGGAAAAAGCTGAATGTTGTCCTTTTTTAAGTAATAAAATAAACCTTGAATATGTTACAACTTTTCATTAATTTTTTTCTTCTAGTGCAGAGACGTAACTAGAAAGAGAGTAAGTAAAGACGAGGTAAAGCCTAATACCAAATGCAAAATTTTAATTCAATATCAATTAAAATACGCATACTTTTTTACCTATACCATACGTGCTGAGTACAGTAAAAACCTCGTTTTCGTATTTGCTTTTTTCCTGTTCCAAATAATTGTTTTAATAAAATTTGAAGCTTGGTCTACTGTACTGTAAATTGAAAAACTGTAATGCTTTGAAAGGTTATGGCCACAAGTGGTGACTGTTAAGTCGTAGACCTAGCAGTATTTCCGCAGTTACCCAGCCGCTATTCTAATTTAGCATTTGAATAATGATATGTGATTGTCTGTCCATGAATTGATCAGTGACAAAATAAAGAAATTGAAATTGAGTTTTCCCATAATTTTTTGAGTCCCCTCTTTCTACAGAATATGCTAGTCTGCGGTGAGTTGACACACCTTCTGCCCTGTCCTGGATTGAGATCATTCAAAGTCTCTTCTTTTGGCACTTTAAAGACATATTTGTTGGAAATGTGCGTTCTTCAAAAATAAGTTTAAGTAGAAAACAAGCCATGGAAGCAATATTCGGCAAGTATTAAAGTTGCTGTGGCATTTTACTTTTTTACCTTTCTAGGCGGAGAAGAGCTAAGCAAGCAAATATTCAAAGCGATGTGCAGGAGCAATATCTGTAAAATATACCTTAGAGAAGCATGTTTTCCAAATAAGAATTCCCGTTGCTCAAATAAAAAAGCTTTTGATGGTGTTGTTGTATCGCATATTTATCCTGCTGTTACCGGACAGCGTCAGACGCTAACTATTGGACGATCTGCTCACTTTTCATTGAATTGACTACTTTATGACTTTATGGTTGGAGGAATCCGCTCCTGCTTAGAAGTTTCCAGTAATCCAAAGTTCCCATGAATTTTTTTGAATTCTTGTCCACTGAGTTTACTGCTTGCTCGAAGACACCAAGTAGAGATAATCATCGTAAAGCGTTTATTCAAGAACGCAACAACGTGACCAAGGTGCGAATTGAACCCAGATCATTCGATCAGAGTTGTCGTAAAAACAACGCCGTCACCCATCAGACACGCTATGAATGGGGACAGTTTTTGTAAAATCTACATTAAGAAAGCATGTTTTCCAAAAAAGGATTCCCATTGCTCAAATAAAGAAGCTTAGGATTTTTCTTTAAAAATGTTTCAGGAGAAAAAAAATTGACTTTACATTGTTACTTTGAATGGATAGCATGCAGTTTTGTCCACATTACACAGGTATATTTATTTTAGATTACAACTTGTGTATTTGCTAGTTTTTTTCTTTGTCAGGTGGTTTGTAGAGGTTTAAGTTTCTTTGTTGTCAGTTTCGTTTTATCCAAATTTACCAGGCACTTTCCTCTCTCTTACCACACCAACAGAAAAAGTCCTGTTTGAAGTACTTTTTTCTCACGTTTTATCTGATCTAGCCATTGCAATAGGTACAAGGCTTACCTCTCATAAAAAATTAATTTTAAAAAAGTGTTTTCCACAAGTACTTTAATAAAAGTAGAAACGGACTAGCTTTAACAGATTCGACAAAAACAAATGATTTAGGCGCAAAAAATTAAATAGTATTTTAGCATAATAAAGTATAATTGAAAATAAAAATCACTATCAGTTTGTCCAGATTTCATGTTAAAAAGAAAGATATTTCATCAACAAGGCACTATAATTATTGCTAAAAAATATTAATAGTAAAAATAACGTCAGCGCATGCTATAACAGACTGTGTAATTTAAGTGCAGCTCTTAATTAGATTTTTGTGGTGGATAAGTTTGTTTTTTTTTACATTCAATCTTTACTGTTGATACGGTTTTAAATTCAAATTTTATTCTAGTGTGCACGTCGTTATCGCCTGTCTCAATTGTCATTATATTTTGACTGATTCAACTACTCAAAAATTTTTAATTTTAGTTTCAAAATCCTCTACCAGCCTAATGGCCTGCCACGTAGTTTCAAGATCACAGCAAAGTATTCAATTCTAAAAATCTAATAATAGTGCCCTGAAAATGAAAAATTTCTGATGGAACATTTTCGTTTGATCTTGTGACAGATTTGAAACTGTATTAACATTTTAAACTTGATTTAAAACACGATAAAACAAATTCTTTTTTAAATTACACACAAACTGCTATCAAAGAGATTTGTCTAAAAGCTTTCAACAAAAATGAATCTGTTTTGCTGAAAGCCATATTTAAACATTGCTGATTGCCATTTTGTAATCACCACAGCCTTTGTTTCAATTAGTCCAGTAAACAATACAAAACATTGATTTGAAGTGGAAATGGCTCATCAAGCTAACTAAAAGTTTTTCAGGGGCATTGAAGGGTTCAATTCAGTTTATTATTCACCACAACATGCATTAATGAACATTTTGACAAATGAGTATTTCGCTTCACAAAAGAAAAATTGATATTTTAAGTGCTTACAAATACATATGTAACAGAGATAGCCACGAATAGACCTCTCGTCCTTTAAGTCAACCTGCTATCTTTGAGGATCCAAATAATCACTGTTTACTAATTCAGAAAATATAAGCGATGAGAAGCCACCAGCTAAGGTTGCATTGAGTTATTAATTAATAATTGCAGTAATCGAAATTTTTTTTTTTTAGTTTAATTTTGAATAACCTTTTCATTTCAGTTTGGCTATATTCTGAGGATTTGTTCCACACTTTGACGACAAGATGATTGCTATTCTATTTTTTACGTTATAAATTCTAACATTTTTGCTCGAAGAAACCATAATGTTAAAACCCGTAGGTGTTTATATGTCAATTTTTTCACAATTTTTCCTTTGACATTTTTTTTCTTCCGTTGTTTTGTTAGGACAAACAAGCAAAAAATAAAAACTAAGGAGTACCAGATTAGTGACAAAAAAAAAAGATTTTCTACCGACTAAAGTTTTATGGTGATAAGATTATTGAAAGGTTGGCTTCTTCAGTCAATTTAATTCACAAATTTGTTTTATTTGCTTTTCAAAGGAATGTTGGTGCACTGTATACTAGAGGTTGAATTTGGACTCTGGTCAAACAGTATATATACGCTAGTAAAGACTTTAATATTACTATTTAGCATTTATAGGCGTTTAGCATAAATAAATGTGGTAAAGGTTTAAAAGTATTTACGACTCATGCATGTGTTAGCTTAATTTTACAAAGACTTCTAAATTAACTAAGACAATGACAAATAAATTAACATTCAATGATAAGCTATGGACAGTAACCAAAGTTTTAGAAGCACAATCAAATATTTGATTTACAGCCTAAGACATACTGTTTTGGAATCGACTTTCGTTTTTCATTCCTCGTCGGTATAGTTAGAACAACAAGTATGAACATCCTCGTAGAAAGGCAAAGAATCGCAAATTAACCAGATCGTAACAGAATATTTTTTTTTAAATCTCAAGTAATTACAATATTACAAGAGATAACTAGCTCGAAAAAAATGTTTTTAAATAGCATGCCTTTAGCAGCTATTTCGCCCAATTTTAGGGCTCTTCAGTTGGGCCAGCAAGGCTAAAATGACAAATATCACTAGTGATTAAAATCTTTAACCCTATTCGGAACAGGCAAAATTTTTTTAATAGTGGCCCTGGGGGGATCGATTCGACACAACACATTCAAACGTTAATAATTCCCGAATTACAAAAGATAAAAAAGTCCGTTTTTGCTCTACGAGAGGCCCAATCTTCTGGCAAAATGTCTGAACTTCTTGTCATTGTATTTGCAACCCTGATCTTCAATTAATTTCAAAATAAAACAAGGACTATCAGAAACAATCGGTTGACTTTTCATGTGCATAATGTTAATAAGAGTTTGATTGCCGTGAAGCGGCATCGCAGCTGGAGTTTTATACAGTAGCTCAAAGATAGTTACGCACCAAACTAAAAGATTATTTTTTTTGTGCTAAAATATTTAAATTATTAGTTTCTTGCGTGAATTAATTGCAAGCTGAATATTTGTTATTGTTTTAGTTCCTTTCGCTAAACACTACCAAATTTAGTATTTTTTATACAAAATTTATAAAAGAACTAGCATCAAATCACTATTTTTTCTCATTCACGTTTAGTGTGTAAATGTTTATGACATAGCTGTAACAAACGTCAATAAAATTGGTTGAATTTTGATGTAATTTTTAATATGCTGAAGATTTGTTTTCAGTTGGAAAACTCGTACTATGGGTTTCATTCTCAGTCTGGTAAATCTGGCAATGCAAAAATTGCATTTTTTGCTGCTCTTGCTAAACAGTAGCGTAGCCAGGGGGGCGGGGGGGCACGAGCCCCCCTCCATTAGCCCGTAAAGTATGCAAAATTGCACGTTTTTGGTGCCTTTGAGGCCGATTTTTGCTAAAAAATGAAAACAGTCCCTCCAAAGGAATTTGGGTGCCGAAGTTGTGAAGTAGTTGCCGTGAGTCGGCCTGAAAAACCGTTTGAATTTCCGATTTTGGTCGATTAAGACCCGTCTCATTTTTGGTGAAGACCTTTTTTTTTTGGAGATCACCTGTTTTTGGGCTGAAAAAACGTTGAAATTTCCGACTTTGACAAAAAATCTATCTCAATTTTGGTGAAGACTTTTTTTTGGAGATCACCTCTTTTTGGGCTGAAAAAAACGTTGAAATATCTGATTTTGGTCAAAAAAACCGTCTCAATTTTGGTGAAGACTTTTTTTTCTTGTTTTTGAGATCACCTCCGATATTGGCCAAAAAATCCGTCTCAATTTCGGTGAAGAACTTTTTTTTTTTTTCGGAGATCATCTACCGGTTTTTGGGGTGAAAAAACGTTCAAACTTTCCGATTTTTGCCGAAAAATCCTTCTCAATTTTGTGTGATTCTGATTCAAGAATAATGAAAATTCGGGTCAAGGTTGCTTGCAGTTGTCTCACTCTTTCAAAAAAGCTTCCCCTTTTTCAAATCCTGGCTACGCGCCTGTTGCTGAACCTAATCAAAAGTGCAGCATGACATTTTTTATATAACAACACTGTTTGTCTTACCAATCTTATCATTTTTTATCATTAGTCGAGTGGATAAAGCTTCTGCTTCTGATACAGCAAATTTGGGTTCGATTACCGGTCTGGTCAAACCAAAACTTGAAAAAAGTTTGTATTCATATCCAGCTTCCCGGCTAGATAAAGCAATAAAACGGGCCGTGTGAAGTTTTCACTGTGTGAGGTAGACGGGTGGGCAAACGACAACCTTTTCTCAAAAAAGGAACAATTTTTTCGCTGTCTGTAGTTAACTTGGTAAATAAAAATGCAATTACTTCGAACTTACGAAAAAAACTTTCAAAATGTGTCGGACGGAGTGTAGTGAATGTTAATTTTTTCAAACTATTTTTTGTACGATTTTTCACGGACTTTTGAATCATATGAAAAAAAGAAATTGGTCTGACTTGATTCTCGGATTCTTGGTTCATTTTTTAGAATAATAGTTTGAACAATTTGGAGCACTGTAACAACCGAAAACTAAGTTGTCGAAAACTATTGAAACTAATGGCAAATTAATTACCTCACCTCAAAACATTTGTAACGAAATCAACAAACATTTTGTTAAAATTGGTTAAAAACTCGCCGCAAATTTCAGGAATTCCAGCTTTCATCAGAGTAAACAACACTTTACGTTTCTCGGCCAACGTAATGTATCATTAATTGTCTTACAACCAATTGATGTTTACGAAATCGTTGAAATAATTTCTTCTCTAAAAATCATAAATCTCCAGGATATATTGATATTCCAGTGCGCATCATAAAAGAATCCAATTTCCTTATTTCAGATTATTTGGCAAACTGTTTTAACGAATCTCTTGAAACTGGAAACTATCTCGACGTATTAAAAATTGCTACCGTTATTCCCATTCATAAAGGCGGATCCACTCTTGAACTGAGTAACTACAGGCCCATTTCAATATTGTCCCCAATAAATAAAGTCTTTGAAACAATTTTGCACAAAAAACTCACTAAGTTTTGGGAAAAATTGAATTTATTCACTGAATTTCAGTTTGGTTTTAGAACCAAACACTCTACAACTCACGCAATAACCTGTGTTTATGGAACCATACTTAAAGAATTAGATAACCAAAAATCGGTTTGCGGAATAATTTTGGGTTTGCGAAAGCTTTTGACTGTGTAAATCATCAAATATTACTGGACAAGTTAGATTATTATGGCATTAGAGGTAATGCTAACAAATTATTGAAGTCTTACAGTATTTGAAAAACCGATACCAGTGTACAGTGAACAATGACAACCAAATTTCCTCTACTATTTTACCGATTACAATTGGAGTGCCGCAAGGTAGCGTGCTCGGGCCATTTCTATTCTTTGTTTACATTATTGACTTGATAAATTCTTGCAAATCCCCAATCATGTTATATGCTGATGACTCGGTATTGGTTTGTTTGGATAACAATATTCAAAGTCTAAAAAAGAAATGCGAAAATGAATTTGGACTTCTCGAAGATTGGATCAACTTTAATCGACTGACTCTCGATTATTCAAAACCTCACTGCGTACTATTCACCAATTCAAGAACAAACACAAACGATAACTTTCAAATTTACACCCAAAATCGAGCAATCCTTCCCAAAAATACAATCAGATATTTAGGTATTGTACTGGATGACAAGCTGACCTGGAAGGATCACACGCGGCTTGTTGTTGAAAAGCTCAATATGGCCAGAGGAATCTTGAGCAAATTAAGGCGACAAGCTCCTCAATCGGTGTTGAAATAAGTCTATTATAGTTTGGTTTACCCGTACCTTTACTATGGTGTTACATCTTGGGAAAATACTGCAACCAAATACACTAAGACTATTCAGATTTAACAAAATTATATTGTCAAAATTATAAATAATTCAACTTCCTTTAAAACAAAACTGATGCCTATATACCAGCAACTAAATTTAATAAATCTATGCAAAATTTATAAATTAGAAATATTAAAATTTATGTTTACATATTCAACTGTTTTAAAAACTACTTTGTATCTCCATCAAAAAACCATAATTATCCTACCAGGTTTGCTTGTGATGACAACTCGGCTGCTGCATTCCAACATAAAAAGTCAACTTCAAAATGTTCGATTCAATATAAAATATGGAATGAATTACCATTACAAATTAAAGGGTTGCATAGAAAAAGTTATTTTATCTTTTTAAAAAGAGTAAAAAGTTTCATATCGGAAAATGAGTAACTATAGTTTCTTCTTACTTAAGAAAGCATTCAGACTTATTTTGGTTGGATGGTTTTCCTGGCTGAATAATTTGTGATATTGGTTTTACACAGACACAGTTGTCCTCGGCGAACTCTTTCTGTCTTCAGACAGATTATTGTCATAGCTGCTGTGTGATTAAATTTTTGTCTACATGTGTATAGAGCGGCGTGTATTTTTATACTTGTTTATATATTGGCATTTCTTCTAAAGTTGCTTCACCATTTTTTATTAGTATATACTGAGTGGATCTTGTTTGTGTGCTATCAATCTTTTATACTGAAGATGAGAGGTTGCAGACTTGACGACCTCACCTTTCCTGTAAAGAGCCTCGAGCTTTTCCCAGGAAATGGCCTATGGTCTTTTCGCAACCTCTCATCAGAAATGATTATTCAGTAATTTTTTTTTTTGCCTCATTTTGCTGCTTGACTTCGTATGCTTATTTATTTTGCAGAATATCTTTCTAAACAAAAATAAATGCTGAAAAAAAAAAGATCTTGGCGTTGGATGAGTTTTTTTTTTTTTATTGCTTACTTTGCAAATGATTAAGTTGTCTAATATTGGAGAGTATTTTTTTATCAAAATTTCAAAAATTCTGCAGTTTTTATGAAGTTTATATAAGAAAACCTGCATTAATTTGGTCATTGCTCGTCATTAGATTTTCCAAAATCGTTTGCAGTACCCAATAGGCTTATTTTTTAGTGCATTATCACAAATGATTTCAGAACTAAAAAGCAAAAATTAAAATTGCTTCCAACATTGTAATTACAATTAATGGTTATACTGATTGAAATACTATTCTTTTTATCACTATTCGTATCATTCTACAAAGATAATCTAATTCTCAAACGTAACGATTTTATCTTGATAATCTTTCAGATTTTATTTCAGAGGTGGCTTCATAACAAATTGTTGCAAACTTTGGTTGTTACTGAAATTAGTGCTGAATAGGTTTAGAAAAACAGTAAAAAAGAAATAGTATAATTTCAAGGTTAGAAATTCATTTGCCGGTTCTGATCTTTGATCAAAATCATCAAAGCTATTCTACTCCTATCTATTGTCCTCGCATCCAGAACCAGCAATATTGTTTGTATGCGATAAAGCCGTTAGATAGCTGCAGTAAATTAGAAATATTAAAAATTTGCCAACAACATCAGTGAATTTAAATATCTTAGTTATTTATGATCACAAAAAATTTGTATGAATTCATTTACTAAATGTCAGCTAATCGGATTGTAATTTGCAAAGTCTGTTAGTTAGAGAATTTGCTTTCCGTTTTTATATTTTGCATCTATAAACATAATTTTTGTTGGTTGTGAATGTACACACATAAAAGCGAAGATTGAAAAGAAATAAAACAACATAGTTTTTTTTAGATTTAGCATGCCACGGTTGCCACCTATCATTATAGACCACAAATGAAAAATCAATGTGAAACTCAGTATTATCTGCAATAGTACGCCATGCAGTAAGCCTGTAGTAGCATCTAATAAGAAATTAGTAAATGCGGCAACAAGTATGATATACCACATAGCACATTTTACAAAATTAGTAAATGCGGCAACAAGTATAATATACTACATAGCACATTTTACAATGTACATACCCTAATAATTTTTTAGCTTGATGTGAATTTTATAAAAATTTAACAATATTTTACATTAGCTATTGGTTATTGCTTCGAAAAGCATTTTTACGCAAAGCGTTTAGTAATAATAACGTTGAATATCAAAAAACGTAAAAATTGAAAATAATGGTTCCGAAACAAGAATTATCAAAAACTCCACTTTTTGCAATGTTGTTGAATATCACAAAGGCATATGAAATGTTGCAATTTAGTGAAGGCAAAGCGGATGCGCTCAATGAAGTTATTGGTGTGCTGCTACGCCACACGCAAAGACACTTGGGCAAATTTTTGTTTTGGATGTTATCACTTGAACTTCATGAAAAACCCTGAGGCAGTCAAAATTATGCATATGCTTTTTTTAAAAATGAACATCTTTCTCTTGATACTGCTGGTTAGTAGAAGCTAAAAATTTATCTATAATTTTTGGCTTTTTTTTCTTTCTTTTAGTTACTAAAAACAAATTTCAAACATAAAGACTACCGAAATTTATGCTGCATGCCAAACACTTGATAACGAATGGACATTTTTGACAACTGCATATCAGCAATGTGAAAAAAATATTGGCAAAAAAACAAAAGGAATCGCGCTTATGTTGGCCTCTAATTCTTTTATCAATAAATACGTTTATATTACTAAATCGCAATTCTTATTTATTAGCGAAATGTTAAAAATGAAGCTTAGTTTGAAATTTGGTAAAATTACACGAAATTGTCTGAGAAATTCAGCTGCGAGCTTTTGAAATCATAATGAAAATTATAATGCTTCAGGCAAAATAGTAAATGAAAATCTATTGTCAGTTTGTCACAACTGTTTTTGAACATACGATTGCAACAAAAGCCGTTCAAGAGGTCACTGGATTTACGTTTTTATTCACGTTACCAGTGCACGAAAAAGCGTGAAATTACCTATTACAACAGAACAATTGGGACTAACAGGATTAAATTAATTTCTCAAAAATTTTGCCAGAAACGCAGGGTGGACCTTGAAAAACGTTTAATAACTCCGAATCTAGTCGTCATACGAAAATGGTTTTACAAATGAAAGTAGAAGCAGTAAATTTTAGGAAAGTCAAGAAATTTCATTATTGTGGCTTGACTGCTTCGTAACAAAATTTTGAAATAAACGAAGGGGGGGAGCTAATCGATCCTCCCCTGGGCCAAATAGGGTTAAAACATAGATCTTTATCAATCTATTAATTAAAAAATAAATTGTTTCTGATTATGTTTATATTACATAAATTTTACCTATCAATTTTGCCAAACTATGCAAATCTTAACTGAGTAAACTTCAACAATGAAACTAAAGGTTATTAATTATATTTTTACCGAATAAAACTATATGCTGTAAATTAAATCTTTACTGGATAATCAACACATCTTACCTTACATCTCTCTTAAGAACGATAGGCTAGCTTTATTGTAAAATGTTTAAAATTTACAATTACAGTATTGTAGAATGCAAAATGATTATTATTGTCTCAAAATAAAAACATTTTTGTCTCAAAAGAATTTAAAATAAATAAATACCAAATAAATAAATTTTTTAAATAAATAAATAAATACCAAATAAAATAAATAACCAAATCTGACATTAATGTTGATGGTGTTACTGATTGGATTTGATTATTGCGTCCATTTCCTCAATCAATAACACATTTGGTTGATTAACAATTTATTCCGATTTGATGAAAATGAATCCACAAAAAATGACATACCAAAACGAAATACCAAATAACGGTTTCTGAAAACGTAAAAAAAATGTGAGAAAAAACATATTAAATTTACAACGGTAGAAAGTGCACACAAACATATGACTTATAGAATGAATGACAATTTAACGTTTCTGTTTTCAAAGTGTTTAAGTTATCCCCGGTGTTATAAACAACAAGCAATACTGTAATTAAATTATATTAGATTAAATAAAACAAAATTGAACATTTACTCACCAATGGATTTTCGGACGTAGACGCAATAACTTCACAATTTGATTGAATAACTCAAAACTTGAAACGACAAATCAGTCTAGTGCTGGTGACCTATCCAAAAGGAGAGGGGGAGAGATATGGAGGGAGACTCAGCTAAGCTGGAGGGGGTATGTGCCAATGGGCACCTACAAGCAATAGCTCTAAAGCTAGATTGAGCAACGAAGCTTTAAAATAATGGACAATTTTTCAGTCCCAATCTCAAGTCTCAATGGACCTAGATAAAAGGCCACGCTAACTTGGCTTTAACTTTGAAAATTGCTTACTGACGCGATTCCTTCCACAAGGGCCTCTGCCCTTTGTCGCAGCTAATCCAGACTGATTTGCCGTTGCAAGTTCGAGCTTGCAAGAATTACAAAAATTTGCATATAAATTCAACACAAGAGATTTTCACGCAAAAACGGCAATCTAAAATGTAAATGAGGTCTACGTCACAAAGAAATAATTAAACAGTTTTTGGAAAAAAAAACGGATTTAAAAAAGGTAGTAATCTGTAGCAAATCAAAAAGGAGTGCACTTAAAATGTTATTTGAATTCCGTTACATCAAGTCTTAATCCTTAACCAAGAAATGTGCGGATAAATGAAACCTGGTTTGAGTCTTGAACTAAGCAAATTAACAAATCGCCGCTACAGGTGGTCACCAAAAGTTTTTTGAAGAGTTGGTTTTGAGTTGATGACATCACCATAATGAAGTCAGAACTATAATTTCGAAAAATGACGTAACAGACAGTTCAAATTTTGTATATAGGTTTTTTTATACTGAGTCGTACAATGCCTAGGTCATAGTGGTTACGTCGCAAAAAATATTTTATTACATCATTTAAGTTACATATTATCAAAAACTGCTTAGATTTCTGAAGGTCTTTTCAGGAAACCTCAAACTTGGAAAACTTTCCGTTACCTTAGCAACTTCAAATTTTTAGGAGTTACTTGCTATAAAATTTGACTCAAAGTCAAATTAATTTAAAATAAAAATATTGTATTTAAATGGATTTATCGCGAAAAAACGAGAAGGCAAAAATGTTTCCGTGTAATAAAATAGGGTTAAATACCAATATGCATGGGCGTCAATTTTTTTTTTAATTACGAGAGATCGAAAATTTTTCTTCAAAAGTGATTTTGAAAGCATTCTCGCAAAGATGATAAAAAAAATGAAAGCAAACGAAAAGCTAACCCTGTATTTGCGTCCTTTTGATGGGTCCTTGTGCCGTACGTTTAGTCACAGTTTTAAGTACAAGTACCGTTTGTGGCATTGCGATAGTTTTATGGTGACGATCTGTTTATTCTGGCACTGTACTAATTTAACACTAAAAACAGACTTCGTAAATTTGAACATTGTTAATTTATAATTAAATTGGTGTGGTCAATAACGCAACAATTTAATTATGGTGCTACAATGCCGCTAAATTTTCAATAACTGGGTATCTCGAATAAGAATTGTAAGTCGGGCCGGGCTTTTCGGGTCGAGCTAAGGCCTATGTTTTCGAGTTCGGGCTCCTACTTGTCGGCCCGTTTACAACTCTATCTCGAATGATTTTAAGTCGAAATTGTGTGGAAACTCATGAGCCTGCAAGCGTATCCTTGGCTTGATGTTTTTAGCAACAGGCAGTTGGTACGCAGGTAAGATGTATACGCCTGTCGAACCGAATTTCTGTTTAAAAGTAAAAAAAAGAATCTTGTGCGCTCACGAATTTATGCTCAGTAAATGCGTGACAATTAAGTCTTTTTCTTTGGAAGCCGCTAAGTTAAATATTAATTGCAAGACATAAATACGCCAAGTAAACTTTCAATTATTTTTACTAAATAGTCATGCTCACAAAAGCACATCGTATTCAAAAATTCTCAGCATTACAATTAAACCAAGTTGAGCTGAGAAGTAAACTAACGATATAAAATTGACCTTACAAAGTATCGTTACTTTAAACGCAAATTTAGAAAAAAAGTGAATGGACGGTAATCTATAGAATACATCCCAGAACATTTTTGGTTGCATTTTGACACGTAGTTGTCTTTGGTCAGCACTCAGTCTACGATTGTACGCACACGAGCGTATTTTTTGTTTCAACCATCTAGCACGTTAGCAAGAAGTTGCGCTGGCAAGTCGGCACGCCAGACGTATCAAATTTCAGTTTAAACCAAGGATATATTTGCAAGCTTACGAATCTACGCTAAGCTTAGACTGTGCCTTAACGGCCTTGGAAAAATTGTCTGGAAATTTAAGCCAGATAACACAAAACCGCTTATTGATCGCTAGTTTTTGACTGCGCAGTGCGCACACATTGTTATGATACGATCTGTATAGTATGGTCAGTAGAGACGCAAAATTAATTAATTACCGTATACTATTTCGGCTTGATCTAATTTACTGTACGACAAAATAAACTAATTTGAAATACGAAATGCGTATATCAAAGTAACATTCATTTTAAAAATACAATGCCATCAAAAAGACTTCATTGCACTAATTTATTGTTGCTTAAGCAGAAGTGGGAATAGAGTAATGAACAGCTTAGACAAGCCTTTCTGACTATCAATCCGCTTTTGATTAATCGAGAAATCCTAGTTTAAATTTTTCAAATAAACAGAGTGAATTCGTTATGGTTATGGTTTGCCATTTAAAGTCAAATTGATGTGGTCGACAGCGTAGCAGGGAGGACAAAGGCATCGTTTTTACGACAACCAGCATGATCGCATAATCTGGGTTCAACCAGCACCCTGGTCACATTGTTATGTCCTTGGATAAGACGCTTTACGATAATTATCTCTACTTGGTGGCTTCGATCAAGCAGCAAATTCAGAAAAACATTGGAACATCGGAAACTTCTGAATAGGTGCGGATTTCTTCAATCACGAAGTAGTCATTGCAATGAAAAGTGTGTGGATCTCCAATATTTAGCTTCTGACGCGGTCTGGTGACAGGAGGATAAATATGCTCTACAACAACAACAACAAGAAGTCGCAAACGCAGCCAAGTTTGAAAAAAAATTGATTAATTATACTGTAAACTGTTTGTGCAATCTAGTTAATTGTAAATTGCTTTGCGTGTTTTTTAAAAAGCATGTTTTGGCAAAAATTGATAAGTGGCATTTTTAAAAAACATTTTTTTCTATTTGTCAAATTATTTACTAAAAAAATGTTTTACTCGAAAACAATCAAACTTATTGCTGTCGTCAATTACTTTTCGGTAACAAATAGCTCATTATGTTGCATTTGACTACCATTGCCGAAAAAAGAAAATTAAAAACTTTAAACGCGATTTTTTCGAAACGACGAAATGTGGCTTATCAACTTTTGCCAAAACGTGCTTCTTAGCTTTTGAATAGTAAAAGAGCCAATAAAACTATATCTTTTTGAAACTGTAATTGTCCATTTGTATTTTGAATACAACAAATATTTCAAAACTGCAGTGATTTAAGTGTTTGCTTTAAGATTAGTAACGTAGGTTTATCTTTGCAATACATAAAAGCACATCACGGATTCGCTACATTCATCAATCTAGCTTCATTTCAGCAGCGATTTTTTGTACACGCAACCACATAAAGCTTGAAATATTTTTGTCATTTATAAACTAAATCATTTCTGAGAAAGTTTTTGATTTTTTCAACACTCTTGCACATTGCCCAGAATACGTAAACCATTCAGCAAAAACCGAGGGGCGAGAGACATTTATCCCACTTGCATGTCAGGTTAGAGACGGCGCCGCCCCCCAGCCCCTCGGCAATTGACCGCAGTGCAGGTATGTATTGCAAAAGTTCGCATACAAAAAACATTACTCTGGGTACACAAAAAATTGCACAGGATGAAAGTAGGCCTAACCGCATTTTATGAACAAACTCAATTTGCTGAAATGAACACGCAAGGTGTCCCAAAAAAGTTGGTTATTTAATTTTCTTTTGTACAAAAAGTTTTTGATGGAGAGCTATATAAAACAACTACTGTAAATATAAAAAAACTTCGTGGAGTTTTGCTTAAAATCAAATTTACCACCAACAATATTTCATTAAACATCGTTTTGCTCACGCTTGACTCTATTTTATATAAGCTAATATTTGTCTGAGTTCTTTTACTCGAGGGGACAAAAAGGAACAAAATGTCTCCTCAGAACGAAAATCGCAAGAAGTTTTCAAGAGTTTTTAGGTATTTCAATCAGTTTCCATCTTTTCAAGTTTACAAATTATGCAATTTAGCTGGATGGCAATTTGATGCAGCTTATTTTGAAGTCTGTAGGCAGTGACTTAACCAAAAGTGGCAGGTAACCGTAAAGTTTGTGTTTTACGGACAAGTGTATCACAAAACGTGTACGCATGAAGATAACAAATAAATGCAATAAAATATCAAACAAAACAACATCTACAAATTTGAAATTGGGACACGTTATATATACGTTATACAGGTAGGCGTATATGCTTTCAACAACATTTCAAGAAACTGCTGTAGTGTTATAACTACATTGCACGTAAATTATTTGAAGACCATACTTGCTTATTCCAGTAAGCTTTGTTTGCTGAAAAAAAACAAAAATTCAGTATTACTACATCATAAAAAACAATATCACGACACCTGAAAATCCTCAGAATTAAAATTATAGCTATTTGATTGTTTTCACGAACAACCTTTTAACACCCTTCTGAGATATTTTAGCCCAAAAAAATTATCGTCTCAAAAGAAATCGAATAAAAAGTAACCCAAATGAATTATCAATAGGCCATCGCCAGGCCATTTTGAAACTAAAAAACATTAAAAAACATAACATTTTATGAATACAATTTGATTTCCTTCCAGTTGTTTCTAATGTATTTATGGCGTTACATCACATGACTGCGAAATTAGCTTGTTTCAAGTTTTTGTTCCTCCTAAAGCGGAGTCTAGTGCACTTTTTGACTTTACATCTTGCTGTACCTACAAATTCCTTTGATGATTTCCAGCTGCTAAAACTTGGCGAATTAATGCGTAATTGAAATCACTATTCTCCAGGCGCGGAATCAGGATTTTGCTAAGGAGAGGGGGGACTTGAACCAGAAGTAAAAAAAAAATTGGAAACCTGTCTCATATAGACGGTAGAGCTGATCAAACGTGTGCTAATCAAGGTATCACAGAAGGAGGCTTCAGGACAGAGCATCCAGCCACTGGAGGCAATGGGGTCTGAGGGCAAAGCCCCAACCTGCTGCCCTATGTTTGTGATTTTTTGGAATACACGTCTATTTTAACATTTGGGTCACGTTTCGCAAGTTATTAGATACATTTGAACTACAGTCGGGGACAAAAGTTTAAGACCACCTCACAATAAATCAGCGTTTTGTAGAAATTATGACTTGTGACTAAAAATAATGCAAAAAAGTTTGATGTTCCTTCATGATCATGCTGTTGAAAATTTCATCAAAACCAAGCCTGCATAAGATGGTGCCGGTACCAAATAAAGAACTAATTTCACAAGTTACTAAAAGAACTGTTTAAAATGAGTTTTGCGCGATTTGCAAATTGATGCATGAATAGTAGAATTTGACAATAAACGATGAAAAGTTTGATAAAAGCATAGGTAAAAAGGTATAAGCTACACTAATTCAAAGTTACCACCAGCATCAGTTACAATGGTGTTCAATAACATTAATTGGTAATTTTTTCACCTAGCAAAATGATTCGGTAGATTAAATTCTATTCGAATGGGATTGTTGTTTTTACTGCTTGTGCTGTACAGCACACATCTTATGATGTTTTTTGGAGAAATTATCTATGCAGTGTAATGCAAATAAAGCAACCCGAGTTTATTTATGATTCTTGTTTTGACTCTGAGGTTTGAAAGAGCAAGAAACTTTGTTTCTATTAATTACAGATATACAGATACCATAATACCACAGCAGGTTACCACAGTACTAAAACAAAAAAACTTTAAAACTCAATAGTTTGTATAAACCATAATTGGGATCATTGGGTAAATTTTAAAAAATTGCACGTACTGTGATGCAGAATATTTTTTGTATTTTTGCTAGATTCTTTGTTTGTTTGTTTGTTTTGTTTGTAGACACATTGAGTAAACATAAAGTGCAGTATTTTAACCATACAATGGTTTGTATTATCAAAATTGCTGTGCTGTTTTGTCATCAATTACGTTTGAAAATAATTTTACATTAATACCATTTATGGATTAATTTCTAGCCATGTTGTTCAAGATTTGCACATCTTGTCACTAACATGCCGTTTTACGACGTAACAAATGTAAGCATTATTGCAGACATCTTACCTGCATTAACAATTTGCCTGAGGAGGTTCATTTAAACTGGATTTAAGGTTTAAAAGGCTCGCTTCTGGGTAGTGGTAATGGTTTTCTGCAACAACTAACAAAACATGTTTATGCAAAATGCTTAAAAATATTACACTGTAAATGATTCAAAATAATTTTGAATCTTATTGCAATGCTCGCAAATGATGTGACCAATCGTCAGTCGTCCAGTTTGTTATGCCTCTCGTATGGCAAATTATTGGTTTAACTATCACTGATCATTTATACCCCCAAATATCAATAGAACAAAAAAAAATGCTTTGAAAACGCGATGCAGCAGTGCTCAACGACAACATAGCATGTTTTTGGAATTTGTGACATTATTGCCTCAAACGCTCTATGTTGAGCGTAATAGCCTATCTATCTAAAACTTTCTACCAACTCATAAATATTACTGCTGGACAGGTAAGTGTTACAGTGTATTTGTTGATTTGGTGTTACAATGGACAAACTTATGTGCGAAGTTGGTCTTCAAAAAGAAGTGACTAACACCTTTCAAAAAAGTTTTTTTCTGCTCACTTTATAGTAATCAAATCAAATCTTTCATCATACTCGCCGTATTACACCAAAGCATGTAGCGAGTGGGCAGGGCCCATCTCCGCGTCATTACGCCCGGGAAAAACAACTGCTTCTTTCAAAGAATATTCACAGCAGTGGCGAGCCGTTGGCAATGCTGTGTCCAATTTGACCGGCTCGAGATTTGAATCTCGGATCTCCCGCTCCACAGACAAACGCGTTACCGCTCGACCAACTGGCCGGTTAATTTTCAGCAATTAGTATACGGCAAAGAACATTTTTCAAATTTTAAAATTAACTCAACATAACATAGCAATATTATAACATTGCAATTCAACTAAAAAAAACAAAAAACAATTTGCTTAAAAACAACAATATTTGGTTAAAAATTTAATAGCTATACCATTTTTTGAGATTAGCACTGTGCCAAAGTTCAAACTGGATTTTATCGTTCAAAAATGATTAATTATTGTTTGTAAGGGAAATTGAATTATCGGATTTTTTTTGGAGCTACTGAAGCAACAAAGCAATACATCTTTTGTTTTTTACGTCATGATGCAAATAACTTTACAAAAACTTAAGTTAGCAAATCAACTAATATATAAGGATCAAAGAATTTTTTATAAATATACCTTTTATTATCCAAAGGTAAACAATTCGTTTCAGGATAGGGTGAGCTAGTACAGCTGCTGCTGTTTTAAGAAATTTTAGGCGATGTACTGTAGGTAGACCAGCTGATGACTAATAATATTATTTGAACAAGAACTTAGCTGCTTTATTTTGTAGAGATGGTTTTATGACAGACATGATTCCGTGTAACTTATGAGATAGTTCATTACTTCTTAAATTTTTTTAAGAATTTATCTTTTTCCCATTGAAAAGGTTTAAGGGCCTTTCATCTTGAAATACAGCCATAAAATAGTTTCATTTTAATGCGTTTTGTGTACACATACATGCTGGTTACCTTCCCTCATCCGGTGTTGAGTAAATTTCGTCCGAATCAGCAGTTGTTTTGTGTGGAACCTTGTCAAGTTGATTTGAAGTTTCTAAAAAAGTTGAATTGCTAATCTTGCTACGTCAGCTGACTTATAGCTCCGTCTTTCATAGTAAACCTACGTGCACACAAACTTATCAGCCTATGCTTGTCATTTACAGTATATTTTTGAATGACTGAAGGGAATTTTAACATTGAAACAAATGTAATTTACACTGGAACGGCGGGTAACGTGAAATACGTTGGCACCAAAAAATGGTTGTGCTACTGTTTCAGGGGTGGTTGTGTCATTGGGCAGTAACAATTTAAACTATTTTTTTAACAACTGGACAGAATGAATAGTTCAGATTTATTCTTTAATTTTTCTATCCAATTTTGAGAAAATCGCAAAAGTTGCCCAATAAAATTCCATCATGCGAGTACGGTACAACTATGCAACGAAATTGCGAATTGCATTGCTGTCATCTCTCTATCGCTAACAGTGGACAGATTCTGAAGAACTTTTAGCGCAAAACGTCTTATCGTAAAGCCGTAAATTGAATGCACGTTTTAAAGTTTTTGGGTTTACCGGACTTGAAATCAAGCTGAAGTCTACTAATGACGATAAAACGTATAATTCACTATGGACAATGATCAGGAAGATGACTCGAAACCAACTACGCTGCAATATTTTCAAAAGTAAAATATGTTCAAAATTTAACCAAATTAGGTTTTAACGATTTTGCAAATTTCCTGTCATTATCTTAGAAGAGAAAAACTGTTCACTGAAGACCAATTTAAGCCAGTGCAAAGTAACGCGAAAAACCGATCACAAAAAAGTTTGTTTAAAAAATGGCCACATCGATAATTTGTGCAAATCAAAAATTCCAAACTTAGACAATAGCGAGATGATGGATATAACGGGGTGTGAAAATTAATCAAAAAAAAAAATTGGTTCGAAGAATTTTCGAACTTGTCCTCAACAAGCCACGTCACAAAGCAAAGTAGCATCGATATAAAATTGACGTGAGCCTATATTATCTTTGCTTGGATAACCTTCGCGAGTGACGTTTTGCTAACAACTTGTACAAAGTATAGTATAAGACATCACCAGCATACAGCCTACACTCATCTTCGGACTTCGTTTAAATGCTGTTTTGGTCAATCGGTTAAATGATTACGGCAATGTACAATTTGAGGCAATCTTTTCGGATATTTTAGGTTGATATGACAACTTTAGTGAAATCTTGCCAATTGGCGGAATATTTTGCATTTGCTGAATAACTTGTTATTTATTTATTCAAAACAAACCGGACATTTTTCAGATGAGTTGAACAAGGACAAAGATTTTGTTGTTTAACGGAAAACGTTTGCTATACCACGTGCTTTTTGCTATATCTGCCGTTGCCATAAAAACAAAAACGCTCAAGCAGCAATGCAGAAACCCCTTAGTATAAACTTACAAAATCATACCTAGTTTCCGAACTTGAGAATTTGGTTTGCTACAAGCACGACTGCAAAATAAAGGAAGATCACATCATTCTCTCAGTAAAGATACGTTCCTGTTTGAAACAGGCATTTTGAATGAACTGAATCATGAAAAACTTTTTTAGGAATATATGGCAAGTATATCTGCTTTCACGAAGTCAAACTGACAATTTAGTTATGACGACAGTATTAACGTAATTTTCTTAAGATGTTGAAGCTGTCAAATAACGTAAACACTGAACACGCGATAATGATGAAGTCAAAATTTAACTTAGCAAACTTTTAGGTTAAAAAACACTAGTTATCAAAATCCGTAAAAATGTGAACTTCAAAGAAGTTATTTCCATCTAACTTACAGTTAGTTTTAAAAAATTTACAAAGAGATATCTCTTACGTCATTGATGGAATATACTAACCAGCACAAATTGCGCGCAGCTATTTTAGTCACTTATTTATTTATGCTTATGATGAATGCTTGGACGAGAACTTTTTACCTGTTGTTATCCAATGGCAAATAATCGGGTTGCTCATGCTGTGGCAAAGTTCGTAGTGTTCTTTCACTGCTCAACTGACGGTTAGAAGAGCTGCAAGTAATTGGAAAGGACATTCTTATTTGGTTTGATTGAATATTGAATGTGCTTTCGTTGAAAAAAAGTTATCTTTTTATTAAGCTACAAACTTGATCTTCTTTTTTTTTGAAAGCAGAACTAGGTGTTCTTCCAATCCCACTAATAACGCAAAAACTAAATACTTGTCTTTGGCTTTAAAGACAATAAAGACATTGCTGAGTGTTGTAAAACAAATTTTCTGGTTTTACCATGATTGTTCGTATTTTGTCTCAATGTGCCGCAATCAAACTCAATTCAAAAGTTTGAGAGCATAAAATATTTCCAAAATTCTTAACAAAAATTTTCATTTTTTAACTTAAAAAATGTATTGCATACGAGTAAAATTTTGTACATCCACACAATTGCTAGCTTGCTCCTTCAAATTTAGACCACAAACAGCTCATTTTTTCAGAAAATTTTGGAATTCGAATATAATCAGCCTTTAGTAATGTGTCGCAATAAATATTGTACAGTAGTTGCTTGTTACCTCAAAATGTTCAAAAAAATCATTCTACGTTACGTAACTACCTGAACGTTATTGCTTATCTGTAAATGCCAAGCAAGGCAAAAATGTTAATCTTTTTGAACCGCCTAACCTCAAAGATATTAAAACTGCGGCTTACACCACAAGCAGAATTAAGCAAAAATTTAGGTAGTTGATGTTGGTGTAATTTTTTTAATTTAAATACAATAGATATCAGTGCGCGCCAGTGTCAACTATAAGTATAGAAACACTTTTGATTTTTAACTTTGGTTGTTGTATAAACCGGCAGTTATTGCTGGTTGGACAAGAAGTATTGTGACATTACTCACGTCCTCTTTTTCAGACACTGAGTTTCAATCTCTACGCGATGACTTTGTGACTCGAAATGAACATAAACATTGTTGGCTCTTGAAGGTCTAAGCAAAAAAACAAACAAAATTTAAGATATGCATACTGAAAACAGAAAAAAAATCAACTTGAGACAATTAAAAAATCTTCAACGATTTGGAAGCAAAAGTTTTTTGGTAATGATGTTTGCAGCGCTGGCGTGACACTATGATTGGCCATTGCAGCCAAATGTTGAAAATTAATGCTGTAACACTAATTCAATTATGTAGCGTTTTTCGTTACTCTCACTAAAATGCTTATTGGAAAATTTAGAGCAGAAAAATTCAAATTACAGTAAAGTAAAAATAGAAAACCTTAAGTGGTAGCTTTTTTCAAACTCAAGGCACCAATAGGAGGTACTCTTATTTGAATAGAATCGGTGTATGAAAACAGCAAGAAGATTGCTGTATCATGTATATTAATACTTGCTTGACATCATTTGGCGGCACGTAAATATTTTTAGAGTCTGAGTCAGGAGGTGATTGTTGTAGTACATTTTTGATTTCTTTTGCAGATTTTGAAACATCAACGTGCTCTAAAATTATGTCGAATTAATACATTTGACGTATTTGCTCTCAAACTTAAAGAACACAAAGTATTAAACTGCAACAATATACAGTCACCATAAAACTTGGTGAATTTTTAAGCGTGTCACGTATACCTTATTTGCAATTTGTATAAAGTTAAACAAACGTTTTCGGCACTACAGTTGGCTCTCTTTAGGTTTATCTGCAATAAAAATAGTAATTAAAACTTTAATAAATCCTAATCAACTAATCCGATTAAAAGCTAAAAATATCTAATGCACTGCGCACTTCTAGGCTATAAAACTCAACTTGAAAAATGTGATTCAAACTAACAGCAAAAAGCAACAAGCCTGAAAAAAATACAGTAAGAAACCGGAAAATTCACCAGATTTTAAAGTTGCTATTATACTGTATATTGCTACTGTTTGGTATGGAAAGTAGACCTCTTTCCAAAAAATATAAAAAGTGTTAAATGCAATAAAAAGATCAAAACAATTACAACCAGGAATATATTTTTTGCAGTAATTTTTGTGACAAGAACCTTCAAATCCGTTGCGAATGCTTTAAAGAAAAATACGTCTCTACAAAAAAAAATGATATGTGAAATGCTTTGGAATGAAAAAGTGTTAAGTCAGCTGATCAACGAGCCAGCCAAAATGGATAGACGAATAAGTTTGTACAGCCAAGTAATATAGTATTTAAATAAAGGTGTGTTTTCACTGAACGCAAAGCGACGTGAAGCAACCAAAATTTGACGTCATCGACTTCTGGCAAATGGTTTCAACTGGTTGCAAACTTCGCGAAAGGTTGCTTCACTTAAACAAAATTGTTCTTAAATAGCTGACCTATTTTGAGGAAGTGACGTGAGCAACCATTCGCAAAGGTTGCCAACCTTCGCGAATGGTTGCTCACGTCACTTGCTCTAAAAGGTTGCCAACCTTTGCTTCGCGTGCAGCGTAAACGCACCTTAAGTTGTTATCGGTAGTTTAGTTACTGCTACAGCAGTACAACGAAATGTGGTATTTGACTTGAATATCTTCGCTGCCTCTTAGAGTAAATGCTTTTGGGTTATTTAAGTCAGATTTGGAAAAAATAAAATGCAATTTACTTATTTAAAATTCACATATTTTTGCATATGTGCTTAGTTCAACGGTATTCTTGCAATTGTTTTCATTTTTGAATGATATTTTCAGCTTGACCTCTTAAGTACCAGCATATTAATTGTTATTTTTACGCTTGAAACTCAAATTTTATGTCAGTTGATTTTGATCAAAACTTACTAGACATGATAAAATGGTTTTCTTCCGACCAATCATTATAGTGACATCGTTACTTTTTTTGTTTTTGGTTTATGTGCGTTTACATTAGACGCGAAGCTAAGATTGGCAACCTTCGCAAGCGGTCGCTTACGCCACTTACTCAAATCAGGCCAACCACTCATCAACAATAATTCTTGAAGACGACATCCCCAAAGTTTGCAACCGGTTGAAATTTTTCGCAAGTTGTCAGTGACGTCAAATTTTGGTAGTTTGCATCCCGTGTAAACAAGCCTTAACCATCATTTGTTCTATCACTTATAAAGTACTGTAGATGGTTCAGTTTTAACAAAATATCACTGTTACAGTATATGCAACTGCGATGAATAATCCATTTAGTGCTCATGCATGATGATGAATTTAATAAAAAAAGCACAAAATCTTACCTTTGTTTATCGTCGATGCGGCCACCATATTGTTAACAACTTGTCTGCGAATAAATTGATATGGTTGAATGGATTTGAAACACAAATTATCATTTTTATTACAATGTAGAAGAAGAAAGTAACTGAAACGTTCTGATGTTTTTGACGTTGTCGGTTGCCCTTAGACAGCTTTGGAAACTGCGTAATGACGGACGTATAACTCACGGAAATACCGGATTTGTGCAGACTAAAGCAGTTTGTATTTACCTCTGCAACTGTTTCCGATAAGATCAGAGCCAGTTGTCACTACATAAATAGCATTTCTCTTCACCGCTGATTGCGCAATCTCCTTAGAATGCATATCTCCTTACTGTAGATTGCAATTCTCCTAAGTGCATCCATACCAAAAAACCACAAACACAAAATTTGCGTTGGTTTTCAAGATCCAGCGCACCACATCCCATTCCAGGCAGAGATCACAGCTAAAAAGCTCTGAGCCCAACTACAATGTTTTTGCGAAAGCTTAAATGAAATCGACTTTACTGAAAGTCATATGCAAATTTTGTACACCTCAAAATTGGTCGTAAAATTTCTAGTTGTGGCTTTGAAAAATTCGTTAATTTACCGATCAGTGGTTGAGTGGATAGAGCGTCTGCCACTGAAACGGCAGACCAGGGTTCGTTCCCGGTAGGTTCAGACCAAAGACTATAAAAATTAAAATACACAGTTTTCCTGCTGGATGTTCAGCTTTATAATAAGAAACATTGTAAAGCCTCTTCTATGTTTGATAGACAAGTGGGCAGGTGGCAGCTTGAATTGAAGACCAAAAGGTTCCTTCGCTGTCTCCTGGCTAAGGCAAACTTGTTACATTACGATGTAAATACAAAGCATTGAAAACGTTTTTCTACATAGTAAAAACGCATTTTTGAATGAATTCTTGAACTGGTAATGTGTCTTTGTGTCCATAAGAACAACACTTACAATAAAGCATATTTCTAATTGAGGCCAATCAGTTTAGCCGTTGTGAGACGCGATTAAGTTTAACCCTATTTTACCCGAACTATTTGATAACGCAATAATACAAAAGGGAGGCAAAACATCTCAAACCCTATCTAACTCCTCAACCAAAAGTCACGGGAACACCTGATTTGGCATGCGGGTTAGTGTTCATCAACTTTTTTAGAGAAATGAGTTTGAGTTAATAACTTATTGTGATGTCAGGGCCCTAATTTCGAAAATTGACGTTATTTTTGCAATGACGTCACAAGCGGTTCAAATTATGTAGTATATGTTTATTACTTGATACTGAATTATAAAATGTCTAAGTCTTGGTATTGTGACATCTTTTAAGTTAAATATTGGTCAAAAACGGCTTAGATTTCGGAAAGTGACTTCGACAAACCTCAAAGATGGAAAACTTCCCGTTATCTATGTAACTTCAAATTTTCAGAAGTGATTTGCAAACGAATTTGACTAAACGTGAAATTGGTTCATAATGAAACGTTTTTTTTAAGAAATTTATTACAAAAAACCGAGAGGGGCAAAAATCCCCTCTCCCGCGTATAATAGAGCTAAGCGTGTTCTCAGCGCTGCCGTAGAGAGTAGGCTCGGCCAACCAACTTTTTTGCCAGAGTATAGGCTCTCAACAGTTTTGATTTGCTATTTTTTGAGATTTTTGTTGGTCACCATCTAAGATTACCGGAAAAATGTATCGAAATTTAGGCAAACGCGTTTTTTTGGTCTTCATTTAATTGACAGAAAAATGCTACGAAATTTTGGAATATACCATTTAACTTCAGACGCCACAAAACCACTTTTCGGTGGATAGATCCTACTCAATTATCTCTTTAGTACGGAAGCACTGCATGTAATCTGTTACTGAATTTTTATCGATAATTTTACGTTATTATCAATCGAAATCATTATAACGCTAATCATTTTTGAAATGATTTTTAATTTTTTTTCAATTCATTCTCTGCTTTCACAACAGGATATTATGGATGTAAGTATTGATTATTTGATATCTCTTAAGATTATTTTTAAGCGTTTTGAAGAAATTTCCAACAGTTGATTGAGCTTATCAGGCCATTTTCGTTTAACAATTTTTTCTGCTGCGGCGATAGCTCAGTGTTGGTGATCGAAAAGTTGCTGGCTGGATCGAAAAGTTCGATATTTGAACTGGCAATGCGTCGTTTTGGGGCAAAAGGGGTTAATTTCTGTCGTGGCCCAGCCTGAAGAAAGATTTGCAAGCAGAACCCAAAAAAAGGTGCTCTGCGTTGGTGTGGTTAAATAGACTCAGGGTGCTTATTTCACACGTTTGAATCAATGAACTACTTTGACTACATAGATTTACATTACTAGTACATAACCATCGATTAGATTTTTTTGATTAGTTTAAAGCGCTCAAAAAACTGCGGTGGTTTATTTTAACTCTCACATCAAATTAAAAATAATAATGGTTATCCAAAACCAAACAAACGGTATAAAACTCTGTGGCGGATCCAGGTGTCTCGCATTCGCCCTGATCAAACCGGAAAAATATAAG
The DNA here is from genome assembly GCA_963965965.1 of Trididemnum nubilum. Lineage (NCBI taxonomy): Eukaryota > Metazoa > Chordata > Ascidiacea > Aplousobranchia > Didemnidae > Trididemnum > Trididemnum nubilum. The sequence goes on along the minus strand of OZ014485.1, from coordinate 5,389,497 downwards.
TAAAACTTTTAACGTATATAAAAGCATGAAAAAAATAAGTAAAAAGCGTGAAATTCTTTGCAATAACTCTAGCAAGACCCATTTCTTGTTCAAAATTGCAGTAATAGTAAAACACTCAGTGGGAATCGGGATGGGGAAAGGGGGGGCGGATAAACATCTTCAAAATTATCTTTATTTTAACTGCACACAAATTACTATAGGTTAAATCGTGTGATTATTTTTTATTTTATGATTACTGACTTGTAATAAAAATGCTGAAATTTTACAATTAACCACCGCTCTCATAGCTCATCAAGACAGCCAGTTTAATCGTGTTAATGCACTGTCAATTTCTAAGCCAAGTTTTAAAAGCGTTAATTTTTACTAAAATAGGCATAAAATTAAATTATTTTTGAAAAAAAAAATACAAAATCTTCGAGCGCTGGGGCTCCGACTTAGAACCCTGGCCTACGTCGGTTGGGGGCGTTGCTTTCAATCGCAGAACCTCCGGCGGATAGGGGCTTCGCCCCTAGACCCGCGTAATAGCCCCCACTATTGCAGATTTCTGGCTATGCGCAAGCCTAAACCATAACAGCCAGTATACAAACATTGCACCTAAAACTATGAAACTGAAAGGAAAAATATACAAAAATATACCTTGAGCGGAATGCCCTATAAAAATTTCTGAATCCGCCCTTGAAACTAAATTACAGCATTTTTAGAGTTAATCCGTTTTTACTATCAGAATTTTAGAGTACAGCAGGCAATAAAATCCAAAAATTATTTTTAAACAAAGATCAACAAGTTTAATTGCAAAAATGCTGTATTAAAATATTCACTAACTTCATAGCTTTTGCTTCGATTTCCATGTGGCCAACACGATGTCGAAGGTTGCTGTTTTCATTCTGAATGTTTGGCCTAAAAATTAAAAGGTCGGAATAAATTTTTTTAATCCACACATAAAAGAAAGGTACAACAAAGTTGTAACATTAGGAAATTCATCCAAGCTAAGTGGGTGCAGTGCAATCACGTATTACAACAAAATGAAAAAGAACACCATTTAAAAGGTACATTGCGAAAGCAATCGAACAAACATCAAAATTCACAGAAAATATAGGTAAAGGCTTGCATACAAAATTTTGTCACAAATCACTCTTTCCCCAACAAATTATGCTAACCAATTAATTCTTTTTAACTAAGATCGTTAGCGAAGGAAACATTGTATGCTTCAGGATGCCTAACTGACTGAAATCTTTACCAATGGAATTATGCTCCAGACTATTAATCTAAATAACAGAATGCAAATCTAACTGATATCATTACCGAACACATCTATAGGCTACTAACTAAATTAAATAAAAGTTGACTAACTAAAAGTTAAAACTAGACTACGGGCTACAACGTACTGTTATCTTGACTTAACTTAAACCAGGTTGCATTTATCAATCGAGCTGAACTAATTACCATATGAACTAAGAATACTAATTAGGCGTTTTTAGATTTTGTCAGTAGGCTTAGTTCATGTGGTAATTAGATCAGCTAGTTTAGAATATCATTCAACCTAGTTTAAGTTCAGTCAAGATAAAAAGTAACTAAGAGCCTTAGCCTAGTTTTAGTAGGTGAACTTTCGGTTAATCTAGTTATTTAGTGGTACAAAATTTTAAAATTGCTTTGATCATTATTGGATTCATTGTTGGATCCAACACATTCTCAAATGAATTTGAAACAAGGAAAAGTCAACAAAAGTTTTGCTTAGACGTAACTGCAAAGCCTAGACTCAAATGTGGAGTCGAGGACACAACGTTTGAGGCCAAGGACCAACTTTTCTAGGACAGACCCTCTCGAGGCCAAAGAACGGAATGGCTGAGGCCAAGGATCAAGGATTCAATTTTTCTAATTATGCTCGTCAAATTTTCCGTAACTTTTAAGCGCAAAAAGTGTTTAAGATATTGCATTTCGTTAAGTTTTTGGTAATAATTCAAAAATAAAAAAGGAAAAAAACGTGCAATATCTCTGGTACCATTGTGCGATATCTCTGGTACCTTTGTGGTTCCCTTGGTGGTTTTTGTAATCAAAAATAGCAATTTTTAAAAATCATGATAATGAATGCCATGTTAAAGTTTTACATGTACGCAGCTAATAATGTTAATTGCACCGTTGCGGTATCGTGGTAATAAAACAAGGCCATAACGAGTAAATGGGAATATACAGTAATTACATCAAGAACATAGAAATGGTCAATTTCAATATCTTAATTTCATCAGTTAGGGATCCGGGGCAAACGCTCTCTAATTATCGATCCCTACTTTTTCAGTACAACTTCCTAAACGCAAAACAGATTGTTTAGCTAAACGATATCTTTTCACGGAATTTTTTAAATATTATTAAGTAAAAGTATTGCAAAATTCTGTAAATTTATGATTTAAAAAAGAATTGGGGTACCACACAGAGTATATTTGTTAGCTCAAGTTTTTGGCATTGACAAAAAACGGGGTTCTAGGGAGAGAGCAAAGTCCTCATGCCCTATGTTGAAGAATTTAGTGATGCAATATACCGTAAAATCTGTACTTGAGCGCCATGGCGCTCTATTTTTCTACCCTTCTTCTATAGTGGTGTTCTATTAGAGGTGGCGTTTAATTAGAGGGTGGCGCTCTATTTTTCGATTAGTTGGTCAGAATTTTGGGAAGATGAATTTAATTAATGAAAAGAAAAATCATCTAACACAGTTAACATCTAACATCTAAAGAAGAAGAAAAAACATCAAACGTAACACAGTAACTGGTAAGTAATCAAAAACTCACTGGTAAAAGTCATGTGCAAGGATGGCAGTACGGTACGGTATGCCTCAATTTTTGCTAAGAAGTAAGGTACGGTAGTACGGTACGCCTTTTTTGTAATAGTACGGGTACGGTACGTTGGCACGATACGCTTCAAAAATTAAACTGAAGTACGGTACGGCTCCAGGTGCGAGGTACGTCGTACGCAAACTCTGAATGTACCGTACAGTACTGCCATCCTTGGTCAAGTTGCACATTGCTTTTGTAGCCGTCCTCGTCCATTTTAAAACCTTCCACATCAACGTCGCATGAATGTTAAGATGGCGGTCTAGTAGAAATGGCGTTCAATTAGAGGATGTCGCTTTATTTTTCAACCCTTCTAAATTCACACGCAAAATAGGTACGGTCATGTGTAAGCATTAGCAACTCAAAATTGTTTGTGCGGGTCTCGGGATTCCTTGCTATGGTTCTGGAAGGCTTTAGTACTTTGCTTTTTGTACCGCCTGCCCTGCACCGGGAGTATTAGCAGAAATAAAACAACAGTTTTCTACAATGCTTTTTGCCTCCTCATTCTCCGGTGAGAGATTTCACACAATTCCATTTAAAATAAGTTTCAGTATGACTAGGCTTCGTAAGCATCACATTGCGTTATTTTTTAAATAAGAAAAGGAAACGAATGGGCGGACTAGAAGTTTCTATTGTCTTTTGGTTGGTTATTTTCCTTTTTAACCAATCAAAAACTAATACTGTCCTCGAACGTACAAGTCCTCACTTTTGACAACTTGTAGGTTGTGGGCTTCGAGAACAAGGGCAAGGACTTGAGCTTCGAGGCCAAGGCCAAGGACTTCAAAATGAGTCCTCGAGGCTAAAAACGTCCTCGACGACTCCACCTCTGCCAAGAATCCTCTAAATCAATTGGAATATGATGCAGCCTTTGGACTGCACGTATTTCAAAATCCTGACTGGACTACCCTCTGTCATGATCGACAAGTTTTAATTTTGGCAAAAGCAAGAACCCAATTTCACTTAGCAGCGCTAGAAATTATTTTTATCAAAATCCATAAACCAATAATTTTGTGCCGGCAAAAAGAATTCGTCCACTCTCTTTAAATTTTGCAATAGTTCATCATTAGGCAGTCGATATACAAAACTTGACAATCATCCAATCATAATTATTCACGTGATGTATTTTTTTTTCTTTTTTAGGAGGAAATTTTAACGATTCGAAAAACTATGCAAGGCCGCATTTTTTCAACTCTTATCTATTTTCGTATTGATTCTTGACACAGGCGAGACGAAAACAGTTCGAATCGATTTATCAACAGCCTTTTTCAAGTTTACCAAAATCTTCAAAAGACCCTACAATGAATCCGATGATGATCAAAGCAATTTTAATCTAGTAAGTAGGCTAGGTGTATTCGGTAAAGATATCAGTTAGATTTGCAGTCTGTAGCCTAGTCTGATTTGATAAGATTTTCAGGTAGATTAATAGCCTGCAAACTAGTTCCATCGATAAAGATTTTAATCAGTTAAGCATCCTGAAGCCTACAAAGTTTCCTTCGGTAACGATCTCAGTTAGAAATAATTAATTGGTCAGCATAATTTGTTGGGTAAGACTGATTTGTGACAGAATTTTATATGCAAATTTTTAACCATTCTCTAATTAAATTTTTTTTTCGGAAGTTTTTTACGATAGCATTTGTCGTTTCGACCCTCCTAAGCCTAAAACTTATGAGCCATGAAACTAGGCGAAACAGCTATCTTAGGCCTGCAACTTATAATTTTTTTGTCTGCTTTTAGTAATGTTTTCTGTAGGCTATGTTTTGATGTTTGTTCCATTGATTTAGCAATGTATCTTTTAAATGGTGCTCCTTTTCAATTTTGTTGAACACTTAAAATTAAATTTTAGGTACTTGAGTGTAGGCTACTTCAGTTACACTGAAAAACAATTTTGGTTTCATTTCATGTTTAAAATGGAATAAACATAGTGTATTTAAAGTGGGATAATATTGGAAGTATACGAACTAAATAGCTCTAATAGTATAATTTTTTAAGAGGAGCCTAGTTGCATTGATAACTGATTTAATTTTCTTTTACTGCATTATTGCATTTTTGTCATCCGATGAGGCATCTATTAGCTGGTTGGCCGGGATTACCCGGTCTTTTGCGTTATTGTGCATGACATTATACTGTAGTACTACGAAATGTGAATGCACTCGGCTACCATCAAGCCTTTGTGATTACATTATTTGAACGACTTTTTTGTGCTAATACATTGTAGGTAAATTTGTTCGTGTTTTATTGCAGTTCAAAGCAAATTCATCTCACTCTCTTATAATTGAGAACTTCAACGAAGTGCCTCAAAACCACAGAAAAACTTACCATTTCAATATCACTCAAAGGGTGGATAATTGTAATTACTGTTATTACATAATATGTCTTGGCCAGTAGACAGCAAATGAACCTCTCGGTCTTCGAGTCAATCTGCCACCTGCCCACCTGTCTACCGCATGTAGTGAGGGTTTCACACTCTCCCATGTAATTGCTAAACATCAAACAGGGAAGTTTTGAAAAGCAATTTTTGTAGTCGTTGATTTGACCCAACCACGAAGAAACCCATGTTTACCGCTTCAGCAGCAGGCGTTTACCGCTTCAGCAGCAGGCGTTCTTTCTACTCGAACACTGATCGGTATTGGGTACACAAGACATCGCTTCTGGCGGATATCCATATGTTTCATATTATAACTTGCTTGGTTGGCGGCTTTTGACTGTATTGCATTGTATTGCATTTAAGTGCACTGTAACTAGTGACTTTAAACAATATTTATTCATTTCTCCATTCAAGAAGAGAAGAAAATGTCAGTTTTAGCAGTTTTTCTTCCGATAGTCTTACCGTTATTGGTTTTTTATTTTTCGTCTTCCATACAATCTACAGCATAAAGCTGTTATTAACGCAAACACGAGCACTAAAACCACTACACAAACCCCAATAATAATACCATTGTTTATAAAATTGGTAGTAATTGAAGATGTAGTGGTAGTATCTACAGTCGTAGCACCTGCAAAAAAGATTACTTCAGTAGAAGTACTTGCAAATGCAAAAGATAAAAAAGCAAGAAACCAAACAGATTATTACAAAGAATTAAATTCAATCTTTTTTTTACTATTGAACCACTAAGCAATTTAATATTAAAAAAAAATCGGAAATAAACTTTTTAGATGCTGTGAGTGACCTCAAATTATATTGTCTTTGACAATGACCTAAAATGCAACGCCTCTCTCGTTACATGCCCAGTACGTTTCGACCAAAAAACAAGGGACATAATGTCGTAACTCAACCCAAGACCGGTGTTAAAGCCTTTTTGTTACCATACATACATGTCAATGCAACTATGATAATATAAGAAATAAATGTTGAACTGTTCAAAAAACTTCCTTGACCTGGAAACAGCAAAAGGACCCTTCAGTCTTCAAGACAAGCTGCCACCTACCCGTTCTGCTTACTACACGCGATGTAAACTTCAAAGTACCCCTTATTAAATTGCTAAACGTCAAGCAAGAAAACGCTATACTCAAAATTTTAGTCTTTTGCATGACCCGACCGGAAATCGAACCCGGGTCTAGCTTTTCATTAGCAGACGCTCTATCCACTCAATGACAGATCGGATTAGTACTCAACTAGCGCAATGAACGCTGCGTTTATCTCATTTGATGGTTGCTCATTGGACAGATTTGACTGCAAATAGAACTGTCACACACAGAGTGACGAGCACCTGAGCTTGTTAACTATCAATCTACTTGTTGAGTATCAAAAAAAAAAAAAAATGAAAGAATGTTCAAATGCCAAATAATAGCTCAAGCTCTTGAAATAATTTCGTAAATTGCCTAATTTTATATCTAAATAATAACAGGTCATTAACAATTTAATTCAAAAATTTATTAGAATTAAAAAAGTCGTTGTCATTCTACAAAAATTGTCATGCTGAACGGACGTGTTTTGCTGAAAAGCAGCGTTGCACGTTGACAAAGCATGCCTGTCGATAAAAGCAAAGCCTTACAAAGCGCTTCAGTTTCTGAAAACAAACGAATTGAGATTTGCACAGCTAAAGTTTTACGTGCAGTGAAAGACCAATTAAAACTTTAAACGAAGAGAACATGCAAAATTTAAAGAAAAAATATCACAAAGAAATTAATATTTTAAGGACCGAAATCACAGAGCTAACTGCGAGTCAGTCACTTCTTAGTGCTAAATATGATGAATTGCAAGTGAAATGCGAAGAACTACGAAGTGCTACTAACAAGCAAAGTTTTGAATTTGCTATACTGAAATTTAACTCGGCTGAACTCGAACAGAAAACAAAACCAGAAACCGCTAAAATTGATAAAATTGACCGGTACAGCAGCGGTTTAAATCTGAAATTTCACGACGTGCCAGAAGTACGCGATGAAGATGTATTTCAAATCGTGGTTAAATCTCTGTGAAAAGTTGGGTGTTGACATTCAAAAACATAATATTTCAACCGCCCGTATAATGCCCAAACGTTTCAGACGCGATTCTAATCATCTAGCAATCATCGCGATATTCATGAACCGAGATGTACGCAATAAATTGACAAGAATCGAATTACAGCAAAGAATATGGCTGAACAAAAATTCCCAGTCGCTGGAATGTCCAAACTTTATGTCAACGAAAATTTGACAAACGCTAGAAAGAAGCTGCTATGGATGACTAAGCAAAAAGCTAAAGAACTCCAACATGCGTACACATGGACTATGAACGGGGATAATCTACGTGCGAAAGGATGAAAACTCAGACTCAAAACTGATTATGAACAATAAGGAAACCAACCTTCTATAAACTGAGAGTGTCATATAATTGCTTCTTTTTATATATCTACAGTAGATTAAAGAATACTTGATAAATTTTCACTGAATGACAACAGTGATTGCCCAAGAGGCAATCTTGGTGTAGCTTATTGTTTGAAACGATTGTTTTTGATGATATACCACACGAGCTAAACGTAAGTGCAGGTTTAACTATATGTCATATCGAAATAATCAGCTGGTGTAAAAATCTTGATAAATTGGAAGAATTTTTACATAAATTTGCCAAAATGCCCGACATAATTTGTCTTAGTGAAACTAGGACAAACCAACACAATGTTGTGGGTGCAAATTTGCCTGGTTACTGTTATTACAGTAACAATTCTCCAACTGAAGCAGGTGGTTCCAAAGTGTATGTAATCAATTTCTTGAAATGTACTGAAAATTTGAACCTACGAATGAAACTGACAAAGTGCGAAGACGTTTGGGTTGAAATTTTACTTTCCTCCAAAATTTTGCTGGCCGTTGGCAGTGTGTATCGTCATCTATGGCAAAATTGTGAAACAGTTGAAAATGCATTTCACAGCAATATCCTGTCCTTGCAAGGAAAACAATACGTAATATTGGGTGATTTCAATATTAACCAAGGAGAGTTTAAAGTCGACTCTAAAACTGAAAGGTATGTCAACGGTATTTCAAGCTTTGGATGCGAGCAGCTCATTGCCTGTCCTACAAGAGTATTGTCAAACAAGGAGTCCATATTACATTAGATCATGTGTATTTTGATAACTGTACACTAAACAATGTGAACACCACGGCAGTAATCAAGCACGATATCTCAGACCACTCTCCTATGGTAATTGCATTTGAACTCGTGACTGATAGCAAAAATTTGCAAGACCGCTTGTTCAAAAATTTCCAAATCAAAATTAAGAAAATTTTTTGATTGATCTCGGCAAACAACTTAGATCCACTGCTACAGTACAGCAAAAGGACATTTCAGAACTGAGGGTTTCAGTCCCGTCGGGACATATACATCCCAAAGCACTGCTTCTTAGTACCAAGCTTAACTATTCGTGTAAAGGGTATTGTGATGGGACAATGCGGTATTTTACAGGTATAGCTGGCTTATATATTCATCTGCAATCATGTCTGCCATTGCAGTCACTTAGTGTTAGATGTCTGATTCTAGGAACGTGTAGGAAGAAAGCTAAGCTGGTAGGAAATTGTTCAATCTTTTGGAATTTTAGGACACCTATTGTCATTTATTTTTCCTTATGAAAAAAGATTACTTGTTAGGTATTCCTTATTAAATGATACAAGCGGAGACTTTTGAGTATGATATCTGTAATACTAAATATGTTGTTTGTGGGATGTTATCGTCCCAATGGTACTTGTGCCAAAAATGCAATGTCCTACTGTGCATGGGCTGTTTTTCAGCATACCACAGCTTAAGAGCGAGCATAGTTATAATATGACTAATTGTGAATCTTTATTGATCGAGCTCGGTGAAAATAATTCCCAAACAGTACTTGTTCTTCGATTTCAAATTACATGCATTTCTGCTGTTCAATCCCATTGGACAACTTAATCCCAAGAACAAATACCATTGGGATAACCATGTCCCAAAATCGAAAGAACAAAAATATAATAAAGACAGGATAAATCTATATAAAGCATTGATATAAACTCAATTTGAGTTGTTTTCAATAAAAACTAAACTTCCACGAGTGTTATCACAAATCGGTACTGAAAGGGTTAAAATCATGCTTAATTTAACCGACAAACACTTCCCAAAAGCACAATCTTCTGGAAGGCAGTACAGAATAGCAAAAAAACCATGGCTGACGAAGGGTATATTGAAGTCGATTACTACGCAAAATAAATTGTATGCTAAATATAAGCGATCTAAAAGCACCTCAAGTCACAACGTTTATAAAGAATGCAGGAAGAAGCTTACCAGCATAAAGAAAAAGCGAAAGCAATGTACTACCAAACCTTATTAGGAAACTGTGGCAACATAAGTGTCACATGGAAAACCATCAAGAATATACTGAACAAAAACGAAAGTAAAGATAACTCCCTACCTAATCAACTGAATATTAATTGACGCTTAATAAGCAATGCCTATAGCATGTGCAATGAGTTTAGCTGACACTTCTGCAGCATACAACAAGAAATGGCTCAGAAATCCCTTGTCCTGACTTCAGATATTTCGGACTCATTCTGCGCCAAACGAATTCAGATCTCAATATATTTTGAAACTGTAAGTGAAAATGAAGTGGAAGGGATAATATCAACGTTTAACCCTATATGTACCGGGCTATTTTTACACCCTATTTGTACCGGGGGAGGGGGGGGGCAAATTTGCCCCCTATCTAAAAACCGATTGGTAAGTGATAAAAGTAAGATTTTTTGCTAGTTGAAGCCATTTTTTGTTAAATTTTTAAAAATATGTATTTTGAGGTTCTGACGTCACGAAAACGATGATGACGTCATCAAAACCAGTAAATCCTTATAAGAGCATGTAAATTTGTCTAAATGTTGCTGAAAATTATTTTCAGTTGGGACTTTTGTTATTTTAAAGACACCTCTGATAAAGTCACCGCAGATGATGACGTCATCATGCATGGTAACGTCACATGGATGATGACGTCATCTCTAATATATTGTGTTGATTATTATTTTGTAATATTTTGTAATTGAGATATAGTATAATTCACAAATTTGTTGAATACTGCAGTATTATTTTCATTTTATCATTCAACAGTTGATGAAAATGAATATTTTGTTAATGAAAACGCAGTTTATTTTGAGAAACAGCAAAAAAAGCTATATTTTGAATTGTGACGTGTGTAAAGACGTAATGATAATGCAGTACCTTTATCAGTAAATAAAATATTTTATTCCAGCTGAAGACTAAGATTGAAAATGATTACGCAGTACAATGAATAGAATAAAAGCACTGATAAGCATGCATTGTGCTCAAAACTGCATGAAACTCCTTAGGTGCCTCTGACAAAGGCAAAAATGACGTCACTTCCGGTTGTCCGGTTGACCCCAAAGTTTCTGAAAATGTGTGTTATTAAATTTGGTTCAAAGTCAGGCTGCATGAAAGCAAAAATTTTTTTCGTTTACGAGCTATATTAAAATAACTGAGAGGGGGGCAAATCCCCCCCCCCCGGTACAAATAGGGTTAACCCAAACAAAGAGCAAGGCATAGATAATATTCCCATTAGATCTATCAAGTTAGCTCAAGCCTTTTTATGTCCATATTTGACAAGGATGATGAATAACTTCATTACAACTGGGCAATATCCTGATGTTTTAAAAACAGCAAGAGTTACCCCTATGTACAAGAAAGGATCTAAAACGAAACTAAGTAGCTACAGACCAATATCGATTTTATCCCCCTTTGTAACGCCGTTCTGTTTTCTTTTTTCTTTGTGAAGTTTCGAACCCTTGTTTTTTTGATTTGTTGTTTTACATTCAACGCCAAGGCTCATTATCTACTTTATCTCTTGATTCAAAAGAGCCAAAAACAAATTATGTAAAATTCGCAGACGTTGAAACTTGGCATATCCGGTTGTGCTGTAAGCACTTTTTTGTTTGTTCTTTAATGACGTAAGAAATTTTTGATCAATCGTTTTCAATCTCTGCGTTGTATGCAAATTTTGGAGTTTGCAAGCTGAGACTTTGCGGCGTCGACACACATTTTTAGTTTAGTGTCTGCAGAGAGCAGAGGCTTTTTTTGCTTTCCTTTAACAAAAGGGAGTAGTCGGTAGAAGGGGAAATCTCGGATTGAAGTTAAGGTATCGCTACCTATGTAGCATATTTAGAGGACACTCTACATTGTTAGTATTGAGTAGTCGCCCAAGGGCCCGTTGTTAAATCCTGGATATTATATAACCGGCTTGCTCCACCCCAAATATTTTCTTTTACACCCCCCCGTTAGAGCTAGTGTCAAAATTTGCAAGGTCTCAGCTTTCAAATCTACGTTGGATTACAAGCAAATTATCAGTTACAATTTACGTGCTACGTCTGCATCGAAAATTCATCGGTAAGTGAAATGTACGATATTTGTGTAAACTCTGTTTATTAGTTATGTTGATGAGATAATGAGTTATGTGCAAAGATTATTATTTTGTATTTGTTACAGCGTTATTGTTTTTTCTTGTTTTGCTATACTACACAACTTTTCAACTTTAATTAATTTTTTTTTTTTGTAAATTATTTCTTGTGTTTTTTAAGTTACTTAACGCTTGTTTTTCTAGAAACCGCTGACCACTGGCAATAAAGGACTATACTTTGGACCAAGTTGCGTGTTATGAATTCAATAAAAGCAGACGTAGATTAAGAACGAATCCGTAACACCCTTCAATGAAATTTTTGAAATAATTACCAAACAACGTCTGCTTAACTTTTGGAAGAAGCACAAAATTTTTGCTTAAACACAATTTGGCTTTAGAGAAAACTTTTTTGCTACTCTGGTTATTACTCGTTTTTGTAAATATCTTCTAAGTAAACCAGATTCAAACATGAATATATGCTCTATATTCATGGACTTGGCCAAAGTCTTGGATGCTGTTAATCATGACATTCTTTAAACAAACTAAATCAATATGGAATACGAATGCTAGCATTTGACCTAATTAAATCATATTGGCAACACAAAAAACAAATAGTACAAGTAAGAAACCATTCATCTTCAATTTCTGGTATTAGCGTAGGTGTACCACAAGATAGTGTGCTTTGACCAATATTCTTTTTGATTTATATAATTGATTTAACATACACTTCCGATTTGAAAGTTACTTTGTATGCAGATGACAGTGTCCTTTCTTTAGCTCATAAAAACATTGATTTCTAGCAAAAACGTTTAGATCAACACTTGCAAAAGGTAGACAAATAGTTAAAAAACAACCAGGTGTCAGTAAATGTTGACAAAACGAGATTTATTTTTTACTACAAGTAATAAGACCTTAGATATATTTATTAAAGAAACTAAGATAGAGCAAACAAAAAGCAATAAGTATCTTGGAGTCTTGCTTGACGATAAGCTGAAGTGTCATGAACATATCGACTACGTCGCAAATGAGCTCTCCGCGGCTAATGGAATTTTATGTAAACTCCCGAGGTATGCACTAATGTCAGTATACTATAGTCTTGCTTATTCTTATTTGCAGTATGCAATATTGTTTTAGGGAAATGCTACTACTAAATACCTTATAAAATTACATGGCCATCAATACCGCTTGGTTAAAATAATTTCTAACAGTTTTCGACTAAAAACGAGACTGAAATCTTTATTCCAACAACTAAATTTTGTCCAAGTTGATTCAGTCTTTAAAATGAAAGTTGCAAAATTTGTGGGGAAAATGCATAACAACTAAATTCCAAACATTGTTTTACCATGATTTAAAAAGCTTTCGGCATCACATTTTTACACCACTCGCAATGCTGTATCTGACAAATCCAAACACAGCATGTTAAAACCGATCAATCGATTCGAGTTACTGTACCAAAAATATGGAATGCATTACCTAGAAGAGTAATGGAAAAATACAATAATGTTCCGCTTTTTAAAAGCTGATCAAATTGAACTTTTTATTATAGCAAATTTATAGTTGATGATACGTTCGTTGAGTTTTGGTCTCGCCTTCATGCATTCACAAATAATACCACATTTTGTATGGTGCTCTGTAAACAATAGCTCTTTCATTGATTATTTTCTTCGTTATTATTACGTTTTTCACTCATTAGACCCAAATCGCTTTGTTCTCTTTTTGTGCGTGTGTAGGTGTAAAAAAATTTTTTATGCACGATGATCAAATTTATGTAAAAAAAAATTATTCTAGATGACAAACGAGTAGGTGCAGACTCGGCAACTTCTCGGTCTTGGACCCAACCCATCGTCTTTTGTGCCTACTCAGGTAACTGATGCATCTGCATAAAGTTATTTATGTTTTTGTAAATTGTGTGTGCTGTGTTGTGCGCCGTTTAGCGTCACTATAAACTAATTTGTCTCTCTCTCTCGCTCTCTCATTAACAATCAAAAAAGTTTCTATGCCAAGGCTATTATCTACGGCAGGTCTGAGTACAAATTGCTTTGGTCAGAAAACAGCGAAAAAATCTTGTCCATCTTCGAGTCAATCTATTACTTACCCGCCGGTTTTCCAAACACATTGCTTCACGCAGTCCCTTTTGAAGCAAAGCATTAAGCACGAAGCGGTGAATATTATTATTAATAGTCTTTTGTTTGACCCAACCAAGAATTTAATTCGAGTCCACCGTTAAATAAGCAGACAGTTTTTGGTGTTGGTGGTGTGAAGTGCAGTACAGCAGCATATTTTTTATTTATCCTTTTGTAATAAAGTGAATATGTATTCTCCTGCCAGTAGACAACGTCAGACTCTAACTTTTGAACAATCCACCCACTTTTCATTGCGATAACTCCTTAGTGTTTGGAGGAATCAACATTGGCTTATTAAGTATTTCCAGTGACCCTATATCTTTGCGGATTTCTTCAAAATTTGGTCTGCTGAATTTGCTGTTTGTTTGAAGCTGTAAAGCCAAGATAATCATTAAAAAGCGTCTTAATCTGAACAGCAACAACGTGACCAGGGTGCAAATTAAATTCTAATTATGCATTGCAATCCTGACTAATTCCCTTTTGGGGCACTAGATTAATCAAAAACTTACCACCAGCAAAAGTTGAAGCATCGTTTGCTGGAAATCCGACAATTTGGATTTGTATCTCTAAAGAGCATTTTTCATCTTAACGTCACAATTTAAACGGACACGATTGCTTAGTTATAAACGGGCAGATTAATAGTGACTACAATAGGACCGAACTCAAAAAGTGATTTGAAGCCAGTTCCAGAAATCCCGAATAATTTCGGTTTGTAAAATGTAGACGGTTATAGCTCGTACGCGGTTAAAATAAAAATCACGTGTTGCTGATAAGAAGTGACACAATAATAATAATAATACTTGTAAAACGATAATTCTATTGATCCTTGAAAAAAGTCGTCATTCAGTGGTTTCAAGCCTATTTTAATGACGCTCTGGGTTGCAGCACCTGAAAAGCTAACCTACAAGGCAAAGACGGATATCGAGCAGGCATTTTGTAAATCTTAAGCCTGAACTCGTTCCGAATCCAAACCGAGAGGCCAGGACCGACTTAACACTCTGCACCACTACTTAAATTAACACCCATTCATACGCTGAAGGAAAAATGAAGGCAAACGCCTGAATCAAACACGAGTTCAGCAATCAGTACATTAAACATTTTCGGTGGCTATATTCTACAAAACGTTCAAACAACTTTACAAAATTGAGCCGGTGTAGCAAACACATCTCACATGTTGGAGAAAAACGTGTTTAGGTGCCAACGACTTACGGTAGGGTATCTAAATCTGATATTATAATAAGCAGTAAACTCGATTCTTTTTGCCGTTGCAAGTTTCGCAAGTACATATGAATAGTCATGCTAACGAATGTTTTTCTGTCGGTGACTACAACGAAAGAGGTCAGTTTAATTGCAGTTATGCAAGAAATAAAATTTAAACATTTTGATTATTGCTGCAAAAAATAACTAAAAAAATAGTGATGATGATAATCATCTTGATGTTGACAAGTAAGAGGTTGAAATCTTTGAAGACAATGGACATTTTGACTAAAACATTCCTAAGATTTGAACCTTTTCATCAGGCTTTTCAGACAAGTACATTCTACAAATAATGCCAACCTTAAAAAACAAGAAAAAAACAAAAAAAAAACAAAAAATTGTTTGAGGATGGAATGGAATTTGATTGGATTATCTACATTTCCATAAATTGAAAGTGTTTTTACCACGAGCCATAAAAACAACTTGATGACGTTTGGTCAGAGTGGTTAAATATCAAAGCCAGTAAAACACTTGTTTTGGCCCCAACTAGCTGTTTGGCGATAAAGCTGTTCAGGATGTGTGAGTAAATCTTGATTGCCACCTCCTGAAGAACCTTACAGCGAAACAACAGAGTGTTGGGGCATAATTTTATGTCTGTTTGTAGAATGATCACTACGAATCGAAACAACTTAGATAACTGCTCTGTAACCCGATAATAATTTTTGAAATGATGAGTAGTGATTTAAACTTAACCTAATTTACGCGGCGTGGTAGGAATTTTTGTCCCCCTTTTTGTGTTTTTTTTTTTTTTTTTGAGTAAATAAAACCCTTCAGAAAAACGATTTTTACTTCAAATCAACTAAACTTTGAGTCAAAGTTCATTACAAATGAAATCTGAAAAATTGATGTTGCTAAGGTAACGAGAAGTTTTCCGATTTTTGAGGTTTTTCGGAGTCACTTTCCGAAATCTAACCATTTTTGGCTAAAACTTAACTTAAATGATGCCACAAGACGTTTTTGTGACGTAACTAGCTTGACTTGAGCATTTTCTGATTCGGTATCAAAAACACTTTTTATGGGGAGCCAAGTTTATAGTTACAATTGTGGTACTTTTTCTTGCATGTTTACGAATAAATGGTCACTATTGATTACATAGCCACTATTTATTAAATAGTCAATTTTAACAATAAGTAGGCATTATTTATTTTATAATCACTGTATATCAAATGTTCAAAGTCAAAAACCTGCAGCAGAATAATCCGTCACTATTGATTACATGGTCACTATTTATTACATAGCCAATTTTAATAATAAGTAAGCATTATTTATTTTATAATCACTGTTTATTAGATGGTCAAAGTCGAAAAAACTGCTGCAGAATAAACCGTAGCAACAATAGGTAGTCAAAAAATTGACGCGCAAAATAAACCTTAACAACAACAAATAGCAAAAACAGAATAGATAACTATGGCTGCTTAACTATCAACTCTTAAAGCACTCGTTGCCTGGAACTTTTAATAATTGGAAACATGGTGCGCATCAACGAACGGCCGAGAGCACCCCGTCACACTCCACTAACAATTATACAAAAGTCCCAGCATCGCATTTTTGCTACGGTTTAGTTTGGGGCAGTTTTTTTATGACCATTTATTTTTGCAACTGTTTGTTTTGCGCACAATTGTTTTTTGACTATTTATTTTTGCAACAATTTATTTTGCGTAAGGTTTTTTGACTTTGACTTTTTAATCAACACTGACTATATAATGAATAGTGACTATTTATTACTAAATAGTGACTGTAAAATAAATAATGACTATTTCATAAATAGTAACTATTTAGTCATAAACATGCAAGAAAAAGTAACGCAAACGTAGGTATACATTTAGCGTCCCATACTTTTTCTTAAAACATTTGGTGAACACCTAATGTTTTCATGATTTTTTGTTTTTGGAGTTGGGTAGGTGGTCAAAAATTCCAAACGCCTAAAATGCCTTGGTCAAATACCGTACTCCATTCAAAAAAGGGTTAGACTAACGTTGCCTACAAACGCACAGAAATGTTTGCAATTATAGACTTTGTAAAATGCAGCCCATTTTACGTTATTGCTTTAATTCTGATCTTTTTCTGAACCACAAATCTCTTGTTTTTGAACTGCAATTTCAGGATGATACGGGTGTTGACTTCTTGCATTAAACCATGAACTGCAAACACAAGTTTTTGACTCATTAACTGAGTTGAAATCGGCTTACGTCTATAACGAAGTTGAAAACCCCAACTTGTGACTGAGCCATCAGATTGAAATTTGATTGTAACAGATCCTCCGTGGGATTCATACGGTGCTGGAATGTACGTTCCACTGAATCTTCGAACTTCCATGTCGTTTTCTTCAATCTAGAAACAAAAAGCTCATTCATTGCCTTAAGTTTTTTGAGGATGCAAAAATGTTGCATGAGTGTATCGCAGTATCACATTTAAACCAGTTGTGTCTTTGATAGTGTGCCAATAATGAAATGCATCAAGATTAACATAATATTATTGAGACAATCTTTGTTTAGGAAAACTTAGAAAAAGATTTAATTTGTTCTTCCACTGCATTTCGAACATAATTTGAATGATGCCAGCTCTGATGTTTTTACATCACGTCTGTTGTTTTTGATGAAAATCTGATGCCTAAGTTGCTTTTAGAAGCAAATCTGATGTTTTGGGGTAGAATCTAACGGTAACTGCACGAACATCAGAAAATAATTGAATATTCGTTGGGCTCAAATAAAAAAGGTCGATCCTCAGACCAATTTTGTGTCGAATCATATATATTTCTGCTGGCATTTTGTTAAAAAAGTGCTGCATATTTGGTGGTTTTGATATTTTTTCTCTAAAAATGTGATGTTTTTTGAAGAGCCCTCGCTAAGCATCGTTAAACGTTTGTTTGGGACTGCTGCAGCAATTACGATCAATAAAGTTATCATTTTATGTGGGTTAATAAAATCCAAGTAAAATGTCTCGAATGGGCTTTACAATTTTATCTAAAATAAAAAATGAGTATATTATTTGGCAATGGATTATATAATCTGCGCGTCAATCAATTTATCATTGAAACCAAATTTATCACTGAAAATAAACAGCCATATGGAACGAAATTCATTAGACCTGGTCTAAACTTCTGGGCGTAAAATCGTGAGCGCACGATCGTATCTTTAGCTTAGTTTAACCAACTGCCAGCTTGCACGCTGATAAGGTGGTACGCTGGCTAATCGAATTTCTGCTTAAAATAAACTAAAAATGAGTTTCTACCCTCACAATTTTATGCAAATTATTAACTAGGTCTTCCAGCGAAGCAAAATACGAGTATTTAAATGCCTACTTACTCTACAGCAATATGATACCTCGCCTTTTGCTGAGCAAAATTCTTTCAAAAACTGTTCTTTGTTGTATTCCACCGTGGATTTTGGCATTTTTTTTATGGTGCACGTTATTTTCCTAGCTAGTTGAGCAAGATAAAAAAAAAAACACGTCGACATGCTTTCCTGATGTAAACAAGTTGAGATCATTTTAACTTTACGGCAGTTTTAAACCAGCCATAAAATATACAATGATTTTATCGAAAATCGTTAACTTTTATCGAAAATTCATTAAAGCTTTGCGATAATTCTGAGAAGAAAATAGCAACTTTACAATTATTGCTATTTCGCGTAGCATTACGATATGGAAGAGCGATTGAGAAAAATTTATCTCACGTTTATAACGATTGAGATTAACGATAGCAAAAATTCACCACGCCTGTAAAAATTTCGTTTACCTTTGTGCGTAGAGCAATAAAAAAAATTGCAACTTAGCGATTGCGAATAACAATAGTGATTAACTTACACAGAATGCAGCGCTGGAAACCATCGCGTTTTGTAGATAAAAAATATAAATAAACGACACTGAAATGCAACAATAACATGAAAAACAATTCAAGATAAATCTACAGCGTAACACTTACTATCAAATAGTCGAGACCTTCTTCTGTACCAAACAGTTCAAAATTGATTTGAATCCGACCACCAGGGTCACTTGAGATCAAATCCCATTGGCAGTTAAGATTGTTCTCATAATTTCCGGTTTCAGGAAAGGCAAGAATTTGGCTGGTCGTAGAGACGTACAAGCTATCCACACATTTACCTGAGAAACAAATACTTCAAGGTTTAACAAAGTATTGTTACAAATGCAAGAGTTTTTAATACATTTATGGTTGGCTGCTCAACTTAAAGACCATTTATATGATGGCTTCGCAACTTCGAGCGTTTAGTATAGCATACGTATCGTTTATTTGTTTGCATTCTTTTTAATGCAACTGCTAAATACTTTTACAAAATTAAAACTCAACAAAATTACCTTATTTTGTTAAAATTGTACATAAACGTCCCATTGATCAAAACTAAACTAACTACATTATTTAAACAACTGCACTTTTGCTAAAGTTAAACAACATTTATGAACTAAAAGTTTTAAAATTTTTGTACAAATTAAAAATGAAAACTCTGTCTAAATATTTTGAAACTTATTTTTAATTGGCTTCCCAATTTTATATTTTTTCAACAAGATTTGCTGCTAATGAAAACAGAAATAGAGCACAGTTAAGCGCGAAAATGATAATGATGACAATCATTTTGATGTTGACAAGTAAGAGGTTGAAAAGATTTGAAGACAATGGACATTTTGACTACAACATTCCTAAGATCTGAATCTTTTTATCAGGCTTTTCAGACAAGTACATTCTATAAATAATGCCAACCTTAAAAAAACAAGAAAAAAACAAAAAAAAACAAAAAATTGTTTGAGGATGGAATGGAATTTGATTGGATTATCTACATCTCCATGAATTGAAAGTGTTTTTACCGCGAGCCATAAAAACAACTGGATGACATTTGGTCAGAGTGATTGAATATCAAAGCCAGTAAAACACTTGTTTTGGCCCCAACAAACTGTTTGGCGATAAGGCTATTTAGGTTGTGTGAGTAAATCTTAATTGCCACCTCCTGAAGAACCTTACGGCGAAACAGCGGAGTGTTGGGGCATAATTTTATGTCTGTTTGTAGAATGATCACTATAAATTGAAACAACTTAAGACAACTGCTCAGTAACCTGATAATCATTTTTGATGATTTTTGTTTCAAATCAACTAAACTTTGAGTTAAAGTTTATTACAAATGAATTCTGAAAAATTGATGGTGCTAAAGTAGTGGAAAGTTTTCCAATTATTTTTGAGGCTTTTCGAAGTCACTTTCCGAAATCTAACCATTTTTGGATAATACTTAACTTAAATGACGTCACAAGACGTTTTTGTGATGTAACTGATATGACTTTGGCATTTTATGATTCGGTATCAAAAATTTTTTTTCTAGAAAGATTTGGTGAGCACCAACCCGCATGCTAAATTAACTGTTTCGATGAGTTTTGCTTTTGCAGTTGGATAGGGGGTCAAAAATTCCAAACGCCTAAAATGCCTTGGTCAAATACCGTACTCCATTCAAAAAAGGGTTAGACTAACGTTGCCTACAAACGCACAGAAATGTTTGCAATTATAGACTTTGTAAAATGCAGCCCATTTTACGTTATTGCTTTAATTCTGATCTTTTTCTGAACCACAAATCTCTTGTTTTTGAACTGCAATTTCAGGATGATACGGGTGTTGACTTCTTGCATTAAACCATGAACTGCAAACACAAGTTTTTGACTCATTAACTGAGTTGAAATTGGCTTACGTCTATAACGAAGTTGAAAACCCCAACTTGTGACTGAGCCATCAGATTGAAATTTGATTGTAACAGATCCTCCGTGGGATTCATACGGTGCTGGAATGTACGTTCCACTGAATCTTCGAACTTCCATGTCGTTTTCTTCAATCTAGAAACAGAAAACTTTTTCATTGTTTTGACTTCTATGAGCAAGATAAAAATGTTGCATGAGTGTGTCACAACATTACATTTAAATCAGGAATGTCTTCGATGGTATGCCAATAATGAACTGCACAAAGGTAAGCATCGCATAATACTAATGGGACAATATTTGTTCAGGAAAACTTAAAACAATAATCCAGAATTTTTCTTCAACTACATTTCGGACACAATTTGAATGATGCCAGCTCTGATGCTTTTGCATCAGATCTGATGTTTTTGACTTGCAATCTGATGTTTTTGACTTGCAATCTGATGTTTTTGACTTGCAATCTGATGTTTTTGACTTGCAATCTGATGTTTGATGTTTTTGATGAAAATCTGATGTAAGTTGCTCTCAGGAGCAAATCTGATGGTTTGGGTAAGAATCTGATGCTAACTGCGCAGTTTTAGAAAAATAGCTGGATATCTGAACCAAGGTCCTCAGCCCGATTTTGCCTCGAACCATGCATACTTCTATTGGAAATTTGTTGAAAAATTCCTGCAGATTTTGATGATGTAGTATTTTTTCTCTAAAAATCTGATGTTTTTTGAAGAGCCCTCGCTAGGATTCACTGCTGGATAATTTACGGTGACAAAACTTACAATTAACATAATTTACGTTGATTTAAAAACAAATTTCAACCAAATTTTTATGTTACATTACAGTATATCTACAGTATGGTTATATCGATTTTTAAATAAAGATCTTTAAAGAAGTTTGCTGGGAAACTTTGGTCTCGTTAACGTTCGTTCGTGACTCCTGCCATAATCAAGTTATCATTTTATGTGGGTTATTAAGGTCCAAGTCAGATGTCTCGAGGGGCTTCATAATTCTATCTAAAATAAAAAAATACGTTTTTTATTCGGCAATGTTTTTTATAATCTGCACGTCATCCAACTAAATTTATTACCGAAAATAAACAGCCATATGAAAAGGAATGCATTAGACCCGATCTATACTACTGGGCGTAAAATCGTAAGCGTACGTGCATAGTTTTAGCTTAGTTTAACCAACTGCCAGCTTGCACGCTAGTAAGATGATACGCCGGGCGTATCGAATTTTTGTTTAAAATAAACCAAAACTGCACTTCTGCGCTCAAGAATTTTTGCACAGTATGGACAGGGTTTTGTAGCAAAGCAGGGTAGCAAAAGAGTTAAAAGTCTACTTTTTCTAAAGCAATATCATACACCGCCTTTGCTGCACAAAACTCTTTTAAAAACTGTTCTTCTTTGTATTTTACTATGAGATTTGTCATTTTTATATGGTACACATTCTTTTCCCAGCTAGTTGAGCAAGATAAAAAAAACACGCCTACATGCTTTGCCGATGTAAACAACATGAAAACGAATTAATTTTAGAGCAATTTTGAACCAGCCGTAAATTATGCAATGATTTTATCGAAAATCGTTAACTTTTATCAAAAATTCTTGAAAGATTTGTGATAAATGAAAAGGAAATAGGAACTTTGAATATTTTTATTTCGCCAAACATAACGATTGGGAATAGCGATTGAGAAAAATTTGTCTTACGTTTATAGCGATTGAGATTAACGATAGCAAAAATTCACCACGCTTGTAAAAATTTCGTTTACCTTAGTGCGTAGAGCAATAAAAAAAATTGCAACTTAGCGATTGCGAATAACGATAGTGATTAACTTACACAGAATGCAGCGCTGGAAACCATCGTGTTTTGTAGATAAAAAAAATAAATAAACGACTATGAAATGCAACAATAACATGAAAAACATTTCAAGATAAATCTACAGCGTAACACTTACTATCAAGTAATCATGATATTCTTCTGTACCAAAGAGTTCAAAATTGATTTGAATCCGACCACCAGGGTCACTTGAGATCAAATCCCATTGACAGCTAAGATTGTTCTCATAATTTCCGGTTTCAGGAAAGGCAAGAATTTGGCTGGTGGTAGAGACGTACAAGCTGTCCACACATTTACCTGGGAAACAAATACTTCAAGGTTTAACAAAGTATTGCTACAAACGCAATATTTCTTTAATAGATTTATGGTTGGCTGCTCGACTTAAAGACCATTTCTATAATGGCTTCGCAACTTCCAGCGTATGTATCGCACTCATTTTGTTTACTTATTTATTTGTATTTGTTTTATGCATGTATTATTTTCACGTGAAATAAAGTTTGTGTCTGTTTGTTAGTTTGTTTGTTTGTTAAAACATTGACAATTCCAAAATCGTTCCAACGCGATACACTGCTTTAATCACAAACTGGATCACTACGGACAACCATAATTATCAAATTTATGCCGTGTGTGGTAGACAGATGGCAGCTTGACTTGATAATCAAAAGCTTCACTCGCTGTCTCTTGGCCAAGGCAATTACATATGTACAATTTGAAATCATTTTTATTACATTCAAGTTAAATCAAAATTTGTAAACTGTTTGAAAAAGCTTTGCTTAAAGTAATGGTAACAATTCTTTAATTTTGACCTACTTCTAAATTAAAAAATCAATTATTAATTTTTTGCTGCTTGCGACACATTTGGATTTATCTGCTGTGTAAATTTCAGAAAGCCACATTAAATTTTTGCACATTTTGAGACTGTGCTTGAATACTGCGTGGTACTTTTTGAACTCCAAATATCCTAATAGAACTGTCTGTTTCACCCATACGAAAGCATCACAAGAGAACTTTTCATTTAAATTTGAATTCTATTTTGAATTTCTATTTGAATAAGAAGTTTAACCCTGTAAGGCAAAACTGAGCATTCAGGTTTCTAAATTTGACTGCAAATAAAATTATAATTTGCTCTAATCTCTGAATCATTAGTTCTTCAGCTGAAAATGTTAGAAAGAACTACATAAGTCAAAATTTACAAAAAATTCCTGATTTAACTATTTAACCCCCCGTTCAGTACGTAAAACAAACGTATTACTCCTACCAATCACTTTGTTTGCGAGTGGAACGAATTTGGTCTTTCAAAAGACTAGGGATCACAGCTATATCTACCACTACTGTCTGGTTTCTTTATTTCCCTACTGTTCATTTCATTTTAGTTATGCTGCTATTTGTTTGCAATTATGCACACTTTATTTTGATGACATTAAAAAAACAAAAGCTAGTTGTACATGTAGTCTTTATCCTGCTGAGAACCACTAAATGTTTATTTCAGACCAAAATTTTTGAGAACATTTCCAGACTCTTAAAAACAGACAAGAAAACTGAGCGAATGAGAAATTTAATTCCGCATTGTAACAGCATTAGCGTTTGGTAATTGCACACTTAACGGATTAAAGTTATAGTAAAGCTTGAACATATCTTACTTTGTGCAGAAGTAACATCACAGAACTTTGTGAGGAAGAAGAGTACGTTAAGAAAGCAAGCAGTTCGGCAATGATTCTTCATCGTAATCTACAAATAGCGATTAGCAAATTATTTAATTAATGAAAAAGTTGAGTCATTTATGAAAAAACAGGCTGTATCCCAAAAAATTGCAACAAAAGGTTTTTGACTGATTTTGATAGTATTTCATTTACTACAAACACCACACAGTGGTAAAAAAAGGTATCTTCAAATGTCTGAGTCTGCAAAATGCGATAATTTGGATTCAAGCTTCGGCCTTGGACAGCAATTTTTTTCATTTTCATCTTCTATAAATGCTATCTTTGTTGTCAGGAAAATCACACTTACATAATAGAAACATAATTGTATTACAATGGTGATGTGATAATATTTAGATAAGATAATGCAGTATAATTGATTTGCATAGATCGACTGTCAAACTACAGTATTATTTGAATTGCAGTAGGACAAAGCGGCGAATGGCAAAAACCGCATAAAAACACGTGTCATTATTATTAATTTTGCAAAAGAGTAAAGTAGGGTATGGCAAAGATTGTACAAGTGTATATAATATTATGTTGCACTAATATCTTGGTAAAACTATTTAACGCGAGCTAATGCGACCATTAGTTTCATATTATTACGATCATCAGGCACAACAAGTCTTTTTTTAAAAACATACCAATGCATCAAGTGAATAAGTGTCAAAATTCCCTATCTAATGCAAATACCTTCACCATTTAACGTTGAAAAGTTGTATTTGACTGTAAGTGGTTAATTTAAGTTGTTTACATGAGATAAGGAATTTTGACACTTAATATTTTGACAAGAATATTGACCAGCAAACGTCAAAAACATCACAACTAAAGCAAACGTCAAAAACATCACAACTAAACTTAAACTTAATATTTACCCACACATTTTGTCTCGTTTTTGCGTCCTTGGATAAAACGCTTTCTGATGATCATCTCTGCTTGGTGGCTTCTAACAAGCAGCAAATTCAATGGACAAGAATTCAAAGAAATACAAAAAAGCATTGATTCACTGGAAAATCCAAAACAGGTGCAGATTCCTCCAAGTACGAGGTAGTCGATGGAATGAAAAGTGTGCAGATTGTCCAATAGTAAGCGTATGATGCTGCCCGGTTACAGGAGGATAAATATTATGCAATACAATATAATACAAAAAATTACCTCTGCTTTAGCATCGAGAACAACTTGTAGGTGCTGTGACTGGTTATTCTTGTACAATCTTGTACAATGTTGTAGAACTCCCTATCGTATTACAAGCAATACCTTATTACTAGCTCGAACTTGATTCCAAGTCCATTCAAGGAAAATTTAAAGACATGATGAAAAATGTATAGCCGATTCCATTGCAAAGACCATTGTATAAAGTTGTTAACATGAGGCTTGAAGAGTTCAAATTGGGCTTTAAGGACTTAAGTCAAGATAATAAACTTTTGCTCAAGTTGACTTGGTTCGGTTTCGCTCTTGTAATATTGTTTTAAGTACAAAGTATTAATAAATGTTGTTAATGCCCAGAATTTTCTCAGAAAGCCCAAAAGTAATTACAAAAAAAAAAACATCTGGGAAAGATTTTTGAATTTAGAGCATTGCAAATTGACATGCCAGTCCTTAAGAAATATCGCCGTTTAAGATAATAGCGAAATTCTTTCACTAATATTTTGTATTACAGAGACGTAAACTAGGGTGTTGCAGGCGCCCCGACCTTTATTGATTTTGCTGAACCATTTTTTGGTATTGCAGTTTGATCCGTAGATCATGAATACCAAGTTTCAAAAATTTTCATCAAGGTTTACCTCCCTCGATAGGCCAATTTTGAGGCCCACTTTTCCAAAAATTTGCACTTTTTTGCCCCTAGAGGGCGATATGGATAAGTTGGGTTGGTGAACATGTTTTTAAAAAATACCCCATGTTAGTCTCCATCTTTTAAAAAAACTTGAATGAAATTGAGTCATCCTATCCAGAGATATTGCTATTTTATTACAATTTTAATAAGCGTTGCTGCCACCAAGTGGTGAAAATTAAAGTTAATTAGATCAAATATTAGGCCTTTTGATGTTGAATTTCGGTATATTATTCATTTTGAAACTGTAGAAGTACATTTTAATGCAATGTCTAGTGAGTACCAAATACTGATTTATAGGTTTTTTAGTAAAATTTTGTACGTAATGCTTAGTTTTAAAAGATTCAAATTGTTTTTACAAAACATTTCGGTTGGATGGGGTTATTACAGCCTCTTGAAGAAAATTATTACCAACTATTTCAAAAGTTCTTTAATAGACAACTTATTTAGTTTTTGAAATGCGGGACAGAATCAATGGTAATTCATAAACTATGCTTCTTACTAGTCTAAACTAAGATAAATGAATGTTGCAATTGCACAGTATGGATTGATAAGTTTACATGCATTATGAGTACCCAAAATACTAATAACAAGCTGCAGCTTGCTCAGGTTGAATTTCAAACGAACTAAAACAAATATTTTCTTAAAGCTCGACTATGCTTTAGAACATCCACAACTATTGTATTGTACAATAATGTGGAGAGCCACGTATCCTGCTTGTATGCAAAAATTCTGTTCAAAATCAAAGTACAAGAGGCATTGTTGGTGCTCATTTCAGTGATTCAGTGAACCCATATTACTGACATTTTTACGTAGATTCTGCAAACTGATGGCTTCTTCAATTTTAATGTGATTGTTGATAGGAGTGATGCAGAGAATTAAACTCTGACTGCAGCAGTACAAAATGACGATTTTGCGAAGACAGTTCATTAATAAATTAAACCTGGAGTACATTATGGCACATTGCTTTTATTTTCAATCATTTACGCAGTGACTTCATTTTGTAGAGCAAAGTTTAAAGCAGGGTTGTTGCACTTTTTTGTCCCTTTTTTACTCTCTAACCTACTTTTTTTTTCAAAAACTTGATGGTCGTTTGAGACCGAAATCGATTTTATCTTTAAATAAATTAGCACTTTTTAAGAATTATTGACTGACTTTGGGAATGCACTCCATCGTTCAAATTTGAAGTTGCTAAATTTGTGCATTGTTTTTTATACAACAAAACTAAACATTTTTTTCACAATTGTTTTTGTGAAGCTATTGATCGTTATAGTCAAGCTATGGGGCAGTTGTGTGACTGCAGCAATTAACACATTCTGCGTTTCTGAACAAAATTAACAACAGATGTGTATTTAACATCAGGGAGTCAAGATTTGGAATTGAATTTCTGCAGATATTAAAGTATTTTTGTACGAAAAGTTCAAATTTTGTTACAAAAACTATCTCATGCAGTTTAATGTTTCTTTTCAGGTTACCGACAGTTCTCTATGTACATGTAAAGATCCAGTACATGCTCAGGACGGGCCGTAGACTTTGAAGTCTTCAAAATGTTGCGATTCTAAGACAAAGTAATTAAAATCTTCCGTGATACTGGCATGAATTTTCTCTCTGATGAAGAAAGTGGTTGCTTGACTTAATGACCATAAGGTTCTTAGCAACTTTTCTGTTGCCTTCTTAAAGAAATGCAGATTAATTTCTACTTTGCACTGTTACTAAGAAACGAAATAAATTTATGCAGTCTAGCCTGGTCTTGAAGGCCTGTCATATCTGGAATTTAACTGTAGAGCTTGTTTCTTAGCCCTGTAAGATGAGGAACTTTCGTTGGCATAAAGTGACTCCAAATGCTGACAGAAAGTTAAAGATCTGGTGCAGGATTTTGTAAGCTGGTGATGCTAAAAAGAACTTGAAAAAATTTTGTGTGTGGTTATGCCATGGCAAAGGATACTATCTACAGCCTGCGAGTGTGCAATGACTCCACAGTATAAGGGATCACGTTGGTTACTGATTTTCCTTACTTGCTACACAAGAAAGAAAACCTACAAAATTGTGTATTCCTTGTGGAAGACAATTTTTGAAAAATCCTTAACCTAAGAAAACGTCCTTTCCAATTTGTTTAATGTGGAGTTTCAGCATCGTTGATGAATAATTTTTGCCCCTTGAAATATATGAAGAATATAATGCTTTACCAGTCAAATCAGATGAGTTGAAAATCCAAAAACTTAGCTCAAATTGATGGATGATCGAAATCAAGTAACTCATGGTGACGAACTCTTAAACATTATAGGAATATTGTTACTTTCAATCAATATTAGATTACAATAGCGCTATACCTAGTATACCTGAAGAGTGACTAAATGCCTCAAAACAAACATGAAAATGTAATTTGGCAACTTTGCAGGGGACAGTATGCACCAATTTAACATTAAAATGCTTAATATTGTTACATTCAATTTTAATTTTCACCACGTGGTCACAGCAACACTTGTTAAAAGTGTAATAAAATAGCAATATCTCTGAATAAGATGACTCAACTTTATTCAATTTTTTTTTTAAGATGGAGACTAACATGTGGCATCTAACATAACAGTTTGTTATTAGTACTTCGGCCACTCATAATGCATGTAAACTTATCAATCCATACTGTGCAATTGCAACATTCATTTATCTTAGTTTAGTCTAGTAAGAAGCATAGTTTATGAATTACCATTGATTCTGTCCCGCATTTCAAAAACTAAATAAGTTGTCTATTAAAGAACTTTTGAAATAGTTGGTAATAATTTTCTTCAAGAGGCTGTAATAACCCCATTCAACCGAAATGTTTTGTAAAAACAATTTGAATCTTTTAAAACTAAGCATTACGTACAAAATTTTACTAAAAAACCTATAAATCAGTATTTGGTACTCACCAGACATTGCATTAAAATGTACTTCTACAGTTTCAAAATGAATAATATACCGAAATTCAACATCAAAAGGCCTAATATTTGATCTAATAACTTTAATTTTCACCACTTGGTGGCAGCAACGCTTATTAAAATTGTAATAAAATAGCAATATCTCTGGATAGGATGACTCAATTTCATTCAAGTTTTTTTAAAAGATGGAGACTAACATGGGGTATTTTTTAAAAACATGTTCACCAACCCAACTTATCCATATCGCCCTCTAGGGGCAAAAAAGTGCAAATTTTTGGAAAAGTGGGCCTCAAAATTGGCCTGGCGAGGGAGGTAAACCTTGATGAAAATTTTTGAAACTTGGTATTCATGATCTACGGATCAAACTGCAATACCAAAAAATGGTTCAGCTTAAACAAAGAAGTTTTTAATTTTTATGGGGCGCTTGCAACACCCTAATGTATACTAATTAGGTTGTATAATTTGAATTTAAGATACTTTGCCGCAAAATTAATGTTTTGCATTCCTTTAGAATTGAATGTCAAAACTTTCGGTTATTTTTGAATTGAGTAGTGTGAGAATTAAAAACACACAAAAAACATTAAACATTTTTATAATAAATCGAAAAAACGTTGTCTTCATTATCAAACAGGATTATTTTGCGGTTTGATAATGAAGACAACGTTTTTTCGATTTATTATAAAAATGTTTAATGTTCCTGCTCCTTGCGCAGCTTTTGTAAGCTTTAGCCAAAGTTTGATCCTTGTTATTTTTTGCATTACTGTAATAGTTACAAAAATAAAGTCTGTATAGCTCACTCTCAAGATGTGGCATATGTTTGTCATTGGCTAGATTTAGAACGGCAGACGATTTATAGTCTGTCATTTAATATTCTTCACTACAATCACGATAAAGAAGAAACAAGCAATCCTCACCACCAAAAGCTGATTTGAGCGTTGATTTGAAGCCTCAAATTCCGGTCTTTTGGAATGCGAGATATTCAATGACTTCGCTGCTGCAGAAGCCGCTAACTTTGATTATTTGATCACTTTATTTGAAATATTCTTATTCAACCGATCACTGGTCAAGTTAATACAGCGTCTAAAATGAGAGACTCAGATTCGATTCGAAAATCAGTTCAGTTCAGTTTAGTTCAGTTTATTTTTGCAAACAAAAACATAAAATAATAATTAGAAGAAAAATTAATTTACTATTCGCCGCAGGTTTTATGAGAAGTCCAAATGATGACCTAAGAATACCAATAAGGGTAGAGGTGATTCATGAAATCTACAAGGACAAACGCAAATACAAAAAAAACAAATTAAAAAAAACAAGAAAATCACACAAAAAACAAACATGAAAATCCTATAAAATCCGGCTTACAGCAAACCAAATATTACAAATATTGGTGTTCAGAACTTCACCGCTGGGCGTTCAACGTAATTGGGACAGTGTGAAGCATTCTTCGTAAGTAGTAGACACGTCGGCAGGTGGCAGCTTGACTCGAAATACAAAAAGTCTCTCCGCTGCCTCTTGGATGAGGCAATATCATTAGTTACTAGGTAAATAGAGATGTAGATACAAATAAAATAATCAAGTTACCAAACTGGTGATGTTCTAAGAAACATAGAAGCTAACCAATGATTTGAAAGATAATACAAAACAAATGTAAAAAACTCACAAAAAAACTCACCTAAATTTTTGATTTAAAAGATAAGCAAAATTACCAAAAACTTCTTGCAAAATGAATGGTACAAAGTCTGATCTCGATTTAGAAATCACCAACAGTGTAGCATCACTAATCTAATTATTAATTCATTTTAGTTGCAGGAGGACTCATAAAGCAGCTGATGGACCACAAGACAGAATTTATCTCGCTCACATTGATGACCAGAATTTTTCAAGAGGCGCTACCAAACGAAATACTCGCAAAAGGCAAGAGGATATTTTTATCCGCGCATCTGAAACTCTGAGATCTCGGTAACGTCATTTTTTATCGCTAAGTTGCTTGGATTGATTGCGAGATATAATTGGAGTAAAAAACGTCACATTTTCGTTACCATCTTAACAAAGATTTTGAAGCACTCTTTAAGCGTACGAGAAATTTTTTTGGTCAGAAATTTAATGGCAAAATGCTGAAAACTCTAACTAAAGCAATTTTTTGCTAAAAATCGCTTAAAATGGTCCCCAAGTTTACTATTAGACTGCTAAGAAGAAAGCAAATTGCACTGAGAACCTTTCGTCATATCGAGTGATAAAAAAATATTGAGTAGCGCCAGTTGACAAAAATAGCAATACACTCTTTTTATAAGAACAATTTTTAAAGAACATGAAACTCATTTTTGCTCAAAATTCAAGAACAAATTAAAAATATTGCTAGCCTTGGCGACAAATAAACCAAAAGCAAACAAAAAAAATTCAAATCAAAGAACAGAAACTAAATTTTGTGCTGATTCAAAACTGTACGTTTTAGTGATGTTATTGTGGTTGCGAGCAAAATTGCAACTATTCCTAAAATATAGAGCGCTGCTTCAGAATTTTTTTTGGTAGAAAGTTGAACGACCGCCAAAAAAATTGTACGGTGCTTCAAAAGCAGGAAGAAATCCTTTATTCAGACCGACAGAGCATTAGAAATTAAACACTGTAACAAACACGGTCGCTAAAATTGACATCAATGCTTTCAAAATTTATGAAAAAGTCAAGAACAAATGAGGCTAAAAACCGGCAAAAAATTACAAACAGCCAGTCTCAACTCTAGATTTACCGGTTCTAAAAAGCAGTGTACTTCGACTTGTTCACTTTTGAAAACTTTTGAAACCTAGTGTTGCTGCATTAAAGTACAAGTATACCCTCCAACAACTTTAAAAGCGCTTCACGTCATTTAAAAAATTGT
This sequence comes from Trididemnum nubilum, assembly GCA_963965965.1. Taxonomy (NCBI): domain Eukaryota; kingdom Metazoa; phylum Chordata; class Ascidiacea; order Aplousobranchia; family Didemnidae; genus Trididemnum; species Trididemnum nubilum. The sequence goes on along the minus strand of OZ014485.1, from coordinate 5,357,634 downwards.
GGTATGGTAAAAGTTTTTTTTTTTTTTTACAGTGACCCAAAAATATTATTAAACTCTGTCGTTCATTGACCAATTATTATCAACGGAAGATTTTGCAAGCTTAGAATATTAAAGCATGGCCCATAGTATCTTTTTCCATAATAATTGCAGTACATACCGTCATACATACACAGTACGCTTGAAAGCCTTATTTTGAAATGGAAATGCGTCTGACCTCACAATGAGGTATTTATTACGTACTAACATCTCGCAAAGAAAGTCGAGCAAGCATTTTTAATGCATGTTGGGCGAGACAGTTGGGAAATAGTATTTTGTCTACGATGTGTTTTGCTGGTTAACGCCTTTTAGCGAGCGAAAATGTCCTTTCCGAGCTCGCTAACTTGTTTGTCATGTTGGCCCTGGTCTGTTAAAAAATTGATCACAGTTGGTTGTCGAATCAAGCTGCTACCTGTCTACCAAACACGTAAAAGGTTTCGCACCCTTAATGTTGAACTAGCAGGCTGTAGACCAACACGAGCAAGTACGCAGAAATCTTAAGGGGGCAGTGCAAAATTACGTAAGTCTATGCCTATCATGGTGGATCTTAATTAGGGGTAAAAATAAAGCAGTATTTTCTTTAGCTCTCTGCTTACGAATTGGGTCCTTTTCAACAAAAACACTCATTGGGAAGTTTAGCACATTTTGATTATTGTTTAGGGTTGGTACAGAGGGGTTAGTTTTGACACAAGTTGCAAAATTTTTAATGAACTGCATATACCGTAGTATGCTAACATGCTATCAACTACAATGATAGTTGGTATAAATGTGTCAAATAAGCAATGAGTACCAAATATATAATAACATTACACTTGGTTCATGTTGCAATTGTTTCAATTTGCTTTCAGGAGCAACTTGCTGGGTAAAAGCTGCTGTAATTCTGACGAATACAATACTCCAATTCTCAATGTTTGTATTGTTGGGTTAGCGTTATTATTCTAGCATCTGGGTTGGCACTTCGCTGATCAGAAACTACCTGCGGTAGAAATTGTAGCTATTCTTCATTTTTGGTTAAGAGTTTATTTAATGGTTGTATAAGAGCAACTCCGTACTCAGCATTGTTATTAGAAACTTTTTAGATTTTTGACAAGAAACTTCGCAGTTCGAAAGCTTTCTATTTTTGACCAGAATTTGGGATCTGCGTGGAGAAACTTAGAATCAAGTTGAAGTATTTCAAAAATGTATTTGCTTTGGTAATCACAAAATCTTGAAACTATTTATCTTTTGCAAAACTAAGTGGATGTTGAGGCCTTTTTAAAGACTCTTGTTCATCATCTTCATCTTGAAGCTTGGCAACAATGCGCTGCTTTGTTTTAACAGAAATAGCATCATCAAAAAAGCTAAGAGCAACTAGCTCTTCAGACAAATACCATATATGTTGATAGCAAAGATAAGCGGATCATAACTAAGGCTTCTAGCGGGTGTAAGGATATACAGTATTGTCCTGCTCTTGGTTGCTTAGGTAAATAATTTTCCCTCATACCTTGGCAGAGTATCATCAGCATTGCTTTCATTCTCACTGCTGCTGAAAGATGCTAGGATAACATTTTTTGAAGTTGCTTTAGTATGACATTGTAGGCATAACATGGCACCCTGGAAGGCATAGTATGGCATACAGTAGGCACAACAGGCATAGTAGGCCAAAGTGGGCACCGTAGTTTAGTAGGCATAGTATGACATATAGTTGGCTTATTATGGCACAGTAGGCATAGAATAACATAGCTCGGCAATTATACCTACAAGGCATAGCTTTTCCATGAACTATCACCATAACGAGGTGAAAAAGTCTATGTGCCTCAATGACCTGCAGAGCTGTACTGGCTGGAGATTCAATTCTCCTGATAGGGTTACCCATGCCAGATAGGTCTGATGGTAGAAGCGAGACGAAGTATAGTTCAAATCGAAATAGTTGGAAAACTTAAAACCTGGGTTGGTTATGCCCATCAGCTGTGGTAAGCATATAATTTAGGAGAAGGGCAACTCTGATATAAAATCTCTCCGCAGTTAGATTAAACTGCAAAGCAAATCATGATGAGCACAAATAATGAAAATTACGTGAACGACGTTAATGGGGCCACCTTCACAAGTGGAACTTCGTCCGGCAGGGGAGCGCCAGGGACTCCCAGGTCGCATTCAGCGAAACCCCTATGGCGTTCGAGTCTTAGGCAGAGGGGCTCGTTCGAAAAATAAGCGACAATCTCCACCAGCCAGCCCTAGTGGCAGCTCCACCAATGTGCCCGCTACACGTTTGGAGAGGCGAATGGAGGCAGAGCAGAGTATTCGTACTCGAGATAATGTCGCACACTCACGGGTCAACCATCACCAACTGCTGTTGGGCAATTGGAATATCCTCACCATCACAGGAAAAGAGCTAGAATTGGTTGAGGAAGCAAAGCGGTATCATCTCGATATTATCGGAGTTTCTTCAACCAAACGACGTGGCTCTAGAACTGTGGATCTGGATGGCGGATGGAAACTCTGCTATTCTGGTGCTGATCCTAGTATGTCGGCACAAGCGGGTGTGGGGATTCTCACAAGCTCCCGTTTGTCAGATTGTGTGTCAGATTGGATTCCTTTGGGATCACGGGTCTGTATGTTGAAGCTCAAGGTATTGGATCGGTCATTGCGCCTATTGCAGGTATATGCCCCCAATGCCACGAGTGAATATCAGACTTTTGTGGATGAAGTAAATGATGCTCTTCTACGAGTATCAGCTACTCAATCTACAGTCCTTTTGGGGGATACGCACATTTTGAAACAGACACAGATACGTGGAAGGGTGTGATCGGAAAACATGGAGTCACTGGACTGAATGAGAACGGAAGGTATTTATTGAAGCTCTGTTGTAGCAACGGACTCCGCATCATGAATACCTTTTTCCAGCACAGAGAGGTTCACAAGTATACATGGTATCGACCTAGTATGGATCAAAAATCTTTGGTAGATTTAGTTTCGTCAGATTTGTTTTCTGATGTGCTGGACGTTCGAGTGAAGCGAGGTGCTGAATTGTCAACTGATCACCATTTAATAGTATGTTCCTTACGACTTTCGAAACCTTGGCCAAACAAGAGATCCAACAGGTCGTCTTTGATCTACCGGATCAAATAGGAGGCTTTGGAGGACAAAGAAATAAGAAAACAGTTTGCATCCAATATATCATCTAAGTTCAGACAACTTCCTGATGTATCCGAGGACATCGAGAGGGAATGGCTGCTGTTCAGATCAGCAATCATTCATCAGCTGCTGAAAGTTGTGGGCGAAAACGGCTTAGAGTGGCGGGCGATAGTGAGAAAAGAACACCTTGGTGGAACCAAGAGGTTAAAGAAGCTATTCGAGCAAAGAAAGATGTGTTCAAGGCCTGGCTACAGGACAGATCGTCATCTGATTTGCAATCCCGGTACACTGAGGCGCGAAAAGCGGCAACTTCGGCAGTAAAGAAATCCAAGAAGTCATGGGAAGAGTTTGGTCGTCGGTTGGATTCCAACTATTTTTCGGCAAACAAAGTATTTTGGCAGACCATCCGCCGTTTACGTGGCAAAAGATCGAGTATCACGTACTCCATCAAGGATTCTGACGGTAACATTCTAACGGATGAGAATGAAATCCTTTCACGATGGAGAGAATACTTTGAAGATCTTTTGAATCCTGTAAAGGCATCGACTCGTGACACACACGAAGTGACACATCTAGGGGAGGACGAAGTTTTCACTGCAGCAGAAGTGGCAACTGCAATTAAAGGGATAAAATCTGGAAAAGCTGCAGGTAAAGATGAAATCAGACCCGAGATGTGGAAAGGGCTGGCTGGAGAAGGAATTCTTTGGTCAACGCGAGTGTGTCAAGTTGCGTGGAAGCTTGGCAAAACTCCCAGAGATTGGCAAACAGGTGTGATTATTCCGATATGCATGAAAGGAGATCGCAAGCAATGTACAAACTACAGGAGGATATCACTCCTTAGTTTGCCAGGAAAAGTATATGCCAAATGCCTTGAAAGGAAATGCCGAGAAATAGTGGAATCAAAACTGGAAGATGGTCAGTGCGGTTTTCGTCCGGGTCGCAGCACCACGGACCAAATCTTCACTCTGAAGCAAATCTTCGAGAAATCTTGGGAGTATGGCAAAGATCTCTTTGCATGCTTTGTCGATCTTGAAAAAGCATATGACCGAGTTGCTCGGCATAAACTTTGGAAGGTTTTGCAGGAGTATGGCGTTGATGGTCAATTGTTACGCGCTATTGAGTCATTCTACTGCAGACCGGAGGTTTGTGTTCGGGTAAATGGCAAGCAATCAAAGCCGTTCCATGTGTGTGTTGGACTCCGGCAAGGGTGCGTTTTGTCACCTCTCCTTTTCATTGTTTACATGAATTGGATCGACAAATACAGGCAAGCTGATGAGTGTGCCACGATTGGAAATTGAAAAATTAGTCGTCTGCTATTAGCAGATGATTTGGTTCTGCTTTCTTCCACAGAATCTGGCCTCCAGCGCGCATTAAGTAGCTTTGCAGATGCATGCAACACCGCCGGAATGAAAATAAGCACGGCCAAAACTGAGGTACTTCCCATGACTTCTTTCAAAAAACCCTGATCAGTGCGTATTACAAGTGAAGGGAGCGACACTAAAGCAGGTAGAGAAGTTCAGGTATCTTGGGGTTGCATTTACGAGTGACGGAATGCAAGACGAAGAACTGAATACCCAAATAGGCAAGGCTAGTGCAGTAATGCGAGCTTTGCACTACTCGGTTGTCATGAAACGAGAATTGTCAAAAAAGGCAAAACTCTCAATTTTCAAAGCAGTTTTTGTCCCCATTCTCACTTATGGTCATGAATCTTGGGTAATGACCGAAAGAATGCGATCACAAGTGCAAGCGTCCGAAATGAGGTTTTTACGAAGAATCGAAGGTGTTACACTGTTTAACAAGGTGCGTAGCTCTGAAATTCGAAAATCTCTCAACATCGAGCTGTTACTTCTCCGAATTGAAAGATCTCAGCTTAGATGGTTTGGCCATGTAAGCAGAATGCCTCAGGAAAGACTCCCCAAACAAGCTTTACATGCCAAAGCAAATGGGAGAAGACCAGTCGGACGACCTAGAACTAGATGGACCGATTACATTGAGGATCTTGGATGGAATTGCTTGGGACTTCGCCCAAGCGAAATGATGGAGGTGATGGAAGACCGTGAGGTGTGGCGGCTCAATCTTGAGCTACTGCCCCCGCAGCCCTCACGGAAAAGCGGGCAATGAAGAAAGAAGAAGAAGAAGTTTTTTATTCGTCTCTCTAGCTTCAGCTTTTCGCTTTTGTTTGTTCCGATCCTCCACATGGCAGCCAGTGTTTTATCCACAGATCCGGTATAACCACGATGTCCCTTTCTTTGTTCAAAGAGAAAAGAACTAAACCTATATAATCTCCAAAATACTCCAATTATCAACGATTGTTGACTTGTAAGCTCAACTTTCTTGAAACTCTGGGAAAACTTGCAAAGCTGCTGAGTGCTAGTATGAGAGAAAAATCTTGCGCAAATGCGCATCTACTATAACAAAAAAGGGATCATGGGGAATTAGCAAGGTCACCTAATTTGGTGCATAGTTGAAACTTTGCATTAGAATCATATTAATGCCCTTCCACCAGCTGTAAACCCACTGCTTGTAATGAAACAGAATAAAAATATTTGAATTTGCTTGTACCACCTCCAAACATTAATCAAATAATTTAAAACTTCACATGGTTTGTGTTTTTAGTTTATGGATCCATTTCGTAGGCGGAGAGGACAACTTTTCAAACTTTTGAAAATAAGGGCCACCCTAATGCCTACTTTTCGTATATAGTCAATGCAGCCCCGCAACTTAAAAGTTGCTTAGGAAGGCAACATTTTTTAAGGAAAATCATTTAATTGAGACGTATTTGCTTCATATTCATGTGTTAAATAGCACAGTGTTGAGTTGAGTTGCAACATAATTTCTGAGAAGTAGACGAAAATGATGTAACAGCATGATGTTCTTGGGAGAGAAATGTAAGCTACCGCAGCGTGAACTGCAGCAAGGCCCAAAAATATTAAAAAATAGAAGGGCTTTGATCTACCAAAACAAAGCACAGCAAGATTTCGGTATTAATCTTATCAATCTTGAGACAACCAAAAGAGCACGTAAAACTCACTCAATAATACCAAAGCTAGAAATTTTTGTTCTTATTTATGAACGCTACGAAGCGATCCTGAAAAGAATTTAATGAAACGCGTCCAATTCTTGTGTAACAAATAATTGCACCACATAATTTTTGCGTCTACGCAGTCCGCAGGCTACAGATGTAGTGATTAGCTGAATGAAATTAATGACTCAATAGGTGATTGGCCGTCTTGTTGGATTCGTATCAGCATGCTATTTTGATTTTGTATTGCAATTCTCACAGATTCTGTTAGATGTTATGACACAGGCTGTAATGGTTTTCAATATTTAGCTTACTGTAATTTGAATAATTGAGCTCTGGCGCCAAACTTCACATAACTGAAAATGGCTAACTTAACAAAATTGCTGTTTATATTCGATAAGTTCTCAATTATTCCAGCATTGTTTGGTGTGTTACATTTTTACGTGACTTCTGTCTTAAAGCTACTAGCGTGGAAATACAGAAAAGTGCCTCCAGAATGCTATAGGACGAACTGGTCTGTCGGACGAATAGATCAATTCTAGACAAATGGCTCGCAGAACAATTGGGTCCCAGTACAAATGGTTGCCGGAAAAACGGGTCCAGGACAAATGGGTGTCCACAACTAGGTCTCTGGCAAAGGGGTCCATCAATGTACTTTCAACAACTAAACACTTTCACTGATAGGGACGAGATATCTAGTCGCTTGTTTTGTTTTTCGTGTGCTAAAGAAGGGAAATCTCCTCCTTCAGCCAAGTTCAAATGCAAAGACTTCAGCGCTTCGTAAATGCTTCTATCTTGGAAAAGGAATGAAAAAATTACAATTGTGTGACATAGCTTTTGACAAGTTGTTTTCGAAACCCTTTTGAATTATTTGATTGATTGTATTACTGATTACAAAGAGGCTTAATTGAAATTTTTTGAATTTTATTGAAATTTTACTATTTTTAATTGCTGAATTTGCAGCTTTTCATGAATTTTTGCTGGCTGTGTCCATTTATTGTATCTGTCTTCATTTTTTTCAATTTTTTTTTACTTTTATTACGGTGCTCGAGATAACTAGTCGATCAGCTTGGTTGAATGCGACAACTTCTGCGGAGCGCGAAAATCTCTACTGCTATTGCTACAGCGCTCAGTGTAAAAAAACTATCAAAGTGAAAGTGTTAAAAGTGTTTGAGATTTTTGAGTCTGGCAATATACATTGATTAACTCATTTGGAAATACAAAAACAAAAAGATGAAAAACGAGTACTTACAATACCCTGGCGACAGGCAAAAATTTTTATCATAAGTTTTGTAGTAAATGACGCAAAAGAGATTTCGAAGAATTGTGATTGTACGAGTTTTCATTTTACTTGCTACAACTCTCTGCTGTGCTTTTACTGTTTTATAAGTTTCCGAAAAGTTTGTTTAAAGTTTAACGACAAAAACAGCAAAACAATTTAAGAGATAAATCTTCAACCCATTTATAGCAGAAACGATCAAATACCCTGAATATCGAATTATTTAAAGTTGTGCTGTTCATGTAACAACACATTGGTATCTCACCATCAGTGGTTATTTTCCATGGACCCATTAAATGCAATTATTTTATGAAAATTTAACAGATAATGCTATTCGTGCTTTTTCTAAGAATAGTGCGATCTACTGCAAAGCGTACATACCAATAGAAAAATCGCGTTCGCAATTTTAAACCCGTTTGTTCGGGACCCATTTGTCTGGAACCCATTTGCCCGAAAATCACCACCAGAAAGGCCGCTGCTTAAAAAGAACTTAACAAAGTCTTATCCTACTAACAGGATTCGAATGTACAGCTTATGGACTGCATGCCGATACAGGGAGTCCTTGACTTACGACGTTGATCCGTTCTTGAGACGCGGTGTAACCCGAATTTCAGTGTAATTCGGAACATTATACATAAATTACTCTATACATATCATATACACACTGAAGCTTAGTCATTATTCGTTCATAATCGTAATAGTTCGCAATTGTTCACGTCATTTACGATACAAATGATGAAAACCAATGAGCCGAAAGCACTGCATTTCTTGATCACAATGATCCAGTACTGCTTCGATATATAAGATCCTTACTGTTCACTGCTCTACCAGACAAGCAAAGCTAAAATATGCTGGCCATTAAACGCTAAACACATCACACTGTAAAATAATATTACCGGCAATTGTTTTTGCTGAGCAAATTTTTTTTTTTTTGAAATAGCGCAGCTGAACATCAACGCACAGATATCTACAAAAATACAAAATTTAACTACGACAATCTACTGAAAATGTTGCTTCTATATATTTGCACACGGCCGGTACTCTAATTATTTTGAAGTCTGTTGGTGTATTGAAGCACTGTTTATAAAGTGACCAATGGCCACTGTTGAACCAAATAGATGACAAAATGCAAATAATTGCATTGTTTAAGCCTGAAGTTGATTTAATCACAAACCAACTAAAGCAAGTAATTATTTAAGTCAACAATTGGAAATCTAATTTTGAACAAACTAAATAAAATAAATTCAATACCCGCACAGTGTAGGCGCACATTGAAAATTTCCTGTTGGAATTTCCTGTTATCTTACATTATTTGCATTTTAAGCGGCATAGCATATTTTTGAGACCCTCAACGTGGCTGCTTGTCTTTAGTGTTGAAAGGCGTATTTGCAAACCCCCTCTTTTTTAAAGTAACATAGTTTATTACGTCGCATAACCAATATCTATTATTTTTTACGCATCGAGTAGAATGTAAGTCAACAAGCTTACCCTCTTATCGCTTGCATAACAAGCATCGGAGCCGGAGTGTGACGGTTTAATTTTTGGTGCAGCTAGTTAAGCAAATAGCTACACAATGAGGCAATCTCAACTTACATATACAGTATTTTATTCTAGAAAATAGAAGACATAAACTAACAAGTTGGATTTCCTTCGGTTTTCAAAAAAAATGAATGCGGATTGGATACGAACCCATGCCCGGAACCCCCAGAAACATTTTACGGGTTTCGAAGTCGCGACAGTCCTTCAAGGCACGACAACTCCAAATTTCAACCGCAGTATTTTTTCTGAAATTCGATGGCTGATACCGTTGGTTATTTTTTTGGATTCTTTTTTCTTGATTGATATGTGGAAGTTCAGATCGTCTCATTGCTTGGATGTTTGCTTGACTGGTTGAACTGAGAATAGAACAGCTTCACTCCGGTTTCGATGCTCGTTATACAAAACGAAAGCTTGTTGACCTTAATTCTGCTGTATATTCGACGCGTGATTATTATGCATCAACATAATTGCAGTGTTGCTTGGAAGCTTGCAGATGCCAATCAAAACGACGTAGGCACGATGAATAGTTTAACCTTTATTTTAACAACAAGAGGTTGTAACAGTGATCTTGCTGTAAGGTATGCAGTATTTCACGATACTTACAGCCAAACTGCATGGTGTTGGCTTATTTTTATGAGCAATGAATTCTACCAAACCTGATTTCAACACCTTTTTTACTGGACATGTCGTTGCTCTGCTGTGTTTATGCTGACAGTAGTTATTGTTTATGTCGTTTGCTTTTGCTGTAGTTTATGTCTATACTGTATTTTCGCTTTGCATGAGCTCGTCACTTTACATATTAACAGTTAACAAATTTACAGCGGATAATCTTGATATTAAACATCTTGCCTCATCTCTATCAAGTCATCAATTCGTTGCATGTTTCCTTGGTCAGTTTGTGTTATTTTATTGTACTTAGACTATAAATTTTAACCCCCTGAAGGGCTGTTGATGCATGATAAATTGTGGTGTTCAGTAACTAGTTGATAGTTTAACATTTATATTTTTGAATTCTCACGTCAGCATTTGAGATACGATGACAAAGTGTGCTCAATAAATAAATCATGAAATTCCGCAATAAAAATTATGCTTTTTGCTACAGCTGATTAAAACAAAACGGAGTTCATAAGCCCATAATAAAGACGTTTAGGGACAGAACTTTAACCGAGCTGCGAACTCGAACTTGGACTTGAACTTCAAAAATCGGTAAACTTGAACTGGAATAAAACTGTTGGAGTTCATCAAAAACATTTATAAGCGTAAAAAATTGTCGGAAAGAATTATGTTTTGCTCATTAAACCGTGTAAAGTGATTGATTGATGACTTTGCATTTTTGACAGCCTGAGGTTCAAACTTGAAGTTGGACTAGCGAAAATAGGCTGAACTTGAACTCGAACTCGAAAAAATAAAATTAAATTAGAGAACTCAAACTTTTGAGACTTAAACTTGAATAAAAAGCAATTGAGTTTGCTGTCTTGATATAATATTATACTCTGTCTTTTTTCACTTTAGCTATTTTTTTCTCAAACTTTCCCTACTCCTTCTTTTCATTTGCTTTTATTGTTTTTCTCGTGAAAGAAGGAGCAAAGACACATCAGACTAGTGCGCATAAAAATAGAAGTTCAAAAATTCATAGATTTCTAAAAACAGGAATATTGAAAGAATAGCTTTTTCAGTCAATATTATCCATTAACTTCTTTATTTGCTTTTTAAAGCGGTATCAATGTACAAAAGGTTTGTTTCCGACCCGGGTCAAAAAAAGCTTTCATAATCTGAAGCACGTTTTGGCAAAAGTTGATAAGTCGCATTTTGCCGTTTCGAAAAAATGTGTTTAAGATTTTAAACTTTCATTTGGCTATGTTGTCAAGTGCAGCATAAGAAGCTGTTTAATCATTTCCAAAAAATAATTGAAAATAAACATAAATATTATTTCCTTGATTAAAATGTTCATATCTTCGAAGCTTTTCGTCTGACTCTTGTCAAGAAGAATCGTTAGAATGGAGAGCACAGAAAAAAGAGCGGAAAAAGGAGAGCCGTGATTGGCTGGAAAAGGACCAATGAGAGAGCGTCATTAGTGCGCAATCTTTAAGCTGTACAATAATACCCAGTCTCTTGCTTTTGACTCAGCCATTGACTTCATCTTTTACAAAATCCTACCTGTGCTCAACATTATAATGACAGTAGATTTTCTATTCTTGCCCAAGGCCACACACCTTTTCATCTATTTGCTCTTGAATTCACTTTCATCAAAACTTTCTACCACGTCCTCTGCCGAAAAAAAAGAATTCTAGTACTGCTAAAAGATTGTGCACTAAAGACGCTCTCTCATTAGTCTTTTTTCTGCCAATCACGGCTCAGTTTTTCCTATAAATAGCCGCTCATTTTCCTGCACTCCCCATTCTGGCGATTCTTCTTGACAAGTGTCAGACGAAAAGCTTCAAAGATATGAACATTTTAATCAAGGCAATTCTCAAGTTCTGAACTACCAACAAAATCTTTAAATAACGTATTTCTCATGTAAAACATTTGTAGTAAATAATTTGAAAAATTACAAAAAAATTATTTTTTGAAAAATTTCACTTATCAATTTTTGTCCAGAGTTCTAAACGGGCCGACTACTTCAGGTCCGAACCCCAAAATATAAGCCCAAACCCGGCCCGAACCCGAAAACTAATTTGAAGCCCAAGTCATGCCCAAAAAAAAACGAAAGTTAAGTTAGGTCTGAAAAATTTAGCAATGTTGCCAAGTTATTTTGATCATATTTTTGTGCATCTAAGACAAAACGTACGTCTCAGGCCCAAATTAAGCCCAAAATTTTTGTCAACTTCAGGCCCGAACCCGGCAAAAACCCGAACCCGACTGAAAAGCTGGTCCGAATTAAAACTCTGCTTTTTCCTATACGTGCTTCAATTAGTACCGTATTTTGTATTTAGCATCTGCAGGCATTTATGTTTTAATTGATTAGTCGACCAATATGTATCTCCGCTAATGAGGAAGCTACTTTATTAGGTACGGTAACGATTTTAGAGTATCCAAGTAGAAGGCAGGTGGTAGTTTAACTCAAATACGCAAGTTTTTTTTGCAATGGTTTTCTGAAAAAAGAACATGTTAAGTTAGACAAAAGCAATTTAATATTACAATCAATGTAGAATGGAGATCAACATCTCTCAAATTAAACACAGAGTTTTAGCAACCTAAGAATCAAAAAAATCCAACGTAAAAAATGTTTTTCTGGGTACATAAGACAATACAAAGATTGATAATGATTGATGTGTAGCATATTATTAATTATATCACACAAATGAAGTACAGGGAGTACAAAAAAGTACATCATAGTTTAAATTTTTTTTGCAGAATAACTCTTTAATGAAGAGCTGTAAGAATTTAATTATAAATAAGCATCTTCATGGAGTTAGGTTTAAAATTAAATTTATCACAAACAAGAACTCATTCAACACCAGTCTATTTACGCTTAATCTATTTTACATGAACTACTGTAGTGTATATAATTATGTCTGAGATTTTTTCTCGAAGGTTCAAAATGGGGCAAAAATGCCTCATCGGAACGGAATTTGTAAGAAATTTATTAATAAGATTTAGAAGTTTTTCAATCAGACCCGTTTTGCCTAGGTTTTGTTTTACACATTTGTGCTAGATGCCAATTTGATCAGTTTATTTTGAAAAACAAAGAGCAGTGGCTATATCATAGGTCGGGGTTAATACGAAGTTTGCGTTCTGCGGACAAGTCTGCATGGATGAAGATAACAATAAAAGCAATAAAATATAAAACAAAACAATGTAACGTCTACAATTTTTAAACTAAAAAACGCTATCTACAATGCAACAGGTATAAGACCTGTTTGCTCTCAACAACATTTCAGGAAGTTGATCTAATGTTATCACTATGTTATACTTATTTCTTGCGAAGAGTAATTTTTGTTTTCTGAAAAAAAAAAAAAAAAAATTAGTGTTAATACATTATTGCAATAGAAAACATTACCACGGTACCTCCAAACTCTCAGAACTTAAATTGTGAATGTTTAATTTTTTGTAACGAGCAAATTTTGGAAAGCCTTTTTCGAACTATTTTAAAACAAAAAGGATTTTCACCAGAATCTGAAAAGAAACCAAGTAAAAAAATTACGCTAAGTAATAATCACTAGACCAGTGATAGGCCATTTTACAACTACAAAAAATATGAAAAAAAATATATATTTTATAAATACATTTTGATTTCTCTTCAGTTCTTTGTAATGGCTTTACAGCACATGACTGCATCATTGGTTTGATTGCAATTTTTTTGTTTTACCAAAGAGGCGTTTACACCGCGTGCGAAGCAACCAAAATTGACGTCATTGACAATTTGCTAAAGGTTTTAACTGGTAGCAAACTTCGCGAGCGGTTAATTAACTTCACTTAAACAGTATTGTTGATGAGTTGTTGGCCTATTTTGAGCAAGTGACGTGACCAACCACTTTAGAAGGTTGCCAACCTACTTTTTGCATCCTGTGTAAACGCACTGTAAAGCGACGTACAGCGTAGTTTTTAGACGTTTACTGTCTTCATCAAGTATTTATCCTGCTGTGCTAAACCTCCAGTTGGTTCTTTTTCTATTTTCTAGCAACGAAAACTTGGCGAATAAATGCGTGATTGAAATCACTACCCCCCTCCACAAACACACACTAAGTATTAAATCGAAAAACCGAAAAATCACGCTTTGTATCAAAATTTGAGTTGCTGATAATGCTCTTGAAAATTTCAAATCCAAGCCTACGATAAGTTTGTAGTAAACCTAATAATAATCAATGTCAAAAGATACAGTGAGATTTGGTCGGAATGACTTTTTGCGCAATTTGAAAATTTATTGGTGGCAAAATTTGACTTTGAATAATGAACATTTTGGTGACAAGCATACTGTAGATACAAAACCGGTTTTTAAAAAAGCTGAGAAAAACTGAATCAAAGTTACAACGATGCAGTGTGTAGGTTGTTATGGTGTAATTGGTACATTTTACACGTAGCAAAAAGGTTGGATAGAATTGCTTCTATTCGAATGGGATTGTTATACTGTGAAATGCAAATAGAGCAACCGGATTTTATAATATATGCTGTATTTCTTACTTTAACACTGCGGCTCAAGAAAGCACAAAATTTTGTGTCTATCAATCATAATTCAGACATACTGTAACATTACAGCAGACTACTACAGTATTGAAACGGAAAAAATTAATAATTAATAGAACCCAACAGTCTGCTTGTTCGCAAATGAAACTATCAAGAGTAAAACTAAAACAAATTTACTCATACTATTGTGCAGTAAGCGCTATATATCTACTCAATTTTGTCAAGTAGTTTTTTGTTTGTTAGTCTATTTAACATTTTCAGCTATTACAAAATTCAGTATTTTAATCGTGCAATGGTTTGTCTTTTTCAATGATTACAGTGCTGTTTTGTTAATAAATAAGTAAGAAAATCATTTTATAGAACAGTAATACCAATACTTGACTAATTTAATTCCAACAAAAAAAAAATGTTGTCCAAGATGTTATGCATCTTGTCGTTAACATAACTTTTTACGTTATTGCAAATGCAAGCATTATTGCAGACATCTTACCTGCATCAATAATTTGCCTGAGGAGGTTCATTAAGCTGGATTTAAGGTTTAAAAGGCTCACTTCTGGGTAGTGGTGCTGGTTTTCTGCAACAAGTAGCAAACCATATTTGTAGAAAATACAAAGTTTCTATTGGATTAAGACACTACTTGATGATCCCAATTACGGATGAAACAAAATGTAGCGTTTTAAATTTTTAGTTTTTGACGTGTACTGTGTTATAAGAATAATTCCCTGTGAATGATCTGAGATATTTTTCAGGCTTGCTGCAATGCACGCAAATGCCATGTCCAATTGGCAGTCGGGCATCTTTGTTATGTGTGTATGGCATACTATTGGTTCAACTATCACTGAGTATTGTTTCTATTTAAACTTAACGTTGATAATTGATAGATTAACCTAAACGCTTACAGTAACAAAGATGACATATGTCAAAGGAAGACAAAACAATTTTCTGAAAATTCGATGTGGCACAGCTCACGTTTTTGGAATTTGTGACATGTGCATCAAAGGATTTACAGCCTATTTATTTAAATCTTTCTAGCACCCATAAACATTGTTGCTAGTCAGGATGGTGTTACAGTATATTTGCAGCTTTGGTGTTGCAATGAACAAACTGATGTGCGAGTTTGGTATTCAGAAAAAATGCGACTGACAATTTATGATGAGGTTCATCCTGGTCACTTTATAGTTTTATTTCATAATCAGTGATTACTGTACAGGAGAATTTTCAAATTTTATAAAGTGACCAAGTAAAATTAACTCAGCATAACATGACAATACCACAACATTATATAAACGATTTGATTAACTAAAAATTAAAAACGAAATTTCTTGAAAGCAAAAATTTTTGATTGAAATTTTAATGACTCAAACCAGTTTTTGAAATGACTAACCAGTTTAAATTTTAAAACTAGGTTTCATCGTATGACAATCATAAATTGTTTGAAAAGAAATTATCAAACTTTTTGGAGCTACTGAAACAACAATACAATACATACTATCTTCTGTTTTTTACTTAATGACTCAAACAACTTTACAAAATCTTAAGCAAGCTAATCAACTGATATAAACCATTCAAAGAGTTATTTTATAAGTACCTTTCATCATCTAAAGGCAAATAACTCGGTTCAGGATAGAGCGAGGCAGGTGATTCAAGTTTGCCGCGCAATGCTTGGCCTGCATTCCTGTAATCATTTGCATTTGCCATTTTAGAAAAGCATAATTTACTTTGCCTAACAAAGCCAAATTTGTTGTTATTTCAAAACTCTATCTGCTATAGTTAACGTTACGACAATTAAGAACCATTTAAACTAAAATACTTTTCTGACATGTGCTTCTTTTTTAATACGTCGAAAAATACTGATATGAGAACCTCTTCATGAGTTACACCACATGTTATTCTCATCACGTAGCCTACCCATCAAAATAACAGCCTAGAACAACTGTTGCTGTATTAAAAATTAAATACTAGTCTATGTACTGTAGCTAGCCTAGCTTATGGAAGATGATTTTCTTTGGAACAGAAGCTTTATTGAAATGCTTTATTTTGTGCGTAGGTTTTCATGGAAGACATGTGGTGTAACTCATAAAGTATCTAGGTCAATTATTTCTCGAAGTCTTTCCAAAAATTTGTCCTTTGCCTATTGGCAAGGTTTAATGGCCTGTCATTATGAAATATTGTATATAAAATAGCTTCACTTAGATACGTTTTATTGCGCTTTCTTGCAAACATGCTTGTTACCTTCTCTCATCCGGATTCGAATAAATTTCTTGAGGCTCAGGATCTGGAGCTGCTCTTTGTGGAATCTTGTCGAGTTCGTTTAAAGTTTCTAAAAATCTGAATTGCTAATCTAGGTATGTCAGCTGACTTATAGATATGAAATCAAACATACAATAAATCATTTTATAAGCTAGTATCAAATGCCTTTCACTGAAAACCTACGAGCACACAAACTCATCAGCTTAAGCTAATTATTTACAGTATAATTCTGCATTCTGCAACTACTGAAGCAAATTTTAACGATGAAAGATATGCTATTTACATGTACAGTACAATGGAACGGCCGGTAACACGACCTGCGTTGGGACCATAAAAGGGTTGCGCTACTGTTAATGGGGTGGTAACAATTTTAAACCACTTTATCGACAAATGGACAATAAGGATAATTATTTCTGAGTTATTTCTTAATTTTTCTATTAAATTTTAAATAATTGTAGAAGTTGCACTAAAAAATTGCATCATGCAAATTCAGTGCAAGGAAGCAACAAAATTGCAAATTACATTGCCACCACCTGTCTATCGCTAACGGTGGACAAAATGAAGAACTTTTGGAGCTGAAAATAAGTTCAAAATTTTACTAAAATAGATTTTAGCCATATTACAAATCCCTTGATCTATCTTAAAGAAAAAAACTGTTTACGGAAGTTGAGTTTAACCGGCGCAAAGCAACGCGTAAAAACTGATCACACAAAATATTTCAAAAAAATGACGATATGAAAAATTTTTTTAAATCAGAGATTATTGACAAATTATAGATTATAACGTGGTAATTGATTTTACGCGATGCGAAAATGAACAGAAAAAAAAATCAATCGGTTCGAAAGATTTTTGAACTTGTTCCAAGCAGGCCACATCAAAAAGCAAAGTATTGCATCAATATAAAATTGACGTGGCCTCATAGGCGTAGCCAGGGAGGGGCAGGGG
The DNA here is from genome assembly GCA_963965965.1 of Trididemnum nubilum. Lineage (NCBI taxonomy): Eukaryota > Metazoa > Chordata > Ascidiacea > Aplousobranchia > Didemnidae > Trididemnum > Trididemnum nubilum. The sequence continues at coordinate 5,340,325 of OZ014485.1, read as the reverse complement.
ACCGGATTCCTCCACAATTGAAATGCCACAAATGATAAAAATATGCCAAAAAAGCCTATTTTTTCTTCAGTTTTGGTTTCTTTTAGCATTTTTTGCGTACAGCAGTGATTAAGAATAATGTTGACGACCAGGGGCTTGAGCCCCCTTAGTTCAAGTTTGGTCTGCCAATTTAGATGTATATTCTGGGTGAAATTATGCTGGTTAAACAAGGAATTTTACACTACCTTCGACGTCATATTCAGGTACGGAGTTTCACTCTCAACGTGATGATTTTGTGATGAGAAATAAACATTGTTGGTTCTTGGGCTGGGTTTTCGGGTCGGGTTCGAGCCAGGTTTGGGCCTGAAGTTGACACTCATTTCAGGCCTGAGACGTGCTTTTTGTCTTAGATGGACAAAAATATAATCAAAATAGCTTGGCAACATTGCTAAATTTTTTAAATCTAACTTAACTTCCGTTTTTTTTTGGGCATGATTTGGGCTTCAAACTAGTTTTCGGGTTCGGGTTTCTATTTTCGGGTTTGGACCTGAACTAATTGGCCCGTTTACAACTCTGCACCAAACATAGGCTGCAGTTTTGATTTTCAATTCTACGATATCTTTGTCCCACAAAAAGTCCCTGTTTTGAAAATTTTTGATGACGTCGTTGCATGTGATTTGTGATTTGGGCCCATCTCTCAAATAAACATTCGCGCAACGCCCATGGTGAGCTTTTTGTCTTTGCTTGCATAATCTTAGCTAGTGACGTTTTGCTTGCAACTATTAGAGAACATAGTATAAATACATCACTAACATACAGTATGCATTCATCTTCGAATTTTGTTTAGATGCCCTTTCGGTCAATCGATTAAATAAATACTGTACAATTTGGGACAATTCTTTCTGTAGTTTAAGGTTGATTTGACCAGAGCTGGGCAAGTCCGCAAGTTAGTCCGCAAGTCCGCAAATCCGCAATTGCGGACTAACAAAAAAAGTTGCGGACATGCGGACTTGCGGACTTTGGCAGTTTAAATTGCGGACTTGCGGTTGCGGACTATTTTTAATTTTAGTCCGCAATTCCGCAAGTTTTATGCAAATATTGAAATTTTTTAATATTTTCGTAAAATATTCATGTTTTTACCCAATCAAAGGTGAGAAATCAATTTAATTTTTTCGAATTCAAGTTTGGCAAAAATATCAAGTTATTCGAGTTCAGGCTGACATAAATACTAGGTCTGCTTTTCGACTTAATCGCTTTCTTCTTGTTGACATGCTGTTTGGTAACGTGAGAAACGAATAGGCCTACATGCCGCGTACTCATCTTTTATGCAAATAGTTGGTTGATTTTTTAGAACATTTTAGAACCCTCTTTTGCGCTTGTTTTAAAAATCTTCTAGAACTGTCATTGTGGTAATTTTAACTGTATTGTCTTTAGACTTTTAATCTCATAATCTTTAGATCTGCAGCTAGTGCTCAAATCAGTTAGTCTTCGACAGTACGAGTGATGTAGTGTCTCAAATTTTCGTAGTTTAGTGTATCAAGTTAGATGTGTAGTAGGTTGGTTGCTGATGTTTCTATTTCTATAGTGAGACCTCGAAGCAGTTTTTTAGTAATATAGTTTAGTAAAGTTTAGCATAGTGTTAGTATAATCAATAGCGTAAATTTTGGTCTGGTAAATTTTGGTTAATTGATATTGATTTGGCTAGCTGATAATTGACTTCTTGTTTTGCCGTGCTCCTTTGGATGAATCAAATTTTTGGTGTTTTGTGAGGAATAACATTGTTATATTTATAACCAAAGTGTGGTATGACTGCAGAAATATAAAGGATACGGCGCGCGGCGAGACAGGCTATTGCAAGCGGATCTAACCTGATTCAAATTGGAGTCAACACTGTTTTCTCGGGTTCGGCAAAACAACCGACTTTTTTTGGGTTTAAGTTCGAATTTGCAGCCTTGGTTCAAAATATGGCTTTGTTGTTTTTTACCGTGAATTCACAAAGTTAGCCACTGGGGTATCATTCTTTGTAGTGGTAGCCAGTGCCGTTGCTACGATGAGGCCAGGGGCGCCGCCCCCCTCGAAAGACTGCTTGTGCTCCCCCCCATTTTGGTTCATTCAGAATGCTTTTTTTGAGCATCGCGTAACGACAAGACAACAGGCAATAATGGAAAAAAGAATAATAATTTTCAAACATGATTCTCGTTTGAAGTTTTCTCGATTGTTTGCAAAATTGCTGGCCACCAATTGCTTTACATGAATGTGACCAAATAAACCGTCTTGCCTTTACGGATGTGTCGCGGAAAAGGGATGTATGCCTACAGAAGCGTTACCGATATTTCGTTAGTGATTATGACCCGAAACAATACGTGAAAACATTTTTTTAAAAGATCAGCTATTTTTTTTTTAGAGGACACTCAAGATTTATTTTAGTTCGCAGTCAGGCTCGCAATTAGGGGGAAGAGGCTTAAGGGTCATCAACCCCCTTTATCCAAGTCATAACCAAAAAAAGAATAAGCGTTTAAACGTGTTTTGGACTTGACTTAATGTATATGGGGGCTCAAGAGGCTAAACGATTTAAATCGTTCAATGATTCTGAATTTTAGAAATTTACTGTAATTATTGATATGGTTTTAAAACGTGCGAAATGTGATTGAAATGGCGTTAAACTCGCTATTTTTGCCGCAGAATTGCAAAAATCACCCAGCAGCTGAGCCCTTTGTGTAACACACTTGAGTAGCAACGGTTTGTTCAGCACGGGACCTAAATTAGACAATTTTTGTGCAAAAAACATTTACTTTTGGTTCAAGCCCCCTCTCTCTTACTTAACAAAACCCTGGTTGCGCTTTTGGTCGCATTCACTCCTGTAGACATATTTTTCAAGCGATTATACCAGCCGCACGCGAAACGACCTAATAAACGCTGCCGGGCTTATGTATCTTTTCCACAGATGAATACAAATATGTAGCTTTAAAATATCAGTTTTTATGCGCAAAAGTTCAGTTCATTTTCGGCTAGGGCCCTCTCACTTCGTTTGGTCTGGGACGGCACTGCTGGTAGCAAGTGGTTATCTCATTCCTAGAGTATTTATTGAAACTAGGGACTAAAAATTTAGTAATACGATTAGTGATATGAATGTTTTTTTGCCTTCTACTGCCTTTGCCTTTTCCTACCTCGAAAAAAATTGTTTTCTAAAAATATATGGTTGCAAGCGGAAATGCGGATTGTACTTTGCTATTTGATGGCTTCTCATTGTGATCCAATGGCTTTTAATCTCCATACCCCTAGCTTCATTGTAGCATTTTTGAGGGTTCGCCGGAGGGTTGTGCATTATGCTTCCACGCGGTTTAGGCACCTACTGTATAATCCGAAGCGCAACCAGGAGGGCTGGGGGCTAAAAACCCTGAGTCAAGTCACTTAAAAGCTTTAACCAGAATTACAAGCGTTTAAATCTGTTTTGAGTTGGACCTGAAAGTAAGAGGGGCTAGGCTATTCAATTCTTAAGTTTGCCATTCGAAAAAGAAGCTCAATAACAAGTCATGCTGCGGTACATTTACTACAATCAACGATTGTGAGTAATTCCTTCTATTGCGTGGAATGCATTCACCATACGTTTGCTATCAGAGATGGAGTCGAGGACACAAGGCTCGAGGCCAAGGCCAAGGACGCAAAAAAATTTCGAGGCCAAGGCCAAGGACTAAAGACATAGACACAAGTGTTCTCCGAAAAAAAAAGGTCTTCAAAAAATTCTTACAGACGATATCAAAAAAAAGGTCTTAAAAATTTTTTTTCAGGCGTTCTCCACGTGAGGAAAACAAAAAAAGATCTTCGCAAATTTTCCGCGAGGTTTCTCGCGGTTTTTTAACAAAATTTTAACGGTTCAAGATATAGTGCTGTCCTCGAGCCGAGGACAGGGCAATTTTCGAGGACATGAGGTTTCGAGGCCAAAGCCAAGGACTTCAAAATGTGTCCTCGAGAACGTCCTCGAGGCCAAGGACGTCCTCGAGGACTTCATCTCTGTTTGCTATACTTCCCGTAAGTCACAACTTTTGACTTATTTTTGCCAATCAACTCTGAGCAGTTCACTTCGGGACGTGGTTGATTGCAAAACTTTTTCACTCGGTTCATAAAAAGTTGCGGACTTGCGGTGCGGACTTCAAATATTACGAAGTTGCGGACTTGCGGTTGCGGACTTCAAGAATTACGAAGTTGCGGACTTGCGGTTGCGGACTTCAAAAATTACGAAGTTGCAGACGTGCGGTTGCGGATTCAAGAATCTCGAAAAGTCGTTGCGGACTTGCGGTTGCGGACTAAGCTTTTAAACGTCCAATTGCGGACTTGCGGTTGCGGATTAAGAAAATTGAAATTCGGTTGCAGATTTGCGGACTGCGGACTTGAAAAAAAACTTGCGGTGCCCAGCACTGGATTTGACTATTTTAGTGAAATCTTTTTTTTGCAGAATATTTTCATTTGCTTAATAACTAGTTATCTGTTTATTCAAAACAAACAGGAAAACTTTTAGATGAGCTCAACAAGAATAAAGATTTGGTTTTTCAACTGCAGACGTTTGCTTCATCACGTGCTTTTTGCTATGTCTGCCTTTGCCGTAAAAACAAAAATCTTTTAGACTTGAACCAACGCAGAAAACCCAATGCACCACTGTATTGGGTTTTCTATACAGAAAGCTATAATGCAGAAATCCCAAAGTACTGTATGAACGTACAAAATCATACCTATTTTCTGAATTTGAAAAGTTGTTTCGATACAAGCATGACTGCAAAATGAAAGAAGATAACATCATTCACTCAGCATAAAATAATGCCTTTTTGTTACAAACATTTTGAATAAAATGAATTATGAAAACGTTTCTTAGAATATTAGCAAGTAGCTGCCACTTTCATCAAGTCAAACTGAAAACCTATTTTTGCAGGCAATATTAAGATAATTTATTTATGCTGCCGAAGCGGCTAAATAGCGTGAACACGAAACACGCATTAATGTTAATGTGAAAATTTAACTTAACAGATTTTGGGGTTGAAATAACTCTAGATATCAAAATACGTGAAAAAATAAACTTTAAAAAATTATTTCCATCTATAGCTAGTTTAAACAAATTCACTGAGATATCGCTGACGTCATTTATTGAAAATACCAACTAGCTCAAACTGGATGTTAGAATAAAAAAAAGTGGCCAAAAAGTTATTTAAAACCAAAATTTATTTTGCAAATTTTGTATGTCGAAGCTCTTCTAGTCAATAATTTTATTATGCCTATGATTAATGTTCGGACGAGAACTTTTTACCTGTTGTTATCCAGTGGCAAATAATCAGGTTGCTCATGCTGTGGCAAAGTTTGGAGGGTTCTTTCATTGCTCAATCGACGGTCAGAAGAACTGCAAGTAAATGACAAGGACATTCTTATCTGGTTTGACTAAAAATTAAATATACTTCCGGTGGAAAAAATTGGTTATTAGGCTATAAACCTGTTCTTCTTTAGTTTTTAAAACCAAAACCATTGAGCTCCTCCAACCCCACTAATATCGCAAAACTACAAACTGTAAAATCAATAAATGTACTGCAAGTTATTCCTGAAGTGAAATAGGCAGCAGAAGTAATGAAATAGTTGACAGAGACATCACGTTTTACAAACCCACTTCATTTGACAACACCCCAATACCGTTACCACGACTAAATGGGTAATCGTATCAACCCCCAGTGACGCAGATTAGGCGGAACCCATGAATATACTTTTTGGCTTTATGCTAAAAACAATAATGATTTTGCTGAATGCCGAAACAAACTTATTGATTTTGTCCTGATTGATTGTATTTCGTGTCAGTTTGATACAATCAGACACAATTCAAAGGTTTGAGTGTATAAATTGTTTACACAAATCCAAACAAAATTATCTTTTTTTTACTTGAAATACTCTTTCTCAGATTTTCCTGAAACCATAAAATATTGACTTCTTCAACATAGGTAGACATTTTGAATACCTGTAGCAACTGTGCTATAAATGAGTTTCTTTATTCTCTCTGCAGCGTGTAGGCACTCTAAACCATGCCGGTAGTTACTCCTATTTTGGCCCATAAACTGCAAACAGACAGCTCTTTTTTTTCAAACATATTTTATATTAAAAAGTTATCAGCAATTAGCAACGTGTCACAAAACAGGAAATACTGTTGTTGCCAGTAAACCGCAAAATGTTTGTAAAAATTATACTAATATGTAACTACAGTAACAACCTGAACGTTACTGCTTATCTGTAAATGCCCAGCAAGGCAAAAATGTTGCTAGTATTCTTTTTTGAACGGCCAAACCCCAAAATATTGGAATGAAAAATAGAACTTTAAGATAATTGCTGGTTTTATTGTAATTTGTTCAGGTAATTAAAATCCAGTTCGCGTCAGTGTGAGCAAAGTACAGAAACACTCGTGGCTTTTAACTTCGCTTGTTGTTTAAACATACCCGCCGTTATGCTGGTTAAACAAGGAATTTTACACTACTTACGACGTCATATTCAGATACGGAGTTTCACTCTCAACGTGATGATTTTGTGATGAGAAATAAACATTGTTGGTTCTTGAAGGCCTAAACAAAAAAGCACTCAAAGTTTAAGATATGAAAGCTGAAAAGAAAAAAAATATACTCTTAAGAAATCAGAAAAATTTAACAACTTGAAAGCAAATGTTTTTCGGTAATGAGCTTTACAGCGCCTGCTTTAGACTATACGATTGGCCGTGGTTGTAATGTGTTGAAAATTAATGCTGTCACACTACAATTCAATTATACACATATAGGGTTTGGGATTGTCATCCAAAAAGTGTTCAATGGAAAAAGTAGAGCGGACATTGGATATTATTTGTTGAAAACAAAATTAAAAAAAAAAATAACCAACAAACGAAATAATTGCTTGTTCACTGCGCACTTTAGAAAACGAAATCGAACATCGGCCTATTGCCTGCTGCTTTAGAATTTTTCTGTATTTCGCTGCAAGGGAAGACTGCACTGGGACCAATTTGATCTTGGAGTCAAACAACCACCTTCCTAATTAAGATCGATGCAATACAGAAAAGTAATTTTTTACCATATAAACAATAATTCATAACAGCTGCAAAATAATTCAAATTACAGTAAACAAGAGATAGGAAACTTAAGCCTCCAGTTTCACCCTCGCTAGTTCCCTTGGGTATAATCTTATCTAAGTAGAATTGGCGTATGAAAATAGCAAGCAGAACTATGTATATTAATCCTTACTTGACTTCATTCGGCGGTACGTAAAGTTCTTCAGAATCTGAGTCAGAAGGTGATTTTTGTGAAACAGTTTTGATTTCTTTTGTAGATTTCGAAATATCAACGTGATCTAAAATTATGTCGAATCAATATACAGTATTTGGCGTATCTGTTATCAAACTTAAAGAACACAAAGTATTTAAACAGCAGCAATGTAGAATCATCACAAAACCTGGTGCATTTTCAGGCTTGTCACATATACATTGTTTGCAATTTGCATAAAGTTAACGAACGTTTTTGGCACTACAATTGGCTCTCTTCAGGTTTTATCTAAAACACCGGTAGCAATTACAACTTTAATAAATCCAAATCAACTAATCCAAGTGAAAAGTTAAAAACATCTACTGTATTGTACTGCACACTACTAGGCTAAACTCAACATGAACAATGTGATTGAAATTAACATCAACATATAACAAACAACACTAAATACTGCAGTAAGAAGCCCGAAAATGCATCAGATTTTATGATTGCTCTTATACAGGGTGTTTCAAAAGTCACGCCCGATTTTATACAGTTAAAAAGTCAATGGATTTTTATACAGTTAAAAAGATTTATTCTTATCATTATAATTTTCTGTAATTCCATTTTTCATTGTTATGTAGTTATACTACTTATCAGAAATATTAATTCGTTCTTTAAGCACGTTTTTTCATATTAAAAATCGGGCGTGACTTTTGAAACACCCTGTATATCATATTGCTGCTTTTTGGTATAAGGAGTATACTTCTTTAGCGAAAATATAAAACGTACTCCTGTAAATGTAAGAAAAACATGTTTTTGCAAGAAAACTTGTTTTGTAAAACTCTGTGGAAAGTAAAAGTATTTGGTCAGCAGACCGTTGAGCTAGCCAAAATGATTAAATGAATAAGTTTATAGATCCAAATAGTGCTCAAGTAAGTTGTTATGGGCATGTTAGTTATTGCTACAGTACAGCGGTACAACGAAAGGCGATGCTTGGCTTGAAAGTCTTCGCCGCTTCTTAGACTAAATGCTTTTGGGTCATTCAACGTTGATAAGAACAAAACAAAATTAAACAGATTGATTAAAAAATTCTTGGATTATTTGCTTAAAATTATACCTTCTTTTATTATTAGATACCACATTAAATTGAGGCTTGGCAGCTGTTTTCGTTTTTAATGGTTTTCATTAGCATGAACTTTTTCAGTAGCAGTATAGAAATAGTTATTGTTAGGCTAAAAACCCACACTTTTATTTGGGTTGATTTCAATTAAAGCTTGCTAAAAAAACATTTAAGTCAGAAGGTTTTTGCTCGGTTTTCTCTCAAAATGATTTTGACAAATCTGAAGATTAACTTCACCAAATTTAAACTTTCTACGTCTTTTGTTCATGAAATACAAGATATTATATTTCGCCATAGTAAAGCTTTTTCCTGGTAGAAAATTTGCCAGGGTTGCCAACAAGAAAAAAAATTTCCAGAGTTACTACATGTACCTCATTCTCAATAAGTTTTTTGCGCCAGAATAGTTGTCGATACAAAGTAATGAGTCAGAATAGTAACTTAGCTGCTTTAAGCACATGTAAGCCAGCTTTCCAAAAATTAATCTTTTGTCACCGATAGTGACAAAATGGCAGCAATAGTGACAAAACGCTGAAGTAAGAAGAACATTGTTAATTTTGCTGTAAACTGTAAAAGCAAAAAGACGTAAAAAGTTCAAATTTTGTAAGAATGCGTTTAGAGCTTTTTCTAACATTTTAGTAAACATTAAAATACTTGATTTAAAAGCCTTTGAAGCATATGTTTAAGATTTTTTTTTTCCGACAAACCAATGTAGTAATAAGTTCAACTATTTTTTGTTTTAAATTTACTGTCATTTGGTTGAACGACTTAAAGATGCCACGTTTTTAACAAAAAGATGGCTCAATTTTCAACAAAAAACGTAGGTTTGATTTCTGATTGCATATAGCTGAAAGTGTAGCTATATAATTACGACTGCGATGTTGAGTATCTACTAAGTGTTCATGCAGTAAATAAAGAGCACGAAATTTTACCTTTCTTAATCTTCGTTTCCGCCACTACATTGCTAAGAACTTGTCTGCAAATTAAATTATAATATGATTGAATGAATTTGAAACACACATTATTGTTATTGCGAAAATGCAATAGATGGAAGTCACGGAACCATTTTACTATTTTGGACCTTTTTGGTTGCTTTTAGGCAGCTTTGGAAACTGCGTAACAATTACTTACAAACTTTTTAGTTGTGATCAGAAAAAATGTTTTGGCTTACCGATTAGTGGTCGAGTGAATACAGCGTCTGCTACTGAAACGGTTTTGAATCGAACTTCATTCCCGGTGGGGTCAGACCAAAGACTAGAAAAATTGGAATTCACACGTTTTCTTCTTAATTTTCAGCATTATAATAAAGTACAGTAAGGTTTCCACCGTGTATGGCAGACAGATGGGCATTGGGCGGGTGGCAGCTGGACACGAAAAGCGAAAGACCCCTTTTCCGTCTCCCGGACAAGGCCACTTGGTAAATACAGATAAAACTACAATAAATTGAAAACGTTTCTATGTTGTTAAAAACATTGTTGGTTAGATTCCGGAACTGGTAATGATTCTTTTTTCGGGCCAAGAAATTTACCCACTGTAGTGGCCTTGCCTGGCGAAAGACTTGCACTCAAAACTCCCCAAAAAAGGTGCTCTGCATTGGTATGGTTAGACAGATTGACGCAGTGCACTTGTTTTATAAGCATGAATCAACGAACTATTTTGACTGTATATGTGACTTGTAACTTTACATTGCTGGTACATAAATTTCGATCAGACTTTTTTGATTAGTTTTGCACGCTCTAAAAAACTACGATAGTTTAAATTAACTTTGGCGCCAAATTAAAAATATTGGCCTTTATACTAAACCAAAAACAACCTGTAAAACTAAATTTCACCAGGCAATAAAATTCGAAAATCAATTTCAAATAAAAAATTAACAAGTTTAATGACAAAATACTGAATTAAAAAATTCACTAACCTTATAGCTTTTGTTTGGAATTCCATGTGGCCGATACGATGTTTAAGGTACCTATTTTCCTTTTGAATGTTTGATCTGAAATTAGACAGTCAAAATAAAAGTTTTTTACAAACGCAAACTTCAGTTACACGGGAAAATAATTTTACTCTCGCTCTCCGTTTCAAAAAGAATAAATATCTTATACAATATTGTATAATCCTAGACGTAGACCTGAAAAGCTCTGATTATAATTATCATTTCTTAAGATGAACCAAGTTGCATTATTTAATGCTTTAATTTTCTTTCACTGCGATTGTAGTTTTGTCATGCGATGTGGCATCTATTGTTGGTTGGCCGGACATACCAGGTTCATTTTTGTTACTGAGCAGAACATTGTAGTGCTACGGAATGCCAATGCACTCGGCAACCGGCAAGCTTTCACAAACACATTTTTTGTGCGACTTTTTTATGAAATAAACGCATTGCCAATTATTGCTGGTAAATTTTGCTGTATTTCGTTGTGGTTCCAAACAAAGTCATCTCGCTCTTTTAGAAATCAGAACCGTCAGCAATGTGTTGGGAAATCATAAACAAGATTGGTCTTTTCATTACCTTTCAAAGTGGGGTTGTGGGTTCACAAGCGATCTATTCTGGTGGATATCCATCTGTTGCACGTTTTAACTTGCTTGATTGGCGGCTTATACATTATGACAACAAAGGTGTAGCGCCGTTCTGATGTTTCTTTTATTTTTCTTTGTGAGTTTCGAACCCGCTTTTTCATCATTTGGGTTAATTTGCAGTTAAAAAGCCAAGACTCGCAATCTCAAAGACAAGCATTTAGTTTATTGAATTGCAGACGTTGAAATCTGTGAAATCTGGTCTTGCTATAAAATACTTGTTGGTTTTTAAATGATTTCAACATTTGTTGATTAAGTTTTGGCGTTTGACCTAATTTTATGAAATTTCAGAGTTTGCAGGCTGGAATTTTGCGTTATCAGATCATTATTAAATTGAGTGAATTAAATTGAATTTAGTCTTCAAAAGCAGAGACACATTTTTGTTATTAACCGCAGAGGATGAGTCAGTAAAACAAAATACAAACAATTTGAAATTGAAGTTATCGCTGTTTTTGTAGCATGTATTGAAGACAGCTTGTCTTTCAATGGTTTTTGCTTGGGTGCCAACTGCTTTGGTATCCTTTGGTAAAAACGGCTTTCTGGCTCAACTTTGCGCAAGTACAGTAGCCTATTATTTTTTAACATCTCTCCTTTCGTAGGTGCGCTTCAGCTGCAGCAATATTTGACAACTGTAAAGTGGCAGCTTGGAAATTCAAAATATTTATATAGTGGAATCAATATCCAAATTTTCCCGTCAACATAATAATATTCTTCGGTAAATAGAACGTATTCGTACTAAATTGATTGCTCATTCTTAAATCATTGTGCAGTTAAGTTTGCAAAAGTTAATGCAATAACCGAGTTGTGTGCCAAACTTACTTTTTATTTGTTGTGGTTACAGCATTAAGTCTGATTTGTTTTTCTTCGCAGCAAACTTGAACTTCATTTTTTTAGATTAATTTATTAATTTAAACCTGTCCTTTTTGAGTAGTTTATCGTTTATTTTTCTTGAAAATTGTCGACAAATAAAGAAAGAAAAATTTTTCAAACAAGTGGCATGTGACAAATTACGAAGCAGGCGATGAATTAACTCAAATCCTCGGGCTTGTCCATGGGAATGGGATTCCCATGGGAATCCCATGAGAAATGTCCCATGGGATGGGACAGCACGCATTGCATTTCCCATGAATGATAATGAACGCCAGGATGATAACGAATTGTAAACTCTTTTCAACTTTAAAGTTAACAAAGTCACTGAATTTTGTCATTTTGTATCTCTCTTTGTACGTGCAGTCCTATTTAGAACACATTATACTTAAATTTTAATAAATTTAGTAACTTTTATTGAATGGTATTTTGATGGGAATCCCATTGGATTGGATGAGATGGGGCAGGCAAGAACTGCTACGGAATGAGATGGAATGGGACAGAAAAATATGTCCCATAAACAAGCCTGCAAATCCCTAACAAACAGTCTATAAACTTCACCACTCACGAAGAGTAGAAAAAGTCATTTACAGCAGTTGTTCTTCTGATAGTCTTACCGTTTTTGTTTTTTAATCTTTCGTCTTCTGCACAATCTACAGCATAAAGCTATTATTAGCGCAAGCACTGGCACTGAAACCGCTACACAAACACCAATAATAACACCACTGTTTAGAAAGCTAGAAGTGATTGAAGATGTAGTGGTAGTATCTGCAGTTGTAACACCTGCAATAAAGATAACTTCAATAGAAATACTTGCACATGCAAAAGACAAAAGAGCAAGAAATCAAACAGATTAATGTAAAGAATTAATCGCAATTTTAAGCACATGCTATTCTACCATTACACCTTTTATTACTTAAAAAAAAACGAAAACAAACTCTTCATGTGCTGTGAGTGATCTCAAATCGTATTGTCTTTGGCAATGACCTAAAATGTAACGCCTCTTTCCTCGCATGTGTAGATTTTGACCAAAAAACAAGGTTCATAACGTCTTCAACGGCGGACAGGTGTTAAAGTATTTTGTCAATGCAAATATGCTAACATAAGAGATGAATTTTGATCTGCTCAAAAAACTTTCTCTGCCAGGAAACTGCGAAAGGCGCTTTCAGTCTTCCAGAAAAGCTGCCACCTGTCCACATGTCTATCATATCAGGTGGAAGCTTTTCTGCTCCGTACTACATTTAAACAAGAAAACTGTGATTGTATATTTTTATAGTGTTTGGTTTGAACCGACCCGGAATCGACCCTGAGTCTTGCGTTTCATTGGCATACGCTCTATTCATTAGCATACGCATTTCCTTAGAATACGCTCGACTCCTCTATTTCATAAGTAAATTACGGCCCGCTGGCCGGACCCGACCCACCGAAGCGTTTTTTCAGGCCCACTTGTGCCTACTGAACCCACTACTGTAATTTTTACGAATATAAATTTCTGCTGAAAGTATTGATCAAAATCACGAATAGAGAAGTGGCACAACTCTGCGACACCTTTTTTTGTAGTTTTTGATTTTATGGCTTGTATGTTTAATATTTTAGACAATAGAAGCTAAATTTTTTTCTGGTGATAGCTAAAGTTATTTTTTATAATCATACCAAAAATTAGGTTTTTATTTTAAGTTTAATGGGGTCAAAAAAACCAAAAATTAGGTTTTTATTTTAAGTTTAAGGGGGTCAAAAAATTCCCCTTCATCCCTTAATAAAGTCACCTCTTTGCGACACTTTCCACCACGCGACACTAAGCACCAGTCTGCGACACCCCGAATCGGCGAATTTATAGCCTCTTTATATTGTAGACTAGAAACTGATACGCGGGAAAAAAGAGAAAAGCATTAAAGGAAAGAAGTTTGCTCTCTTTGCAGAGTTCTTAGCGGTCATGCATATTCGACTGATTTGATTGGACATATTTGCACAGCGAGTGAAATTGGGTGTTGCAGAGTGTTGCAGTGTTTGTAAAATAGAGTGTCGCAAAGTGATGTCCTTCAAAACTTCCAATGACCCCGATCATTTTCTAAATAAAAAAAGAACTTTTATGGTAGGATACTACAGTTTTCGCAAGTCATAGAAAATGATGCTGTAAACTATTATGCCAAAAATCAAAAGAATCGGAGGAACTTAAGGTATTTTTTTCAGGCATATAAGACTGAGTAACAAAAACCGAATTTCAGTCAAGTTTTAAAGGTTTGGGAAATGACTCATTTTGAAGATAAATAACTCAATGAAATTTTGATTGTATAGGATATTTTGCATCAATGTCGCTTCCTGTATTATTATGCATTAGCTATTATGCTAGCTATGTGTAAATAAATTGTTTTTTAAGTACTGTATGTTTCAATAATGAGTTTTGAGCCTCCAGCCCTGTAACTAAGTTCATTATCTGCTATCGGATCACTCAAAAACGTACATGCCCACCCCTGGTCTACCCAATCAACCACGCATAGGTTTGGTAGTCAACTAGCGCTATAAAAACCATAATTCTCTTGAAGCTACGTTTATCTTGTTTAATGGAGGCTCATTTGACCGATAAGGCTGCGAATTGAACTGTCACACAAAGAGTGGCAAGCACCTGAGCTTGTTGATTCTTAATTGACTCGACGAGCATTCCAAAACGATGTACGAATGTGGAATTGCCAAAATATTGTTCAAACACTTGAAATAAGTTTGGAAACTGTCTAACTTACACATTTAAACAATAACAGGTAATTGACAATTTAATGCCTTTTCGTGCAAATGTTTAATAAAAAAATTTGGCTCCTGAATCTTTATCGCTACGAACGGTGTTTAACTAAAACCATATGAAGTATCATTACTGTGTTATTATTTTACAAAATAATAGTACCAGTAGTGATGGTGCTTTTGCGATACAAAGTATCTTGCTAATTTCAGAAAATAAGATAAATGAAAAATCTTTTTTTCTGAACTCATCCAATGTATGTAACTTCGTGGCCCCATTTCTATTAATGTGTTATTAAAGAAATTTTGCTTTGCACTTCGCAAGTTCTCGTTACATGTCTTTTTTTGGACATCTTGTTTTGTGCCACTTTTGGGTTGGCTATTTCACCTATTAGCCAAAACTGTAATTTTTTGCTTTGCAAATCTTTACACCTATAGTTTGACATGAGAACCAATACAACACTAGCAATAAATTGGCTGTAAAATAAACTTTAAAAAATACTGAGATGTAATAAATTTTTTCTAAAACGTTAGTTAATGCCGGGGTAAATATATCCTCCGTTTTATTCGAAAATCGAATCCAGTTCAATACACTAAGAACCTTGCAATACAATTGTAAGTGGAACGGTACTTCGATATCGGAGTCGAAATCCTGATCGTCTTATTGATCCGTCAGAGTGAAACACGAGTCTAACAGATTCTCCCTCCGATTCGTAAAAGTCTGGGATGGAGCTCCCACTCATTCTTCGAGCTACATTCCCATTTTCTTCAATCTAAATGAATGTTAAAAGTAGTTCAACAATCAATCCTGCAATTTCAAAGTCTATCGTAAAGCTATCAGTTTTAATCAACTTAGTTTTAATGAACAACCTGTTTTATCAGCCTACTACTTCTTGCTTTTAGAAACAATGCAAACACTAATACGCCTCAACTACAGTATTTTAAACTAACGTTATTAGGCTGTAAATTTTCTATTTTTACACGAGAAAAGGGGTTGATATGAAACACAACAATATATTTTTTATTTTTTTATTTTCAAATTTATACATTTTGAATTACAGGTTACATTTCTTATTATGTGGTGATTCAAGCCAAAATGGTAATGGATTTTAAAACTAGGCAATTTTAAAACACAGGGTTTTTAAAATCAAAATGATAAGTAGCTACAGTAAATAACTGCAGTAAATTCGTTGAAGATATCAATTACAAAGCGATTAAAATCTGTGGTCTCACTAATAAATAATCCGCATTTGTTTCCGTATCAAAACTTTCAAAATCGATTCGAATTCGATCGCCTGGAGAAGTTAATATCCATTGACAATCTTCATCGTTTTCATAATTTCCTAACCCAGGAAAATCAAGAATCTGACTGGCTGAAGAGACTTCTCTTGTATAGCCACAACTCGCTGGCAAAGCTCCTGTAAGTTTAAGATAAAAAAAAATATAGATGAGTTTTTATTGAGCATTGATTTTTTCCTGTCCAATGGCTGATTGAACTTTTTTTGCTTTTATTTGGATTTCTTATGTGTATATAAACTTAGCTTCACTTATAAAAGCAAAACTTTGTGTATGTTTACTGTCAACCGGGATTGTAACTTTATTTTTGTATAGCCTATAAAACAATTGCCTAATGTGCATTACTTAACCTTAACCCTCAACGGGTTTGTTTGTTTGGGAGGGGGTAGTATTAAAAGTGTGTTATCGTGCTTCGTTGATTATTGGAAACCACTGCAATGTTGTGTACCAAGGCGGTTGTGGCCAAAACGAAATTGTGTGTTTGGAATAAATGGGAATTAGGCTATAGCATAGGCTAAAATTAAAACATACAGTATTTGAGAATGCTTTCAGCAGGAACCGTGCAATTGGAAACAACAAGTTCAACTCGTTTTTGTTTTTTTTTTTGCTTCCTTTTTCTGAATCCTTCAGTTTTCACAGTTTTTCTTCAGCAGAAATGTACTGTACTTGACGTAAGTCGGGCCCTGGCTTTTCGGGTCGAATTTAGGCCAGGTTTGGGGTTAAAGAGGGATAACCGTCCAGCCAATGGCGGTAATTTGCAGTAGCTAAAATCAAAAGACGATTTTTGAGATTTTTTGGTTTCATTTTGGTAGTGCGGTTGCAAAGATATTCAACAAATACAAAGAAATATTTTCCACCAAAAGTTTTTGGAAATCCTAAACTTTTTCTCTGAGACTGAACTTCTAGAAAAAGGGGCAAGGTATACCAAACTTGCATTGGTAACGTGATGTAAGCGAAAGATTAAATATTGCTCAGTCAATCTTTCCTGGAAATTCAGGCTGAGAGAACAGATTCAGGGTTTCCTAAAACATTTTGTAGAAGCTATTTGATTGTATTTGTTGAGTATCTTTGCAATCGCAGCACCAAAACCAGAACAAAAAAAGTTTCAAAAATCGTTTTTCGATTGTAGCTTTGTAAACAACCGGAATGGGATGGATATTTCATCCCCGATAGAATGAAAAAATATTGACTTTAATTTGGGTTTGATACGTGTATTGTTTCAAGTGCTATGAAAACATAATCAAAATAACTTTGCAACACGGAATGACGTCTTCATTTCGGCATCAATTCGATTTTCAGTAAACAAGTAGTATTATTGCATCATTAATCAGCTACTGCATAAGCAATAAGTTTTGCTCGTATACGTTTTTCACACCTGCGGTAGCTGAATCGTCGGACTTGTTCGGGCATAGTTTAGCTTCAAATCATTTTTCGTGCTCGAACTTAAAATTATTTGCAAGTTCGGGCCAGGTTCGCATTTGAACTGGTCGGCCCTTTACAACTCTCTTCTTTTGTATTGATAGTATGGCAACAGCATTTACCGGTAGTTATCGACAGATTACTAAGGTTTTGCAGTGCTGTTTTGTTTTGATCATCAAGAAAAATAAAGAAATATAACGAACAAACGAATTTCGAAATAAATCATTTCGAAAGGGAAATAGGAAGAAACATTTTATAGTTCACAGAGACATCATATCTTGCAATCCTATATTTCATTTGACAGCATCTAAATTTTGAAGTTTTTTTGAATTTTTACCTGCACCAGGATTGCATCTGCTTTCATCCTCTCCTCCATTACAGTCTCTGTCTCCATCGCAAACATACGATCTTGAAATGCATGTTCCATCGTTGCACTCGTATTGACTGCTGCTGCATTTTGCCAAATCTGAAATTAAAAAAAAAAACGGAGCTAGCAAAAATAAAGGAACAAAAGCCAGCAAGTTGGTCTTGGTTTATCGATTTATAATGCGCTTAATTACTTCTGAAACTGGAAAACTATTCTCAATTTCCGACCTAGTCAAATCGGGAAAAGCGTTGCCGTTGCTGCAATATTTTTGTACCGAAATCTTTGTATCGGCAACGCAATAATTGTTTAATCGGCTCTCCAAAGTCTTAGCACGTTTCGGTGCATTCAAATAAAGTTTGCAACAAAGCTTTAGAGCAAAGATTATTGTTTTTTTATCAAACACAATTAAATTTTCTGACTTGAAAAAATAATTTTAAGGGGCGTTTATGTCGGAGGGTTTTTGCGCAGTTTTTTCTCAAATTTTTTGAGAGACCTGAAGATTACCTTCACCAAATTTGAGCTTTCTACAAACTTCCGTATGCGAGAAATGTCAGCTTAGATTTTCCCCCGAAATTTTTCCAGGGCTCCCAATTGGAAACAAAATTTCAAAAAGTTACTGCTTGTTTTTTTCCAACAGATTCTTTGCTAGTGTTGGAGTTCTCGAAACCGGTCTCGGTTCTCGAGACTGTCTCGAGACACATTTTTGAAAGTCTCGTCTCGGTCTCGCTTTGGACTTGAACTTCAAGTCTCGATCTCGAGTCTTGGTCTCGAAAAATTATGGTCTCGAAATATGAGAAGTCTCGAGACTCAAAATCTTGGTTAGGCGTAGGAGTAAAATTTTGAATTTAATTACTTAATACAAGCAACGCAAACAAAGATTCGATTGACTTTCTAGGTCTTAACACCTTTTTAATTGCTTTCCAACAATCTCCTTTATTTATTCATTTCGGTCAATTTTCATTTATTCCGTCAATGTTTTTAAACTGAGATCGTGAGAAACAAAGTTTTGCAATGAAACCTCAATTTTTGATAATTGGCTACTCAGTGGGAGATACTTGAGGTTCGAAAAAACTCAGGCAGAGCCATGGGAGAAAACTGCTCGACCTGTTATTCATTATTATCTTTGCTATTTACTTATGAAAGGTGTGATGTAAAACAGTCTGGAGGGGAAGAAGCCGCTTAAGCGGTATTATTTGATGTTGATCTTTGTTGAAGGTGCTAATTGCCGCTGTCTACATTTTTGCTTTCTGGTAGTAAATGCTCTAAACCTTTTTCTCGTTCAGGTTGCTTGCACGTGGACCGAGTTTGAGGTGGTAGCATGGCAGTGAGATGAGGTTTGGTCAAGGAAGGTTAATCAGGATAGCTCAGACCTCAAAGTGATTGTTTTCAGTCTCATTCTGTTGAACAGATCTTTCGTAGTATGATACAGTTAAGATTGCAGACTCAAAATGATGAACTTAGGTCTACTTTATCACTGCTTTTTTGTAAATATCAAACATTAAGATTAACAATTACGTCCAGTGAAGATTAAAATAGCTTGAGGTATAAACCTGAGGTATAAACATGGGCCAATGAATGGGGAAGACGCGTGACCCCAAAAGAGTTTCAGGGCGGTATCGGAGAAATGAAGTCTTGATAAAAAATAATACCGTAACTCAGGTATTTGTTATACATTAAGGTGTTTGCCGTGTTCTATGACCAGTAGGTTACTGAATCATTCATCTTGATGTCTTGTTTATGAAAACACAATTGCACATTCCACCACAGCCTTCTTGTCATTAAAATAACTATCTGAATGCAACTGCTTTAGCAAGCCCGCTTTATTCTATATTTAAACGACCGTTCAGCGTTAGTAGTTAAAGACACCGCCATCGGAGCGTGAGGTCTGGGTTTCGATTCTTGGTCCGGTCAAAATCGGACGCAGTGTCTATAACGTCTCGCCCCGCTGCGATGTTTCTTTGGTGCAGTGTTGCTCAATGCTCATGCACTAAGCCGCGAGTTTATGAAAGCTTTTATTTGAATTTGATTTAGCAACTCGCTTCGAAATCGAAAATCGTTATACAGTATTATTTCATTATTTACGTTGAAACAATTTGCATTATGTCCCATAATTCGGCCATAATAAAATTTGGGCATAGCCATCATAAAGAGTACGACGATGAAAAAGCAGAAAATAAAAAACATTCTGCGAAATGCAAGTTTTGCCCAACACCGACAACAATCTCTGATCGTTCAGGCACAACCTCTTCGTTTGTTCGGCACATGAAGAAATGCCACAAGTCACGGTAAGCTATTGCATTATTTTTGAAAGAATGATTTAATACACTAACTTTGTTAGGTTGTAATAGTGGATAATAATTGTGTGCTTTTGTATGTTATTTATTAATATGTTTAACGGTTGTGTGCCGAAGTGAACAAGTTAATTATGAAACGCTCTACAAATCGAAGCTAAATTAACCCTTATCAGAACATCCGTTGACTTTTGTCAACATTGATTTTTTTTTTATTTGATTGCACTCGCCCTCTCTATGCTAGCTTATCGCCATTTACTGACGAAAGAAAACTTCTTATTAGCTTCCTACTGCAGTGATACCAAATTCCAAAATTGTTTCTACAATAAGTTATTTGCGTTTTATCTTAATCGGAACAACTGTTGACAAATGTCAACAAATAAAAACAATAGCAGATTAAGAAAGACATACCGCTTTGAAGGTTTAAAATTAGTATGAATGCCCGTTGCTATAGTTGCAACCAAACAATTATTGTTACAGCTAATAATTAGCTACAGTATATAGCTAGCAACTGTAAGAAATTTGCAACTGCAGTTAGTGAAGTGATTTTTAGCGGAAGGTTGTTAAGTTTCCGATCAACACTTCTTATATCTCAGACGTAGTAGCAGCCTACGTAAATTTCAAAATACTTATCTAGATATTAGTTCCTGTCAGAATTTAGAACATAAAATCAATATCATTGAATAGTCATACACTGTACTAGCATGGCCAGGGCCTCCGAGAGAAATTTTTCCTGGAGGTACGAAGGTCGATGCCGGGCCCCCAAATCTCTTCGGGCTCCAAAGTTGACCGAAATTTTTGTTCTGATTTTCTGCCAAAAATTCTGAACTTTTACCGCAAAATTAGGTAAAGACCAAAAAATAAAAATAAAAAGATCTTCACAGAATTTAAGTCCGATTTTTTCCCCAAAATTGGGTTAAGACAGAAAAAAAAAAGAAGGTCTTCACTGAATTTTGGTTCGATTTTTTCCCCAAAATCAGGTGAAGACCAGACCAAACAAACTTAACGCGGGAACCTAAACCCTTCCGGGCACCCTAGGCCCGGGCCCGGGTACGATGTACCCCCTGAACCCCCCTCTCATTGGCCCTGAGCATGGCTACTCAACTGGCGGACTGCAGTCCACATACGGACCTCCAGATCGATAAATGCGGACCGCGGTCCACATCCGGACCCCCGGAGTACTAAATTTGGATCTCCACACTCCTTGGGGCGGGAACTCATTGTCTGCCTGCAGGGCCTACGAGAGGGGGGTAGGGAGACAATGACCCTGGGGCCCATGGATTTTAGGGGGCCCATCATAGGGCCCGTTGACTTCAGGGGGCCCAGTAGAGGCCCCATGGGCTTCAGAGGGCCCATCGAAATTACACTGAGAAATCAGTATGCGGAAGACTGAAGACCTTTTTTTGTTTTGTTTTGGAGATCACATCAAAATCCGGAAAAAACTGTGGCATTTTTCCGTGAAGTTCTTTTTTTTTGGGGGGGGGGAGAGATCCCATCAAAATCCAGATAAAACTGTGGCATATTCCCCGTCTGCTTTGGAGTTTACAAAACTGGAGATGCGTAATATTTGAGCTGACCCCGGGCCCACGTTTGGCTCTCGGCGCCCCAGTCTGCTTGTGCCACGTGGAGCGCGTAAACCCGTTCCAAATAGCGAAGAAGACCTTTTTTTCGGTCTGCACTAAATGAGTTTTCAACTTTTGTATCTAAACCTTTGCTAAAACTAGTTGAGTACCCCTGCGTGTACTATGCTTGAAGGACTAACTTATGCTACCAGTGCTACCGTCGAGGCTATCTTGAATCTTCCTACCGAGGCTTGGCTAACCTTCCTTTTTTGTCAGGGTAGGCTCAAGTAGTTCCTAACCCACTGAGCGCGGTTGTAATTGACGAAAAATTTTGAAAAACGCAATTGAATTTTGGTGAAGTCTTTTAGTCTTCAACTACATTACGCAAAAAAAAGACTACTGAATTTTTATGAAAAACTTTTTTTTCTAACCTTGACAAAAGAAAGCCACGGAGACAAGGTACTCAACGCAAACCTATGGCCGGAAGTTGTCGTAACGTACCCACTTCTTGGTTCGAGCCTACCCACTTCTTGTTGTCACAGCCCATCACTTCCTTTTGGTTGGAGTCTACCCACTTCTTGTTGTCACAGCCCATCACTTCCTTTTGGTTGGAGTCTACCCACGTCTTTGTTTAGGAAGGCAGCACTGAATGTTACTGTTCTATACACGAATACTTGAGTAACTCAGCTAAAATTTTTCCTAGCAACCAAGCTTTCAGTTTGCTCATCGATACATAAGCAACCGAAAATCGAGAGGTGAAACAGTACTTGCCGAAAAAAAAAAACGTACAGTTAAAAGGCATCAAATGAGAAAGATGTCTTAGATCGGTAAGCATACTTGGCTTGCTTGCTTGGTTCGCTTCGGACGTGTTTGCCAGCAAAACAAAAAAATACCAAAAACACATATTGCTTGTTAAAATGTTGAACAATTTGTGGGTGTACTACATGTTTGTGTATTTTAGTGTTTAAAAAACACCCTAAGTTTGTTGAAATTTTGTTTTACTTTAACAAAAAGTTAAATTGTCTCAAATTATATATTGAATAAAAAGCATATCCTGGATTTTAGATTAAAGATTGTAATGTCTTTAAAACTCAAATTAACCGTACAATCAATGGATTGGGATCAATAGCGCATTTCCATCACCCAAGAACAAAATATCTGAAAACACCACGCTTTAGCATTAAAAAACACATAGAAACGGCATGTTGACAAATGTCAACATATGTTCCGATTAAGGTACACTAAAACAATGCTCTGATAAGGGTTAATCTACTGCACGTCTCAACCTGATGGCATTTTGCATTCCAAGTTCTTGAATTATTAACCCGGCACTGGAGGGTGCTAGTAAGGTGGTCGTTATTGTAAACCCGGCTTAAATTCAATGGTTTAAAATTAAAGCAATGTAAAAAAAAACTAACAGTCATATTTGACGAACCTCCAGGTCATACAACGAGATGTTGGCTTTTGGCTTAGTGATATCTTTAACAATACTGTAGTTTTGATCTTTTTTTGCATTAAACACAGCTTGTTTAATTATTTCCGTCTCATTATGCACATTATTTTCTGCACTTAATTTGTGTGACATGTTTTCACCAGGCGATGCAGAACACGGCTTAATTCAGCAGAGAGTCAATATCGTTGTCCATTTATTTTTTGATAATGGATCCGCTCTAAGCTTCAACTGGGGCAACACATATGCCGTATCGTTATTTAATTTTTGTCAAAATGATTCTAACATTTTCTGTTAGTAATTTTATTGAATCTGTAGTAGTGTGGTGTAAATTTAGCTTTATTGTTTTATAGTTACTACGAATATCAGCAAGCAAGTATTGGGAAGGGATCAGACAATAGAACCGGAACATCCGATCAGCCCGGTATTGAGAACTTTCTTTTGCCGCAGCTGAATTTTACCCAGCAACATCCGCGACAAAAATCTGTTTCCCACTCGATTGTCAAGAATTTGGTAGTTGGATGCTCCTTACCGCTGTCAATTGTAGAAAAGATAACTTTTGCGGCTTCATGGCTGATCTTGAACCAAGGTAATTGTCAATGCGAAAAGCTTAAGTTAATTTTTTATTATCAGTACCAGGATTAATCAAATGCAGTGCAAGGCTGATACTAAATATTAAAAAAAAAAACCTTTAAACTGCTTTTAAAAAGAATTGTTTTAAAGAATATAACGAATTATATTTTTTGTTCACTAGATACAATCCAATCGCAAGGTCGACAATAACAAAAAAAACTTTACCAGATATGCACGAAACAATGAAAAAGAAGATTTTACACATGCTGTCACAGCAAAAATCAGTTTCCTTGACAGTAGATATATGGAGCGACCGAGCAATGCGCAGCTACCTAGGGATTACAGCACATTTTGCTGGAAAAGAAGTTGCTCAACCAGCAGGGAAGAAGAAACTCTCGTCGTTGCTGCTAAAATTTCGGCGTTTTCTTGGTTCCCACACTGGTGAAAGCATAGGGTTGGCTTTCAAACAAGCGTTGGAGGAATATGAAATAAAGGACAAAGTGACCTATGTGGTAACGGACAATGCTGCAAACATGAGAGCAGCATTCAAAACTCGATTTCCCTGAGTGGAAAATGAGGCTGACGATGACCAGTTGGGAGAAGTGGACGATGATATCTTTCAAGGATTATCTGAAGCAGATGAACTAGATATACAAGCAGCAGTTGAGAATACTACAAGGCGAAGAATTTCCTGCTTTGCCCACTCCTTGCAGCTAGTCGTCACTGATGGATTGAAAGAAGCTAGAAATTTGTCCGCTCCCTTATCGAAAGCAAGCCGTCTTTCAACTCTGCTGCATCGCAGCACAATTTTGAAAGAAAGGTAAATATATACCTTACAGCATTTTGCCAATTATGTGCATTATTGTAATTTTTTTTAGTTTTGTTTTAGAGCAAAAAAGCATTATTGCAACATGAATTTGCTTGCCAAACTTCTTATAACATGTTTATGGTATTTGCAGATTTGAGAAAGCTTTTGGAACAAATAGATCGATTCCAGCAACCAATACTACTCGATGGAATTCCACTCTTCACCAAGTGAAATCTATTTTAAAATTGCGGTTAAGCGCTCTTTCTGAAGTATGTGGGACAGAATTTAAGGAAGCAGTGTTTGCTTTACGAGAATGGAACCTTTTACAAGAAATGAAAGATATTCTTGCTCCTTTCGCTGAAGCAACAGAAATGACCGAAGGTATGCGCATTGATTAGTCACAAAATTACTTGTACCGGAAAATGCCTTTTGATAGTTGAACATGGTACCAATAAGACGAGGCGGTAAATAATTAGCTAATCTTTGTTGTTGGTCTGGTGCACTTCAATAAGCTCCGCCTACATGCCTTTAATTATTTCGATTCTAAATAAAATATTTCCTAACGCTACGTTTTGCAGGGCAGGAGGCAGTGACCATCAGTCTAGTTGTACCTACAGTTTTGGACATCAATTCTTGCTTAAGAAAACATTCAGATCTCACCAGCCCCGCTGCTTCAGTCGCTTGCAAAAATATGGTTCGTGCTTTAAGAAATTCTCTTCAAAAAAGGTTTGCGGGAATATTCAGAAACTGTGCAATGGGTAGCGTTCCCAATGAAGCTATGCACTTGGAGCAGCCGTTTGAAGATGATGTGTACTTAATCTCAACAACATTGGATCCAAAGTTCTCACTTCGATGGCTGGATCTCGATGTGCAATTGAATGGAGAAGACGAGACTGCCAACCGTATACGCAACAGAATAAAATACAAAGTTTAAGGTAAAGTGTAGGTGAATTGGGGGTTTAAAATCAATGTGCAGTTTAAAGTATCACCACTTCAGTTTCTTTTGCTGTTCAAAAAAATTCTAGAAGATAAAAAATATCCGTAAACCCATCAGCGACGTGTAACTCAACAACAACTTTATAATGTACAGCTATATACTGTATATTGCATTGACCCACGTTGTAAGGTTTTTTATTTGCGAGTAAACTTTTATATCAATTTTTACAACTTTGCTCCCGGCCAGGAGCTGCAAACGGGTTAACAACTGTAGTTCAGGCCCAAACACAAAAATAAAAAGTCGGAAACTAATGTGATTCGAAGCTCAATGAATAAGAAATCGCAAGTGAAATTTGATATAGATCGAAAGCACTAAGTAGTGGCTTCTAGCTGTGGGCTTGTGCATGCTAAGCGACTCGAAATCCATGACGGCTGCAAGTGGTCTTCCTCAGCTTACGTCCATCTGTGCATAGAATGCAATAAGATAACAGTTAAATCGACGCATTTTATGTCATTATTGAAATTGAATTGTAAAAAGGCTATATATTTTTTGCAGAAAAGATTATCCGAGCGGCCGAAAATTTAATAGATGATATGGACGTGGAGGGAAGCACATCTGAGTTGGCGAATCGTGGACGCTCGGAGGAAGAAACGGCACAGCTAAGAAACATTTCACGTTTTTTCAGCAAATATTCGAAAATTCCAAATAAAGCAACTTCCAAAAGATCAACAAGCGTTCGGTCGCAGTTGCTAAAGTATCTCGAAATCACCAACAATGGTGAACATTTTAACGAAAATATTTTTGAATTTTGGGAAACCATGGAAAACCAACTACCTGCCTTATACAAACTCGCGATACAAGTTCTTTTTGTGCCAGCGTCATCGGCTCCTGTGGAGCGTATTTTTAGTACCGGAGGTTTGATCATGAGACCTCATCGATCTCGGCTTTCTTCAGTTAATCTAGAAATGCTGGTTGCATTAAAATGCAATCAGTGGAAGTCGTTATGATTTCCCAGGAGTCGACCACGAAGGACGTCAAACTTGTCGGTCACAATTTTATTGTTTGATTTTGGTATAGGCTTACTTTTTACGGTTGCATTAATTTTTTCCGTTGTGTTTCGTGATTATTTTTGCTTGCAATAATATGCCATTCAAGATTTTTTGGCTCTGTTCCTAATCTGTAGTTGCCGCAAGCTGGACCACTGCGATAGTTTGGACACAGGAACGCATTGCCCAGTATCAGTTGGCATCAAACTGCAATTTCTCTACTTTAAAGTCGGGCGCTTGACAGTAGTAGAAGTACGCCGTCACCTCTTTATGTGCTTGTGAATAGCACGTGGCCCAAGTTCGTTTTTTGGTTTATGGTTGTTCTACTGTATTGCGATTGGCAGTTTGTTTAAGGAAAACCATGAAAAGGGTTGTCAATAGTCAATACGAATAACTTTTGCTTCTAAAATCTCGGGTCTCGAAGTCTCGTCTCGGTCTCGAAAAACTCATCGAGACTCGATCTCGGTCTCGAAAATTTTTTCAAGTCTTGGTCTTAGGTCTTGGACTCGAATTTTTTCCAAGTCTCGGTCTTGGTCTCGGTCTCGACCATCACGGTCTCGACTACATCACTATTCTTTGCGGCTGAGTTGTTGCCGATACAAAATATAAACGATCAGAACTGCTAATTACTATACTTTTCAAGTAAATGTAATTTAACTAGCTTTCGAAAAGTTGATCTTCCGTCACAACACTGTTAAAATGGAAAAACTGAATAAAAGATAAAAATTGTTAATCTTGAACCGCAAAATCTTGAAAACGCAAAGTCTAAGTTACTCGGAGAATCTCTCCTTGATGTGAAGTTAAGCTGGCAATTTGTTGGAATTCATTTCAGACTTAAACAAAAATCTATTCAGCATACAGCAATAGCCTAAAGTTTAAGTAACATAAAATAAAAAGAAATCGATTTCGGCTCTATAAAGGACCATCATCTAAGTCTAAAAAAAAACAATAAACCTAAAAATGACCATAAAACAAAAAGTTCTCAACCGAGCTGCCGCAACCCACCCAAACGTTAGAGATGGCCAACGAAAGCCAATAAGTTGGAAGTAGCATCCAGGTGAAGAAAAATTATCAAGTACAATACAGCTAAACTAAGAACAGGCGTAAAGCTAAAATAAACTTTTGTTCAAACGGAGAAGACTTTAAAAAAATTTAGTATTGCAGTGTTATTGTAGCTACTGTGTAATTGCAATGACTGTTGTCACCAACCAATGTTTTGCAAAGCATGTAAATACAACAAATTATAGGAGAAAAACAGTAGCAATGAGTAGTGACGTCGAAGAAAAAGCAAATGAAAACTTTTCGGTGTCGAAATCGTTTTATTTTTATCTTACATTACGCTATATTATTTTCATTTTATATCTTGAAACCGGGTCGACATAGAAAGACTAAATTTAGGGAAAATGTATTGGGAGTTTTTCAACATTTTGGTTAACAGTGAAAAATTTGAATTGAATGTCCCTTTCAGCAATGACAATGAAATAAGGCATATGCAGAGTCTGAGAAGGAAAAAACACGTTGCATGGCGGTATGATAGTGGTTGCATAATACTAATACCATGTATGTACTTTTTTGCTGCATTTAATGTCTGGCGTTGCACTGCTTTTTTTTCTGTTTCAGCTTGCTATTTTTATTGTGCGATTGTTTATTTGAGGTCATAATGGTTGTGGAGGTTGTGAATAAAAACATAGTGACTGATTGATTAGAAAGAAATTATCTGTTTTTCAATAAGTACAAGCTGGTTAAATGATAATCAAAAACGGATAAATCCAACAACAAACCGTTTGTTACAGCAACAAGCATGTTTAGTTCTATTAAACTTACCTGTAAGTATATCTACTCCTCTCAAAATAGTATTCAAATCTGAAGCAAAACAATGTAATGACTTCTGTACTTTATTTACCTTTTCGTGTTTTTTCTATTACAGTAACAAATTACGCTTTAGTTTAAAATTTGATATTAAGTTTTGGGCATGCCAAAGAAAGTGTGTCATCTCTATTCAAATGTAGCTGTGATTTTTTTTTTTTTTTTGAATAGAATCAACCATCGCCTATGTGATGTGTACTTGTTTGTAAATCATCACTTTAACAAAACAAACAGATTGCATGATTAAACTTTTGCTTATAAAGTTTCCTCGACCAGGCGACGTCAAAGCTTGCTTTCAATCTTCGCCTAAAAATCCCTGCCCTGAGCCTATTTTCAACACACGAGAGTAGCTTCGCACTTTCCCTTTGCTGAACGTTCCAGAGTAAAGTAATCCGCAGCTATTGGCCGGAGTTTATATTGGCAATAGCGACGTTCGATCAATATCAATCAGTAAAAGCGTTAAAACTATAGTCCGTAACAGATTAATTTAAAGTAAATCAAATAGATCTTACATTGTAGGCGTGATTCTCTACAATTCAAAACTTACCAAGAGCAATAACGGCGCCATGAAATTGTGTGATAAAGCAAAACAGGAAAATGCAAGTGGCTCGACATTTAATTTTCATCATGCAGTCTGCATGCATAAACAAAAAAGGATTAGTAATAATAAGGGCTCGAAAACGTCAATGAAGTCAAAATTTTTTTAGACTTATATTGTATCATCAAACTTATACCAA
This sequence comes from Trididemnum nubilum, assembly GCA_963965965.1. Lineage (NCBI taxonomy): Eukaryota > Metazoa > Chordata > Ascidiacea > Aplousobranchia > Didemnidae > Trididemnum > Trididemnum nubilum. The sequence goes on along the minus strand of OZ014485.1, from coordinate 5,311,459 downwards.
CATTGGTTTCGGATGCTTTAGAGCCTGTTTAGGTAGATTTTATAGATCAAAATAAAGCCAAAATTTGTTAATCAAACTTTGGAGCTAAATAAGGCCAAAACGGTTTAGGTCAAAATAAAGTCAAAATTAAAATTTTTTAGGTCAAAATAAAAAGGGCCCTTGTCATAATTGATTTAAAGGTATTTGTTTCTACCATTTAACAAGGTCAACTTTTTATGCCATTATCCATGGTCAAGTGGATGAAACGTCTGCTAATGATAACAATATCATTGTGTTGGATACTTTGCTGCGTCAAACCACAATTATTGATGTCAAGCATCTTTTAAATTCTACTGTAGCAATATAAAAAAAGGTGTGATTATTGCTGAATTAAAAAATCCTCCTTTCCCCACGCTTTAAGCTGTTTACAGCGTTAACAGGGCAGCAACTGAAATTACGTAAGATGTCTCAAATCCTATTTTGGAAAACTCAGATTTTGATAAATATAGATTGCTTAACGGAACAAAAAAAACAGCAAAAAACGGACAATGTGAAAAACAATTGACAACAAGTCAGAGTCAAGACAAAATGAAACACTTTATAAAATACAGGAGGTTTCAACTGAAACTTAAGTTATTTTTTATTTTTTTGAAATAAAATTCTCAAATAAAATTCTCGAATTTTATTTAGACAAGATTAAAAACGACTTAAGTTAAATCCAAACCGCCCGGTATTAAATACAAGGAGCGTTTTATTTGACTGTATCTTGACTATGCTTGTTTGTCAAAGATTACCTACCATGCAGCAACGGAACAAACAACTTTTGAATAAGATTTTGAAACAATATTTTAATCTAAAAGCTATGCTGTAATATCAAAATCAATATCTATAAACGTCAAGTTATACCTTAAAAACTGCATGTACTGTATAATAATTTTTTGTAATTTTTTTGTTTTGTTTTAATACTTTGTTTTCTGCGAAATTAATACACATAATAAAACATTTTTCTTACGTCCAGCCTTGAAAAGGCTTCTTTTTTTGAGCAGTTTTTTTTTGTTCTTGTACAGCAGGTTTTGGAATTTGAAGTGCAGGGTAGCAGAAGAAAAGGGTAACCAAAACGAACGTGGAAACAACAAGTAGAAGATAAAATGGAGAACAATGGACTGGTGAAAGAAGATGCAAAGAGTCATAAGTTGGGCAGCGCTTTCCTGTGCATTTAAAAGCGCTAAAATTATGATCAAGTTAACTTTGCAAAACCGAATGAAGACTTGATTTTAGCATTAATCCGATTATTAGTATACAATCATTATTATTGCATCCCGCTTTACAAAAAACAAGTTGCTATATTTAGTCACAGCAAGCAAAAATTAATTTGAAGAAAAGTAGCAATTAACCGAAAACAGTACTTAGCCCTAAAACTACACTTTCGAGCTTTTACGGCCTTGATTTGTCTTCAAATTATAACTCAGGTTTGGATAGGTTTGAATTAGCTCGCCGTTTACTACTAGGAGGATGTATGTGATTGAGTGAAATGGTGAGGTTTGGTAAAGTCAATGACCGTACGAAATCCGGCCAACTACGTTGATGGAAAAAAAAAAAAGATCAAAACTAAACTTTCATGATGATTATGATGATGAACCGCCCAGAAGGTCGAGCGGTAACGTGTTTATCTTTGGAGTGGGAAGTCTGAGGTTCAAATCTCAGGCTAGTTAAATCTAACACAGAGTTGCCAATGGCTCTCCACCGCTACGGCAATTTTTCAAAAGGAGCTGCGTTGCCCATACGCAATGATGCGGAGATGAGCCCCACCAACTCGTCACACGCTTCCGCGTAATAAAGCGAGTGAAATGAAAAATTTGATTTGGCTGATAATGATGATAAGGTTTAATGAAATAATTGAAGATCAAAAAACGTAGCGTAAAATCAAGTCAGAACAAATTTTATTTTGTGCATTTTGCGCAATAAAAGAACTGCAAAATTACATGACTTGAGCAGTCAATTAAAATTACTATTACTTCTTACTACAACTTTTGGAGATACATTTTTTTTAACAATCGCCATTTCTCCTTTAATTTAAAACTTTTGCACTGAGCTGGACAGCGCTATTTCGAGCTTTTAGCTCTCATCGGCAGCACTCAGCTATGAAATTGTTATGATTTCCCAGAAGTCGACTACGAAGAACGTCAAACTCTTCGGTTAAAACTTTTGATTAAAATAAGTTCTTTAGGAATTTTTATTACTTTAAACCAGGCTGCAACAAAAATGATTTTTTTTTTTTATCCCTTTCGCTGCCATGCGCGACTTACCATATCGTACGGCACTATGCTGCACGCGACCAATTTTTTTCTGGTTAAAAAAACTGTCGCGCCTATAATGCCTTGATGGCTAAGGGTCGCCGTTGTTTATAGTCGCCAAAATCATAGATTTATGCGCTTTTTCTTTTTTTCCGCATGACTGTCACTTTGTCATTTGTAGCACTCTGTAGTACAAGTCTACGATTTACAGATTTTTTTCTTTTTTAGAATTGCCGCTTCATTGTTTTATGCAAGCATTATCATCAAAGAAAGAGAACAGTTTTTTACACAAAAATTTTACCTTGTGGAAAATCTTACTGTAGTAGAATAAACCCTTGTTAGCAGTAGCAGGCAACTCAGGTAAATGAGTTACTATCGGTCTCATTACCACCCATGGATTTGCCCCTAGTCAGATATTCTGAGGTCCCTTGTTAAATTTTCTGTAATAAATTTATAAATTACACCTCATTACGGCAGTGGACTACGTTTCGCTTAAAAATATAACCTTTTTTGTTTTTAAAGCATTAAAATTTGGGGGGTCGGATAACCCCCTGGATTTGTCTCTGATTAGATTTTTTGAAAAACATACAAAATTTACCTTATCTCGGCAGTAGACGACAGTTAGACAAAAAAATTACGATTTGCTTGCTTGTCAAGATTTCAAAAACATTTTGGGGGGAATCTAATCTGATGCCTCTCCCCAGATTGGCTTCTGGTAAAACTTGTCAAAAAAACTATAAACTTGTGTATTACAACGAGACCTTTCATAAAATAACAATTTTTAACAAACATTGAGATTTTTTGTGGCTTTTCCGGCATTTGCAAACTAAGCGATTTTCCACCTCCTGCACTGAAAGGGTGAAATACTGTAAATTAATTTGTACAAATGAAAAGTATCATCTTTTGCGAAGTTTAAAAATCTGTGCACATAAACAAAAAATTACCAAATTATAAGATTAGTTTTCTAGTGAAAAAAGTAAAATGTATGCATACATTACGGACTGTATTAGTTTTGAAATTTTGAATGACGTATTGTTGACTGTCAGTATAACATCTAATCAAATAAAACAGTAAAAATCTTTTTGCTGGGGCAGTTTATAAAATTACTATGTAGTTGAATCAAAGAGCAGAGTTTTTATACCATCAATTGATTACATAATGTAAATTATGATTAGGTAATTCCTATTATTAAAATTTTGACTATTTTGTTAATTAGAAATTTGGTTAATTTTGACTATCGTTTTCTTAAATTTGCTTTAAAAATAGATTAATATTTCCTAATTTTTGTATATTTTTGCAGCTTAATTGTTAGATTTTGCTTTGTTATTTAGTTTGTGGTTGATATTAAGGTTTCAAAAAGTGTTGTACAACGAAGGACTAAAGTGAAAGATATAGCAGATGTGGTAAACTGCTATGATATTGTTTGTTTATCTATTTATTTAGTTTTTGATCTCAACTACTACATTGATGTAAAGTTTTTTTTCCGGTGCTGGCATTGGTCAAAATTTTCAGTAATTTTAAGGGCAGATTTTATTTTACTATGTTTGGCAAGATTTTTCTCTTCGTTTGTGCAAAATTTTTCTCTTCGTTTGTATAATATACTGTTTTGTGTCCAGCTGATACATAATTTTTTTCTAGCATATTTTATTCAATCATTATTTTCCAGTGTTACTAAATTACAAAATGCTACTCTTACTTTGCTGTCAACTTGATAGTGAGATAAGTTACAATTTAGTACCTCAACTGTTTTCCAATAAAAAAGAAGTGAAAATGTTGTTGGCAAAATTTCAAAACAAAGAGTTTTTTATTTGTAAAGAGTAATCAGTTTTATCGCTGATCAACGTGAAAAAAAAACAAAATAAAAGGAACTTCATTGTCATGATTGGCTTCACTACAGCATTATTTTTAAACAAGGGCATCAAGAAGTGGAAATGCAACGCAGTCATAATCACAAAAATTTCGTTCTAAAATAACCTTTAAAAAATAACTCGGCAATGCAACTTACGATAGCAAATTCATCACTAATATCTCCAAAACGTTGCTATATATTACAATTTCAAATTTGGAATTTTATTGATATCATAATAAAATATAAGCTTAAAGAGAAAACCCTCTTACCGAAGATATCGGCACGCAACTGACAATTGCCAACAGAGTGAAACAGCTCCGTCTTGCGTTAACTATATTAGTTCCCTGACATTGGCGGATTTAGATGGGGAGGATGGGGGGAAGCATCCCCCCACCAGCCAAAAGATAACGTGCATATGTTTAATATTAAACTTATTTGAAAAAAAGCCATCAGTAAATACTCGGTTGGCCGTGTGACTGTGATATAATTTCTACAACCATGTGGGGAAGGGGCAGGAAAAGATTATTTTTACAGCACACATTTTACAAAACAGAAATTAGTCTTTTACAGGCCTGATTGATTTAAAAGCGTCAAATTAGCAAACTTTACAATTTGCACTTTTCAGCGATAAAGGCATAGGAACACATCAGGAGTTCAATTATAGCGCGTTTTTGCTAAAACTCATGCAATACAGTAGCGCGGTGCGGCATGAAAAACTGGTCCATTTGACAAAACATCACATAAAATGGCTTCTGGAATGTGGTTTGTTACATTGTTAGTTACGGTATGTTGAATGAACTCTTGAACAGAATAAACTTTTGGCAATAGAAATATCAAAGTCCGATGAAGATAATTTTTACTCATTTTGTGTAAATGCAGATAAGTATGTTGGCAAAACTGTAAAAAATGCGACTTTTGAAGCAGAAAAGACGAAAAAACAGTTTATTTTATTGATTTAAATTGCGTTGATTAAATCAAAAAATTTATTATATCGTTTTTTTTTAATGGGACAGATCAAAAACAGTAGCGTAACCAGGGGGGGCTAAAGCCCCTACCCCATTGGCCTGTTGACCAAAATACAGAATCAGAAAAATACCACGTTCTTAGCACTTCTGAGACTGTCTTTTGCTCTGAAATAGACTCAATGATTTAAAGCATGAGTCTGATGATTTAATGATTTAAAGCATAGTTTAAAATGTTTATTTAGGGGGGGACTAATTTGTCAAAAAAAATTTTTTTAAATTAGAAAAAAATTTGAAACATGGCCAAAAATTGGCTTTGAATTTTCATTGCTTTTAGAAAAATGCTTAACATAGGCCTGGGTATCATCAAATAATTTATAAGCTGAGAATTTTGAGAGGGGGCTATTCAATATTACTGTACTGTAGTTAATTACCAATCTCTTGTCTCAAACTTCTTTCCATTTGCTCCCCCTTATTATGTCTTTTGCTGTAAAATATAGACAAAATAGATAATCGCTTGAGAGTTTTAATGAACTACCGGTAAGCCTATAGAATTTTATGAATTACTATTCGAGCAATGGCTACCTCCCACATACTGTAGCCCACATATGCAACTAGTATGATCATGTTCTTGCATTGCTAATTTCTACGCCCCTTTTTAATAGCACTGATTTTTATTAAAATAAGCCTAAATAGAGGTTACTTTTGCCAAAAAATTACAAATTTTTTAAGCGCTGGGGCTCCGCTCCCAGAACCTCGTTCCTCCGGCGACTGGAGGCTGTGTTGGCCCTTACACTGCAATTGTCTCCGGTGACTGCCGGCGACTGGAGGCTCTGCTCCAACACCCCCGTGGCAGCCCTCATTGCAGATTTCTGGCTACGCGTCTAATCAAAAATATGCCCAATAAGTATGCCCTAGGCTAAAAACATTTATCATAAACATTCTAAACCTTGAGATTATACACAATTTGTGCTTATAAATTTTATCACGGGATTGCGATTGCGCTTCACGGGATTGCGCTTCTAATTGGTTTCCGAAGCTGTCTGCACGCAACTGTTGCTTGCTTGTAGCTTGATCGATGGTGTATTGCTTCCAGGTTCAACAGGTTTCATCATGAAATATATTACTTTGCCGACGATGTCTCCATAATTTGTCAGAAATTTATTCCAATCCAAGGACTGTCGAACTAGTTCAACTTCAAGTTATTTAAGAAGTGAAAATGAACTGCTATCTAAGTTTGGTAAAGCGATCAGTATAAAACTGAATCACCGACACTCAAAAGATTAATATGCTGCAAAGGGCCCCCTATTCGACATGACGGTAATGCAAACTGGAGGTCTGATTTTACTAAGTAGTGAATTTAGTCTTTGGTTCAAAAAGAAAATTTTCTTATTTTCTAGAAAAATCATCTAGTTAAAACTGAACTTTTTTGTTTAAAAGGCTAAAACTATCTGTGATGCAAAGTCTGTGATTATCAAAATGAAAATTATGCCGATTTTGTCTTTTCTCGCACGTGTTTATCGTTTTCCAAGTTCAATGATTAGTCAACTCAATTGCATTGTATTGAATTAAGCGTTTCCTAAAATCTGCTCTCTGACCATCTACGGGTTAAGTAAAGCCTCGGTATTCCGTTGGTTATGATATACTAAATAATCCTATATTTTTGCAACTATTGCATGTTAAACAGGTAAAAAACTATCATTTATATAACACTGATCATGCTTTACCTTACTAGTTTTTTGATGTAGTACAACGCCAGTAGAATGCTAGATAAACAAAAACAACCTTAAACTGTCCTTTTGTAACTCGATTCCACATGCTTTTACACCATCTGAATTTAACAATCGGTTTCTCTACGCACTTGATTCACATAACTTTGGTAAAAATGAAATGAAAACGATGAACACTAGACAAATCTATACTCGGTCATTGAAACAAGAAGGAGTCATAAGTTGGTCCGTTTTGTTACTTTTTCTATCTGAAACACGGGGAAACAGATCCACAATGACATATTGCCCAACTTTTTTGAAAGCCTTTAATTATAAAACAATATGGAATTTAATGCCATTAAAATCTAAACCGTCTATTGCTACATACCAAGTTTGAATCCTTTTTGTAATCAACAGGATGAAGCTGGGCCCCATTGTTTTTTTGTTTTGTTTTTTTCATGCATTAAGTGACAAAGTGCATGGAATTTCTTTATGTTTTTGATGTTTAAATTAACCGGGTATTATTTGCCCCAGCTGTCTTTGAGGTTACATGTTTGTATTTTGATTTTGGTTTCCTGACGGCAAAACATTGTCAGTCACGGTTAATTACAAACAGAATATTGTTTTCTTGCTTAGTGCCACAAAAAATTGTATTTGGAAACAATGAAATAGTTTAGTTTATAGCAAAGTTAATTTTGATCCAGCCAGTACAGAAATTAAAAGCATGTTATTTTCTAGGCAACGAATCAAAAATTATCGATTAAATAATCTAGTAGTAAAATTTCTGTATAATATTCTAATATTTTAAATTTGATTTGAAAATAATTGTTTCATGTTGTGTTTTTTGTAATTGAGTAGAAATAAAAACCTAGATAAATGATAGGTACCGGCATTAAACAGAGATGATAGTATTCTTGTAGTACTGAAAATCATTAGATATACTACCGTTTAACGAATGCAGTGATTTATACAGGGTGGGCCATAAATTTCGATACACAGGAAAAGCAATATATTAGATAAATTAAATTCATACAATGTGGTCTAATTTCATTTTTTCATTATTGTGCCAAGTGCAATTTCTAGAGCAGTGGTTCTTAAACTTGTTGGAGGTATCAAACCCAGCAAGTTTTATTTGGGCATTTACCAAACCCTTCATTGAAATTCAAAACATATCTGTTAATAAACTTGAGTCTAAAGCAGGGGTGTCCAACGTTTTTGAGAGGCGGGCTGGATTACTTTTTTGAGCTTTAGCGGGCCACACAATTCTCATAAACTGTTTGGATGATTTCTATTCCGAATAATGCTGACATATGTTTCGCATTGTTCTACCAAAGTAAATAATTTTTAAATCGGAGTAAGCCTTTAATAAAAACTTCGTATTGTGCTCACCAAAATTAAAGTTTGTTGAATTATAGTAGATGAAAGAACTTTTTGTAACACACAAAAAAAAAACAACCCTGTGTAATATTGCGCAGCACCATATCCAGGATTTTGCTAAAAGAGGGGCTTCAACCAAAAGCCAACATTTTTCCATGCCGAAGTTTGTACAGTATTCAACAACTGATGCGTTAAATAAACTGCTGCACATGTAAAATGCATCATAGACAACATCCAGGAATGACGACCACTGCCGATTGGCGATTTTTGCAATTTATAGAAAAAATAGCCAGTTTAGCGCCATTTGAAAGAAATTCTGCACTCTTTTAGAGCGACTTCAAAAAATCGCATTGCTAAGTCAATTCATTCCCCAGTTATTGGTCAGGTTTAAAACATGTTTAAAAGCTATAGCATAATTGGTATTTTTGAATTTTGAAACTTTTTGAGTTACTTGGCTCGAAAGAGAAGCTTCTAACCAGTCCCCGTAACACCTGTTTCCCAATAGTTGCACTACTGAACACATCTGGATAAAATATGAGGTATACGCTACATAGCTGCTGTGACCCTTCGTTTAAAAACGCAAAATGCGCGGTGATAAACATACAAATAATGAAACAAAAATAGTTACACCCAAGCTTACGTAGTGGCCAACGTAACGCAAATTTGCTGCTTTCTAACTCGTAGTAGCGTTATTGACCAAATAGCATTTACAAAAATTTATTTGAAATTAATGTTTGAAAAAATCAGAGTCAGTAACTTTGACAAAAATTTTTTTTTGTGAAAACTTGCAAGTACCGAAAGAACCTTATAATACACTTCGAGACCAGAAGCGGGCCGCATTTTTGACAGCACTGGCCTAGAGTGAACTATGCATCTGTTGCGCAACTGCACATCAACCTTGTGCGTAAGTAGAGAACACTGTGATTGCTATACGTATTACAAATAGCGTGTGCATACTTATTACTTATCCTAATCTCCGCCGAACTTCTGATACTGACTCACTAAACCCCTGGGGTTCGATCGAACGCAGTTTAAGAACCACTGTTTTACAGTATACAAAAGGTATTTGAAAATTATCTGAAAACTAAAGAACAAGTAAATTACACAGCCTACATTTCTCCTGTGCATCAAAACTTACGATTTTTCCTATGTATTCTGCAAAGACATCAGCCTCATCGACATCACTAAAAGGTGTCGCATTCATTCAAAATAATATTATTTGTAAGTACAGTAAGAATTTAAATATTAGCAACTACTTTGAGTAAATCTTTAGTACTGATAATTATAATGAAAATTATGCTCAGTGCAGTGTGGCGAATAGATTTCAGTAAATTTTTGATAAATCCTTATTGCGATTGTTCACTTTCCTCTTGTACATTTTTATGGCTACGCACTACTAGCCACATAATTTTCTCCGACTAAAGGACTAGTTGCAGTTTTATCTGCCAAAACCGTCACGTGGTAATCCTAACTAGTGCTAAATCCACGCGCTAACATTCACTTGCTCTTCCTTAATTAAATGCAAATTTGTAATTTTCTGTCAAATATGTACTTTGTATTCCAAACGATTGTTGTAGGTTGCTTTATGTATTTATCAAGTGGTTTAAAATGGATTTTTCAGTCTTCGAGATGGTTCGAGTTTAGCTGTCATCCAATCCAACAATGTTACGTTAGATTAGATTTAACCTTAAACTTCATAAAAAACAAAAATTAAAAACTTTTTTCAAAATTTGCGATACTAAGGTTTTTCTAAATTTTTGTCCGATTTTTTTGACAATTCGTCAATGAATTAGTTAAAATTATTCGACTTCAAGAGAAAAAAAGGAAACTTGACCAAGCATCATTTTAAAAGCGTCAAAAAATCTGTTGAAATATTTGTATAACAAACACTTGGTTTGTTGTCCGTCATTCACGATGCAGAATAAGCTTACATCTATTAGGCATTTCACTAGATAACAACAAAGCACTATATCAATATTGGGTTTGAACAAATTTTAATACAAGTTGGTTAAAAAGCAGTTGTTACAAGTAGCTGTTTGGTAAAAGTTATTACAAATTGGTCAATAGTCGATACATATATAACAACCACATTACATAATTTCTGACAAGCAGTCATACATTCTGTACATACAGGCAATACTAAACCATTGATGATAAGGTTAGCCAAAGCACAAGGCGAAATCCATAGTTACCTTGTTATTACAATACAGAGGAAAGTAGAAGACATTTTGTCACTAGCTAAAAGTATCTCCGGTCTTAAACAAATATCACGGCTGCGATTCGAACCTATGCTCGCAATATTACGACAGTTATGCAATCTTTCACAAATAGTGTTTCTTGAAATGCTGGAAAAAGAACTCAGACAAAATCCCATGCCCCAATTTTCATTAGAAAAAGTACAAAGATTTTCCGGCAATGATTTATCAAGAATCGATCAATAGGCTATGAAATTAAAACAGCCGCTAAAAGTAAGTTGTACATTTAGTGCAATTTATAACAGACCTTAATCACCCTTTGATTTGGATCTTTCGTAAAAAATAAGTCATTGTACAGTTTGTTTTTTTTTCTGAAATCACATACAATTTTGAAACATTCGTGCGAAAGGATATTTCTTGTCAGCAATGATAAGCAAACAATATAACACTTTGTTCATGTTATACAGTAAATCATTTCACTTACAAAACAATACAACTACAGTACTTTACCCTTGTTTAACACGGGGCCCCTTTTTTGCTTTCCTCTCGTTCTTTTTGTGAAAAATTTCTCCAGAAAAACATTTTTAGATCAAATCAATTGACTCTGAGTCAAAATGTATTACATAATGACTTCTGAAAATTCGAAACTGCTAAGGTTACGGGAAGTATCCCAATTTGTGATGTTCTTCAAAGTCACTTTCCAAAATCTGAGCATATTTTGACCAATATCTAACTTTAATGACGTCACAAGATGTTGCTGTGATGTAATTACTTTGATTTAAGTATTTTATGATTCGACATGAAATACTAAACTTATGTACAAAAGTTGAACCTCTTTTGACGCCATCGCTAAAATAATGTCATTTATCAAAATTCTGGCCGTGAGGTCACAGTGATGACGTAATAAACTAAGAACCAATTGTTCTAAAAACCTTTGGTGGCGCCAAATGGCATGCTCAATTTTCTGTTCCCATAACTTTTGGTTTAGAAGTTAGATAGGGGCATCCCCCCGTGTAAAATGCGTTGGTCAAAGTTCTAATGTAAAATAGGGTAAAAAGTATAAGCCATTAAAGTATATCTTTTGGTTAAAAGTTGAAATTAAATTGTTTTCAAATCCCATTATCACCTGAAAAACAAAGAAGAAACACGATGAAAGCAACGTTTTGTAATAGGGAACAGTGCAATCAATTTTTGTTCACATATAACCCTTGCATTTGGATTATAAAACAAGCTTTACAAAATTTTGATCAAATAAATTACAAACTACAAAATATTTTTTAAACGCTTATTTCTTGTTGATTTTTTTAATCCAACTAATTAGTATTGAATGGAGACCAAAAATTTACTACGAGAAATAGAGTGCGATATTTTTTTCAAGAAGTCATGTGACATTCAAAATAACCTAACTACCTAAGTATCATAACATAACACAGTACAAGTCAAAAATTAAAAATTTTAAGACCCTACAGTCTGTTTCACCCGTAATCGAGATTATCAGGGGGAATCTTACGCAAAAGAATAGAATTCCATTCGATATTCCATTCGTTTCAATTTCTATCAAAGTGTGGACTGTGGACACGCAAGCGATCACTTCTAGTGGATATCCATCTTAAACATCTTATGCCTTACTTCGTTTGCGGCTTTTACACTGTGATATACACTTCATCATTTAAGAAGAGTAGAAAATGTCAGTTACAGTAGTTTTTCTTCATATAGTTTAACCTTTGTTGTTTTTTGATTTTTCGTCTTTTGCACAATCTACAGCATAGAGCTGTTAAACGCAAGCAAGAATACTGAAACTGCTACAGAAACACCAATAATAATACCAGTGTTTATGAAACCTGAAGTATCGGTAACTGAAGATGTAGTGGTAGTATATCTATAGTCGTAGCACCTGCAATGAAAATAACTTTATTAGAAAGTACTTGCAAATGCAAAAGACAAAATAGCAAGAAATCAAACAGATTAATGCAAAGAATTAAATTCATTCTTTTTAATCATTTTATTATTTATTACACTTTTAACTACTTTTCAAAAAAAAAGCGAAAACAAACTCTTTAGGTGCTGTGAGTGTCCTCAAATCCTAAATTGTTTTTGGCTGTAACGCTTCGTTCTTTACATGTGCAGATCAGTTTGACCAAAAAAATAAAGCAGATGTTAAAGATTTTGTCACCAAACATAAATGTTAATGTAACAATGCTAACTTTAGAAAACTTTTCAAAAAACTTTTGGTGCCAGAATACTGCGAAAGGACTTTTCAGTTTTTCTGACAAACTGCCATTTGCCCAAGGCTCACCTGTTTACCACATGTGGTGGAAACTTTACTCTGACCCCTGTGCATTGCTAAACGTCAAGCAATTTTGTAAATACAAAATTTATAGTTTTTGGTTTGACCCGACCGATAAACGAACCCGTGTCTAGCCTTTCAGTAACTGATGCTCTATTCACCCGATCATGGATCAGTTTGGTAGTCAACTACAGCGCAATGAAAGGCACATAATCCTCTTGAAGCTGCGTTTATCTCGTTTTATGGCTGCTCTTTGACAGCTTTGGTTGATAATTGAACAGTTACACAAAGGGTGACAAAAATCTGAATTTGTTGACCATCAATCAACTTGACGACCATTCTAAAAATGCTTAAGAATGTGTTATTGCCAAATAGCTGTTCAAACTATTGATATACTTTTAGAAAAAGCCTAATTTTTATGTTTTATTATAACAGGTTTATCGATTAGTGTGAAAATAAAAACAATAATTGAAACCGAAAGGTTTATTGCAACGAACAATGTTTAACTAAAACCATACATCGAATATCAGAACTGTGAAAATTTTTACAAAGAGAACCTTATCTAATATTGCTTTTGCGATACAAAATAACTTGCTTATTTCAGAAAAAGGAATAAATGAATAATTAAATATTTTTTCATGACCTCATCAAAAGTATATAACAAGATAATCCCATTTCTACTGATCTTGGAAAAAATCTTTAACAATTAAGAAGTTTAATTATGTTTGCACTTTGTAGTTTCTCGCTACTTGTCACATTTTTGGACATGTTGCTTTGCTTCACTTTCGTGTTGGCTGTTCAACCTGCTAGCCAAACTGTAAATGTTTGCTTTACGTAGTTTTTGTATCCATAGTTTGATGTGGGAACCAATAGAACACTAGCAAAATAATAGGCTACAAAATCAATTAAAAATAATAATAATAATGATAAAGACGAAAGAGATAATAAACTTTTTGCAATAAGACTGTGAGTGGAACGGTACTTCGATATCGTAAATCAGTCACATACACCTTAAAATACAGCAAATAATCATTTCTCAGAATTTCAAAATTATTATTCGTGACAGTCTCAAATCCATTTATTGTCATGTCATTAAATCATTATTCATTTTGTGAAACATTGTCCCAAGTCCACTTCTCCTGAACCCCCTTAACTGGATTTAATTCTAAATGTATATTGCAAAAAGTATCCAAACTACATATACTCGTAGCACAAAAAATTATTAGGCAATCTATCGCTAATTAAATGCAGCAAAATGTAAAGTGTGGGCCACGAGTATGATTTTGATATCCAGAACAAATATTCATTCTCCTATACATTAGACAAATATTGTTTATACTTATACACTATGTGCTTTAATTTCATTTTATTTGGTTTTGTACCAAACGCAATTTCTATGATAAAAAAATGTTTGAAAATTAGCTAAAATATAAAGAAAAATCTAAGTTAATATACAGCCTATTACATTTCTTTAATGTATCGAAACTAATGATCCTTCCTGTATATCTTGCGTGAACATCAGCCACATTGGCATCACTAAAAGCTGAGGCATTCATTCCAATAATTTGTGAGTACAATAGGAATTTAAACATTAGCAACCTCATAGAGTAAACTTGAAGTAATTGTAATGAAAATTATGCTCAATGCAGTGGGGTGAATAGGTTTCAGCAAATTTCTAATTAAGCGTATTTTATACCGGGTATAAGTAGTGTTGTAAAAAATTGTTTTTTTTTTTCGGAAGGTGTTTTTAATGCTGTCTTTTTTTATGTTTGTGTATTTTTTAAATAATCGAAAAGACTTGTATATTTTTTCAAGATTTGGTTAGGAACTTTGCTTCTTTTAAGCAATATAGACCTAACAATTGCTTGCTGAGAAAATAAAATGCGGAAATTTTTTGTAGTAATGGCAGATGTGGTAACTCTGCAAATTTCTTACTCACTGACTGTTTATTTCACAGCAATCCGCAATGTTGTTGCTAAGGATATGAAAACCCGGGGCGGAATTTGTGGTGTCACCCTTTGTAATTTATAGCAAGCAGCAAAAGGTTATTTTTTAAAGATAATGGTACTACTTCAATGCTGTAGGTAGCGGTTGTTATTTGGCTAGTTCAATAGCTTCTCATTTTAATATTCTATAATTTGGAACTATAAGCAGCACCGTGGCAGCACACGTTTAGTATCAAGTGCACAACCAGAAATCTGCAATTGGGGGAAAGGTTGTTTTGGGAGTCTTAGGGCGTTAGAAAAATTTTTTTTTCAAAAATAGCTTAATTTTAGCCTTATTGTAATAAAATATAATTCTTTTAAAGTGTGGCATCAAGAAGAACTTTAGTGGCATAGAAATTAGCAAAAACTTGATTCGACTCATGTGCGTGGCCAGAATCAGAATCAGAATCAGAATTTATTTGTTTAGTCGACATTTCGAGAAAAAAAATACATGAAGTGAAACAAATTTCACCATTACCGAAGAGCAAAAGGGAACAAAAAATTTCACAATGCGACAAGGAATCGTGAAGGGACGCGAAGTCTTCAAGTCAAACGATTCCCGAAAAAAAATTTCAGACGAGAAAATACGCTCGAAGTCAATGGTGCTTTCCAGCTAGTGGTACATATTTAGGTAAAATAAATACGAGACTTATTCCTCTTAGCAGAGACCACAATGCCCAATCCGTAAGTTCTGGTAATCTAATAAACTACTGAAGTATATTGTAATTTTGAAATGTCCATCGTTTGTGTTCTTTAATGAATTTACGATACGATAGTTGTTTCATTGAATTAGGCAAAGAATTCCATAGTTTAGCACCTTGAAATTTGATCGATTTTTGGGCTCTATTTGTTGAGTAGTAAGGTAACATTAAACGTTGAGAAGATGATCTTGTATTGTGTGTGTTGAAAAATCTGAACTCTGTATAGAAAGTTTCAAAGTATTTTGGGAGAGCTTTTTTGAAAAACCTGTGCATGAATTTGCTTAATTCCAATTTATATAAATCATCTATCTTGAGAATTTCGAATCGGTGATACAGATGTTTGGGTGATTTACGCCAATTAAGACGTCCAATAGCTTTTAGGGTTTTGTTTTGTAATGATTTTAGTTTTGCCGAAACTGTTTTGTTGCAGGATCCCCATATAATTATTCCATAGGAGAAAAAAGGATGTATGAGTGCGTAATATAAAGTTTTCAGAGCAGAAGTAGGCAAATATTTATTTAGCTTGAACAAGATTCCGACATTACGAGCTACTTTGGTTTCTAACATTTTTATATGTGATGAAAAACTGAGTTTTTCATCAATTAAAACTCCGAGGTATCGCAATTCTTTAGTATTTTGAATATGCTCAGAGTTAAATTTTAATGAAATATCACTTTTTGAGGATCGTAATTTGTGGTTAATAACGATTGCCTGTGATTTACTAGGGTTTATTTTTAGTTTGTTAGCGTCCATCCATTGTTTCACTAGCAACAGTTCATTATTACAAAGAGTTTCCAGCTGTTTCAAATCTTTTGAAGAGTACAATAATAAAGTATCATCAGCGAACAAACGAGGGTTACATAATAACACATTGTGTAGATCGTTAATATACAAAAGAAAAAGTATAGCGCCCAGTACAGATCCTTGCGGAACACCTGTTTTGATTTCTTGCAATGAGGAGATGGTATTGTTCACATAGACATATTGCTGTCGATTAGTCAAATAACTTTCAAATAATTTATAACAAACTCCTCGTATACCATAATGAGATAGCTTTTTTAATAAGATTGTGTGATTTACCGAGTCAAATGCTTTTTTAATATCCAATGCAATCGCACAAGTGTACAATCTGTTATTAATATTTTCAAAACGTTGTGTAACAACGTCAATTAAAGGGAACATGGTAGTATGTTTTTTACGAAAACCGCTTTGTCTTTCGTACAATGTTTCATTTTTGTTTAAAAAACTTACTAATCTTGTTTTTATTATTTTTTCAACGATTTTTGAAAAGGGCGAAAGCAGTGAAATTGGTCTGTAATTTTCAACTGCCTGTTTCGAACCTGATTTATGTATAGGAATCACTTTTGCAATTTTAAGTGCATTTGGGAAAATGCCCTTAGTAAACATGAAATCCACAAAATATGTGAAATAAGGTGATATAACATCAGCAGCAATGACAATAAATTTTGTTGGTATTTGGTCATCGCTACTAGATTTATTTACTTTTAATCTCTTTAATTCAGATGCCACTTCACTAGAAGTAGGCGGAAATAAAATCATTGAGGATGTGACGCAGTTTTTTAGGTAAAAAGTGTGAGATACAGATGGCTGTATGTCTTGGGAAAGTTTGTGCCCAATATTTGCAAAAAATTCATTAAAGTTTTCTGCAATTTTTTCTTTATTAGAAACAATAGTGGAATTAACTTCTAAGGTAGGTGCTACTGAAGTATGTTGTTTATGGGGTAGAAGCTCTCGCAAAATTCGCCAAGTTTCTTTAGGATTTGAAGATGCAGATTTTAGTTGGTTTTCAAAGTAATATTTTTTTGAAGTTGTTTTTAATTTAGTTAATAAGTTAGAATATCTTTTATAAAATTTTTTTTCATTAATCGACCCTTTCAAATAATGACTTTTGTAAAGTTTTTGTTTATTTCGTATAGAAACATATAGGCCTTTAGATATCTAAGGTTTACATTGTAGCCTTTTTTGCCTTCTTGTACATCGCTTTATAGGTGCATGTGCATTTATTTCGATGTGCAGCGTATTTAAGAAAAGTTGAAAAGCGTCATTAAAATTCAACAAGTTAAGTTCAGGGATGTCATTCACAAAATTTTCCAATGATATTTGCAGATCTTGGCAGAATTTTGTTGAATCGAATTGTTTCATACATCGATAAAATTTCACGGAATTTGATGATGGTTTTTTGATATTTTTTAAAGCAATGAAGGTTGGTAAATGATCAGTTATTTGATAATTCGTGATGGCCAGAAATTTGCAATGGGGAGGGGACCCCGAGGGCACAAAATTATTCAAATAGACGTTTAAATGTGGTCTAGATTTATGCAGCAGACGTAATTTAGATGGTTTAATTTTTGTCTAAACGTTGTCTATTTTGCAAAAATGCATGTATTGTAGTCAAAAAGGCGTCTTTACAAAGACGTCGAATATACGTAACTCATAGACCTTGACAAGTTGTTGTTTATTTTTGCGTATTTTCGACGTCTTTGTAAAGATGTCTATTCAACTTTGTGCACTTTCCAAAATAGACAACATTTAAGACCAATTTTCGTTTTAGACGTCTTTTAGACGTTTAGTGCCCACTGGGGAGAACTGTTTTGCAGAGATCGAAAATTTAGTTTTTTTTTTGCAAAAATAACTTAATTTTAGTCTCATTTTGAAAACAATTTATGCTTTTAAAATGTGGCATAGAAATTAGCGGTTCAAAAACATCATTAAACTGGTTTCTTAAATGGGCAATGGCTATTTGGAAGCTGGCTTGTGGTGACCGAGTGAATATAATTTAATATTTGTCCATGAATAATTGTCTGCGGTATCCGGTTATTGGCACATATCGCTCATTGCTATGGGTGGTATTGCGTAATGAACGGATATTGCGAGACAAAAGGAATTTAAGTAATGTTGTTTTTGTTCTTGCTTTTCTTTGTTTACTCGCTGTATATATACCGCTGCTTTGCTTTATGTCGTCATTATTGTATTATTATTATTATTATCATAATATACTACTTGTTGAAATTAAATAACTACGTGTTGAGACTTATCGCGTACAAACTCACTTCAGGCTAAAGGTAAAATTTCAGTTTTCTTATATAGAAGCTCGTACCGTAAATCATAAAACCTTATTGTTCTATGAAACTTGCAAGGAACAATCCATTTTGTCTATATTTAATAAAGAAAAATATTTTGCTGGAAAAGACTAATGGAACGATATTTAAACAGCTGTTTAGTGGTACAGAATTTAAAATTGCTTTGCTCACTATCGGATTCATTTTCGTATCTTTTGAAATGTTTGGTAGCCTTGAAAAAAGCTTTTTCTAAGGTTACCAAACTTTTCAAAAAATCCGACAATGAATCCAATAGTGATCAAAACAATTGGAAAGATATTTGAGTCGAAGCGATAGGTAAATAACTAATGCTGAAAAGCCACCCCTCTCTTAGTCCTGAGCTTTTTTTTTCAAAATCCTATCTTCAGTATGTTTCAACAAGCAATTGCATTTTGTGAAGTGATTTTTGGCTGAAGGATGTTAAGTTCTTTCAACAGTTCTTAGATCTTTAGACGTAGCAGCAGCGTATGCGTACGTTTCAAATCACTTCGCTAAATATCAGTACTTGACAGAATTTAGAATGTACAATCAATACGTCTCTACTAGGCTTGCAATACTAACTAGTGCAACCAGTGCTGCAGTCGAAGCTATCTTCCTACCGAGGCTCGGCCTACCTTTCTGTATTACAGGATAGGCTCAAGTACGCCCTATAACCCAGTGACCGTAGAGGTAATTAAGAGAAACTTTCGGAAAACGCTAATGAATTTTGGTGAAGTCCTTTTTTTTCTTTGGTCTTTACCTAAACTGGACGAAAAAAACTAATGAATTTTGGTGACAACTTTTTTTCCCAAAACTTGAAGCAAGAAAGCCTCGGAGACCAAATACTCAACACAAATCTCTGGCCGGATATTGTCGGAACCTACCCACTTCTAGGTTTCGACAATCTCCGGACTGACCTACTTAAAATACACCCGCTTCTTGTTGTCAGAGCTTAACCCACTTCCTTTTGGATGGGGTCTACCCACGTTTTGTTTAGGAAAGCAGCACTGAGTGAAACTGTTCATTATAGGATTGCTTGAGTGACATAGCTAAAATTTTCTCACGCTTTCAATTTGCTCAACCATACATAAGCAATCGAAAATTAAGAGATGAAAAAAAGTACATGCCGAAAAAATGGGGTTTATTGATGCTGCTTCTAACAAAATAAACCGTACAGTTCAAGGCATCAAACGGGGAAAATGTTACAAATGTGGAAAGCATACTTGCTTTGCAAGCTTGGTTTTCCCGCAACAAAGAAAAATACCAAAAAACACATATTGCTTAGAATGCTGAACGATTTGTTGTTACACTTCATGTTTGTGCATTTTTTATCGGGATAAATCACCCATGTCTAGTAGCGTAGCCAGGGGGAGATGTAACCCTCTCCATTGGCTTCCCCAAAAATGCAGAATAAAGAAAATGATACGTTTTTGGAACTTTAGAGACTGACTTTCGCCCTAGAATATATTCAAAAATAATTAAAAGCATATTTTGAAACGTTTATTATTGCTAACTTGTCAAAAACAAAGCTCCTAAATCAGAAAAAAAAACTTAAAAAATGACCAAATTTGGTATTCAAATTAGATGGCTCATTGAGAAATGCTTACGATTGGTTTCGTCAAAAGATACATAAGCTCAAGAATAGGGGGGCTGTTCAGTATTAGTTAATTACCAGTCACTTCTCTCAAAGTTCCTTCCAAAGGCCCTTTTAATTATATCTTTTTCTATAAAATATAGACGAAATAGATTACTACCGGGACAGAATTTTATGATTAATTAGCTTGTAAATAGGAGAACAGAAATTTTAGCAAAAACTACCTCATAAATAGTCTATTTATCCAGCTAACTTAATCATGTTTTTGCATTGCTAATATCTATTCCACCTTTTAATAGCATTATATTTTATCAAAATAGGTCTAAAATTGGGGTATGTTTACCAAAAAAATACATTTCTGAGCGCTGGGGCTTCTGCTCCACACCTCCGTGCCTCCTGCTGCTGAGGGCTTTGTCCCCGCAACAGCCCCCTCCCATAGCATATTTTTGGCTCCACGCCTGCAAATGCCCAGCACAAAAGGACAAAATATCTAAGATTTGAAAACACCGCGCATTAGCATTGAAAACACGCCTAAAAACGGCATGTTGACAATTGTCAAAATATGTTTGCGGTTAAGTTACACAAAAACGATGTTTTGATAAGAGATAAGGAAATGTTTGATTTGATGATTTTTCAGGCTTTCAACCTGTTAAAGAGTTTTATGGTTTCCAGGACAGGCTAGCTAAAGAGTGTTACGAAACAACAATTCGATATTAGTATAACCATTAAAAACAAAAAAGCAATTTTTTTTGAAACCAAAGAAAATAAGCAAAAAAAAACGTTCTAAAAAAAACAAGCTTCCTGTTTTTACTTTTATCACTAGCTATGTGACCAACGCATTTTACACGAGGGGCAAAGTCCTTCTTTGTTTAAACCTTAAACCGAAAGCCATGAGAACACCAGACTGTTTTGGCCAAAATCATTTAAAAAAACTTGTTTTAAGTTAATGGCGTCATCACTACAACTTAACGGCAATTTTTAGAATGACGTCATATGCAGTTCAAATTTTGTAAATAGGTTCAAGTAAAATGAAACATGTGTACTACTACTGTTTGTTTTTTAATACTGAATCATAAAATGATTAGGTCAACATGTTAACATCACAAAAACGTTTTGTAACGTCATTTAAGTTATAAACATTGGCCAAAAAACGCTCAGGTCTTGGAAAGTGACTTCAGCAAACCTAAACCTAAGAAAGTCTTTTGTTACCTTGGCAACTTACAATTTTAGGAGTTATTAGTGATGAAATTTAACCCAAAACTATGTTAATGTAAAATATATAATACAGCATATACTGTAATGTTTTAAGGAATGCATCACAAAATTACCGAAAGTGGGCAACAAAGCCCCCTCTCTTTGTAAGATAGGGTTAAATTATTATTGCGGTTGTTCTACTTACCTCTCGTACATTTTTTATGCCTACAATAGTACAATCCGTGTACACTACAATTCTTCAAAAGACTGACTGTCTTATCTGTCGACGCGAAAGCCTGACAATCTTAACGCTACTAGCGCAATCATCGCTCTATTATTTACTGCTCTTCCTTAATTGATAGCAAAACTCCAGTAAGACCAGTAATGTTGTCGAATGTATGCATTACATATTCCAAATGATTATCGTAAGTTCCTTTGCGTATTTTTCTAGTTGTTTGGTTGGGAATGATTTTCCAGTCTTCTAGCAAAGCTGAAGTCCAACCCAAAAAGGCTACGGCTACAATCAACATTAAAATTAACCTTAGAACTTTTGAAATATCCAGAAAAAATAAGAATTTTTAAATGTCTACTGTCCAGCAACAAAATAAAATTTTTCAACAAAATAAACATTATACCGATCGTTTTTGTTTCCGATTTATAGCTCATACGATTAGGGTTTGAGTTAAGATTTCATAAATAAATAAACAACTTTCGCTTTCAAATCATGCTTAATTCGGATTAGATTTAGCGAACGAATTCACAAAAAAAAATTAATACAAAAGTCGTGATAATAGAGTTTTACAAAGCTTTTTGATAGATTTTTTGTCAAATCATTAATGAATTAGTTGGAACTATTCGGCTAAAAGAAAAAATTACAGTTTAAAAGCGTGAAAAACTTTGCTAAAGTGCTCTTAAAACACGTGCTTTATCGTCATTTAAGATATAAAATTCATCTAATCTGCATTCCGCAAGGTAGCAACAAAGCAATATTAATTGGTTTTGATCAAACTTAAATTCCAATTGGTTAATGAGACAAACAGATCAGACAAATCCTGACAAGCAATAATCATAATTTTTTGTTCATACAGATAATACTACACCATTGATGACGAGGTTAGCCAAAACACGATGCAAATCCATTGAGACCTAATTATTACAACAAAGAGGAAAATAGAAGACTTTTTACATTACGTAAAACTACTTCAGGTCTTAAAAGAAATACCACGGCTGAGATTCGAGCCTATGCTCGCAACATTACATCAGTTAAGCAATCTTTCACAAATAGTTTTTCTTGAACAGTAAGAAAAAAGCTCAGACAAAATACCATGCCCCGGTTTTAATTACTCCACAGTACAATAAAGATTTCCCGGCTATAATTGAAAAGAATCAATAAAAACCTTTTATGACATCAAAATTGTCGCTAAATAGCATATTGTACATTTAGTGCAGTTTATAATAGATCTTGGTTGTACGTTGATTTGGCTCTTTCATAAAAAAAGTCATTGCATTTTTTTTTGTAAAATCATGCATCCTTTTGAAGCATTTTTTATAAAAGTATTTTTTCTAAAGGCATTAAAAAGCAAAAACTTTCAACACTTTGTTTCATACAAACCATTTGACTTACGCTATAAAACAATACGACAACATTACTTTAAAAATGCAAGCTTTTAATTTTCTTGGTTAAAAGTTAAAATAATATTTTACAAAATAAAAAATCGCTTTTAAAGCCACATCATCATTCGAACAATAAACAAATAATTCGATGAAAGCAAAGTTTTGTACAAGGATTCAGTGCAATGAAATTTAGTTCACATTTAAACCCTGCATATGAATAACATCCAACGAGTTTTACAAATTTTGATCAACTAAATTACAAAACTTCGAATCATTTTTGAACGGTTTATTTTTTGGTAATTTTTTTAATCCAGCTAATCAGTACTGAAGCGAAATCAAAACGTTACTATGAAAAGTAGAGTACGATATTATTTTTTAACTAAGTCAATCGACATCCAAAATATAAGTATGTATCATGTCCTTTGATAAAGATAAAAGTTAACCTACTCTTCATTCATCAAAAAAGTAAAAGAAAAATTTCAGGTGCTTTTTGATTATTAACTCATGAGGATTACTATTTTGAATATTGTAGGCCAATTTGGGCAAAGGCAATTTCTTTAATTTTTCGAATTAACTGCAGCATTTTAAGTCTTTTTTTTTACTTCTTTAAAACGCAATAACATAGCATTTCTTAAAATTATAGAATATGAAAGTTTAGCATGAGGACTTGAGTGGTGCGTTTCAATGTTTTATGACGTAAATTTACTTCAGTGACAAGAAAAACAGATTTTTACATTTTGTACAAAACACAGGCTTTTGACGTTATATAATCCACTAGACGCCATGTTTTTGGACTTAATACCACACTGCTTTTTTAAATTATTTCTGCGGAATGCTGTGGCAAAAAACATTGATAGCTCTGCTGCAGTCTAAGTAACCCGAAAAATCACGATTCGTATAGTAGTTCAAAAAATTACACGTAGAGTAAAATAGGAACAATGAGTCATGTAAACAAGCAATTTTTAAGAAAATATAAAGAAAAACATGAATTGTTCTGAAAATTTCTTTGTGAACTAAGCACAATAGTATAGATAATTACGCTCATAAACTCTAATTATTGTTGAAATAAGTAGCAAAAATAATCACGATTCCGACTGGTATCTACCAGAAGTAAAGAAAATCTTCATTGAAACTATAATTGAGTGCGATTCGTTATGGTAGTGCATCCGCATTTAGTCTTTGTAAGGCAATGAAGTCTAAACAATTTTTAAGCGTAGTTAAAGAATTAATATTTATTTAACACGAGACAAAATAACCAAGCCAATAAATATATCGATGACAATCAAACAACTCAAGATTGACAATATCACAATTCATTTTTAGGCTTTACTGTACAGTATGTTTGAAAGTAACGCAATTATGTACGCGGACAAGGTGTCACTCAAATGTTAAAAGAATAATGTGTAAAAAGAATAAGCAACCAAATGTAAAAAAAATGCATATATTTAATAGCAGCAATTTCAAAACAACATTAATAAAACAAATTCAAAATCACACTGAAAAATCTTAAGACTAAACTAGTTTTTTTTTTTATTGCAAAATACACTAGGTGTTCAGCCAGTATTAGATTAACCAATTCAAAAAAACAACTTAAATGTTTGACCGATGAAATAATCCAGTATTATTCCATAGCGCATTTGATCATTTTGTCTCATGGCTGAAAACGAAATTAAGCATTATTATTCAACAACTGCATTTTGACAGAATGATTAGGGCTAAAGTAATGCAAATTGAAAGATATCACTAAAGTAGCTATGCACAATGTATATGTTTACGTGAAATTTTAATTACCATCCTTAGTCAACTTAAAATGTGAGCAAAAATACTTTAAATTTTCTGTGACTATTAATTCGCTTGTTCGTTAGACAAAGACCTTAAATGAAGACGTTTTGATAAATGGATTCCTGAGGAAATGTTTGTACGTTCTCGTAAACCTGGTCTCCCTTCAGCCTGTCTCCAATAACTTGGTGAATGAACACATATTGACTCTAAACATACATTGCATTGAAATGGAATAAAGCAAACCATAGTCAAATAGTACGCTAAATCAATGCTAAAAATATCATGGAAAATATATATTTAAATTGTTATCTTAACAATCCGCGCAAAACAGAGGTTAAATTAAAGCTTTTCGAAATGTAATATTGCGACAATTCAAAGCTTTGTTTTTGTTCTGACATAATTAATTAATAAAGTTTTCTGTTTGGTTTTAGACTTATGGTTGTCGTCAGCGTTTGTGTGGATGCAGATTTGAAAACGGGCCGACTAGTTCAGGCCCAAACCCAAAAATGTAAGCCCGAATCAGGCCCAAACCCGAAAATATAAGCCCGAACCCGGTCCAAACCTGAAACTAATTTGAAGCCCAAATCATGTCCAAAAAACCCGAAAGTTAAATTAAGTCTGAAAAATTTAGCAATGTTGCCACGTTATTTTG
This sequence comes from Trididemnum nubilum, assembly GCA_963965965.1. Lineage (NCBI taxonomy): Eukaryota > Metazoa > Chordata > Ascidiacea > Aplousobranchia > Didemnidae > Trididemnum > Trididemnum nubilum. The sequence goes on along the minus strand of OZ014485.1, from coordinate 5,286,187 downwards.
ATTATGTTTTTGGAACTTAAGACAAAAGGTACGTCTCAGGCCCGAATTGAGCCCAAAATTTTTGTCAACTTTAGGCCCGAACCTTACCCGAAAAACCCGCCCCCACTTACAACTCTGTGTTGATGATGGCAAGCACTTCAGGCTGGCAACGGAATTGGAAGTGACTGCTAGCTTGATATCTTAGCTCGTTTTGTTCGTAATGCTTCAGTTTCAACGTGTTCTGTTTCAGTTTCAACGTGTTATATTTCCCTTTCAACGTGTCATGCTTTAGTTTCAACATGTTATGTTTCAGTTTTACCGTGCTGTGTTTCAGTTTCAACCTGTTTTTTCAATTTCAACGCTTGTTACATAAATTTCCAGGTCAGTTTGATTTGCAAAGCGCAAGCCAATCAGAGACAGTGTAAAAGTGTTGCTTCTACTGTTACTGTAGGTAGTGGTTTTCTAAAAAGGCTGAAGAAACATTGACTACGCGTGGTAAAGTAAAAAGCGGATATAACGTCAGTTGCGCTGATGAAGGAAAATTCTTTGTGGGCTAGTTAAAGCCATTGTACAGTTTATACTATATTTGTTCATTACGCAAGGCATTTTAACAATGCATTAAAAGGCAGTTCCTTCTTCCTTATTGAAATTTTTACTCAACACGTAGCATGTGAAATAACTTCAGTCGATGGTAAATGCAATTTTAGCTAAGATGGTAGAAACCAAATCATGGGTTCATCAAGGTACTGTGTGGTTACCCGCTTTTTAGTCTACACTTAATCTAAAAAAGTTTACAAAATATGATCCATATTCATAAAACATGTACTAAAAATCATATCATTTTTTAAAAAATTCTTCTGTTGTTCAAAATAATCTTTACAAAAAGTACAAAGAGTAAGGTTTCTTCTTTCAACTGATTTAAAAATGTGCTTCGAAGTTGATGACAAAGCTTTAAAATGCCCTGTAAACCGCATCGCACAAAAGTATTTACGAAAAGTTTTTCATATGGCAACCGGTTATCAGTACAACATTAATAAGTTAGTGAAAATTTCAAGAAGAATGAACAAACTTCTCAAGCAATGTACACCTTACACTTTTTCATACCGCCTCTCCAGCAGCGGCTGTCTTTGCAAAACAAACACCTCTGTTCTGCAAGTTTAGAATGTTTACAAACGGGATTATTGAGTTAAGTTTAGTTTTACATTGTTTAACAACGTGATCACATCATCAAAACGTTAAAATTTACTAAATGTTAAAATTAAGTTACTGCTTGAGCTACTTTAAGGCAGGTTAAGCAGTTGATTTGAAAAAATCACCTTGTGCAAGTTAGAGTTATTTTTCCTGATACGGTGTAGATGCTGTTTTTGAGGCAGGATATCATACGGGACACACGGATCAAACAAATTTTAATAATAAATCGATTAAGATGTTTTTGACGTTTGCAGGCCAGAGTGTTAATGTTTAATTGTTTTGCGTGCTTCTGGCCTTAAGGCTACCATCGCTTAAGCCTAAAGAAGAGCCACCAGAACGGCGACTGCTTAAAACAAGCAATACGAAAAAGTTGTCTTCCCTCAGGAATTGAATCTGCAGCCTTCGAATTACCAGTCCACTGCTCTACCACTTGAGCTAGAGAAGACGTCTCCTCGCAAGCTTAATTTTGGCTATTTAAACCCAGCAAGTTGCTTGTTGTATGATTTTAATAATAAGTCAATTAAGATGTTTTTGACGTATGTTGTTTTTGACGTTTTCGACGTTATTTTAAGATTTTTTGACGTTTAAAATGTTTTTGACGTACGTCAAAAACGTCTTAATTGACTCATTTAAAATCATGTAACTAGCTATTTGCTGGGTTTAAATAGCCAAAATTAAGTATGCGAGGAGACGTCTTCTCTAGCTCAAGTAAAAGAGCTGTGGAACGGTAATCCAAAGGCTGCAGATATGATTCCTTTGGAAGACAACTTTTTCGTATTGCTTGTTTTAAGTTGTTGCCATTCTGGTGGTTTTTCTCTAGGCTTCCGCGCTGGTAGCCTTTAGGCCAGAAGCACGCAAAACGATTAGAGGATTAAACAAGTGTTGAGCTTGATTAATATTGTAATGTTTCTGATAATGATGCAATAATGTGCTTGTTAATCACAGAGTAAACGGATCGTTTCTTGTAGAATTGCAATCATTACAGTAGCTACCATAATTATTTAAAATTTCTCATTCCGTTGGTTAGAGCTTATTGCTTCCAAAACAAATTCAATTTTTATTAAAAATAAGTATCTATATTTTTCGTAGCTTAAGGCTAGAGTCGACAATCTACAGCCCAAGGGCCGGATCAGGCCTGCCGGGGAAATTCATACGGCCTGCAGTCTCTTTGCAAATTTTGAGAATTTTGTGGCAAATAAAATTGGTTGAGCTGCAGTGCAGGAGTAGTTAAAAGTTAAAAGCGAAATTTTACTTTTTAATATTTTTAACAGTATTGTGATTAAAAACAGTGAAGTCAAAAATGATTATTATATGTCAATGTTTTGCAGCACTTAGACCAGATCCATACAGAGCGTAAAATTGTGAGCTTATCAGCCTGCTTATTTTTAGTTTATGTGAAACAAAGTTCTGTAGGGCATTACCAGCATAGAAGCAGCTAGTTGGTTAAAATAAACTAAGGATCCTCTCGTAAGCATGCAATCAGTGGTATAACCAGGGAGGGCTAAGAAGGCTTGAACCCACCCCGTAAGCTAAGTTATTAACAAAACTTAATCCCGAAATGTAAGCGTTAAAAAATATTTTGGGCTTGACCTGTAGTTTAAATGGACTGAAGAGGCTGGGCAATAAAATGCTACAATATTTTCAACTGGCTTTTAAATTTTAGCCATTTAGTTGATCCAAAGAGCTGATAAAAACGTACGAAAAGAGATCCAAACGGTTTTAAAATGGCTATTTTTCTAAAACTTACAAAAATTGCTTAGCAGCTAAGGTGTTGTCCACAGACCCTCATGGCCTCCGTCTATGATACGCTTAAGTTGAGCCAGTTCGCTCAAAGCCTCAAATTGAATCATTTTTTGAAATAAAAACCAAGTTAGTGTTCAAGCCGCCCCTTCTTAGTAAAATTCTTGTGGTACCTTTATGATTCTTCGCCCGGTGTTAACCTGAGATTTTAAGACTTCTCATTTTCTAAACAATATTTTTGGAACAAAATCTACATATTTTCGTAATTTAAGGTCTGCGATGGCTTAGGTTTTGCTCCCCATACAATGCAAGTTGTGCCCGAATATATTTATCCCTCTTTATCAAAAACAAATCAGGCGATAGTTACGCAGTGTACGCTTTGTAAGCTTTATCAAAAGCAGCAACAGAGTCATTGAATTCACACCCACATAAATTACTTCGAATTGTCATAATAGTAAATGCCATAAATACGAGCACTTTTAAGAACCACCTTGTTAAGCAGAATTTTCTTTCGTTCCGCCCAAACCGTGCTTAATTTGTTTTCGGCTCACGATTACAAAAAGTTTGCCGACCACTGGCTTAAGTTGTAGCAGCCAAGCATAATATTGCTTCACTTGATCCTTACTACTCAACTTAATGCATGATCAAACATTGTTAATTTTGCTCTCCTGCTACATGCGCCAAAATATTGGTTTGCTGTAAATTGATTACAAAGTTATTGTGGTGTTCCTATTGACTTGTTTGTTGATTATGTGATAAAAGTCGAACGTTGATGCTAACAAAACGTATTAATCAATGAAAAAATCTAGAATTTCCACGAATAAACTTCAAAATTAACGTTACTTATCAAAATATAAAAGTCTTTTAACAGCTCTTAGAATTAAAGTTTTCAGCAAACACTCAGCCGTCTTTTATTAAACTATAGTTGAATAATTTTTGCTGTATATATCAGTAACGGTATAAAAGAAAAATGAAATTACCAATGTTTGGACCATTTCTGTTCTTTGCATTCTCAACTGGTAGACATGCCCAAAAATGTCAACCGAATCCTGGTCTGCAAGTTTCTGTAGCAGTTGGTCCAGCACAATGAATGTTCCTGTTCTTCCCACTCCAGCACTGAAAGCAATGGCATTGTAAATTTCAGATGATACAGTATATTTAAGTATTTGCAAAAACTACTTTAGTTTTGCGCTTTGTTTGAAACGCCTAAAAAAAGCAATAAATTTAGCCAAAAAATAAAATTAATCAACCATACATTAACTTAAAAACTCGAAAATTCACTTATTGAGGAAGCTCAGACGAAGATTCCATATTAACTTTGAAAACTGTCAGAACACTATCTTGTCTATGTGCTTTTAAACCTTAAATCAGTTTCTGCTCTAAACGTATTTAGCCTATGCAGGTGTGCCAACGACATCAATAGAAAATTAATTGAACATATTTTTTTACAAACTTTACGATTATCATTATACGAAAAGACGGTATGTGTATGCGATGCAAACAGTAGCGTGAACTAATTGTTACGAATTAGTTCTTAATCTACGCCTCCTATGTATTGAACTTGTAGCACGCAGCTTGGTTTAAAGTAGGCTTTATTTGTCAGTGGTCAGCGGTTTTAATGAATTTTGCGTCGCAGACGTAGCACATAATAATTTTGTTATGGAATTCAATTATTCATTGATTTTCAAGTTGAGACTTTTGTGTAAATCAAAATTCCACTTGAGCACTAACGGGGGGCATAAAATAAATATTGGAGCAAAATAAGCCGGTCAGACAATATCCCAGGAGTGCAAGTTGGCACTTTCACAACGGCTCAATGCTAGCAATTAGAAATATCTTTTAAACTATGCTGCAAAAGCAGCGATAACTTGACTTCAAAAATCTAAATTTGCTTCTTACCGGCGCCCCTTTGGTTACAGAAAAATGAAAAAGCCTCTGCTCTTCGCAGACTCTTGACTCAAAATGTGGATCGACACCACAATGTTTTAGCTTGTAAACTCCAAAAATTTGCGTACTGACACATCAAATAGAGAGATTAAAACGATTAATCAAAAATTTTTTGCGTCATTAAACAACAAACCAACAAGCACTTACAACACAACCGGATGAGATAAGTTTAAAACTCTGCGAATATGTAGAATAATTGCTTGTGCCTTTTCGAAAAGAGATGAATGGAGATAATGACCAATGGCGTTGAGTGTAAAATGCAACAAATGACAAAACAAGGGTTCGAAACTTTATTAAGATAAAAAGAAACAGAACTGCGCTACACTAACAATGATAAAAAAATTTATCAAATGCTATTAAAACATTTCGAACTACTGTATATTGCAGCTCTGCACCTGCAATGAACAACAATTGGGCTCTTTAAGTCATCCTTGTCCACTGCATCGCGTAAAGCGAGAATGAAGCCCACAATGTCCGACGGTTTGTCCGGAACTTTTCTATCCAGCCATGCAGTGTAATGGAATTGGCGAACAAAGCGAGTTTCTTGACCCTGCAATAGGCAGAAAGTTTTTCACTCAACATAACTTTACATTCGGAGTGGAAGTGTATCAAAATACTGCATGTCGAAAAGCAGTGAAAAATGCTACATTATAGAAACACCGTAACTGCCCTTCAATAAAATTTTTGTTACGATCGATCGTAAAACCCGAATTAGCAACATGCACTAACTTGATTGGCACATTCCAGGTAACAGTTTTCTTGATGTGTCAATCTTATTAGATCATGCTCTACCAATCTTTTTAACAATAGAATTTCATTTACAATAAAATGTTCTGTAATACAACAAAATAGAATCTAATGAAATCGTTTTGAACCGTTATAAAATTCTCATTACCACGTTTAGCACTTACGCAAATGCTAAAGACGTTACTGTTATTGTTGATATTGCGGAAGCGCTTAGTACGTACGTATATTGTTTCATTTTGCCCTACTTTAGAGCTACTGTATAGTAGATATCAAAATCATTGCTTAATTAAAGTACTTCTCAATAAAACGTGTGCTATAAAAATGTGGATCTTACGTTCATATTATACTGCAGTGCTGGACTAATATCTTGTTGGAAAAATTATACTTTAATAATACGAATTTATGCAGGGTCAAAAATTATTGGAAATTAATCATTACGTACTTTTTTTCTTGCAGAATGAAGCATTTAATAGCCATAATATCTTTTAAGGCATTAACCAATAGTTTTCAAGCAAAGGGTTCCGTAAAAACTGCCTGCCTTTCGATTAACAACATGTGTAGAGCAAAATTTGGACCATAGGTAAAAGTCTCATACTAGCAATTTTTAAATGGAAATAATCGTACATAGAAAAAAAAGGGCAAATAGTAGCATAAAAGTTTATTTAGATAATGCTATTTACTCGATTTCTTTCAATCAATTAAACTCTCCTTTTTTCATCCTTTTTCATGGCAAAAATAATTGCTGGTTTCTTATTTTAATGAAAACACAGTGCTTGCAAACGAATATTGTAATCTCAGGGAAACAGCATTGTGATGTAATATTAAGTGGGGAAATTCTGCGCTATTTATTGAAATTTTTGAAAAATTGGTTTGGTTTTATGATTAGAAGTTGATTTAAGACAGCAAAATCTTTTTTATGTTCAGTCGGAAGCGTGGCTGAAACGTTAAAGGCATGTTTTTACGACAGTCTCAATTGCATGGTCTGGGTTCAATCCAAACCCTCGTAACATTGTCACATTACCGTGTAAGAAAGTTTAAGATAATCTTTGATTCGACATCAAGGCTTCCAACTAGCATCAATATCAATAAACAAAAATTCGAATAAATCTACTAAAACATTAATTGATAAATAACGTACTACAACAAAACACGGTTAAAATCAATAATAATTAGTTTTGATCCCATGGTCATGTCATCATTGTCATTTACCTTGCATATTTCAATCAATCTTATCGTGTGTATTTTGCTTGGTGTCTCCGATGTCAATTTCAGAGAAAATTCTCCCAAAAATTCTTGGTCAGCACTTTTAGGCCAATAGTGACTGCTTTTCATTTTTCCTGTAATTCAATAAACAAACGCATTTTTGAATCGGTTTGCGTGCTTCTGGCTTAAAAGGCTACCAACGCGAAAGCGTATTAATAAAGAGCCAAAAAAGCGGGGACTACTTAAAACAAGCAAGAAAAAGTTATCCTTGAATTTGCAGCGTTTGGATTACCGGTCCAGTGCTCTTCAACTTAAGCTAAAGAAGGTGACGCTGTTTCGCACGCTTAATTTTGGCTATTTAAACTCAGCTAGGTGCTTTAAAGTCCAACCTCAAACCTCCACGTGGTGTCGGGTGGAAACAGTGGAAACACTGGCTAACTGAGGCAATGGCAACCGGCTGATGAAGATGGGCGAGGCTAAGAAGCGCAGGAATTAGCAACCAGGCAATAGCGCAAGCGAAGGCCTGACACTGTGACGTCCTGCCTTCTAATTTTCCGACCCCTGATTCAAAGGCCAACAGGAGGTTGGGGGCTAATATGGAAACTGGTAGTGATAGGCCAATATTGTGACGGAATGTCAATGCGAGTATAGGGTACAGCGGATAAAACGCGTTGCCGTGTTGCGGCCACAGGATAGAAAGGATGCTGGTCCTAGTCTAGCCAACATAGGACTTCGTGTCCATCAGCTTGTGAAAATCCCCGTGCACCTGTAGTTCCAGATGGCACCTGGGTAGGGGTCTGCAGCTGTATTGGGGGGCTCCGCCGAGGCCAGTGCTCCAGAGATAAGTCTGTCGTTTGCAGTGTTGGTGTGTCGTTATCGGTAGAAATGGCAGTCCGTAGCCTTCTGTCTGTCTGAATAATCTGGTCTTTGGGACTTTTCCCAGTTCAAAGAAAACCAACATCATGAAAATGTCGATACATAGAACGAAGAAAGTAACACGGATTATATCCCTAAATTCAGAAGAAGTGGCACTGTCACAACCAAGAATCAATGAGTTCTTGAGTGACAATGCCAACAAAGATAAAACTCGGTCATCTGCGCCTTCTAGCCCAGATGCCGAAAAAACATCAAACATGAGCCCTCAAGTTGAGAAGGTTCCTTTGCGAAAGGAATCGGACTCAACAGCAACAGAGGGTACAGCTAAAGGGGTTTGGTCGGTTGTGAAACCGAACACCTCCTCAACTCCCCCTGTGGAGCCTCAGAATCCAAGTAACTCCTCGGATGTTGCTTGCAGGTCTGAGGTGAAACGGGGAAAAAATTATGAAAAAAAAACGAAAAAGAAGAGAAAAGAAGCGAATGATGGTGGGTCTGGCTGGCATGACACTTGCTGACCATGACCTCGATTCGTCTGCTCACTCCTCCGGTCAAACTAAACGAGGCAGGGAATCTTCGGACTCTTTGTCGTGGGCAAACCTCCTTCAACAAACCAAACCTCAACAAACCTTCAACAAACCTCCCGCAGAAGCGTGGGCGGCATGATATCGCTCACGGTAAGCAAGGAGGCAAAGCTAAAGAAATGACTGCTGGCACGAGCACTCCAACTAGCTATGCTGGGGCGGTGAAGGCCAGCAATCAAAAACTAACAATTACAAGAAAAGAGTCTGAAGGAGACGGTGATGTGAACAACATGGATCTTTGTGAAGTTCAAAGCGCCATCACCAAAATGATTCTTCGTGCCGATCCGGGTTTTCTTGTCCGTATCGAACGCACTTTTATCTTTGAAGGTAAAGTGCTGATGATATGCAAGGATGAGAAGACCTTGGAGTGGGCAAAACATGTTGTAGAGGCCATTGTACCGTCCTTGGTAGCTCACCAAGGTTACGATGCAAAAGGCCCAAAAGACTTGCCTCCAGCGAAAACCTTCGGAATCTGGCTGCCAGAGGATGAAGGCTTAAGCATTTCAGATACCCTTACGCTGGTTTCCCGATGTAATGCGAAAATCTGTCGTAGGGATCTGGAAGCAAAGCATGAAGCGAAGGGAAACGGAGGGGTGCTACATGTAGTATCCGTCCGGGAACCTTCGCTAACCACGCTGAAGGAACTGCACTTCAATCCATATGCTGGTTATCGTCGGGTGCAGTTCCAGAAGAAGAAAAGTGCCAAGCAGTTTCAGAACCCGGAGACGTCATCACGATCGCCAAAGGACGATGAAACTCGCGAGGCAGTTATGGATACAGCTGAGCCTGGCACTTCGGCAGATACAGAGAAGCCGGCGACCTCTAGTGCATAGAGGTCAGAGCTTTTCTCTGCAGTAAGGAAGTAGCCATATCAGCTGTTCTAATAATAAAGCGCTCTGCTTGAGTACATCTATCAAATAGAATGGCTCAGGATTACAGCGGACAACTCGATAAATCAAATAAAGCCATTACGGCACATAAGTTATGCTCTCATAATTTAGAGTGTTGGCAAATTAACCTACACAGATGTAAAGCAGCAAGCTACAACATGTGTGAAGTAATGAAAAATGTACGTTCTGGGTTAGTGTTAGCTCAAGAACCATGGACGTATGCCACCAAAATCAGGAGTAAGCTACGGGGATGGAACCTCTTTCAAGGTATTGAAAAGGGTAATCGGCCTCGAGCATGCATTTACGCTACTCCTGATCTCAGCTGTTCTCTAATTCCAATGTTCTCGGACGAGGATATTGTGGCGGTTAGAGTTAACAATGTGTGCCGAAAAGGAGATAGTTTTGTCTTCGTATCGGCATACATGGCAGCCGAACAACCAGCTCCACCCACTTTGTTGAGGGATCTGTTGATATTCACTGAAAATGAACAAATTCCTACTATAGTAGGAACCGACGCAAATGCACACCACACTATTTGGGGATCCTCAGATATAAACCCTCGAGGAGAGGATCTGCTGGCTTTTTGTGTTAGTGCAGACCTGAATTTCTGTAATGTAGGTAATAGACCAACTTACAGAAACAAAATACGTGAAGAGGTTCTTGACTTAACCTTGGTGAACCGGTGCGCGTGGGACCGAGTAGTTGGTTGGCATGTTAGCAACGTGCCAACCAACTAGAACAAAAATTAAATGAACGAATATTACCACCAGTACCAGTGCCTTCATCAAAAGAAGACATTGACGTGCTGGTAAACAAGGTTCATTCAGTAATAACTAAATCATATGAAGCTGCTTGCCCGATGCGTAAGTCACTTCGTAAGAAAGATAACATCTGGTGGAACTCTGAGCTAGCAAGTCTTCGAAAAGAAGCTCGCCGAGCTTGGAAAAAAGCCATTAAAACAAAACAGGAAAATGATTGGGTGGCTCAAAAGCTTGCCCTATCTAATTTTAAAAAAGCAGTCAGAAGAGCGAAACGCGATTCATGGCGCAGCTTTGTGGAGAGTACGAGTAGTCTAACAGCAACAGCTCGGCTGGTTAAGATTATTCGAAACAATGAAACGGTGCGTGTTAGCAACGTAATTAAACACGACGGAGAATTCACAAAGTCTCCTCTAGAAACAATGAACTATCTGCTAGATATCTTGTCACCGGGTAGCCAGCAGACAGAAAATCATACAACCAGGTCTGATTTAGTGGATAATCCATTCGTGAGACCTGAAGACACTGAAATGATTGCAAGCATATGCTCACTCGAGCGTATGGAAGCAGCTATCAAAGAATTCCAACCATTCAAAGCCCCAGGGCCAGACGGGCTCTATCCTGTTCTGTTACAGAAAGGTTGGAACCAACTAAAAGAATATTACCACGTCATTTTTCAAGCATGCCTGAGACACAGTTATGTGCCAATGGCATGGAAAGAAGGCACAGGTATATTTCTCCCCAAACCCGAAAAGGAAAGCTATTTCGAAGCTAAATCTTTCCGTATGATCACCTTAACTTCTTTCCAACTGAAATGGCTGGAAAGACTAATTCTGTATCATATTAATGATGACAAAAACGTGCAGGCAAAGCTTTCTGCATCGCAGTATGGATTTCGTGCAGGTGTTTCTACGGAAACTGCTTTGCATGAATTTGTGCGCCGTGTAGAGCAATGCCTTGTTAGAAAAAAGCCGGCTTTGGGTATTTTCCTGGATATTGTCGGCGCCTTCGACAATGTCACCTTCCGTGGCTTTGCCACGGCTCTGCGAGGGCTGGGCATGTCCGAGATTCTCACCTCATGGATAGAGAATTTGCTAAGACATCGCGCAGTCCAAGTAGAACTATATGGAGACAAAGTTAAAAGGGAAGTCATGAAGGGGAACCCACAAGGTGGTATCCTTTCGCCTTTTCTGTGGAACTGTGTTTTAAACAACCTATTGCTAGAGTTACGTAGCAGGGGCTTTTATGTTCAAGCCTATGCCGATGATCTAGCAATATTGGTCACTGGTGCTGATATGCTTTGGATCAGAGGTATGGCCCAGAAAGCAATAAATATTGCTGCAAACTGGGCTTCGGAACAAGAGCTACAGTTCAGCAGCAAGAAAACCGAAATTGTACTGTTCACTCACAAACGGAATCCAGATTTGGGTTCCTTGACAATGAACGGTTCAAAGCTCGAACTTTCTAAGGAAGCAAAGCTATTAGGTGTTACTCTGGATAGCAAGCTAACTTGGAAACCACATATAACCCGAATTACCCGCAGAGCAACTACGGCTTTAATGCAATGTAGACAAATTGTGGGTAAAACCTGGGGAATAAAACCATCTATTATGAAATGGATATACACAGCTGTGATACGTCCAATCATGTCGTACGCTTGTGTGTCCTGGGCTGGCGGTCTCAACAAAAAGTACCTAGTGAGGAAACTCACAAAGGTGCAGAGACTTGCTTGCTTAATGATTTCATCAGCTTTTCCTGGCACCCCTACTGGTGCTCTGGAAATACTGCTCAACATTACTCCCATCGAGGAATTCTTGTTGGCCGAAGCAGTGCGAGGGTCATACAGAATCTCTGTGAGTGGACACTGGCATGCCAAGCCCGTTGGCTCCTTTGGGAAAACGAAAAGTCATGTTGATTTTTGCAATGAGGCTAGAAGATTTTTACCTCTGCTGCAAATGCCAGCTGACCGAGTAAAGAAAACAAAGATATTCGAGAGAAACTTCGAATGTCAAATCATGGATAAACAGAATGCTATCAGATCTGAAAGCATTCTAAGTCACAACACTATCAGGGTTTACACTGATGGCTCGAAACTAGATGGGAGAGTGGGGGCGGGTTTTTACGCAGAATACCCAAACAACTCTCCAAAACAAGCATTTTTCCACCTTGGAATACACAGCACCGTGTTCCAGGCAGAAGTCTTAGCTATTTCAGAAGTGGCAAAGAACCTGCATTTGGAAAAAATGCACAATCAAAATATTGTTGTGCTGGTTGATATTCAGGCGGCTATCAAAGCACTCATAAAGAGCACTGTAACATCAATTACAGTGCTCAACTGCATCAGAAGCCTAAATCAGTTAGGCAAACAAAACCACGTCAGTATTGCCTGGATTCCTGGACATGCAGGGGTACATGGTAACGAAGTGGCAGACTATGTAGCCAAATCAGGATCTAAATCAATAATGTATGGTCCTGAACCTTTTATTACAGTTCCGTATGCCAGTTGTGTTAGCACGGTTACGGACTGGTCCACAGTTAGATGGAAATCTATGTGGAATAAACGGAAAGACTGCTTGAGGATGAAGGAGACTGGAGATTGGACGTCTTCACGACTAACAATACGTCTCCTTAACCTTAAGAGGCCTCAATTGAATAGAGTAGTGCAAGTTTTGACTGGGCATTGCAATCTACAGCGGCACAAGAAAACTACAGGTCGTGCTGAGTCTTCCCTGTGTCCAAGATGTAGCCTAGAGGATGAAACACCAAATCATCATGTAGGCAATTGTAAAGTTTACCAAGATATTCGTGTTAAATATTTTGGAACTACCAAAACCACTGTTCACAATGTGGTAACGAAATGTAACATTAACAAACTGGCCAAGTACTTAAAGGAAGCTGGAAGGCTTTCTGAGTTCGACCAGTAACCAAACAAAATACAGCAACTTAGCAGCTATAATTGCAATGGGCCCAAATGAGGCCTACGCAATGTGTAGGTAGACTTTACGTAATTGGTAGCAGATTCACTTGCACCGCTGCCCTTTAATAATAATAATAATAATAGGTGCTTTTAATATGATGTTGATAATAATTTAATTGCGACGTTTTGACTTTTTCGCAAGGCTTGTTTGAAGTAGTCGCCGTTCTGGAGACTCTCCCCTAGGTCGCTTTTTTGGTGGCTCTTCCGCGCTTCCACGCTAGTCGCTTTTTGCCCAGGAGCACGCAAAACGATAAAACATTACAACTCTGGTCTACAAGCATTAAAACATCACAATTAAATCACTATCAAAATTATTTTTTTGTATTTTGCTAAAATGCTATTTTTGCCTTAACATTATTGATGAAACTTGATAAAGTACTGTGAAAAATCTGTACAGTGACATGGATGGCTGAGTAATAGTTTTAACGCAGAACTGTACTGTATATATAGCGGTTACTGAGAGTTAATGTGCTTACGAAAAAAGAAAATAAAACAAATCAATTGTACGAGACAATACCAAAAAAGTCGGCTAGAGTGGATTTATTGCACAAACAATGAATGGTTCGACGTCTTGTATCTATTTATTGCATAATCGTCTTTTTAGCATCAAGGTGCGTCAGTTTAAAGCAAATTGCTTGTAAAAACAGAGCTTTGTTTGCATTATTTTCATGGTCAATAATGATACCAGCAGGTCAAACCAAAGAGACCAAAATTGATATTCTGAACGAAGTTTAGAATCGTTTTTGAAATTTTCGTTCTTTGTAGGTGGGCAGTTGCAGTTTGGCCAAAAAACCATTAGATGCTTTTGCTGAATTGCTAAATCCTTATAAAGGCATTTAACTTCAATAGTAATGACTTCCTGCGACTAAAATTATAAAATGCTATATGCTTACATGTTTTTTCTTATTTCTAGTCAGGCTTATTTCAAAATTAAAGCGTTTTCGCTGAAAGAATGTGACAAACTACCTGATTCCACCAACTGTGTGAGCATCACAATGTTTCTGCAGTTTTGATCCCAAATCATTTGCCAGAAATCATTTGCAGTGTTTTCAAGAGGTGCTTGGGTTGCAATGTATTCCATATCGCTTTTAGCTCCCTAAAAATTGGAAAAAGTTTTGAAGAGAGAGCAGCAGGCAGTTTTTATACTTTCACAAAAAAACTTTTATCAAAGACTCCAACGTTTGATGACAATCGAATGCGCAAAGATTAGACAAACAATCGCAATCCTCAGTTTTATTTGTTATGTAAACCGCTTTAATTACAGTAATTTCATTAAAAACACTAAAGCCGTATTAAAAAAAACTAAAAGCTTTAAACTTTGGAGCATAAAAATTGGTCTTGAGAAACAGTTTCACTAAGAATAAAAGAGCCAAAGCTGTCGTAAACATTTTATTTAAAAAGAGACGTTTCGACTAATTACTTAAGTCATTGTCAATCTGTAAATAATGCGCAAGAAAAATTAGAGCAATAGGTAACCTGCAAAGGTAAAATGAACAAAACTGGCAAAAAATACCAGAATTAACGCTATGTAGTACTACAGTGTGAAGACATCATTGCTTTCAAGAATGTGCCCAAACCAAGATAGTAAGTATTTAATTTATAAGGGCAATGAATCTGAAACTTATTAGCTTAACTGGTCTTGGTTGTCAGTCCGTCGACATTGCTTTTAAGAAACGACAGATCAAGGTAGGATTTTTTCTTAATTTATTGGGACTTTTAGTTGGTGTTCAATATTCCAGCCGTTTGGGACTTTTGGCAATTTTTGGTAATTTAGAATTTGTAAAAAATTTACTTTTACAATTTCAGTCTCTGGTTTGCTTGATAACGTAAATGTTGGATATGCCTGCATTACTATGGGGATTTATGTGGATAGAATAGTGTGTCTGAAAGTGAGGGTGCACTGGCTAATTACAAGCATTACCACATACAGTCAGTTGCTAGGTATATAGTGATGATTTGAAGAAAACTGCTGAGTGGTATCTTTCAATTTGTGGGTGACTGCTCGGGTTCTGTAATTTTCGTTTGGCTTTATACTGTCTTCAGTAGATTTGGGCTGCGTGGGTTGGTTTCTGGATGTGCTTTGGCGGTTGAGCGGATGAGTGTGGCTTGGTTAGATTCATTGCCCTTATAAATTGAATACTTACTACCTTGGTTTGGGCACATTCTTGAAAGCAATGATGTCTTCACACTGTAGTACTACATAGCGTTAATTCTGGTATTTTTTGCCAGTTTTGTTCATTTTACCTTTGCAGGTTACCTATTGCTCTAATTTTTCTTGCGCATTATTTACAGATTGACAATGACTTAAGTAATTAGTCGAAACGTCTCTTTTTAAATAAAATGTTTACGACAGCTTTGGCTCTTTTATTCGTAGTGAAAAGCTTTAAACGTTTTGGATTCAGCTACATCTGTCATTTAAAAATCTGCTTCATCTTTTATTTGTTACTGATAATGGACATAGCTGATTTGTTAGTGATGATGGACGTAGCCGAATCCAAAGCAATTAAAAATTTTACTCTTTTAAATAAGGCTTCACTGTTTTTCAACAAATTAAATAAAATTGCCATGCAATTTGTACCGAAGCCTTTGAGCAACAACAAATAAACGCAACAACTGTAAAATAAAAATATTAGTCAGATGCGTGACGGAGAGGGTAAAGGTGTCGTTTTTACAACAATCTTGATTGCATGATCTGGGTTCAACGCTCACCCTGGTCAAGTAGTTGCGTTCTTGGTTAAGACGCTTTACGATGATTATTATATATGCTTGGTAACTTTGAATAAACAGTAAATTCAGTGAACAAGAATTCGAAGAAATTCACAGGAACATTGGATTACTGGAAACTCGTAAGCAGGTAAGCAGACCACAACAACAACATTAGTGTTAAAACTAATCCGTTTGGAATTGTTTCTGCTGATTCGAGGGACATTCAAACATATACGAGTATGCTGCAATATCTTTCATTTTCTGGTAAATTAATTGACAAAATCTTTAACTCGCCATTAACTTTCATGTTGCACTTTATTTTTACTTAGTCTGCATTTGAAGTAACAATGCAAAAGAAGAAGATGTTTTGCATACAGATATAAAACTTGCGTTGATGTAATTCGATCCTGTATCCACGCTCAGCTGTACACGATTGTGATCATCTGAAATAAGTTTTGCTTTCATTAAAAAAAAAAAAAAAAACAGTATAACTTGCATTAAAAAAATTCTAGAAATAACTGTACAAAGCAAAACAACTACAGATCTTAAATTTGCATGCACTGCTGGTGTTGTACAGTTGTACTCTGTAAAACCTTGAGAAATTACGAAAATGTTAGCCCTTGTACTTATACAGTAAACATATAATCTAAATTGTTGACGCTTTCAAAAACTAACTATCTATTGTTTTGGAACTTATTTAGCCAACCTTACGACTTAATTTTTTTTTTAATACATTTTTTAGTTTTTTGATATTTAGAAAAGTTCCTTTGTTGCCTTCTAGCTTAGGAAACTTGGTGAATGAAGTGGTTTAACCCCAGTACTTACTGTAATAACTAACTGACTTCGAGCCTGATTAACTTCAAAATTGAAAGGGGATCAATTGTAAAGAATGAATTTCATCTATTTACATAAAATGCATGATTTTTAGTCTAAACAAGGCAACGAGTTTGTCTTAGATAGCGTTAATGTCGTTATTTTTTGTTACAGAAAGATAAAGATGTATCAATCAATCAAAAAGTTTAAAATAACCAAGCTCTGAGTTTTGGGTAATTTTCAATAAATTTTTTACTGACCAATCACCACAACTTACATGGAAGAATGTTCTTGTACCGATTCTTGGGTTTGTTGTTTTCCAATGAACCGGCTTTATAAGACTGCTCGATCCCAACCTTTTTGATTGTCTACAGTATAATAGTTAGTAAAAACGTAATCACCAACAATATCTACACTATATATCGGGTCTTCCCAAACTGGGGGTCGCGACCCTCCAAGAGGTCGCGTAACGAACTTCAGGGGTCGCAAAGAGTATTCTAATTTTTACAACAAAGTGTAAAATTGATATGCTCTCAGCGACCGCTGACTGTCGTTCAAAACTTGTTCATTTTTGCAAAACGTCATTCTTAAACAGGCGCTATTTAATAGAGAGACTTTGTTGAACAGTGCATAATATAAGACAGAAGATAAACTTTTCCCCATTCGTATCATGTAGCACAGCTGGATGCCTAACGTATTTTGTTTTGTCACATTGGTTTATCACGTAATCGAACTTTGCGAACCAAATTCAATGCTTGTACAGTGTTGTAGCCAGTAGCGCAGCCAACCAATTGGTCTGTCGAACAAAATGCAGGATAAAGAAAATACCACGTTTTAGCACTTCTGAGACTGTACCACGTTTTAGCACTTCAGAAAAAAAAACTTTTAAAACATAGCCAAAAATCGGTATCCAAATTTAATCACTTATTGGAAAATGCATAACATTGGTTTCATCAAAAATGTATAAGCGCAGAAACAGGGTGGAAGGGGTATTAGTATTATAGCATTATTTTTTATCAAAATAGGCCTAAAATTAAGTTAGTTTTATCAAAAAAATGCAAATTGTCAAACGCTGGGAGCTCAGCCCCAGACCCCCGCAACAGCACCTCCATTGCAGAATGCTGGCTATGAGCGTGGCTGTACACTGTACTGTAGTACTGGTATTTTAATAAAAGGTGGGAGCGTAATTTATTATTAGTCGAGGGGAGATATAACTACCATACTACTGCTTCTACTGGTTAGATTCCAATCAATTGGTTACTGGTTTAAAAAGTCGTACGATAACGGTAATAAGCGTAATGCTGATGATGTTGAAGCAGCGGTAAACACAAATGCAAACAGGGTGTTTTCAAATGTGTTTGCGTTTTGCACGCATTGGGCACTAGTGCCTTGTTATTATTTCTTCCATTGAATAATTACTAGAAATACACAACTCATTGTGTTTTTCATTTTAACCGTGATGGGTCGCGGAAATTTTTAGAAGATTAAAAGGGGTCGCGAGCAAAAAAGTTTGGGAAATCCTGCAATATATCATTGTTTTATGGCAATATGAAAGCTTTTTTTTGGAGGAATCCGATACCTAATCATTAAAAATATTGTTATACTAATTGCGATTTACTAAAGTGTAGTATCTTGTTATTTAGAATTATTTATCCTATTTACAAATTTGTTTAGTATGTTGTTTTATGAAATTAAATTAAATTATGTTCACTTTTTCAATAATAAAGTAAAAAATATATTTAGCATTATTCAACATTTCCTTTCAGCAGCAAAATTTACTTTCAAATAAAATGGATTTCGTCCCATGTTGGGACGTCTTCAGTCAATTAAATGCAAATAAAAATAGCTTGTCCCAGAAATCATAAATTAGTATAACGTCATTAACAGTTTACAGACTTGCAATAATGAAGTCTAAGTACAAGGCTATGCAAAAACTGTAACCTGAGGCAAGTGCTGGACTGTTCAGAGTGAGTCAAAAATATAAAGGTTTACACTTTTTGCACAGACAAGTTATTCGAAAACTTAATATGACGCTAGAACATCGAAAAGTTTGTTATAGAAGTTAGGAATGTTTTGTACTAGCAAAACCTTTTAAGAAATGCTTTGACTCCAGATTTATTTAGCAAACAACTTCAAGCATATGAGCAGCAATTTAATTGTTACTTAAATTTTGGGCCACTATGTATGTTGGTTTAAATTCCAATGGTTTGTCAATTTTTCTAAATAGCTTTTTTGCGCCATTTGTTATTAAAAGAAGCTTCAACTTTGTAACTGCGATCTACGACTACAAAGATACGAGTATTTTGTCTTTAGATTTGCATCCTATTTGCTTTCAATTCAAGCAAACTATGTGTTTTACAGTTTGGATTTTTGATTTTTTAATACCTCAAACTCTTTAGCAAACAATTCGTTTTTGTTCTTCATCATTTTCTTCAAGTACTTAGGAAAGTCATCTTTGTTAATAGGCCTAGAACAATGAAGTATTGCTTAAATAAACAAATGCAGCATGTAAATTTAACAATAATAAAGAGAATTGACATACTACTTTTAGTTTCGGTTCAAGTTAAAGATTCAAAATCAAATAAAATTTATTAATTCTGCATTACAAAACTGCGAGTGAGATCAAATGCTCTTTCCACTTTGCATTAAAATATCGAACAAGCAAATCAACAATTCTACCTAACAAATTATTTCACGAAATCTACCAGTTAATCAAGAATAAACGTGTAAGTTTATAAAAGCTTGCTTTATGTCTTGTTCGAATATTCATGAACAATCTACAGTAAAAAAAAAATTACTTACTAATAAAAAGAAAATTCACCATATTGTTTTAATACATTTAAAATACTTTAAAGCCATTCCAAAAATATTGGAAATAATTTGTGTAGAAACTAGAAATATTGCACTTCTGCAATTACGATTGTTCGGCTACAAATGAGAATAATTTTCGCTGTCAGTAGCGTCGGAGCTATCATTTCCACTCTTTGAAATATGGGTAGCCTTGAAAAAGGCTGTTTTAGATTGAACGTTTTCGTCCAGCTCTTTTCATGAATCTACGCTGGAATGAAGAAAAACTAAAATGCAGTGATATATATAGAGGTTGACTACATTGAAATGACAATGGGTTGCTTTTATGACGTAAAATGCTGCAAAAATCACCTAGAATTGTATAAAGTAATTTAGGCAAAGAGGTTGATTTGCAGAACCATATCAAAGCAATAAGCAGCAACTTTGTTGGATTTAACATTTTTATTAAAAGCAAAACATATCGAACGTTTTCTGCTTAAAACAATTAAGCCCTCCTCAGGATGTTATAAACAATAATACATAAACATCTGTAAAGGAAATAGAAGCATTACGGCAACATAAATTACGTATACCTGACTAATAACGTACATTATATGAGGAAATACTTAAAATTATTATCTAACAAAATAAAAATGCCTTTCCAGTTTTGGAGCAAAGCAATCAGATTAAAATAACAGTCAAACAAGCAACAGCATAAAGTTTTTAGCGTGAAATAAACCAATTCAGTTAGAATAACTATTAATGCGATAGTAAAGGTGAATCAAGTCAAATCAAGGTAAGAACTAACTTATGATATTATGACGTAACAGAAAATCTGGGAAATTAGAAAATACTTAGCAAGAAAGAGTCTCCTTTAGCATAAAGTTGCTTATTTAATTTAGGATTTAGTTTTTTAATCAAAAGCGCTTCTTGAATTTTAGTTTCATACTCAGTATGGCAACTCTTTCCAGATTTAAAAAGTTGCCATACTGAGTATGAAACTAAAATTCAAGAAGCGCTTTTGATTAAAAAACTAAATCCTAAATTAAATAAGCAACTTTATGCTAAAGGAGACTCTTTCTTGCTAAGTATTTTCTAATTTCCCAGATTTTCTGTTACGTCATAATATCATAAGTTAGTTCTTACCTTGATTTGACTTGATTCACCTTTACTATCGCATTAATAGTTATGCTAACTGAATTGGTTTATTTCACGCTAAAAACTTTATGCTGTTGCTTGTTTGACTGTTATTTTAATCTGATTGCTTTGCTCCAAAACTGGAAAGGCATTTTTATTTTGTTAGATAATAATTTTAAGTATTTCCTCATATAATGTACGTTATTAGTCAGGTATACGTAATTTATGTTGCCGTAATGCTTCTATTTCCTTTACAGATGTTTATGTATTATTGTTTATAACATCCTGAGGAGGGCTTAATTGTTTTAAGCAGAAAACGTTCGATATGTTTTGCTTTTAATAAAAATGTTAAATCCAACAAAGTTGAAAGCAGCATGGCCGAGCGGAACTGCGCGCTGATTATTGCGTCAGCAATACTGCGACGCGAGTTCGATTACGGCTGCAGGCCGCCTGCTTCGACATATACGCGGGTGGCTGGAGACTCGAAGAGCGCGTGCTCACTTCCCAGTTTCCCTCATCTCTCCGTTTTTATTCAGTTCGTTGAATTGTAAATCCTCAGTTGATATGAGATGATATGCTTATTGCTTTGATATGGTTCTGCAAATCAACCTCTTTGCCTAAATTACTTTATACAATTCTAGGTGATTTTTGTAGCATTTTACGTCATAAAAGCAACCCATTGTCATTTCAATGTAGTCAACCTCTATATATATCACTGCATTTTAGTTTTTCTTCATTCCAGCGTAGATTCATGAAAAGAGCTGGACGAAAACATTCAATCTAAAACAGCCTTTTTCAAGGCTACCCATATTTCAAAGAGTGGAAATGATAGCTCCGACGCTACTGAAAGCTTTTTTGAAATTCTGTACCACTAAAAAGCTTTTCAAATTTTCGCTGCATGCATGATATCACTTATTGTTTCGGTATAGTTATCTAACCGAGAATCACTTTGGCTTTCCACATCTTGAAAAGCAATTTCTTCATGGGCTGTACCGGTATCATCTTCAACTTTACTGCAAAGTAAAACTTAAATAAAAAAAAGATTGTTGCTCTCCACCATCTTGTAAAGAAATTATGTGATTAAAATCAAACAGAACAAATTAGCATCAACAAAAAAGCTAAATTTAAATGCAGATTAATTTTTGAGCTACACCTAAATAAAAAAACAAAACACTCAAAAGTAATCAGCATAACAAAACACTCAAAAGTAATCAGCTTTAGGGCAGACCCTTTTGGAGTCATTTTTTAATTTCAACTTGCATGGGTGTTAAATTTTTGCCTTGAGCCAAAAAAATGGAAAATCCAAATTTTATTTGAAATTGGACCTCGTTTAGATACTGCCCCAGGGCTTTTTCGAATCGCACCCCCATCGAATCTTAGGATACTCATGAAATTCGTATCACTAGTCTACAGTAGATATGCAATGGTGGTACTCATTTTTTTTTTTTTTAGAGAGGAAGACAACGGTAATCTTCAATTTAGCATTAGAGTTACCTCTGAGTTTTTGAATTTTTCTAACAACTCAAAGTTTTTCACAAGCGCATTAATTTTCTAACATTTTCTTTCAAGTTTTACTACAACTGTTTGTATGAAATGATGTATTACTAAAAAAAAACGGTTAATGCAATACAAATACCAATGAGAGCTTTGAGTTTATTGACTGGCATGAGCAGCTTTTTTGTGACGTATTATTTCTTCCAATCCATTGCTTATTTTTTTTCCAGCACTGGTACACAGTGCTTCACCAATGATGCTCACGTATGATGTTGCTGCAAATTTACACCTTGGTATATAAAATTCTCGGACTGGGTCTCGTTCTCCGTCTTGATTTCCTACTTCAGCATATCTGGTTTTCTGAACAACGTTGACAGCTTTTGCTCGTACAGTCTTGTCTTCATCCCCGAGCATAGCCAACAGCAAATTTTTGAGATGAGCAAAATAGCAATTCTGCTGCAATGCTCTTAACTCTTCTGTGCCAGAAAATAAGTTTATTTGATCTATAATTTCTGTAAAAAGAATTTTTGGTCCTTCCAAAATTGTTCCTTGCATTTTGTTAAATCGTGTTTTCCATTGTACACCAACGATATACTTGGCAATAAATCAAGTTTTGACAAGGTTTGATTTCTTACCAAGTATAGCATTGGTGTATAATGGAAACCATATTTTAACAAAATATTATCTACCAAGGTGTTAATTTGCAGCAACACCATAAGCTGATCTAATAATACTTAAAGACATCGGCCGTGGGAGTGGCATCACCTATCTTACCCACAAAAATATATTTAGTGTTGCATGAGCCTCCATTCAAAATCGAAGTTGCACAGATATTAAGCAATTTATTAAGCAAATACTTCACCAAAATTATTCAAATCATACGCAGTCTGTTGAAGGTGCAGGGAAGTTGACAACTAGAACAAGTAGACAAATTGCTGACTCAAAAAGGTAGATTGGTGAAGCGCTGTGCACCAGTGCTGGAAAAAAAAATAAGCAATGGATTGGAAGAAATAATATGTCACAAAAAATGCTGCTCACGCCAGTCAATAAAATCAAGCTCTCATTGGTATTTGCATTGCATTAACCGTTTTTTTTTAGTAATACGTCATTTCATACAAACAGTTGTAGTAAAACTTGAAAGAAAATGTTAGAAAATTAATGCGCTTGTGAAAAACTTTGAGTTGTTAGAAAAATTCAAAAACTTAAAAGTAACTCTAATGCTAAATTGAAGATTGCCGTTGTCTTTCTTTCTAAAAAACAACAAAAATGAGTACCAACATTGCATATCTAGCACAAGTGTTACGAATTTCATGAGTATTCTAAGATTCGAGGAGGTGCGATTCAAAAAAGCCCCTGGGCAGTATCTAAACGAGGTCCAATTTCAAAAAAAAATTGGATTTCCCATTTTTTTGGCTCAAGGCAAAAATCTAACTCTCATGAAAGTTGAAATTAAAAAATGACCCCAAAAGGGTCTGCCCTACTGCATATATTTATTTCCATACAGTGAAAGAGCAATTTCAAAACTTTTTGACGTTTTTTTTTATCTGCTACTACATAAGAAAATGCAATTCGAAGGCATACAAAACATGCAATTGAATTACAATGCACCATTGCGCAGAGATATTATGGGCAGAGTCTTTAATTGCAGCATAATCTGTGGGTAGTTAACATAGGCGTAGCCAGGATTTTTGATTGGGGGGGGGCCAAACCACAAATCACACGCAATGACGTCATCAGAAATTTTCGAAAAAGTAATTTTTTGTGAAGCAAAGATATCGTAGAATGGAAGATCTGAAGCCGTAGCCTGATGGCACTTTGCCACGATTTTGGTAAAGAGAGAGAGCGAAAACTAATTGTTGAAAAGTGTAAAAGTCTAACTTGAAAGACGTGTGTGAGTAAGCTAGTGTACTCAAACGTATCAGAGACGGGGGTCTGGGGGCAGAGCCCCCAGCCGCCGATGGTTATGGGGGTCTGGGGGCAAAGCCCCCAGCCGCTGGGCGATTTTTGTAAGTTTTTGGAAAAAAAAGCTACTGTATTTAAATCCCATTGGATCACATTTTGCACGAGTTCAGAGCCATTTCAAAGAACTAGATTTTTAACATTTCAAAGCCAATTGAAAAAATTTAGTTGTTCAATCCTCTTTTTGCAATTAAATCCCAAAACACGCTTAGAATCTTGCATGATGGTGTAAAATTTTAATTGTAAGTGATTTGGTCTATAGGGGAAATAACGAACATTGCCTCCTGCAATACTTTAGCAGTAAATAATTAAGTTTATAATAACGTTAAACGAGGGCCTGGGGTGGCAACTTTTAGGTCAAAACTCTTAGATTTCTCACACTTTTGCATGTAAATTGTTAAAAATTTGCCTTAAGGGGCCCCTGGCCCGGGAATCTTGGTCGTCAGTCAGGGGCCCTTGGGCTTCCTGGTTGCTAGTTAGAGGCCCCGTAGCCCCATGCTTGTCGGTTAGGAGCCCAGGCCCCCTGGTTGTTAATTAGGGGCCCTGGGGCTCCCTGGTCGTGAGTTAGGGGCCCCGGGGCCTCCTGGTCGTCAGTTAGGGACTCCAGGACCCCTTGGTTGTTGGTCAGGGGCCCTGGGGCTCCCTGGTCGTCAATTAGGAGGGCCCCGGGGCCCCTCGTTGTCGGTTAGGGGGCTCCTGGCCCCCTGGTTGTTGGTTAGGGGCCCCCTGGTTTTTAGTTAGAGCCCTGGGGCTCCCTGGTTGTGAGTTAGGGGCCCCGGAGCCCCCTGGTTGTCAGTTAGGCACTCCGGGGCCCCCTGGTTGTTGGTTAGCAGCCCTGGGGCCCCCTGGTTGTCGTTTAGGGCCCCCCTGGTTGTCGGTTAGGGGTCTGGGCCCCCCTGGTTGTCAGTTAAAGGGCCCCCTGGTTGTTGGTTAGGGTTCCTTGATTGTTAGTTAAGAGCCCTGGGGCCCCTGGTCGTCAGTTATGGGCCCCCTGGTTTTCAGTGAGGGGTCCCGGACCCCCTGGTTGTCAGTTAAGGATTCCAGGGCCCCCTAATTGTTAGTAAGGGCCCCCTGGTTGTTAGTTGGGAGCCCCGGGACTCACTTGTTGTCATTAATATTATTGTTAATTACTGTTATGTGCGTAATTACTGAATAAAAACTGCAACTAAACATCGCCAGGCTATGTTGTCATAACTTTTTGTCGTAAGTGGTATTTTGATTGGGGGGGGCCCGGGCTCCCTGCCCCCCCCCCCCCCCTGGCTACGCCTATGGTAGTTAACGATCTTCCGGTACTATAAAATCTCCGGAAAAGTCATTATAGGTAATCAATCTTGGATACACTTACGAAAGTACGACAAAAACTTACTTGTGTTTCCTGCGACGAATAACACAAACCACAATCAAAACAATCACTAAAACAGCAATAACAGCAGCAACTGAGATGCCAACAATCAATGCTGAAAAAAGAATAACACAATGAGTAAAACTTTTACTTGCAAATGATTCAAAAATCATAAGCTGATGCGAGCGCGGTTCAGTAAGCATGATATAAAAATACAAGAAAAAATAAAAAACTCTGTTACAAATAATGTACCTAGCAGGAATAGATTTGAAAAAACCGCCGCATCATAAATCTAATCTACTCGTAAATCTCAGCGCGAAGTTCACAGCTATCGGAAAACATGAGAGCCTTAAAGCGAAGACATCACCAGCTCAATAACGTTTTTTTAATTGTTTTTGGATTCGAGTCATTTTTAAGCCATATGAAAAACCAATTAGCTGAGATTTGAAATCGTTCGAAAGAATAAGCCATGTATGAATTCCCAACTCATTATTCAATTCCAAAACCTTTTTAAAAGCTTTCGTATTTGGTTAAATTTTTTAATTGAAAAGGTTAAAGAGAGGGAAGGGGCTTCAGCCACTTATAGGTTGCGTCACTGTTTATTACGTACTTCACAATCATTGTCCAACCGCCGTGCGTCGTGTGTTATTGTTTGAATCAATTAGGGGTATTTTCAACTTGCCTTTAAGCGTTTGCGAGCTGCACAACAGCACGCCGCATGCGACTCTCGAGCCAGAGTTTAAAATATAATAACGTATACTCAGTGGCGGATCCAGAAAATTTTGGTGGGGGGGATTTTAAGCACAAAACCTCAAAAATTCGAATGTCTTCACCAAAATTGAGAGCGATTTTTCGGCCGAAATCGGAAATTCAAACAATTTTTTCGCCCAAAATCAGGTGGTCTCCAAAAAAAAAAGGTCTTCACCAAAATTGAGAGCGATTTTTCGGCCGGACTCGTTCCGTTTAGACTGGTGGGGGGGGATGCATCTCGAAATGGAGCCAAATTATTCGAAATAGAGGCTGTTTTTTCGGCCAAAATCGTTACTTTTAGGCTGGTGGGGGGGATGCATCCCCCCCATCCCCCCCTATATCCGCCACTGCGTATACTGTACTTTCATTACGAAAATTTAATTGTAATATTACTTCTTTATTTACCAAATTGCCCCCGCCAGTAGACAGCGAAGTGGTGTTTGAATCTTCAAGTCAAGCTGCCACCTGCCCACCTGTCTATCACACACGGTGGAGACTTCACACTGTCATTTTAATGCTGAACTTCAAGCAGGAAAACCATTGATATTCATTTTATAGTCTTTTGTTTGATCCGATTTTTATAGTCTTACTGTAGGCTTGGTTTGGCGTTTGTTAATGGCGAATTACAAACACAACTCATTAAACCTTAAAAGTGTGTTTATTTCGCAAAAGTTGGTAAGGCTCCCCACGAGGTTTTTTTGAATTACAAAAAGAGCCAGCTTAACTTGTGGCGGTTTTGTAAGTTGCAACAATCTGGTTATGTTTAAAGCGTAAACTATGAGTTTTTAAATTCAACTTTTACTAAAGTCATTTAAATTTTTTGAACAACATATTGCAACAGTGCGGTGTTACTTAAGTTTATCTGTTGCTGAAATCTAATGCCTAATATCACAAAAAGTTTTGAGAGAACCCTCGAACCCAATAAATTAAATTGTTCCTGAAATAAAAAAAGCAAAACTCAATTAATAGTTTACACAAACATTACGTCTTACAATCTTACTTCATTTACAGTAACAACATGTTAACTCTATTCGGATTATGTAAAATTTTGCGACCACTGGCTCAAACGGGGTCGATTCGACTTGACATATTTAAACGTTAATAACTCCCCAACTACAAAAGATAAAAAAAAACAGTTTTTGCAACATGAGAAGCGCAATTTCCTAACATAAGGTTTAACGTTTTTAATGGTGCATTTGCGAATTTGATCTTGTGCTAATTTCAAAATACTTAAAGGACTACTACAGAGTTGTAAACGGGCCGACTAGTTCAGGCCCGAACCCCAAAACTAATTTGAAGCCCAAATAATGCTCGGAAAAACCCGAAAGCTAAGTTGAGTCTGAAAAAGCAATGTTGCCAAGTTATTTTAATTATATTTTTGTGCAGCAAAGACAAAAAGGTACGTATCAGGCCCAAATTAAGCCCGAAGTTTTTGTCAACTTTAGGCCCGAACCCGGCCGGAAATCGACCCGAAAAGCCCAGCCCGACTTACAACTCTGGACTATCAGAAGCGATCGATTTTATTTTCATCTGCGCAATGTTAACAAGTGTTTGATTGTTGTGACGCGGGTTGCAGCTAGAGTTTCACTTGGTAACGGAGAGATAATTACAGACTAAATCAAAAATTGCGGCATACCAAAAGATTGTTTGTACAGTATAACTACACATTTCATCTCATAATTGTCGTATAGAATCCTTTTGAAATGTGCCGTAGTATAGTGAGCATTAGTGCAAAGTGCCGCCGCTAAAGCAAGAAAAGCAGGGGCACAGAAACAAAACAAGGGTACACTATAAGCAAGTTTTACTCTTCAAAGTTTCAATTTTATGGTTGTGCGAGAGCAAAGAATTTTATCTGAAATCTTTTTTGTTTGTCACGAAAATGCATGTATGCAAACATCACTAACTTTTACAATGATGTCCATTTATATAACAACCATCAGAACCTCCAACGCAGGTGGGAATATCTTGCATTATTTTGGAAGAAAAAATTGTGAAGGCAAAATAAGCAAGTAAACCTAGCATAATAAAGACTTCAAAAACCATTTTGAAGGTACATTCGCGGATAGAAAAAATTGCCAGTTTTTATTATATATAATTTTGCAGTTGGGGGCGGCAAAAGGATTCAAATAACTTCCGTTCTGTTTAGGGTTCTGGCTGAGTCCTTAGAAACCGATTTCTCGAATAAACTTAGCATTGCACTTTTAGCAACCAAAATATGCAGGCTTATACAGTTTTAGGTACTATTTTATTCACCAAAAAAGAAATAAAAATAAAAATTTGTCTAACTGTAAATAAGATGCTATTTGAGTTACATTTGCAATATTATACGCTCTGGTTATTACAAAAATATTGCAAGTTTGAGTTTGAATGCGATTTTGGATCGAAAATTAAACATTATTTGTCATTGGGATTTAAAGTTTTAGACTAGCTCAAAGCAAAAAGTACTTCTCTTTCGTACTTTCCGCAGTCACATGCAGTAGCGCACTTTTTGTTACGAAGTATGAAAAATACCGCAAAGGCTAAAATATAAACGTTTGAAAAGTTTCTGATCTATAATTACTTCAAATATTTTGTTTGTTAGTTGTCAGCTTTATTTGGGACAAAAAATTCAAAACAGATTGAATTTTTTCTCAAAATTTTTAAAGGCCAAAAAGCTTTTTTACCTATTATTTAGATTTTTATTTTTATTGCGCATACAATTAAATTTGATTAAATTAAAAAAAAAAAGCTTGTTACTGTGGCTATTGCTGCAAAAAATTTTATTTTCCAAACTTGCTTTGAAACCATCAAACTAATAGGCACTTTAAAATGCGGTTGGAATTTTTCCTGATAGTTATGTTCGTATAAATTTTCCGATACAATAAACTTTTTTGCAGTCTAATTGAAGTTTACAATGGTAAGTTTGATGGGGCTTGTCTTGGTGGCCCAAACTTGCAAACGGACTAAAAAAGGTGCTCGGCTTTGTTGTAGCTGGGTAGACGCAGAACGTATGGTTCATCCTTCTTATCAATATATAGTTATGTCACAATATAGTGGAACCAAAACCTATTTCAAGAGAATGCATCAATTCGTCACCAATAAAATATGAATAAAGCGCTTTCTTACATTTTATTTCATTTTCTTTGGAGCATGCGTTTACTATGCGTTTCATTTCGTTATTTTGTCAACTATCAAAGAATGTACATAAAAAATAACACTCACACACAAAAATGCGACGTTTCGTGTAACTATGTATTCACAAGTGTTTTTGTCTATTTTTTCTAGCTCATCAATAATCGCTAAAGAAATTATGTCTTCTCCGTAAAGTAAAATAAAAAAGTGCTGGTTGCGTGATCTTTTTTTTTTTTTTGTTGCAAGAGTTGAAATTTCCACTAAGAAAACTTTTAGTACAAATTTCGCCGAACCAAGCAAGAACATTTTTGTAAGGAAAATGATCATAACGTTTGTACTGCAGTACTGTACAATTTTCGTCAATTCTACTACTGCGTATTCACTTTTACCACGGTGTTTTTTTTACAACAAATTCAACCCAAAGTTCTGGATATCATTGTGGTGTGAAAATTATGCTCCACGCCAAATCAAAAATGAGGTCTTTTGTTTTTTGAATAAAGGAGTAAAACAATACAGTTCAAAATGTCGCTGAGTTTACATTCTTACGCGCAATTACTGTTTAAGAAATCGCATGTAATTGCAAATTATAAATGAACAATGGTAATAATTTGGATTACGCTAAATTGCTGAAAATCCTGCTTAAAACGCCGAGTCGACTTTAAAAATTGTTTCATAACTTTAAATTCAATCTATCTGTCATAGGGTAATGGTTTTGCAAACAATAGCTGAACTAGTAAATTTTAAGAAAAGTCAGGAAATTTTATGATCGTAGCGTAACTGCTTCATAACGAAATTTGATCGTTTCAATCCCCTAAGGATTTTATAGGGTTAATGCTCTTTTCTAGTCTCTAATTCGTAATTGTTTTAACTTTGAGGCAAGCAGGTGAGATGGAGCACAAATCACTGGTGCAATTCCTATTTCAAAGTCAACTGACTTCACCACCAGTACGAAAAAAAGTCGACACAGGGCAAGAAATTGCATGTTCCCGGTATTATGCTTAACTGGTAATTTTGTCGCAGCGAGGCCGAAAGAGCAAAGGCGTGGTTTTTACGACAAAACTGATCGCATGATCTCGGTTCTGACCGCACCTTGGTCACGTTGTTACTTCCGGGGATAAGATGCTTTACGATGATTATATTTGTTGAGTGGTTACAAGCAGCAAATTTAGAGTACGTGAGAAGAAGTCATAACGTCAATCTCAAAGCTTGGAATATGGTCAACTTTTAAGCGGATAAGAAAGAAGATTTGTCCAAGAGAAATATGTCACCATCGTTACAGGTAAGCTAAAGTTCTGTAATTGTAATTACATTTATTCACAAAGTTGCGTTGGCCAGGAGACAGCAAAGAGACATTTTGGTCTTTGAGTCAAGCTGCCACTTGCCCATCTGCCTACCACACACGGTGGAGGTTTCACAGTGTTCACACTGTCCCTTTAATTGCTGAATGTCAAGCAAAGAAGCTGAGAATACCAATTTTTATAGTCTTTGGTTCGACCCGACCAAAAATCGAACCAAGTCAACCGTTTTTGTAGCTAACACTCTATCCCCTCAACCACTGTTCGGTTAATTTCTCGTTTCTTAACTTCTGCTGGTAAAATTTACCACTAAATTAAAGCAAAATTAAATTCTTTCCCCCCAAATACTATACAAAATTTTCGGTAATTTGATGACCTCATGCTTAATTGTTGAGGGAACGAATATTTGTTGTTGATATTTCATTCGTACGTGGACCTTAACCAAAAAAGTATAATCAAAGTTCATTTTTATAAGGGTGGCTTGCGCAGCATTGTAATGCGCGTTGTTTAGTTTCTAGGTCCAGTTTTGAAACACTTTGACAGAATAAAAAAGTATTTCCTAATGCTATTCAAAAAAAGCTTGACACCTACCTATGCTTGATGATGCAATGTACTCTTCTTCCACGATACTACTACGTAATTCTTCACCATTTACGTCATTGATGACTGAATACATTGTCACTTTGTAGCCACTGGCTGCCTCTTCATTATTGATTTGATGATTTTGAGAATCTGATGCAAACTTGATTGTCTGTATGATAGCAATGACACCATATTAGTCTGTTTTGAGCATTTTTAGAATGGTATTTTTCTGTGTATGTTAGTTTAATAAACACAATCGTTTTGAACCGGAAAAAAAAACAACATTCAAAAATAAAAATAAATACGACTTTAAAAGACGATTTTGAGTTACATCTAAATATAAAAACAAGTTGAAGAGAGAAGATACGTGCACGATACCAGTATGTTACAGTATTGACGTGATCAGCTGAATTGCTACTTTCGCGTTTTCCTCACATCAATTTCAACATTGTTAATGTCATATTCCAGCACTATTGCATCTGCATAGCCTTCCAAAGTATCCCACGTGATTTCGACACCTTGAGGATTGAGAGTTGCTTTCACGTTTTGCAAAGAGGCGGGCTCTGCAAAAATCAAACTACGTTTTGTAAAAAAACACTCAACTACTCTTACACAAAACAATCATCTGATAAATTTGACTAAAATTCACGTCAATTGAAAATAAAATTCTTTTAAGAAATTTATTATGAACTCTCCCACTTCATGCAAAAATATGAAGAATTCGGACTGACAATATAAATATTATACAAAATTTCCTTTTCAAACATTAAGATTCGAACAGCATTTTTCTTATCTAAAAGATTTTTTTCATCTTTATTTGAATCATTTCCTAAAAAAAAAGAATTAACTTCACTTTGAAAAGTTTTCAAACATACTTTGGTAGAATTCCATGCCAACGAATCATTTGTATTCAACCAACGCATTTTACAAATGGGTGAAGAAATGCCCTCCTATCTTGGTTTGACCTCCTCTAAACTTGACTTGCGGCTTGGAGTTAACCAAAACTTTTAAGAACAATAAGTTTTGAGTTGATGACGTCATCAGTGTGATGTTATGACCATATTTTTGAAATATGGCATCATTTTGTGATAACGTTAGTATGGCCGTTCAATTTTTTTACATAGTTTTTTTGATACTGAGTCATAAAATGTTTAAGTCAAATTAGTTACATCACAAAAACGTCTTATGACGTCATTTAAGCTATATTGGGCAAAAAATGCTTATATTTTGGAAAGTGACTTGAAAAAATCGTAAAAATCGCAAAACTTTTCGTTGCCGTGGCAACTTCAAATTTTTATGAGGTTATTTGTGATGAAGCTTGATTTTAAGCCACTTTAATTTGAAAAATAAATTTTGTTTTTGAAGATATTTATCACAAAAAAAGCTAAAAGAGGAGGAAAATGCCTTCTCGTGAAAAATACGATCAAACTTTGGTTGTGAAGCGAAAAACTTCATTTGCAGCAAAACTAGCAAAAAGAAAAACTGTAAGCGAAGGCGTGATAGGGTAGGGTAAGCTGGATAAAAATTAAGTTTTGGTTCCATCTTACACGAATGAACATGCATTTTGCCTCTTTTTTACAGCGATATTACTAGCAATAATTGCGACTTATGTTTTCAAAAACTTGCGTCACTCTGGGCATCAAAATGGCAGACTCTATAAACAGCTAGGCTCCAATTGGAAATAGAAATTAAATGACTTTCCTGGAAACACAATAACCTCTTTACCGTCGAACTAATATATTTTTATTTGTACCTGACGAAATCAATTTAGTTTGAAGGAAACTTGACCTCTGTTCAACGGAGTTGGTGACTATGGTTACAGTGTAGTTGTTTCCAGGTTCTACAATCAGTGTGGTTTCCGTTAATGAAAACAAAATCGACTTGTTCTTTGGTTGATTTGTGGTTGAGCTTACGAATTCAATCTAAATTTGTTTTTAGCAACATTACCGTAAAAAGTGCAGCTGAAATTTAAAATAATGCAGTAGTTGATAGCTAAAATAAAAATTAAATAAAAGCATTATACCGTACAGCAACCGATCAGTAGGTTGAACTTAAACGCATTCGTTTCTGGACCGGGAGGTCTGCGGTTGAAATCTAGGGCGGACAAATCGCGCGCAGTAAAAGCTTGGCACCGCCGCGATATTGCTTCGAAAGGAGCTGTGCTGCTTGCAGTTGCAAATGACGCGGAGATGGGCCCCGCAAACTCATTGCGTTCGCTTCGGGGTAATACAGCAAGTATAATCAAAATTTGATTTGATTTTGATACTATACAGTAAAGCATACAATATAGCATGATCGTTTATTTACGCTCACTCCTCTAGTCATGTGTAATGTATTTTTTGATAAAGCTACATTAATTAAAGTTGTTACTGAAGTATGCTGTAACATTAGAAAACAAATTATTTAAAAAAAACTCAACTAATTTAAAAAATACACTAGAATTTAAATTTTAATGCTACCTAGTTTCAAATCGCCGCAGGGGTGATCTGTAACTATTTGATAGTACTTTTGCTTTGATCGTCATCGACCACTTAAATGTTTTTTCTGGCTATTACTCGGTGCTGATAATGTGCTTGTTTGAGTTTTGTTCATTTCCACACTACGACTTTATTACCCAACTTATCAATCGCTTGAAACAATGTGCAGCTATTTATTTTTTCCTTTTTTTTTAAATAATTTCAACTAGTACTTATTGAAATCTACATTTTTTACTAAAACTGTTATAAATTTTCTGAATCTAAATCGCTGTTATAAAATAATACATCTTTCAAGATTTTACTCACAATAAAATTAGTGCCACATCCTTCAGGTTGATTCCAGGTTACATCAATATTGGTTGTGGGGTTTTCTCGACTTCGTGCAACGTTGAGATCTTTCACTTGAGCTGGAACTGAGAACAACAAACATAAAATTTTCAGTAAATAAAGAAAAATAAATGAAAAGTGATCGTTTTCCACTCCAGTTCTACGTTATGGTCTCCTACTGTGTTCAACCATAGCGATATTTCTAGCAATAGTTTTCGTAAATGCATACAACTCGTACAGAGAGTTAGAATACTATTAAACACTACAGTATGTACTATACGGATTAAAGGAAAAGAGAAAGCAATGAGTTCTCGGTTTCTTCAAGCTTACTTCAATCAAGAAACTTCAAACCTGCAATGAAGACAAATGGTGGGTCTGTATTGATGATTCGAGTTATCTCAGGT
This sequence comes from Trididemnum nubilum, assembly GCA_963965965.1. Classification (NCBI taxonomy): domain Eukaryota; kingdom Metazoa; phylum Chordata; class Ascidiacea; order Aplousobranchia; family Didemnidae; genus Trididemnum; species Trididemnum nubilum. The sequence continues at coordinate 5,252,114 of OZ014485.1, read as the reverse complement.
AAGAACTTTAGTATCTCATTAAGATGGAATGCCTGCGCTGTATATTAGTTAAAATTTCTTCATAACAAAATTGTGGTTGTACCAGCAAGCGCAAATTTAGTGGAAAAGAATAAATTAAAGCTGCTGGAAACCACTAAAATCAAAAATAGGTGAATTTTTATAAAAAAGCACTGTGACACCAATATCGAAAATCTTTGGAAGGTGCGACAGATCATGAAAGTTTGGGAACCACTGTCTGGTCTAGAGTTTATTCTACTCAGCACGTATGGTAAAAGTTATTATTTATTTCTCAATATTTATATTTGGGGATATCTACATAATTTGTTATACCTTTCTAACTCGATTTTAAACGAGCTATAAGACCAACGCATTTTACCCGAGGACAAGGGGAGCAAAAATGCTCCCCTATCTAATTTCGAAACCAAATCAAACTTGGCATTTATCTATGCATGCGAATTGGAGTTGAACCAATTTTTTTTTTAATTAGTTTTGAATTGATGACATCATCATAGTAATGTCAAAAATAATATTTTTGAAAAAAAAACGTTATTTTTTCGATGGCGTCGTTGGCAGTTTAAATTTTTGCCCGTAGTCTTTTCTCTTAATGAATCATAAATTGCTAAACCAATGTAGTTACGTCAGAAAAACATTTTGTGACATCAATTAGGAAAATATAAATCAAAAAATGCTTAAATTTCAGAAAGTGACTTCGGTAGATCCCAAAACTTGGAAACTTTACCTTACCTGAGGAAATTCAAATTTCAGAGATTATATTTTGTAAATGCATGTGATTTAAGTCAAGTTTATTTGAAAAAAAATCTTTTCTGCCGATATTTATCACAAGCAAAAAAAAAAAAAAAGACGAGAAAGGACAGTTTTGTTGTCCCACTCAGTAACATAAGGTCAACCACGAATAGGCTTTTACAGATTTTGCACGTACATATCAAACTCTAGCTCGTTAATCCGCGATGTTGCGGAGGATATTTTGAGATTTGATGTTATCAAAATAACTATGCACTAAAGGTCATTTAGAAATGTCAAAAGGTGTTTTGACTTGGCAAATCATGTTTTAAAATCTTTCTCAACTTAATAGTTTCGGGCAGCAAAGTAACCGAATTACATGGAATGGCAATCAATAAATTGTTGCGAAAACGCATAAATGGAGGAATTTGTACCACTAAAACCCTGAAATAAAAAGTTAAATTAAAAACTACACAATCTGCCTAGAACAATTTATGAACCAGAAACACTTGCTTTTGTACGGATAATTCTATAAAAACACCAGGCTCGCTTTACTCAAAATTCAACCCTATTTTACATAGGTTGTTAGTAAATAAACTTACTGCTAGGCAGTGTTTTGTACAGTCGTTTTGAGCCGTCTCTGTTCTCTTGGAGACTTAGCTATATTATGTCAGCTGCGAGAAAGGTAGAGGGTATTGATAGCGTTTCATTGCTAGAGATTGTTAGCCTAGTATGGTTCTAGCTCTGAATTTTGGCACTAGTTTTGAGTCTTTCTGTCTACAGGTCACGTAGCCATTAAACCCTATTTGTACCGGGGAGACAAATTTGCCCCCCACCCCCCCCCCCCGCTCTTAGTTATTTTAATATAGCTCCTAAACTAAAAAAAAGCTTCGCTTTGATGCACGCTGACTTTAAATCAAATTTAAGAACCCACACTTTTAGAAAGTTTGGGGTCAGCCATACAACCGAAAGTGACGTCATTTTTGCTTTTGTTAGAGGCACCTATTGAGTTTCAAACAGTTTCGAGCACAATGCATGCTCATTGGTGCGCATATTCTATTCATTGTACTGCGTATTCGTTATCAATGCTAATCTTTAGCTGGAATAAAATATTTTATTTACTGATAAAGGTATTGCAACATCATAACGTTATTGATGGTGTCATAATTTAAAATTATTGCTTTTTCTGTTGTTTCTCGAAATAAACTGGGTTTGCATAAAAAATGTTCATTTTCTTCAGCTGTTAAATAATATAATGAAAATAATGCTGCAGTATTCTAAAATTTTGTGAATTGTAGTATATCTCAGTTACAAAAATTGCAAATAATATTCGACACAATATATTAAAGATGACGTCATCATTCGCTGTGACTTTATCGGAGATGTCTTTGAAATAACAAAAGCCCAAACTGAAAATAATATTTTGCCACATTTAGACAGATTTGCATGCTGTTATAAGGATTTACTGGTTTTGATGACGTCATCATAGTATTCGTGACGTCACATCTTCAAAAATAGTTTCAAGAAGCGGAAAATCTTACTTTTATTACTTACCAAACAGTTTTTAGATAGGGGGTAACTTTGCCCCCTCCTCCCTCCCTGGTACGAATAGGGTGTAAAAGTAGCTCGGTAGATATAAGGTTAAAGCAAGCTATGAGGAGAGTAAAGGAATAGACACGTTAAATACTTATTAAAGTTTAGTTAATACTAAATAGTGAGCAAAATCTCATTTCCATTTGATCTCGATCTAAAACTTCCAAAACTTCCTTCCAAGCATCTGATTTTTTTAATCTACCCTTGTACTCGGGATTATATATGTTCCACAAGCACTGCCTTTCTTCGATTTCCTTAATTAAAAGTCCAATAACACAAGTTGACTACGACAGCATGTTGATAACTATACTGCAGTTCTGGTTGATAGCTTTTCAAAGTTAATTTGAAAAGGGCCAAGCACAAGTTTGAAGTAGGAAGTATTGGGTAATCGATATACGATCGTAACCAAAAGAGCAGGCAAGACATTTAGGTCTTTGAAAAAATATGACCAAAGAGCAGGCACAATGTTATAATAGTTCAATTTTGATTAAATCAAAAGTGGTATAATTTCTCACGACATTTTTGCTTGATAATTGTGACGCATTTGTTTTTTGCATTGACGTCGGCGGTATTTTTTTGGATTCTGCGACTAAATATTTTCAAAGCACGACTATAAGCTTACTTTTCTTCCTAGAGATGGGTGGCTTTTAAAAAACTTGCTGAAAAAATAAAGCTCAGTTCTACAATGTTTCCCCGCAAGAACTCAGCAAGACTTTCTAGACATTTATTTTCATTCTCACACGGTTATGCAATAAAATTGACAACAGGTGCCCGCAATAGTGAATTATAAACTTGAGCCACCTTTCTCACGATTAATGAAAAATAAATGGTGCAAAAAACTTGATCGTGTAATTCCGGCTTTAGGCTGTTATTCACAGATTTGATTGTGCCTTCTAGACTATGGATACTGTCTATAGCTTATCATTAATTTTTTCGGTACATTGTTCTTCATAGATTGTCACTTGAAACTTTTGGCAAAAGTTTTAAAATTGTAAAATTTTATTACTTCTAGGGCAACTAATGACATAAGAATTTAAAACAAAAGCTTTTTAGAGTTGTTTTCAAAAACAACAATTATTTAAAGCAAGTTAGCAAAATTTAAAAAAAGTTGTTATTTTTCCAAAACCTAGTTAATAAAGTAAAATATGCAAGAAAACTTAAAGAAATTGGCCAAAGTTTGCAAAAATGACATCATTATAACTTGATGACAGGAAAAAGAAGAGTAAAGAGAATCACATAGCAGGGAAATTTAAACTGCAATAAAAGGAAAATCACACGGTAAAAACGTATTTTTACCGTTCCCGTTTTTGCCTTTTCAGCATAGTAGTAGTATATTTATATTATCAACCAAATTTGCAGCAGGTATTAAAACAGATTTTTAAAGTAATAGTCAAACAAACGATAAAAGCAGCAAAGTGTTTTAATAACACATAAAAGCATAGGTTATTTTTATTGCTGTAACTCTTCACTCACCGGTTGCATATCTTTTTAAAGTAGGAGAACTTGCTTGTCCATTATCAATCGAAACAATTATAATCTCATAAAGGAGACCTGGAAGTAGATCTGTTGCGTTATAACTAGTAGTTGTCTGATTGTGAGACAAAATTATCCCATCTGATGATCGAAGAGTTATTTCGTACATTGAAGTTTCACTTGACTCATCGAAAGAAAAAGATATCTGCGGTAATTTAGGAAATATTATTCGAAAATAATGCTGTTTATTTTGTCAAGTTTAATTTGCTTACCAGATAGTTTTACAAAATTTTGCACCAATACTTAAGATTAATTATAAATAATAAAACCATTTTTTTCCCTTATTTTCATGCTCCGTGAAATGATTTCAGCAAAACCAAAATAACAGCGTGTAAAATCACTTTTCAAAACGAGATTGGCTTTTATTTTTGGTGAATAGTTTTTGTGATTGAATTTGAGCCAAATGAAGACTTTTGTGATTAACTGAGATTTGATGTACTGTAAATAGAGAGTGGGATCTAAGCATTACTCTAGACATAGGCGTAGCCAGGGTGAGGACAGGAGCCCCGCCATTTCCCCTCCTTAATTGAAATGTCATCAGTGACAAAAATGTGACAAGAAAGCGTATTGTTTGTTCAGTTTCTATTTCTTTCTGCATATTCTGGTTACAACAGTATTTAGCAACAGTATTGACGGCCAGGGATCGGGTCCCCCCTCAATTTAATTATTGCCAACAAATTTAAATGTGTAACCCGGGAGAAATTTAGAGTTTTTGTTCAAAAGTTGCTGTCTCAGACCCTCATTTAACCTTTTTAAGAACGTAATGCAATATCTATGGCCGGATTACAATAATATGGCACATTACCAGCTAAGGGCTCTGCGCTTAAACTTCTTTTTGTCCTTCCCCTGTATTTGGCAGAAAGATGTTGCAAAATTCTCCAAAGTGCCATGGGCTCCGTACAATGACATGGGCCCCACATGGTTAGTAGCCGTTACCATCTTTTGCACCATTTAAAAGCAACAATGCATCTCCACCTTTCCAGTTTTGACTCGTAAAACTGCTTTTGAAAAAAAATTAGCTTTGGGAAATGCTCATTGAACAAATTATTGAATATAAATTGAGAAACCTGGGCCCCTTGGTCGTTCATGTACTCCTACAACTGGTTATTTTTATGACAAAGCGAAAATTTTTCAGTAAAATTTTCTAGTGGGTTATTATTTTGTGCTAAAAGTCTGCACAAGGCAACGTATCATGTTTTACCCTCTCTGGGCCAAATTACTCACAAAATTTAATTACAAAAACAAGATTTTAAACGTGCTTTTGTCGTAAAGCGTAAGTAAAAGGGGGATTGAACAATTAAATTTTTTTAATTGGCTTTCAAATGTTAAAAATCTACTTTCTTTAAATGGCTCTAAACACGTGCTAATTGTGATCCAATTGTATTCAAATAGCTAGCTTTTCCGAAAAAATACAAAAAAAAACGGCCAAGCAGCTGGAGGCTACGCCCTTAGACCCCAATTGTCTACGGTGGCTGGGGGCTCCAACCCCAGTCCTCTGTCTGTGATGCGTTTGAGTTACACTAGTTTGCCCAATACATTTCTAAATTTTACACATTTTACTTTTGGCTTCAGCCCTCTCCCTATAGCAAAATTCTGGTTTTGTGCCAAACGCAGGCCATGGCTTGTGATCTTTCATTCTAAAATATCTTTTTCCAAGAAAAAATTCTTTGTTCGATGATTTCTCATGACGTCATTGCATATGATCTGTGGTTTGGGCCCCACAGTCAAAAATCCTGGCTACGCTTTTGACTATAGAATATGATCCTAAAGAAAACAAAGTTTCAATATACTGTAATTTTACTTAAACAAACTTCAAGTTCAGCAATAAAAACAACAGCGAGACCGTTTATGCTAAAGGGAGCACTGGGCACTTTTGGATTGGTTGACTCGAAAACCAAAAAAATTGAAAATTTGATTCGAAACTTGGCGAATAGATTCGAAACTTGGCAATTAATTTGTAATCATTATTATTATAGTAGTTGTGGCGTGAAAGAATTGATTATGATCGGCGCATGCAAATGCTGCAGCCATCCAGATTATTTATCAGACGATTTATTTGAATGAATCAAATTTCAAACGCTTCAACTCGGTTTTATGTTCATGTTTTTAATGATCTATCAGCGTTTCTCCAAATCTGCCTCGTTTGAGGGAATCAAATTTCCAAAACAAATGGTTTTCTATCTTTTTATATCTGTGAGCGCGAAGCCGTGCTAGTTAGTTGGGACGTCATTGGACAAAAAAGCAGAGATGGAACCAGTATAAATTGCATAGTTTGAAAGTGGCGACACAGTTTTTACAGCTTTAAAGTTTTTATAGTATTTGCCGCTTCACATGCTGATCTGTAAATATTAACAAAATGAGTTAAGGTGAATTTACACAGTATCCGTTTTTCATACGTTTTCGTCCGTTTTTTTACGTTTTTGCTTCTCGTTGAAAAAGTATGCGCTTTTTCATCCGCATTTTTATAAGTCCATATACGCGCTAAGTAGACTGTTATATATAGATAAAAATTTTGTTCAAAAATTTTGTGTATGAACGATAAGAGCGATATTTCGAAACGGAGCTGTACCCCTTTACAAAAAAATTTTTTCGGAAAACTTTTGTCCAGTATGTGACTGTCTGGTTAGTGCAGATATGGACTTATAAAAATGCGGATGAAAAAGTGCATACTTTGTCAAGGAGAAGCAAAAACGTAAAAAAACGGACGAAAACGTACGAAAAACGGATACTGTGTAAATTCACCTTTAGCCAGACAATAAGTGTGCGTTGCGCAAGTAACTGTAGAATATGAGAGTCAGTAGAAGGATTAGCGCAAGGATTAGTTCTCCTTTATTTTCCATAATTTGTGACCGCTATTCTAAAACCCCTTAAATCGATGACCTTTACCAAATCCTCATAATTGGTGACTTACTCCATTTACCATATAGTTTGCGGTTGTCATAAATCAGCTGAGTAATACCACCTCAATTTTTTTGCTGTCAAATCTTTAGATTTTGTGGCGTGAAGGAAATGATCAATGTGAAGTAAATATTTTTTGTTGTGTTTTTGTCTTCAATGTTAGAAGTATACCTGAGTAGTATTGAATTCGACGTCTTGAAAAACAAATCCAGTTACTGCGGCTGCATCTAAAATTAACAAACAGTTGTTACAACAACGTGATTGAATAAAAAGTATTTGTTAACCTGCGTTGAAGTTCAGTTATTTTGGATTTTTTATAAAGAAGCCCATTACTTTTTATCTTGCAAAGAAAATCAGAACATACATGGTAAGTAGAATCAACCTCTATTACATAGTTAAACAGTGATCAATTTGCATCTGAGTCTGCACCCTCCAATAAAGGCTCGCAACTACATTTGCAAAAGTACTGTATTTTGGGTAGAGTGAAAAAACTTTTCTTTCAAATAGCACCACATCACCCATCTAGACATCTGGCAACTCACCCAAAACTAACTTTTGGAAAGTTTGGTGGGGTTGGCACTTGAACCCAGCCACTTACTGGAGGTCAAAGGTCACAAAAAGGTCAAATTATTAAAAATTGGCATGTCTGCAAAACTAAGCATGGTAGAGAGTTGATATACAGCTTAAAATTTGCAGACACATCATGTTTATATCTGGTCCAAGAGAACTTTTTTGTGTAAACCCTCTTATTTTGGAGTAATTTGAAAAAAACTAAATTTTTACACATTTAACAGGTAAAAATTAGGAATTTTTCAAAAAATTTGTGTTTAAGAGCTCTGTTATAGTGATCACAAGAAAATATTTGGCTGCAGATGTAAACATAAAATCTTTTAAAGTTGGTGATGAAGACATCAAATATATATATTGGCAAAAAGGAATTTCCTAGTGGTCAACTTCTTACCAAAAAAGATGTAATTGAGCGACTGCTTTGGGAAAAAAAATTGGCATACAAAGACAATTTCACAAGAAATTATCGACATTTGCCTGTTATGTACTGTATATCCAACATCAAAGCCATCTGTTCAAAAGAAAGTGTAGGAATTGGTAAATAATTTTAACAAGTTGGTTAAATACCCTAAAGTTAAACGAGGTCCATCATACGAAGAAAAAGGAAAAGAATTCTCAAGGAATTCTGAAACACTTAATGACGTATTTTGTGATGATGAGAAAAAACGAAGTGAAATTGAGAAATCCTTTCAATCAAAAATGACCGAATCAGAATATAAATTTTTTGAAGATCAAGAAAGTCTTAGACAAGCCAAATGTGTGAAAGTGCAAAGAAAAGTCGACTCCTAGTGAACTAAGATTTCAGCAGAGATGCCGTAGTGAAGCTCTATTAGATCAGCCATCAACTTCTAACATTTCTGAAAATATTTCACTATCTGGTGGCAGTGATTCTGAACTTTCATTGAATGAGTCATCCTGCAAATTCTATGAAACATTCAACAAGAAACAAAAATCGGATACAACTCAAAATCGTGAGCAATATTTTTATTTGGTTCAGTGTTGCGACAGATACAACATATCTGATAGAGCTGGTGCTGCCTGTGCAACGATTCTTCAAGGTTTCTAATAGCTCCATTATGAGCTCCTGTCATAGCAGCAGTTCCATCGCTTCCAATAACATTGAGCTTATTGGCCAAGTAGGTGTCTTTGATTTCATAATAAATGCTTGTGGCAATGCTTAAACCAGTTCCAGAATCAGGGAAAGTATGTATTAGATAAAATTCTCCTGGTTGCCCAACCATGACAATGTGTTCTTCAATTTCGACCTTTCTTGAGTATTTTCCACCCACTTCTTTCAACACTAATGTTGCATCTTTTTTCCCATTGACATATATTCCATCTACTTTACCAAACAGTTCTTTTTCTTCTTTTCTCATCTCTTCTCTGTATGCATTCACTCTCTTCGTAATTTGCTTCATCAATCACAAATTTTGTACCATTTGGTTTAATTATGCCTTGGCCTATTAACACACTACTTGCAAGGGCTGCACCAGCTCTATCAGATATGTTGTATCTGTCGCAACACTGAACCAAATAAAAATATTGCTCACGATTTTGAGTTGTATCCGATTTTTGTTTCTTGTTGAATGTTTCATAGAATTTGCAGGATGACTCATTCAATGAAAGTTCAGAATCACTGCCACCAGATAGTGAAATATTTTCAGAAATGTTAGAAGTTGATGGCTGATCTAATAGAGCTTCACTACGGCATCTCTGCTGAAATCTTAGTTCACTAGGAGTCGACTTTTCTTTGCACTTTCACACATTTGGCTTGTCTAAGACTTTCTTGATCTTCAAAAAATTTATATTCTGATTCGGTCATTTTTGATTGAAAGGATTTCTCAATTTCACTTCGTTTTTTCTCATCATCACAAAATACGTCATTAAGTGTTTCAGAATTCCTTGAGAATTCTTTTCCTTTTTCTTCGTATGATGGACCTCGTTTAACTTTAGGGTATTTAACCAACTTGTTAAAATTATTTACCAATTCCTACACTTTCTTTTGAACAGATGGCTTTGATGTTGGATATACAGTACATAACAGGCAAATGTCGATAATTTCTTGTGAAATTGTCTTTGTATGCCAATTTTTTTTCCCAAAGCAGTCGCTCAATTACATCTTTTTTGGTAAGAAGTTGACCACTAGGAAATTCCTTTTTGCCAATATATATATTTGATGTCTTCATCACCAACTTTAAAAGATTTTATGTTTACATCTGCAGCCAAATATTTTCTTGTGATCACTATAACAGAGCTCTTAAACACAAATTTTTTGAAAAATTCCTAATTTTTACCTGTTAAATGTGTAAAAATTTAGTTTTTTTCAAATTACTCCAAAATAAGAGGGTTTACACAAAAAAGTTCTCTTGGACCAGATATAAACATGATGTGTCTGCAAATTTTAAGCTGTATATCAACTCTCTACCATGCTTAGTTTTGCAGACATGCCAATTTTTAATAATTTGACCTTTTTGTGACCTTTGACCTCCAGTAAGTGGCTGGGTTCAAGTGCCAACCCCACCAAACTTTCCAAAAGTTAGTTTTGGGTGAGTTGCCAGATGTCTAGATGGGTGATGTGGTGCTATTTGAAAGAAAAGTTTTTTCACTCCACCCTACTGTGTTTGCTGTGTAAGTTAATTAACGTAGAGTAGATTTTGTTTTAACTAATACATAGTGCATATTACTGTAATGCAGCAAAGATTGCAGTGATTCTGTAAAAAGTCCCGAAAACCAAAATCTCAAACGGACAAAATCCCAAAAGGACAAATCCCAAATGCCCAAGATCCCGATTTGGACAAATTCCGAATAAACAAAATCTCGAATTGGACAAAATCCCGAATCGGACAAAATCCCGAATGGAAAAAAAATTTCCAGTCGGACAAAATCTGGAATGGACTAAACCCGAAATTGGGCAAAATCCAGATTTGAACCAACTTCAAAAATAGACAAAATCAGCACTCACTACTGACTTATAACCCTGTAGCGCCCCACGTTGCAAATTCGCAACGTAGATTCGATAGCGTTAAAAATGGAACTGTGATTGAATAAATTAATTTTTCAAATTTGGCTAGTTACCTAAACGCCCGCTTTTACAAATGTGAAATTTATTTCTCTTCCACCTACCACTGGCTGCAAAAACCAGCCTTTTTTATATTTGCTGAGCATATTTTGCCAAAATTTGGTTAGTGACCAATTTTTGTTTTGTTTTTGAGATAAAAGATAGTGTTTTCTGAATTAGTATTACCCAAATGTCACTTAGAACTCGCAAAACTGTCAAACTTGGAGCAAAATCTTTTGGAGCAAAACAATTTGAAGTGATGTTGCAAATTTGCAACACTGGGCGCAGAGGGCTTGATTGGCAAATTGGTGTATCAAATCAAATCATTCATCATACTCGCTGCATTACGCCGAAGCGTGTAACAAGTGGCGCGGTTCATATCCGCGTTATTGCACCCTGGCAATAGAGCTCTTTCAAAGAAATTTCTCAGCGGTGGCCAGCCGTTGGCAACACTGGTGTCCGATTTCACCGGCCCGAAATTTGAACCTCAGCCCTCCAGCTCCAGAGGCGAACGCGTTACCGTTCGACCAACTGGCCGGTCTAATTGGTGTAGATGCTTACAAATACACAGTGCAAATTCTTCAATCAACTTTTTTAGATCCTGGCTTACTTTCAAAGATTTAAAACAGCACCAATTAGTGCATATCATGTAACTCAAATCAATATCAAGCCAGTTGTGCTGCAGACAGTGATGCCAGCGTTGATCTTTTTGACTTGCAATCTGATGTCTGATGCTTTTGATAGAAATCTGCGGTAATTTACTTTTACAAGGAAATCTGATATTTTTGACAAAAATTTGATGTGAATTACGAAAAAAGATAATAAATCGCTAAAGTAAAGTTTATCATTTGGAAAATAGCTATAGTAATGAGGTGATTCCTAAACAAGAAAAGAAAAAGATTCGTCTTCTAATCCTAAACAAACGGTTGAAAGAGATGTAATCTTGTGATCTTCAAAAAACGGTCTTTTGCCCAATTTTACTTCTATTTATTGATGCAGACCCGGCGCCAGAGTAGTGTGCTTGGAGGGAGGACATAAACAATTTTGGTGGGGCTTAAAAATATATTCGGGAATGAAAACCAAAAACAGGGTCTTTATCGCAAATGCATCCCAGTGACGTAGGTTCTGTTGCTTTCTTTTGGAGCACAATTTTCGCTTGAAGGGCACATTCTTGGTTGGGGTAATAAAAGCCTCGTTTCGTACAAATTTTGCCCTCACATGTTAGAGCGATGAACAAAAAATAAAGAAAAACAATCTTCTTCGCAAATGCACCCAAGTGGCGTCTGTTCTGTTGCTTTTTTTCCTGGCACGATTTTTGCTTGGGGAACACAATTCTTGCTTCGGAGCACAAAAGCCTCCTTTAGTACCGATTTTGCCCTCACATTTTGGGGTGAAGACCAAAAACGAAAACAAGTCTTTATTGCAAATGCACCCGAATGGCGTCGGTTCTCTTGCTTTCTTTTAGGGCGCAATTTTCGTTTGCTTGTGGGACACATTTTTTGCTTGAGGGGGGGCACAAACAGTAAATTGGGGGCACAGCCCCGAAATGACCCCCGCAGCGCCGGACCTGCATGGATGTTTCTGTTGGAAATTTACTGCATTGAATTTGTAGTTTAAATGTAATCTGATGTTTTTTTTAAAATCTGATGGTTTTGAACAGCTGTCACTGGCATCACTGGCTGCTAAACAAAAATAGCATTGGTTTTGAAAAGTGGTTGAATGTGGTCATTTTATCCAAACACTGTACAGTGGCTTTATGAAACCATGTAGTTTTGCTGCATTGTATATCAGCACAGTAGTAGTTTCAGAGAGAGGTTAGTTAGTATTAAGCGGTTACTTAGTAGGACGTCTTCGCGCAACACTTTTTCAAAGATGGTGGTTTCTGAGTTTAAATTAGGGGTAAGGGCTGTAGAATTTTGGAATCAAAGTTTTGATTGGAGCAAGAGTCAATTGTTGTTGATCTTTAGAACTAGAAAATAGGTACTAATTTTGTACTAAGTTTTGCATGAAGATTATTCACCGACTATGCTAAATCCTTTTTGCGTATCTTATAAATAATAATTTAGTTATGAGGTATTTGCAAATTCGATTTGAACTGAAATTATTTGTTTTTGTGTGATTAGACATTGTTTTTTTTTCTTTTTATGTCGTAATCCATAATTGCAGCCTATAATACCCTGTGTTGCATATTTGCAACATTGCTAAATATGGTAATTAATTATGATACCCCCGAATTTTTATTGAGGTTTGATGTATCACCATTTGATTTGAAAAAATCTTTCGTGTATCTTTCTTTTTAATATTTATATGCAAGGACGCTATAGGGCCCCGAATGGACAAAATCCCAAATGGAAAAAGTTCCGAATTGGACAAACTCCAAAATGGACAAAATCCCGAATTAGACAAAATCCAGAATAGAAAAAATCCAGAACTGAATCAACTTCAAAACTAGACAAAGTCAGGACTCGCTACTGGCGTATAAGCACTAATAAATATAAATAATTTGACAACAAAACTGCACGTCGTTCATTATCATATGTCGTGGCAACGTAGAAAAACAGCGCATATACAAAATAAAGTGATCAAGTCAAAAAAATTTGCAATTTTGTCAAGTTAATAGCGAAAGCCTCGCACTTACCACGTATACCGTCAACTTCTTTAGTTTGCAGAAAAAGAAACTATACGTTAATACAGTATTTAGAATAAATCAGTAAGTTTTGTATCAAACAGTTCAGCAATCCTTTTGAAATCATGATCGTCACCTGTTTTTGTTTATGCTTTAGAAACAAAAAAATTACTACTTCACTCAACAGCAGCATTGAAAACGTAATAACCATAACACATAATCATTGAACTGAAGTATAATTTTCTAAATTAACTTCATTACTCTTTTACCGGTTTTAGTTTAATTAAAAAAAATTTTTTAGTCACCTCAAAAAACTTACATTTTGTTCTTGGCAAAAAAAAAGCAATATTGGAAATCAAAAAAAATTAATTTTTAGAGTTATTTCGCTGGCCTATTTTTCCGATAATTGCTTACTTTTTGTTTAGAACAAAACTTGCTGATGTATTCTAAATACTGTATTAACCTAGTTTTTTTTTTTTGCAAACTCAAGGAATTGACAGCAAACGTGATAAGTGCTAGGCTTTCGCTACGGGACAAACTGCTTGGCACCTAATTAACTGGAAAAAACGTTTTTTGGCTTGCTCTTTTTATTTTTGTATATGCGCTGTTTTTTTAGGTCGCCACTTTCTAAGCGAATACGACATGCAGTTTTGGTGCCAAATTACTTATATTTATTAATGTTTATAAACCAACAACGAGTACGCAACAAACATTGACTGTGTCTGTTGTTGAAGTTGGTTCAATTCTGGGTTTTGTCTATTCTGGATTTTTTCCAATGCAGGGGTTTTGTCCATTCTGAATTTTGTCCATTCGGAATTTTGTTCATTTGGGAATCTTGTTTGATCTGGATTTTACCCAGATGGGATTTTTTTTCATTCGGGATTTTGTTTTTCTAGATTTTATACAATTCAGGAGTTTGTACTTTGAAATTTTTTCAGTTTTGGGGTTTTGTTTTGGGGGATTTTGTTCGTAAACGTCCAGAAAGTGCGGGATGATTTCTCAAAGCGACATTAACGAAGTCGATCATTCACAAACCATAAAACTGAAAATATAAATTGAACAAACTAAAGCCCACTACAGACTGTTTTGTCTTGCGAAAAAATCTAAATTAGAATTTAGGTCTTATTTGATTAAGATACTCTTCTGATGAGTCAAAAACCAAAGCAAGATTAAGTTGTATTGCTTTTAATTTTAAGGTTTGTGAATGATTGATTTTACAGTATACTGCGGATTTTAAAAAGTGTGTATAAAAATAGCCTTTGTCTCCAAATTTGTTAAAAAGTTTGTCCAAAGCTAATTGAAGATTTTGGTGATGTTGGTCAAAGCAGGATATAAACTTGAAATTAATATAATACAGGATATCTCAAAAGTAAGTATACTATTTCAATTTCGATTTGCTTTTCAGGTATTCATCGTAGGACATTCATTTTTTCAGAGAACGTAATGTGGATATAAGCAGTAAAATTTAGGCATTGTTTGCATTTTTCATCAACCCACAGAATGACAAGAAGATTAACCCGAGAAATGGGGTGCAAAATTGTTGTTTTGCAAGAAGCATATAGATTAGTTAGGCAAACTTAGCGCTTCTTTAACAGGGAATTTGTTAACAAAGAATTTTAACAGAAATTTAAGTTTTTCCTCCCAGAGCTGAAAAATGATACTTTGGTTGAAAACTATTACTTACAGGAAGATAGAGCTCATGCATATTATACCAGGAAAGTCAGAGATTACTTAAATCAGTTGTTTCCCTATAAATGGATCGCGCGCATAGGCCTTTTGGAATACGCCGCTCGATCACATGACTTACCCTCATGCGATTTTTTTGCTTTGAGATTTGCTTAACCCTATTTGTTCCGGGGGAGTTGGGCATTTGCATTCCCTCTTAGTTATTTTACTATAGCTCCTAAACTAAAAAAGATTTTTGCTTTAATGCTCCCTGAATTTGAATTAAATTTAATAACACACATTTTCAGAAAGCTTGGGGTCAGCCGGATAACTGGAAGTGACGTCATTTTTGCCTTTGTCAGAGGCACCTAAGGAGTTTCGTTCGGTTTTGAGCACAAAGCATGCTTATCAACGCACTTAATCTATTCATTCTATTGCGTCTTCAATATTGATGCTTATCTTTAGCTGGAAAAAATATTTTATTTACTACTAAATGTTTTGCATCATCATTACGGCATTGATGACGTCATAATTCAAAACTATTGCTTTTTCTGCTGCTTCTCGAAATAAATTGCGTTTGCATACAAAAATAGTTATCGTCATCAGCTGTTGAATGATATAATGAAAATAATGCAAAGTATTTTAAAATTTTGTGAATGATATCACTTCTCAGTCACGAAAAATTAAAGTCTATTGACACAGTATCCGTTTTTTGTCCATTTTTGTCCGTTTTTTTACGTTTTCGCTTTTCCGTGAAAATGTATGCGCTTTTTCATCCGCCTTTTTATAAGTCTATATCTGCACTAAGTAGACTGTTATGTATTAATAAAAATTAGTTCAAAAATTTTGTGTATGAACAATTAAGAGCGATATTTCAAAATAAAGCTGTACCCTTTTGCAAAAAACTTTTTTCGGAAAACTTTTGTCCAGCATGTGACGGTCTGGTTAGTGCGGATATGGACATATAAAAATGCAATTGAAAAACGACATACTTTTTTACGGAGAAGCAAAAACGTAAAAAAAAACGGACAAAAACGGACGAAAAACGGATACTGTGTAAATCTACCTTCACAAATTAAAATCAATACAATATATTAAAGATGATGTCATCATGTAAGTGACGACATTATCTGCAGTGACTTTATCAGAGATGTCTTTGAAATAACAAAATTCAACCTGAAAATACTATTAAGCAATGTTTAGAAAAATTTGCATGCTGTTATAAAAATTTAGTGGTTTTCATGACATCATCGTTTTTTCGTGACGTTACAATCTCAAAAATCTTTATTTTGAAAATCTGACAAAAAATAACTTGAACAAGCAAAAAATCTTGCTTCTATCACTTACCAAACAGTTTTTAGATAGGGGGGTAAATTTTCCCCCCTCTCGGTACAAAAAGGGTGTGAAAATAGCCCTGTATATATAGGGTTAAGAGTAAAGTTTACCCCACAGAGCCTCAAAACCTTGAAGAGTTGGAACAAAAAATTAAAGTATCATGTGGACTAGTTACTGTACACAAGGTTTATTGCAAAGTATCGGGCGAGAATGTGTCAAAGATGGTGGAAATCTCTCGAAATTGGTGGCTCCCACCTTGAGGTCTGATTGTAACGAACTCCAAAAAAAAAAAAGACTAAGCTCGCTAGGGGTCCTTACAGGACGCGTGCTGCCGTGGTTCCAGTTTTTTTTTATTCAAAGACAAAAAAATGAGACAAATAAATACCACGCCATAGCACGGTTTCAAATTAAATTTGAAACCGGCGAGCTAAAGAAAGAAAAGCCCAGCTGGCTTAACCAAAAAATGCACGTTAACAAAATGCCTTAAACATAAGTAACGTCATTTTAGCGTCTGATCATCAGGTCTTAAAATGACGAATGATTTGAAGAACGCTTGCCATCGCAGTCAAGAATCGCAAAGTTTGCCTTCATTATGCGTCGCGCATAATGAAAGAAACAAACTTAATTATATGCATGTTTAAACACGTACAAAATCCAGCGGTTTGTAACAAGTTTCGAGCTAAATTACAACAGCTGCAAAAATGCCCTGCAGACCGCGCTCTTTGCGTGAAGGCAAACAAATCACAAACTCGAAAATGCAATACGGCGAATTAAGATTTAATGCTATGACGTAACACTAATATCTTATCGATAAGTAAATTCAACAAGATATTAGACTGGCAATCTGTTTCTAGAAGTTCATAAAATATTTCTGTAAACTTTTGACAAATTTGAATAAGCCATTAGACTGTTATCAAAATTTTAAAGTGTATACTTACTTTTGAGACATTCTGTATGTATAAAAAACTTTTACTCTACGAATGATAGTTGACCTGATTGTTTATCTTCAGAAAGAGTAATATTTCTTCTGATCGAAAAAAATTAATTTCAATTAGTTTTTTATCAATCCCGTAAAAAGGCTAATTCTCATATGGAAATTGCATTTTTCAATCAGATAAAATCGGAGTTGTAAACGGGTCAACTAGGTCAGGCTCGAGCCCGGCCAGACCCGAAAATATAAGCCCGAAACCGAAAACTAATTTGAAGCCCAAATCTTGGCCGAAAAGACCCGAAAGTTAAGTTGGGTATGAAAAGTTTAGCAATGTTGTCAAATTATTGTGATTATAGCTTAATTTGCACCTAAGACAAAAAGTAAGTCTCAAGCCCAAATTAAGCCCAAAAATTTTGTCAACTTTAGGCCCGAACCGGCCCGAACCCGACCCAAAAAGCGCGGCCGCATATTTGCAAAGTGTACCCTCTTTTTTGTACTTCGATTTGCTATCTCTTAGGCTGGCATCGCTACCAAAACTCTTAACTTTAATGCAAGATTTTGAAAAAAAAGAATAAAAGAACGCAGCGCAATTCGAACCCGAGAGCGAGACTTGGTAGACGCACAGCTTAACCGTTATACCACAGAGGCGACGCTGCCGAATTGTTAAAGTGCCGTATTTAGCTTGAGTTAATGAGAAAAAAGCAATAGATGGTAACTATATGGGTACACTTAGCTAAAATGCTGCCCGGGCCGACTTACACTCTGGATGAAATACCACTTTTCCTAAAAAGCCTATAACGCCAAAGCAGCCTGTTGGAGTAATTAAATTATAAGTGGCATAATAATTTAAATTTCTTTCAATTATATTTTAGGTACAAACTTTTTTCTGTTGTCACTGGCCTCTCTCGGCTAACCTTACCGTGCACTGCTGCGGCACGTAAATTAAATATTTTTTGAATAATTAACGCTGAAAGACTAAGGAGGGGTGATCATATCCCAGTGATTCTTTCTTTTTTCATACTTCGAACATTAATCACGCTAATGCTTTGAATTTGCTAGACTTTTTCCAAAATTTAGTTGTCATTCACTTAGCAAAATTTGGAAATGCTCTCATGTGCAGTATATTTTTAAGTTATAAGCAATTGCTTAACTTTAAGTGTAGAAAACCTTGCTTTAACAAAGTTGAAGATAAAAAAGAGAAAAAGATTATGGAACGCAGAGTGGGAACTGACAACACTGATGAAGTTGTCGCTTTCATTGAATGAAATTGAACAATGTAGAGAAGGACAACTGAAAGCCACCAAGAAATATTCGGTTAATCTCTTGCTCCAATACTGATTACCAGTATTTGTATTTGTTTTTTTAGAAACAGCGCATTTGAGGCAATAAGCTGAATGGAAATTCATTCGCTTTCATAAATTTCAATTCATAAACACCAAAAATACAGAGCATCATATTACTGATTGATTTGAAGTAGTTTATGAGTATTTGTTGCAACATTACAGTACCATTGTTGCTGAAAATATAATGCATTTATTTCCAAATACAGTAATTATTTTCAAACTATGCGACTATTTTTTATCCCTGCAATGTGGACACAAAACTTATACGAAATGTAAATAATTGCCGCTACCAAAAACGTCTTGCTTAGCAATCAATAAAGATATGTAACAAAAGCATGATTAATTGTTAATATTTGTAAGCCAGCATGATTAATGCTCTGATAATAAATAAAGAGAATACGAGCAAGTTGGTGAAAAATTCGCTTTGATAGAAAAAGACGCCATCATCTGTCATTCATAATTATATTCGCGTTACAGTTTGACCATAATTCTTCTTTAATGACGAAAAAGGATAATATTGCAACAACGTGGTGATAAGCGTTTATATTTAAGTTTGACAACTATACGTTTCGCATCAAACCTGTCGCGTTTACACAAGACAAAAAAAGTCGTTTACACCTAACGTTTTTAGAACTATTTCAAAGGACTAAATTGCTAAAATTTGGATGCCGTTTGAAAGAAGCAAAGTGCTCATCCCCTTACTTATAAGCCAAGACCAAAACAAGTTTAAACGCTTGCATTTTGGGGTTAACTTTTTAAGTGAAACGGATATGAGAGGCTAAATGCGATGATTGCGCCATTGATTACTGTTCTTCCTTTCTGCAACTTTTGCAGTACCTAGACTACCGTACCTGACCTTTTGGTAACCAGCATAATGTTTCCAAAAAAATGCAAATCAAAAACTAACATTATCAGTGACGTATTATACAAGTACACTCTTTTTTATAAGAAAATTATTCTATAAAAAATACGAGCTTGTTTTTTCTCAACATTTAAAAACAAATAAAGAACAATGCCAGCTTCTGCTATAAAAACTAAAAAAAACGAAAAAATCTTAAATACCGGTATTAAATAAAAAAATTTAAAAAAAGTAAAATTTGTAATGATTCAAAGGATAAAATCTTAGTACCCTGTTATATACCTTAAACTTTCGAAATCTATTACGTTGTTGGAACCTTTTTTATAATTATACTCGTGTACATTAGGACTTGTGTCTTTTAGAACTGATATCCTTTAGGACTCTTGCGCATTATGATTCGTGACTTCTCAGACTCGTGTAGTTTTATAAATTGTGCCTTTTATAAGTCGCGTCTTTTATAACTCGTGTTCTTTGTGACTGGTATCCTTTAGGATTGGTGTCTTTTAGGATTAGTGTCCTTTAGGACTGATGTCTTTTAGGACTTGTCTATTCTAAGATTCGTTCTTTCAGGACTCGAGTCTTTCATGACTCGTGATCTTTTGGATCTGTGTCCTTTAGAACTGGTGTCATTTAGGACTTGTGTCTTTTAGGACTAGCGCCTTTAGGATTCGTGTGTTTTACAATCAGTGTTTTTTAGGACTGGCGTATTTAAGACATAATGTAAGGATTTGACATTTTAGCTCTTTTTATACAACATGAAAAATTTGAGGTTAAAATATTAATCACATTTGTTTCGTATTTGTATCATTTATGGACAATCGTCAATCTATCACTACTGCTTTATCGTTTTGTCATCTTAACACAAAATTTCATTGCCGGTACTATGCTTACTGCACAGCTAACGTATGAACTCCAAGATTTTATCTACAGCAATTAAAGTCAAGTTTATCCACTTCAATCATACAGTGTGTATGAGGTAGTAAGGTAAACTTCTGTCAGATAGCTTTTGCAAAACGCAGAAAATCAAGCGTTCTTGTGGAAGATTTTAAAGGTCTATTTGG
Organism: Trididemnum nubilum; assembly: GCA_963965965.1. NCBI lineage: Eukaryota > Metazoa > Chordata > Ascidiacea > Aplousobranchia > Didemnidae > Trididemnum > Trididemnum nubilum. Next base: position 5,231,904 of record OZ014485.1, on the reverse strand, counting down.
TTCAGTTCCAAAGATGTTTCCGTTTCAAAAAATTTATACACGTCGTGCTACAGCAGATATATCAATCACAAGTAAATAAATACATTAGCGCAAACACTTGAAAATTTGATTTGCTTCATAAACTGGGAATTGAACTGCTTCCTAGCACTTGAAATTCGCTGCAAAACCTTATCTCACGAGAATGGGACATCGAATAAAATACCGCCTATTGACCTGGCAACACTGAAATACCGCTACAGTGTTCTTGTGAACCAAAATATGTTTGTTGATTTACTGCAATCGAAATCATAAAGAGTTATCCATTTCGTAGTAGCATAGTTTATCTTTGTTCAAAAAGGAAGCAATGAAGAAACAAGAAAAGCTCTGTCATCAGAGCACATCAAACAATATACCGTAATCCCTCAGGAAAGAGGCTGCAAAAGATCAGAATTTCCAGATGCCAAAATATTTGGCGCGGTCGCTATGACTGCAACCTCTAACCAACTACAAATAAAAAAATTGAAATTGTGCATTACAGAAAAACAAAAAAATACTCTTGAGGTTTCAAGTATTTTAGATAATAGTCATTTTGGTTATTAATTAGATTAACTGTGGCATAGCTACATTATCCCCAAGTTTGTAAAGTCGATTAAAATTATGAGATATTACTACAATTAATTACACTGTAAAAACCGGTTCAGTCAATCAACAAAATTAACATAACTGTTGCGATAATTATCTTTTAGGTTTGTAGAAAGCGCATTCCACAATTTGGTGCCTTTATATTTAACTGAACATTCATTATAAATTTTTTTAAATCAAGGTGCAGACCAATTTTTATTAGCAGCATATCTTGTCAAGTACATGTGGACTTGAAAAGACAATTGAAAATAATTTTTAAAACATCAAGGCAGGTAATAATTTTGAATTTACATGCAAATTTTAATACTTCTAGATAATAAATGTTTAATTTTAACAAATGTAGTTGTTCATATAAAGGAGACAGTTTAGTTTTGATCAACATAGCGTTGCTTATAATGTTAATAAGATAATTTTGTTGAGTTTGAATTTGGTTATGACATCTAGCAGTAGTATTTCTCCATGTCATCACGCTATATTGTTAGTACGGATAAAGTAGCCCAGAAAACACTCTTTTCAAAACTGACGTTGAAGCATAATGTCTAAGTTTGCACAATATTCCTTTTCCATTGCATATTTCATCAAGTGCACACGCGTATGAGTTTCCCAATTTAAATTTTTATCAAAAAAGACACCTAAATATATGTCAACCCTGGTGGTTTCAATAAATCTTGAATTAATTGCTATTTGAGTTCAGCAGATTCATTTTTAGAAGTTTTAGATAATAACACGCAGATAGTTTTCATATAGTTCATTGAAAGGTTGTTTTAATTAATCCAGTTTTCAATATTACAAAATTCAGAGTTACATTTCAATTTGAGAGAGTAAAGGTTTTTCTCGGAACAATCGATTTATCTGCACAAAGAATTACATTTTAATTGCAAGAATTTGATAAATTTTACAACCGGCCAGTTGGTCGAGCCGTAAAGTGTTTTCCTCTGGAGCGGAAAGCCAGAGATTCAAATCTCGGGCCAGTCCAGTCGGACACAGTGTTGCCAACGACTCGCTACCTTTGCAACATTTCTTCGAAGGAAGCTGTGTTGCCAATAGGCGCAATGACGAGGTAGAGGCCCCGCCAACTCGTTACATGCTTCGGTGTAATACAGGGAGTATAATGAAAATTTTGGTTTTGATTTGATTAATACACACTAAAAAGATAAATGGCCCAAGAACACCGCTCTGTGGTACACCAATTGCTATTGGTTGGAATTTAGAACAAAGTTTTTCTTCATAGACCATATACTTGGATTTGTTTTTCAAATATGAGCTGAGTAATTTGTGAGCATTTCCTCTTACTCCAAAAGTTCTAATTTATCTAGTAAAGTCTGATGATTGATACAGTCAAATGCCTTCGCAAAATCAAAAAAAAATGCCGCAAACCGATCTATTGTCATCACATTCTTGCAAAATTGTTTCATACAAATAAATAATAACAAGGTTGGTCGAACAATGTTTTCTAAAGCTACTGTAAATTGACAATTGCAGAAAACATTGTTTTTTTCCCAAAAATCTGCAAAGCGCTTTTGCAATATTTTTTCAAAACATTTGTTGAATGGCGATGATATTGATATAGGACTATGATTGCATAGCTCAGACTTAGAGCCTCTTTTGTGTAGAGCGACAACCTTTGCAAATTTGAAAAAGTCTCAACAGTTCAGTATTTAATAAAATTGGGTATAACAGAAAATGGTGAAGATGGAATTGTCTTTTTCCAATGGTGTACCAAATTTTACACCATAATAGATAATTTTCAATCTGTTAAGTTTACACCTACCTGGCTATTTTTACACCCTGTTTGTACCGGGGGGAAAATTCGCCTCCCTGTCTAAAAACCGTTTGGTAAGTGATAAAAGAACGATTTGTTGCTTGTTGAAGATTTTTTTTTTAATTTTTAATTTTTAATAATACTGTACATTTTTCGAGGTTGTGACGTAACGTAAACGAAGATGATGTTATTAAAACCAGTATATCTTTATAACAGCATGCAAATTTGTCTAAACGTTTCTGAATATTATTTTCAGTTTGGACTTTTGTTATTTCCAAGACATCCCTGATAAAGTCACCTCAGATGATGATGTCACATGCATTATGACGTCAGATTCATGATGATTTCATCTTTAATTTATTGTGCTGATTATTATTTGTAATTTTTTGTGACTGAGACATAGTATAATCCACAAAATTTTAGAATACTGCAGTATTATTTTCATTAAAACATTCAACAGCTGATAAAAATGAATATTTTGTTTATGCAAACGCAGTTTATTTCGAATACCAGCAGAAAACCAATACTCTTGAACTATGACGTCATCAATAACGTAATGATAATGCAATACCTTTATTAGTAAATAAAAAATTTTATTCCAGTTAAACATTAGCATTGATAAGAAATACGCAGTACAATGAATAGAATGATAGCACTGATAAGCATGCATTGTGCTCAAAACTGTATGAAACCCCTTAGGTACCTCTGGCATAGGTAAAAATGATGTCACTTTTGGTTATCCGGCTGCCCCCGACTTTCTGAAAATGTGTGTTATTAAACTTGATTCCTTCCAAGTCAGGGTGTATCAAAGCAAAACTTTTGTTTAGTTTAGGAGCTATATTAAAATAAATACTCGAGGGGGCAAATTTGCCCGCCGGTACAAATAGGGTTAAATTTTCGAAGCAAACACAAAAATAATTTCATTAACAAGTTTTTAGAAAAATTGGTCTAAACTATATTGTTCTTTGTTTTCTTTGCGATACATTATTTCATCTCTACTCAATGAATCTTGCAACTAAGAATTAATGGTCTGATGATTAATTGCATTTAATGTAGGAGGGTTTACACAAAGCGATTTTAATAATTAAACTCGCAACTATATAGCCCTTAAAATTTGATATTGTAACAAGACATTTTTACACAGTACTGTAACTTACTGTAACATAACTACATCAATAAATAATTGCCAATTACTTTTTTTTTTAATTTATCACAACAACGCCACTGAAACATTTTTTGTACCTGTAGTTATTGTTTCAAACGCGGAGTATCTTCCCCAACCAGCAGAATTTATTGCAGCAATTCTCACGTTGTAAGTTGTAGCTGGATTTAAGTTGGTAATTGTGCGGCTGTAATTAGTTTGTCCAGAAACGTGGTTTGTAAATTTTCCTGTACTTGGATGCCTCCATTGAAGACGATAATATGTAATCGCATCACCACCTTCCGGACTCCTCCAGTCTACAACAATTTCTTCTGATGGATTTGAAGGTGAAAGAGAAAGTGTGAGTTTCCTGGGGACGCCTGGAACTAAAAATACATAGATAGTAGAGTAAGTTTTTTCATACTTGTTTTTTCACTATTATGAAAAACAGTAATTGTCTCTAAAATGTCAGGTACCATGTGATAAAGTAGATCAGCTTATGGCAGTGCGAAATATTTGCTTCATAGCAAATTAGTTTGAATTGTGAAGTTGCAGCAACTGTGAATTTTATACGCACCGCAATATGTAACCGGTTTTTGATTTTACTATTTTGTCCGACCACGCTTTATATTGCAATACTGACAGGCTTCCTAACATTATAAACTGAGATGCTATTTTACCGAGTTTTTTGTAACCCACATTATTATTTTCGCTTTGACGATATAAAATGTCAACGGTGGCTTAGCTCAGTTAGTACAACATTGGGTTAGTGATCAATGATTGAAAGCTTTTGGTTTGAAAACAGCAATGCGCCACCTAATGTCCATCAAAAATACACGTTTTTTCTCATTGGGATCGAACTCAGCTAAGAGCAAAAAATGGCTAGTTGATACACCCTTCAAAACCGTGACGATCGTTGACTAAATAGTTTGGATATTCACTAATTATTTTCACAATTTGTCATCACTCATCTGTCTACGCTCTTGAAAAATGTGCTTCCGATCGGAGCATAAAACTACTGTAGACGTACGAGTATGAAAACCTCTAAATGTAGAATTAAAATCTGCAGCCTTTGGATTACCGGTCATTCGGAGACATTCTCTCTAGCTCAAGTGGTAGAGCAGTGGACTGGTAATTTAAAGGTAGCAGGTTCGAATCCTCCGGGAAGATAACTTTTTCGCATTGCTTGTTTAAGTAGTCACCGTTCTGGTGGCTCTTCCCTAGGCTTCCGCGCTGTAAGCCTTTTGGCCAGATTGCAAGCAAATGATTAAATATTAAAAACTCTGGCTAGCAAACGTCAAAAACATCACAACTAAACTATTATTAGAAATTTTTTATTCGAAATGTTTTCTGCCGAAAATATTTTCAATGAGAATTTCTTATTGATAAGCAAAACCGAAATTTAACTGTCAATTAAACGCTTTGAAGCTTTATATAACATCATGATTTTATATAACGCTTCAGCGCTTTTAAGAAACAGGTAATTAACAGTTTTGCTTATCAATAAAAATTTCTCATCAAAAATTTTTTTTTTCAAATATAAATTTAGGCAGAAAAATCTAACAACAACATTATCATGTTATTCGAGTATAACGCTTCAGAGCGTTTAATTGACAGGTAATTAACGGTTTCCTAACCAAACCACAGGCTTATGCTAGGTTTTCTCGCTTGGTGTGTGAATCCTTTTCATTTTGTTATGTTTGACGTGTTTGTCTGAATATGATTGGTGAATGCGTGGGCGAAGCCATACATTTGTTTTTTATTTTGCAAAGCCCATGGGGATTCATTTGGTCTTTGAAAATATCTTGCGCGCTAATTTTAGTGCAAGCAAGTTACAAGCGATTTTTCAACCGCCAAAATTCTGAAAACTCGAAAATTTCACTGCCGTTAACCAGCGCCAGATGACGTATGCCCATAAAATGCTTCGTTTGTAGCAATAACGTAACAATAATAAAAATATTGAACATTAACCAATTTTTAAAAAACGTAAATTGAATTAAATTAAAACACTCGATATGATTCTATTTGGTTATTCAAAGAATACCTAAATACCCCTCACCGATCGTCACTACTTCAAAACAAACAAAATAAATTGCGTGTCTTCAAAGTTCTGCAGCTTCCTACTGGTGCATTATGAAATTCTGTTTATTCACATATAACGATTTGTTGGGAAATGCTGCTTATTCCAGAATGTATTAATGGGCAGGGAAGGTTTGTGGAATACTATTGATGGTAAACCTCTATGCTTAAACTACGTTCGTTATCGCAGCATGTCTTTATTTGACAAAAAAGTGGCATAAGCCATGGAATCACCGCTTAAAGTCATCTCAGCGGTGCCAACGCAAACTAAAATAATGACATAATATTGCCCTAAATCACAAACTTGTTCTGAACTGCGTTTTTTTTAGAAATGTTATTAACCATTGATTATGCCTCTAAGACTCTGGATATTGTCTATAGCTTGTCGATAATTGTTATCGCTCCCAGCTCTGTTTATATCATTGATTGTTTCAGCTCGGCCTCGAAAGCACATTTACAATTCCCATTTTTGCTGTAACCTGAAAAAGTGTTCGTCTGCAGCTCGTCCGCCAATAACTTTGCCTGTTTCGCACAACTTTAAATAATCATTTTTTCACGTTTTTGCACGGTAGCTATCCACCTTAGCACCGTATCACATGTTGCTTCAGTCTTAATTTTGGCTGTCTGTCGAATGGACGTCTTTTAGCAAGCAAAAGACTTCGCGGTTTTTCCGATATATATTTTTTATTCTGGGAAACTTTTCGTTAGTTTTTGCCGCGTCGATTATATTTAAGTACTTCAAACATTTTGATTTAGTTATGTTTGTACAGAAAATAGTAAAATACAGTCGGAGCGGTAAAGACCTGGACGTTCCTTCCAGGATAAAATCAACGTCTAGTTACAGATCTTTCTGTAGCATTCTGTAAATACATTAAATTCTTAATAAATTTATTATCTTTATTTTGCTGGAGATATTTGATCAACGCATTGTGCTGGGAGGGAGGCAAAAACTTTCCCACATCTATAATAAAAATAATAATAAAATGATTGCTTACATAACGCTGTGTTCCACTTCAGAAAAAGGTTTAAAGCGCTTTAAGCAGTAAATTCTAAAATGAATAGGTGTGTTTTTAATAGTTTTTTGAATACAGCTAAGCTCTCTTCTTCTTACAGTTTATCTGGTCAGGTGCTCCACAAATCAGCTGCAGCTCTTGCAAATCGCCTGTTTCCATAACTTTTGGGTTTAAAATAGACTTTTCTAAAAGCAATTTAGAAGAGTTGCTTAATTGTCTAGTGGGCTTTGATACCTTCATTACAATTTAATTAGCGGGTCAAAAAACCAATATGATTCTCTTATGATGATCTAAAATGTCACCTAGGTTTTTCACTGATTTGGATACCGGCACTGGTATCTTTAGAGCTAAGTTATTAGTGCCCGCAGCAACAACATACTGCAGAGAAGAGCAGTTTCTTGGCTATTTAAAGAATATTAATTTCGTTTTGCTATTATTCAATTTTAGCTTACTTAAGTTCATATAATTCATAACAGTCTTCATGCAGCGTAAAATTTTAGACGAAAAGCTATTAGTAGAATTAGAATTAGCTGTGAAATAAATCTGGATTTTTTTGCCATTATATGTATCTAAATAAACTTTTCGTACATGTGATATTATAGCCCATTTTCAATAAAAATGTCACCCACCGAAATTAGCTATGGTGAAAACATTTTCGGTTTCAGTATTGAGCGTTGTGGAATTACTGAAGTGAGTAATTTGGTCTGAAAAACTGTTTCACCAATAACAATAATTTGATATTTTTCACCCAGATAGGAAGCAAACCATTGCAATGCTTTATCACAAATGCCAAACTTATTCTGAAGTCTTTGCAGCAAAATATCATGATTCACCAAGTCAAAAGCTGCACTCAAATCAAGTTGAAGCAAAACAGTAAATTTACCGCGATTCAAACTCTTTACAAAGTTGTTATTTACCAGCAGTAAAGCAGTCTCTGCCGAATGATGCTTTTGGTAAGCAAGTCGCGTTGGACTCTGCAAGTTATTGGTTTCTAAATATTCATTTAATTGTCGCGCCACTACTTTTTCTAACAATTTTTATAGATATGGTAGATTAGATACTGGACTCTTAAACCAAAAAATATGGGGACAACAAATTTAGCATACGTGTTGGTGCATGGTCACAAAATTTTTCAGAAAAATTGGTTTTGAGTTGAAAAAGTCATTATAATTACGTAACAAACATATTTTTAAAAAATGACAAAATTCTTGCGATGACGTTACAGGTGGTTCAAATTTTGTACATTTAGGTTTGTTTTTGATACTGAATCATAAAATGCTCGAGTCACAGTAATTAAGTTACAAAGATGCTATGTCGTCATTTTAATTGAATTTTGGTCAAAAATATAATCAGATTTTGAAAACTGACTTCAAGAAACCTCAAAATTAGAAAACTTTCCGTTACTTTTGCAACTTCAAATTTTCAAGAGCTATTTGTGATGAAATTTTACTCAACGTCAAGTTAATTTAAAATAAAAACGCGTCTGCTGAAGGGATTTATAATAAAAAAAAAAAGCGAGAACAAGACAAATGACTCCCCTCCCTTGCGTAAAATAGGGTTAAATTAGAATCTACTCTTCCTTTTTTGTGGAAACACAGCATGAAAATGCGGTTTGATGCTTTGCAAGCTTTCTGGGCCAAAGCATAGGGAGGAGCAATAAGAATGGCGACTACTTGAAACAACTGGAAAAAGTTATCTTCTCACAGGATTCAAACTAGCATCCTTTGGATTACCGGTCAACTGCTCTACTACGTGTTGAGCTAGAAAGGATGTCTGCTTGCATGTTTAATGTTTGCTATTTAAACCCAACAACTTGCTTTCAATATCACAATATGATGTGTTTTGACGTTTACGGGCAAGATTTTCAATGTTTAATCTTTTGCAAGGCTACCAGCGCGGAAGTTTTGACAAAAGTTAACCTAGAAAGGCAACTACTTAAAACAAGCTAAATATAGTGCTTTAGGGAGCAATATGTTTTGGCGACGTTGATCGGAAACGGTTAGATAGACCAGAAAACTTCACAAGGGAGTGTCTATAAAAACCGTCCGCACGAAATCACCAAAAACTGACCCCTCTTTCTCGTCCTCAAAGGTTTCTAAGTCACCAAAAATCTGTTTTGAGATGCTTTTAAATTCTCACATTCATTTTTGCTGGCAACACAATTGGTTACTGAGTGCAGGTTATTTGAATTGAATTCAGATTGTAGAGTGCAGGTTACCACTTTATTTGGAATTGAAGCGTTTAAAAACACATTTTTAGTATGTTTAGGTATCATAGCTCATAAACCAAGCGTAAGGGTTGTTATAAACTAAGTAAAAATACGCTGCAAAGCAACTAAATCAAAATTTCAGAGCAATAAAGGAACTGAATTTTCATGCTTTGTAATAAAGGAATTCAGACGTCAACAATGCAGAGACCTCTTCTTTCCTTATTCACAAAATGTCCGCACTGGAGAAACCTCCTCTTCAGGATCAGATTTAGATGGACTCATGGGACCCCCACTAGCCACCACTAGTAGCTTGTAAATATACAGTTGTGCCAACTAAACATAGTTCGAAAATATATGTCTAGTATGAAATAAATATTCTAGACATGTATAATCAATACAATTCGTTAAAATGAGTATATATTATTATTTTAATAAACACCTATTGATTACAAAATTTGTTACTATCTTAATACTTTGACCAGGTGCCATTTGAAAGACTTTCCAGACCCGTTGAGGTTTCATTTTTAGGGTGATTTTTCTTTTCTCACTATGCTCCGTTGCGCTAAAGTTAATTTACGTGTGGGCCAGTTGCGCAACTCATTGACCCTCAATGTAACCGTGCTTGGCTTGCACTGGTCACTGCCCACTCTCTCCTCTTTGTCAATTATTTAAACAACTACTTTAGCTGTTAGTTTTACTTACATATTGTATGCTTGCATGTGTATGTTGAAGAGTGTGATTGATTAGGCCTACATTGTGCCCACTTCAGCTTGTGTCACAGGTGTAGCAACCATGAAAATATAAATCGCTTTTTTGTCTTCAATGTCCTTTGCTACTTTCTTTTCCTGACTCTACTTGTTACTGCTGTGTTACTATCAAGATCGTAGTCGAAACCGACTAATCCAAGATCAAAAACGAGACCGAGACCGGTCTTAGTCTTGATTTTGGCTTCGAAACCGGCAAAGTTGAAGACCAAGACTGAGACCCAGACCAAAAAAATGACTCATCAAATTTTTTCAATTTTTTGAAAAAAACTTTTTGCGGCTCATTTTTTTTCATAAGTTGGTTTTATGATTATATGTTGATTTAGATGACAAATTGCTTTAGTCGAAATGATTACTTCATCAAAACATCCGACGACGTCATTTTTTGTAGATTTTCACTAAAATCATTTTTGAGGAGTGCCTTCAACTAAACTTAATGTCTCTTACTCAAAGATCGGTGCCTGATCACTTTTATTTTTTTCAGGAATTACTTGATAATAAAGTGATTAAAACTTGATGAAAAAAAATTACAAAAAATCGAAAAAGGTTTATTGTATATTTGAAGTACCGTATTAAAAGTAGCTACAAAAACGCAACCAAGAGTTTCGATCAGGGGGGGTGGGAAATTTTAGAGCGCGCAACTACGATAATGCTAAGAGGAGACTTTAACAAAAATACAATTTTTTACCTAAAAAATATCTAATCTTGCACCAGGGTTGCGGACTCGTTCGGTTTTTATTCGAGTTCAAGCTTGAGTTTGATCTTTTTTTTAGCAAGTCCGAGTTCAAGTTCGGCTTCGAAAATTTAATTTTTTCGAATTCAAGTTTGGCAAAAATATTAATGGCTCTACGCTACTCACGACTCGACTGAAACTTTCTCACTGCAAAATCAATGAAACTATAGTTATTTAAGGACTATCATAAATTAAGTTATGTAATATTCTGTTAAAAGTAAACTACAGTATAGGTTTTTAAATTCATCAAATACACAGGAAAAAATAATGGCTTGGATCAAGCCATTGAAGTCATTTACTGGCTATCTTTCAGCCGATAGCTTATATGTAGCCAATGACTCCTTTTCAGCCAAAAAATGGCTACGTATAAGACAAATTTATGCAAATATTTGATTGGCTTAAATACAGCCAATTTTAAGTCAGCTTTTTGGCTTATAAAAATAATGGCTAAAATTAAGCCACTACAATTATTTCGTGGCTATCTTTAAGCCATCGACTTACATTTAGCCAATGGTTGTGTGTTTAGCCAATTCCTGGCTGTTTATCTCGCAAAATTGATGCTTGCGTTTGTTTGGCTTAAATCTAGCCAAAATTGTTTCAAAAAAAAGCCATCGTGTGGCATACACGTTACAGTCGGCTTTATAATAGCCATTTTTTTGTGTGATTTTGTGAGCCAAAAATTTGACCAAACATTTGGTGATACGTGATTAGTGGCTAACAAAGAAACAGCCAAATAAATCAATAAACTATTTATAAGCCATAAAATTGGCTAAAAAAACTAAACAAAACAAAAAATTAACTCTGGCTATTTGTGAGATGAAGTTTATTTGACCATCGATGAACTTCTTATTTAGTAGACTAGAAACAGACGCGCGGAGAAAAAGAGGAGAGCATTGAAGAAATAAAGGTTGGTCTTGTACTTGCGAAGGTTTTTTGTGGTCACGTGTATTCGACCGATTTGATTCCACATATTTGTAGAACATGTGAACCGTGAAAGAAAAAAGTCATGCTGATTGAACGAATCGGCACATTTCAAGAACAATAAATGAACCGTAAATCAAAAAAGATAAAACTGTCAGTTTCCAGTCTACTAATAAAGAGTCTGTGGTATGACTGAAATGAAGCCAAGATTGTTCAAAAAAACAACCCATTATATGGCTTACAGATCCGATTTAATAACCAGAAGAAGAGTCCTCGAGGACGCATTTTGATGTCCTTGGCCTTGAAGGTCAAGTCCTTGGTCTTTGCTTTGGCCTCGAAGCCTCAAGTCCTTGAAAATTGCCCTATCCTCGGCTCGCGGACAGCAGTAATTTTTGAATTAAAATTTTGTAGATCGCGTGAAAAGAATTTTTGAAGACCTTTGTTTTTGGAGATCGCCGGAAAGCTTTTTTGAAGAAGACTTTTTTTTCGGAGGACACTTGCGCTTGAGTCCTTTGTCCTTGGCCTCGAGAGGGCCTGTGCTCGGAAGGGCTGTCCTTGGCCTAGGACTTTTTTGTGTCCTGAGCCTCAAGCCTTGTGTTCTCGACTCCACCTTTGTTAATAACAGTCAACTTGTTTTATGGAATTATGTGAGCCATTTCCAAATTATGAATTGTGTAAATTGCATAACTCCATATGTTGATTTATTGGAAAAAAAATAACTAAACTATAAATATTCTATATAGGCCTAAAGCTGCCATTAAGACATATCGCTGACCATCCGATGAAAAGTGATTTAAGCAGCCAGTTGGTCGAGCGCTAACGCGTTCGTCTTTGAAGCAGGAGGTCTGAGGTTCAAATCTTGGGCAGGCAAAATCGGACACAATGTTGCCAACGGCTCGCCACCGCTGTGACATTTCTTCGAAAGAAACTGTGTTGACGGGTTCTATGACGCGGGAATGGGCCCTGCCAACTCGTTACACGCTTTGGCGTAATACAGTGAACATAATGAAAGATTTTTGATTTAAGTTTATTGGCCAAAAAATGGCAATAACAGGCTGAAAAAAATTAAGGCTTTAATGGAAAGCGAAAGCACGAGCAAAAATATGGCCTTACTTGACACAAAAATTATTAAAAACTCCATGCGATAAGCAAGCCGTTTCGCCATTAACAGACTTGGTACCAGGGCCTCAGAGAGAAATTTTTCCTGGGGGTACGAAGATCGACGTCGGGCCGCCCCCCCAAAAAAATTTGTCTGGTTTTTTGCCCAAATTTAGTCTGATTTTTTGGCCTTAACTCAAATTCAGTCTGAGTTTTTGCCCAAAATTAGGTGAAGAGCAAAAAAAAAAGTCTTCACTCAAATTCAGTCTGATATTTTGCCCAAAATTTGGTGAAGAGCAAAAAAAAGGTCTTCACTCAAATTTAGTCTGATATTTTGCCCAAAATTTGGTGAAGAGCAAAAAAAAGGGGGTCTCCACTCAAGGAGATACGCTTCTGGGTGCGTACACCAAAACTTGACGCAGAGACATCTGAACTCTTTCGGGCCCCCTGAGTACCCCCCTGTACCTCCCTCTCGAAGGCCCTGCTTGGTACCAGTTAGCTTTGGTCGACCCCCAGTCTTACTAGCTGTCGGGATTTTTGCGACACATCTTTCTGCAAACTCCATCCGCTAGATACCCAATCCTTCAGCTTAGGAGGCTCTTCGTCAGCATTAACTTGAAGTTGGCTAACGACATCAGATATGACTGTAAGCAGTGGAAAACATGCAAAAAATTACTACACACTAACACCTATTAGTTACTGGGTTGCCATAAATTAACAGAGGTGGAGTCCTCGAGGACGTCCTTGGCCTCGAGTTAAAATTTTCTGTTAAAATTTTCGTTTTGGCAGTTTCGCTTATTTCGAATCTTAGAAGGAACACTAGTTGAGCCTAAATCGCTTTTGCAAAGTGATGTACAGATGTATTCCTTTTTTTTTTAAAGATAAAGAAATCAGTCAAGCATAAAATTGCTTTTTTTCAAACTTTTGTCTTTCACGAAATGAAATGCGGTCAGAAGCGAAATTACTTAGTGAAAAGGCGAAATCACTGTGACGAATTCACTTTGTGGCAAGGTTACTGGCAAGTGGCAACCGTACGGATATGCCTATTGTATTAAGCGTAACCACTATGGAAAAGGTGTCACTTAAGCAGAAATCAGTTGCTCTTTTCAGGTTTGAGTGAGATCTAATTTACTAGTAGCCTAGGCTACACAAGGTAGGTACTTTTTGCTATTGCTAATCCAAAGTTCTTGTGAACGCCAAATAACTTGCACTCTAATGGTGTGAATAAAAACAGCGGATATAGCATATTAGAGTGATAGCAGATATAGCTCAGCTAGGTGGTCTGGGGAAGCCCTGGTGTGCTCCCAGATCCCCTGAAGTTTTAGCCTTTTAATGTTCTTAAAAAGCCTACTGGTAGGTTCTACAGTATTTTGTAGGCTGTTTGTTTAGAATTACAGACTGTGTCAGTAGACTTTGAGGACTGCATATTGGTAGTCACTTCCAGCTTCAACTGACTGGTGGTGTGGTACACACCACAGAATCTTAAATTACCATACCGGTATGTCATAGAATAGGCTATCAAATAAACCCATGACTTATCATTTGCTGTTAATTGCAGGTAACAATTTCTGCCTGCATTTTCAGATTGTAATGTTGTTTTTCATTCTTGTAAAATTACAAGATTGTTCAGGCTAAGAAATTTTGATTGATAATGGTACTGTAGGTACCTGCTAAGTCCAAAGCATGGGCTACTACCGTACTGTAGCAAGCGAAACAGTTGTGCAGCAGAAAAAAAAAAAAATCTGTAGCTCAGTAAATTGAATTTTGAGAATGTAACTATTTTGGTCAATACCAAACCTCGTTTGGTAGCCTATTGCTTACAAATGTGTTGCTTTTTTTTTTTTGGCTTACAAATGCAATTGCTACTGGCTCATTTCTTCATTTTGTCGGCAGCGGAGCAGAGAGGGTAACGGCGTAATTTTTACAATGACTCTGGTCGAATGATCTGGGTTCAACCTGCACCCTAGTCACGTTATTGTGTCCTTGGATAAGACACTTTACGATGATTATCTCTGCTTGGAGGGTTTGAACAAGCAGCAAGTTCAGTGGACAAGAATTTGAAAAAAATCCACAAGAACATTGGATCATTGGAAACCCCTTAGCAGGTGCGGATTCCTCCAATCACAAAGTAGTTGTTGTAATGAAAAGTGTGCGGATCGTCCAATAAGTTAGCGTCTTGCGCTTTTAGTGACAGGAGGATAAATATGTGCCACAACAAGAACAAATAAATACTTTTTTCATGCTCTGGCTGGCATTGTTCTTAGTTTGTTCTTAAATTTGGAATAAATATGGAGCCTCATATTCTTCTAAAATTGTTTTACCAAAAAAAATTGGTCTACTTTGTTTGCTAATTTTAATTGGTAGTGTGCATAATTTGTTTTGAATAATGGTTTCATACCATAGTGCAATTTGAGCAGTGAGTTTATTACAATTATGCTACTGTATTTTTTAAAACTTCACATCTGTGCTTGTGAGCACAATTATTTATGGGGGCTTGCGGAAATCCTTGTAGTGTAAGAATTTTTGGAGTAGGCCTAGTTGCCCTACGGGCATTGATTTTATGACTTGCACTGCCCACCTTTAACGTTAACCTGGATTGAAACAAATGAGATAGCCTAGGTCAGAGCTGGTGCAAAAGTTGTTCCTCTCAGCTCTTGCCGAAAGGTTGAAACAAAAGTTACCTTACATACTCATGAATAGGTCGCAACTTTTTCTTATATTTAAAAAAAAAATATAGGTGCAACCAATCTGCTCGACAGTGCAAATCGTCACCAAGTCGGAACAAAATCAAAAGTTTTCGGCTATTGCAAGTACCGTATTTTTTAGCTAATAAGCCGTTATAGACACAAATTATAGTGGAAATGTGCTATTGCCACTGTGGTTCCATGAAATACGGGTGCATGCACTTGTGCACACACATACCAATGCGAGGCAGTTTCATGAGCGCACACGCACATGCAATTGCTCAGCGTGCGTTGGATTTTCCCGCTTTGTTAAGAAAAAATGGCTTTGTGATTTCAATGCAATGCAGTTCAATGCTAAAAAAACAACCAATTGCAGTAATTTTTGAAGTTATCTGTGCAAAAAAGCTAGGGAAAGGGCCTTTTAAATCCCTAGATTTTCAGAGCGACTTATGTACGAGTTAACTCTAAATTAAACTTTTTTAACACTAAACTAACAGTGCGACCTATCGGCGAGTATGTATGGTAGTTGTTTTTTTTGCAGCTTCGGGTAATCTAGTTGTGTAAAATATGCCTCGCTTAGCTATACTTGCACAAATAATTGGTTTGTCTTCTGATGTAATTGCAGCTTTTGAAGGTAAGGTGTTCCTAGATGTTATTTTCTTTAGAGTTTTTGTAAAACATTGTATAAGTACAGTTGTCTAAACAAAAAAGATTAACCAACACGTTAGCAGTTGCCCGTAGCCTATCATTTAAAGGTGTTTTGTAGACACAACTTTTTGTACTATCAACAAAAAGTAAATCTACGCTAGCCTACTCTTCAAATTAGCGCAGATTGTGTTTTAACTGATGATGCTTTACGTACTTTTAGCAAAATGTTTTGAAAAGAGTTATTGCTTATGTGAACACTGTACTGTATGATATTAGTTTTTCTTAAGGCTGGGATCACACAATCAAGATTTTGTACAATTTTCTTGCATTAATGTTTTTGGAGCTGTCACATCTAGCCGCTATTTCCTTGCACAGTTTCTTGTCAGACAGAAACGTCTGGGTTTTTCTGCAAACAAATCGCCAAAGCTGTCACTAGTATTTTTTGCATTGCGTAGTAGTTAAGGAATTTTCTTGAAATTTGCAGTGGTGATAGTAATACTATGCACTTTGGCAGGCAATTCATTGTTATTTCTCGTTTGCCAAAATGATTTGAGCACATTCACAAAAGCAAAAAGCTGCAGCTATACAATAATAAATAGCTATATGAGTTCTGTCGCAAATTGCGTGCGCAGACTATGAAATCTTTTTTCGACCTGCATTGAAATGAATATATAGATGGAAAATGTCAAAATAAGTTTGTTTGTGTGGGACTTGTTAGCATATATTGTAGCATTTTTCATGCTATGTTATCTATTAGATCAATAAAATGTGCATAACGTTGCATGATTGGTCAAGTTATATTAAACCAGGTATGTTCTTTCGGGTACTTGCAGTTACAGAGGGCTCAATAATTGGACATCAGGGTAAATTGAAGCTTTTTTTATTTTTAAATAAGAATAACTAAATAAGAGCGGTTTTGTTTGGTTTCTTACAAAATCAGCTTGAAATAGCTGAAAATTATCTGCTGAAATTTACCTTAACTACTTAAAAATGCAACAGGCTTTTTTGCCAGTGGACATGTCGAGTTTTAACTAAAAAAATATTAAAATTATCAAAAACGTATCTCTAATTGCATTATCTCAGCTCCAGTGAAAGCTGGGCCGGAAGAATTTTCTGATCAGATGGAAATTTTTAATATTTTGGTTAAAGCCAGATCACACATTGAATACTTATTAAAGTTTAATTCTTACTAAATAGTCAGCAAATGCGTACCTCCATTTGATCTGTATCTAAAATTTCCAAAACTTCCTTTTAAGAATCTGATATTTTTGCTCTATTCTTGTACTCAGAATTAAATGTGTTCCACAAGCACTGCCTTTCATTGATTTTGCTAATTAAAACATCAATTTCATGAATTGACCACGACGGCATGTTGATCACACTCTACTGCAGTTATGGTTAATAACTTTTCAGAATCATTTTCGTAAAGGCCAAGCTCAAGTTCGAAGTAGGAAAAATTGGGTAATCGATAAGCGATTGTGAACAAAATAGCAGGCAACACATTTAGGTCTTTAAAGAAATATGAGAAAAAAACAGGCACAATGTTATATTATGTCATTGTTGATTAAATCAAAAACGTGAAATTTCTTACAGCATTTTCGCTTGATAATTGTGATGCATTCGTTTTTTGCGTTGACTTTGGCGACAATTTTCGTATTCTGCGGTTCACAATTTTCAAAGGCACATCTAAAAGCTCAGTTTTCTTTGTAGAGAATGGCGGCTTTTTGAAAACTTTCCGGCAAAATATAGCTTGGTTCTATTTCCCTGCAAGAACTTAGTTAGACTTTCTAGACACTGATTTTCATTCTCACACAGGCTGTGCAATATAACTGATGACAGGTGCCCGCAATACTATGCCATGGACTTGCGTGACATTTTTCACGATTGACGCAAGAAAATTGTGCAAAAACTTAATCATGTGATCCAGGCCTAACAAAAAAATTGTGTTTATGAAATTCATATTCAACTAGTAATTTCTGGTGTCATGAAGTTTATTTGGGGTTTTTAGATACCAGTATTCATAAAACTTAGCATTTGCCAGACAATGTTTGTTGAACACATGAAATTTGTGGTCAGTCAAAAATAGCCCAGATAATCCAGAAAAATACTAGCCTACTATTTTTGATTACTTACCATGCAGTTCAGTGTGTCTTTAATACAAGAGCCTAGCAATACTATTCTTTCTGTTGAAATTAGCTACAAAAATAGCATCGTTTACTGTTGAAATTACTGAAGTGGCTATTTAACCTATAGCATATGGCTGATAAGGTTGCTATAGTTCTATTCTATGCAATTCTGAGGCTAGCTGATGAGAGAGCACTTAGACAAAACAGAACTGTTTGGTTCTGTAATCTTCTGTTCATTTAAGCTGTTGCAGTTCTGTTGTTCTGGCTAAGCCTGCAGGGAATACTGTAAGGTGTGTCAAAAGTAACGTGCTTATTTCAGAAATGATATATAGCTTATTGCTCAAACCAAACTTTTTGTAGCACTGGTACTAAACGCTGATATGGATAATCAGCTATGCACTCTTCCTTTGAAACAATCTTGTAAAATGAACCCAAGCATTCTTTTGAAAATTTGAAACTGTTATATTTTTGCAATTTTGTTAAATATTTTGCTTCATATGTTTTTATTCTCGTTAACAAGAATGGCACTACATTATGATAAGTTCATAATTTACGTGCTATTTACTTTGCGACTTTCATTATATCGTAACAGCGTAACATACTGGTATCAAAATTCTACGTTTAAATCATATCATAAACCAGAGTGAATTTGGACTGTTGCAAAAGTTTTTTTTTTTTTAATGAAATTTTTGTGAAATATATTTTGCTGAAAAAACTTCAGATCGTTTACCATGCATCCACTTTGTTAATTAAACATTTGCTTCAATTTTTAGTATTTTTTCAACTGCTAATCAAAATCTGTTCAAATTCACCCTGCTGTCCAAATCCATCCAAGCTTACGGTATAATATCTACGTACTGCACTTTTACCTAAAATTTGGAGTAGAATGTAATTGCATACCATACTGCCTTTTTTAGGGTTTACAATGTGCGCTGTATGTACCAGTACCTCAGAAATTGAACTGTATTGCTCAAGCTTGACGTACGCTAAGGGTACTTCTGCTGACTGATAAAGAGTACTTTACTTGTATATCATGTGCTGTACTGCCGTCCTAACTCATCAATAGAAAAAAATTACTTTCAAGAGTATAAAATCATATCTGCTTAGATGCTGGCATAGCTGTTGAAGATCTTCCTCTCATTGAAGGAAAAATGAAAGCAGAGTTCAAAAAATTTTAAATTTCTACACGAAGAAGGTTTAAAGAATTTTTTGATTCTTTAACTCAGGTTAGTATGATTCAGACATCAAAAATCAATTTTTGTTTGAATAATAGCATTCAACATTTTTCAGTTGCGAGGATGTGCTTTTCAATAATTCCAATGTAGTTGCTACTTTGAAAACAAAACGTACAGCACTGGTGCTGATAGATGGCAAGAAAGGAACAAAAGTTTTGCTACTGATGGTCTACAGTTGTCAAAATTCTTTTTGTTTCCACCTTAGAGTCTTAATGAAGTGGATTGATTAATTTCATATAACTGATATATACTTTTACCTCAAATCACTAATGCAAAGATGATACTCAAAGGTTTGCATTATTTAGTATCATTTTGCACTTACAACATCGATTTTGATTAGTTGGCTGTGATGTGTTATTGTTTCACAGTTCTAAATCTAAAATATCGAACCACTTCATGAGGCTATGCTAATCGTTTATGAGCCACTATGAGTATTTAATTGCAGTTTGTCAGTTTCTTACTCTTGAACTGCACACAAAGAACTTCAGTGAACTACTTACTGCTTGGCAAGTCTACTTCTCTCTATTTTGCAACTAAACGTTTGTTATTGTGATGCTCTAGGTTTCAGGTGTTCTTGTTTAACAACTAACGTGCCAAACAAAGTGTGCTTTGTCAAAATCTTTACATAAATCAGTTGTTGGTATCGGTCATGTGCTTACCAACTGACACAAGCTGCCATTTTTATGTTTAGAGGGTTTAAATTGAACTGGGCCACAGTCCACCAGTATCAAGACTACGGTCTTGCTATAAAATATCGTACGTGGTTTTACCGAAGACAAAATGACGCTATTCATTTCTTGCTTAGGAAGACTATGATGCCACATGAATGCGATCATAAGCTGAAGTTCGTAATAGAAGTTTAATAGCAGCAAAGGTTGTATGTAAAATGCTAGAAATTTAGTTCTGTGTATTGAATTATGTTGTAGCTCATACACTGTGGCTTCTTATACAGGTCTTTGTATACCTTGTCGAATATCAAGTTAGCTTGTTCAATGTTCAGCAATAAGCAAAATAATTAATGTGCTTTTGATATCTTTAAAAATGTCATTTTTGTTTTAGCTTATCAAAGAATTACTACGGAAAGAAAAGATTGTCGACAACCAGATACAGCAATCCAAGCAACATTGGGAGGTGTTAATACAAAAATCTCTTGAATTTTTTTATACCGATGCCGAAATCAGCGAGTTTCATGTAATGCAAAAGTTTCTTAGCTACATGATTTCAGATGCCGAGTTTTTGATCGTGTTCTATGAATTGGCTAAGAATCAAAATCATCCGCATGCGGTTGCAATAGAAGATTCAAAAGGCGTGGAAAAGGCTTCTCTCATCATCGAGCGTTTCATTGGTCCCGATCATCCACGTATGATACTATTACAGTACGTATATCTTGGCTTCGTATAAAGTTTTTTCACCGCTGTTTTCACCTGGCTGCCGAGTCGACTAAACTGCAATGGTGAATGGCACTGTGTTTGACCAAGCCTAGAAAAGCAAAAAATCAGTGACTATTCTTGAGTAATTGCTGGAGTTGGTGGTGTTCACTGTTCATTGACATTTTGTGTTCGCATGCGTAGGGATGTTTTGTCTAGATTTAGATTGAAAAATGCATTGATGTCAGGACAGTAGTTAACTGGCTATGACTTATAAGATCAACCCCGTTTTTAACATTCCTGGCTTGCTGTTCACGCCGGTTTCTAGCATTCGCTGTTTGTAGCAAGACCTGCAAGAGTGCAAGGGCAATTCTCCAAAGACCGCCATACGAAAGACTACGCCTAATGTAGCCTATAGTCATCAGTATAGGCGGTAATTGATATTGGTAAGCCTAGTATGCTTACCTTAACATGTTGAATTTAATATCAACAGCCGTCAATTTTTGCTAAAAACAATAGGCTTAGCTTACCAGTATAGTTTCAAAAGTAACCATTTTTTTATTGCAAAATTTGTCTAAATTAAACTAATCTAAAATTTTTGGGCAAATTTTTATTTACGGTGTATTTGAGAAATTCCGCACTGTTTTCTCCAATTTTGAATCTTAAATGGAGCTCTGACTATAGGCTACTGGTAGTTCAGTATTTGCGCTTAAAAATGCATAACTGATAAAACAGTGTTTTTAGATCTGATATTGATAGGCTACTGGTAGCTTTAATAATCAGTTATCATGTTTAATTGCAATTTATGCCGTGACAAGTTTGCTGATTTCTAATTGTGTTGTGTTTCAAAGTTCTTCAGTTTTTTGTTTGTTTTTTTTCTGTACTCTGAACGTCTGTGATATGTAGCTGGTAGCACTCCTTCTATTAGGCTGCTAACAGTGAACATTAGAGTGGCTCAAAAAATACACTTTTGTTTCAAAACCAAGAAGGTGCCCCTAGAATTGTTCAAATATAAAACCAAACATACTACATAGAGCCAAGATAATAATAAGCGATAAAGCACTTCACTCGAATCAGCGTGAAACATGCAATAACTGAGTTTTTTATTAATATCTCTGAAGTTTTTTTTTTTTTTTTTATCAGACTTTTATAATAAAAACTGTAAAGTTTTAGTAGAGGCGTAATTGGCAAAAAAAAAAAAAAAATTTCCCAGGCCTAGGCCTCAACAGTAACTTAGTCGCAGTTATATGCCATTACTTTCCGTAGATTGGAGCACTTGCAGCAATGTCGGCTCTCATGATTTGAAACTCAGCAAACTGGTGATACCTACTCTACTCATAAAAAGTTTTAAAGTGTCGTGCTTGTTGCTTCCTTTGTCGCAATAATCAGTATAATAATGAGTTGCTTTCTCGAATTGTTTTACCCACGTTTGCTCTAATTATTATCGTGTTCATTTATTATCAAGCTTGGAGCGACAAATTTGAGAAACTGAAATTTTTTTGAGAGTGTAGAAATTATTGGAGTCTTGTTGTTTTACCTCTGATCTTGTTCGAGATTATATTATTCGTAATTGGCAGTTTACGAGTCTAGCTATAGTATTATTGTTGTAGCTTGGTTTAGCGAATGCCGAGATAAGAATAGAGTTTGGGATGTTAGCATATTCGTAGCTTTTGAAGTGCAAGTTTTAAATTGGTTGGCGTAAGTTTGTCTTAATACTTTCGATTATTGCTTTTGATTATTTTTACTAAATTTCTTTTAATTGATTATTTTGATATATTTTATATTTGCGCTAATTATGCTTTTTTTCTTTGAATAAGATTGTACTGTTACCGTAGAAACTAAATGTTTGAGAATTCGAAAAACCTCAGCAGCGACAAACTCGCGTTTTTAAAGATCCCGCCGTCCTTACAGTATTTCGCTTTTTGCCATGTGGGGCATTAGTGTAAATGAGTTTGTGACACCCTCCCAGTTAACAGATAAATTTGTGATACTGAATAAAAAAAATTTTTGACTTGGTTTGACTAAACTGTTTAGTTCTTACCACAGCTTTTTAAAATTATGTTGCTGCAAAAGTTCATATTACCCTAAGATGCAGAAATTGAAAATTGACAATTAAGTTGGTTCAAGTCCAGTTCTAGCTTTTCAGCGGTTCAAGATGACTGCTGAAGACAATAAATTTCTCACAACTTGTGCATATAAATTGTATAATCACTGAAAACTTTTCAAAAATGTAGTTTCTTGACTCGTGACAATAACTTGACAAAAGAGGTAACAAGTTGACGATAAGCTTTGAGACAACTTATCTTGAGTAAAATTACGAGGAAATATGTTCGTAAAACGTTGCGAAGGTAACCAGAATTGAAAAGCCAAATTTTACTACTTGTCGCAAAATTTAGACTAGGTTTTAAAACTTACGCAACAGCGCTATGACACTGCTTTTCAAAATTCTAGAAACTTTTTTAGTCTGGTCACTAAAGTCATAACGAAATAATCCAAAAAAATTTGGTTCGCTTTTATTGGTTCTTTGCTTCTTTAAAAAAAACAACTCAAAACAATTTTTTATCATATTGCCAATCGCAATAATAATTTTGATATATTTTTTGTTTTTTTCACAAAATATGTTTTATAAAAAATGCAAAAAAGCAATCTTGGTCGTCATGAATGCAAAGCAACGGCGATTCTGAACATTTTGAGAGGTAAAGCATGAGTTATGCGCTGCCAGATTAGAAAGTTTGTTTGTTTTTCTGGTTTGGCACCCCCATAAATTCCAAAGTGGATTCGCGCAGCCAATTCTCAACCAATCGAGCTGAATTTTTTTGAGTGGAATTTTTCATGAATTTAAACAATTCTCTTGATTTTGAAACAAAAGTGTACTTTTGAACCACCCTAGTGAACATGAAACTGCATGGTTATATCATTTTCAGGTGGTGTCTTCATCATTTTGCAACCTAAAGTGCACAAACTTAACGAAGACCTATGGGTTTTTTTGTTAATAAATTTCGTCTGTGCAAATGGTTTGTTTTTTCTTTGAAAGAAAAATTTATACAGTTTTTTCTGTCTTTCGCCTAAATTATTATTAGTGCTATGTTTGCCGATTTGGGCTGCTGCTGCTCCTCCAGTATACCTTTGAAACCAAATTTATACTGTAATTGCTGCTGAAGGCTTGCACCATCCCCACCGGTAATCGATATAGCAGTTTTCCGCCAATTTTTTGACCTACTTTTTCGTAAAGTGCAATTCGTTTTAGCCATCTGTATTGGTTTGTATGGTGTGCTATTGCTATTGGCTGATGGGTAAATGTGCTTGCTGCGATTTGCGACTGCTGGCTTAATGTTGGTCACTAGGTGAATTGCAATGCTGTTCAATATCGTCGGACGTTTCAAACGTCATTTGTAATAGTGAAAAGATGAGAATGTAGCGCTATGTTTGCTTTTATATACCTTGAGTTTCTATCCCTGTCTTTTGCTGCTATGCAAATACGCTGTATCATGTTAGAATATATTTTTCCTATAGCCGACCAACATCCGACTAATTAGAAAGTGATTTGATAGCTGCAAAAGGTGAGACAAAACGCAAGGTGGTATACAAGCAAAATGTATAGCGTTGTTAAATGTTCTCGTGATTTAACTATCAAATGGCGATTAGAATGCCGTACTATATTTTCCAGCATTGGAAAAATGCACACATTCCACCTATTTGTGACTAACATTAAGCCAGTAGTCGCAAATAGCACATCTTATGCAGCCGACAAATGGCTTTCCGAAAGCCGAAAATGTAAGCCAAACGTTCGCTGAAACGTAGCCTATTTATGACTAAAAATTAGCCAATAAATGGCTATCCGAAAGACGGAAAGTTTAGATAGTTGGAAAAATAAAGCTCCTTTTGTGGCTTGAATGAAGCCAATTTAGTCGCCTTATCGGCTCGTAAATAGCTAATTTTTGTATCTTATGAAGCCGTCAAATGGCTCGCCTCAAGCCGGACAAATTATCCAAAGTTTGGCTTAAATATAGTTAGTTTTTGGCTTTTGCTTAGCCAATTTTTGCATTGTATAAAGCCGTCAAATGGCTCGCCTCAAGCCGGACAAATTATCCAAAATTTGGCTTAAATATAGTTAGTTTTTGGCTTTTACTTAGCCGATTTCTGCATTGTATAAAGCCGTCAAATGGCTCGCCTCAAGCCGGACAAATTATCCAAAATTTGGCTTAAATATAGTTAGTTTTTGGCCTAAACTGAGCCAATTTTTTTTCCTGTGTACGATAAACAACGTACTTTTTTGTCTCAAATAAACTGCAAAAATCCTCGGCTCGAGGACAGCACTTTTTTTAAATGGTTGAAATTTTGTAGATCGACTGAAAAATGTTTTTCTAGACCGTTTTTTTTTTGAGATTGACCGAAAAAAAATTTTTAAGACCTTTTTTCTGAAGAAAATACTTGCATTTGTGTCCTTGGTCTTGGCCTCGAGCATTCCTGTCCTTGGCCTTGGCCTCGGATTTTTTTGAGCCTTGGCCTTGGCCTCAAGCCTTGTGTCCTCGACTCCACCTCTGCTACACACACTACAAAATTTTGTATAAAGCTTTCAATTCGAATGCTGCTTAACCCAAAACTAATTTTGCTGCAATAATTTACTACTGCCAACAGCTTATTTTTTATGTCGCGAATCTTTTTAATCTCTAACTCATTGCTTATTTTTGCTAACTTTTTGTCCAAACTTAAACTCGTTGATTTATTCCGCAGAGCGGCAAATACCAACCAAGCTCCTCACTTTTCCTACAAACTGTAGACTAAAGTAGACCAGTAGCTCTCAACTTTTTCGAAGGAGACCCAAATTTATTGAAAAAAATCAAGCGTATAAAATTTTACGACTAATGTATATTCTGATGAATAGTTAAACTAAAAGCTATGTAGGAAAAAACTTTTTAAGATGACAGAACTGCGTTAAAAATAGTTCAAAAAAGTTTTCACTGAACTTAGATTTATGAAAATTTGCTAAAGCAAGCACATGATGGTGGAATTACTGAAAAGCATACAGAAAGTTGAAAAAGTCAATGTTACTCTGAAACTGCCGGTCAAGACAAGGTGGAGATCTGTGGCCACTTGTTTGGAGATTGTACAAAAAAATAAGGTGGTCTTACAAAAGCTCGCTGTATTGGAAATATCACAAAAAGCATCTTGACAAAAGAAGTGAAAAAGACGATTTTAGATGATGATTTTTGAAACGTCAATGAAGCAGTAGCGAATTTACTGCAACCATTGTCTTCAGCAATCACTCGATTGGAAGCAGACTTTCCAAATTTGGCTGAAGTGTACAAAATTTACTCGAACATTCGATGTGACATCAGGGACAACCTTTAGTCGGTTCCATTTTCTTTGCAAGAGCAAAAAACGATTGCAACCATTTTTGCTGAAAGAGAAGAATTTTGGATCAAAATCATTCATAAGGCGGCCTATTTTTGGATCCTCGTGAGCATGGAATGCTGCTCTGCGATTGGGAAAAAGTTGCAGCAATCAAATTTACTGTATATGCGGTCTTGCTGAAACTTTTTCCTCTTGTGAGTTATTGACTGTAGATTTAGCAAAAGTTCATCAAGATTGCGTTTTGTATTCAGCAAAGAATGGGTTCTATGCTATGTCGCTTTTGTGGAAAAATATGGCAAACATTTCTCCAGTTTCTTGGTGGAACGGTTATTGTACCAACCAAGAATTGAGTAAGATTGCTGGTAGACTTTTAAAATTACCATCGACTACTGCAGCTGTAGAGCGATCTTTTAGCTGCTACAGCAACATTCACACAGCCAATCGCAACCTACTGACCAATTACAGAGCATCAAAACTTGTATTTGTTTCTCAAAACATACAGCGCACTACTGGTCTGCAATCTAAACATTCAAGTCAAGCCATCCCAGAGTTGACAACGGGCCGACTAGTTCAGGCCCGAACCCGGCCCGAACTCGAAAATTAATTTCAAGCCCAAATCGTGCCCAAAGAAAAACGAAAGTTAAATTCGGTCTGAAAAATTTAGCAATTTTGCCGAGTTATTTTGATTATATTTTTGTACACCTAAGACAAAAAGCACGTCTCAGGCCCAAATTAAGCCCGAATTTTTTGTCAAGTGTAGGCCCGAACCCGGCCCGAACCTAAATCGAAAAACCCGGCCCGACTTACAACTCTGAGCCACCCAGACATCAATGACCATTGACTCGGAGAAAAGTATTCATGTTTCAATTGCTGATAATGCAATCGAGATAGAAAGCAGCAGTGACACTGACGAATAGTCTGCAGCAGGGGTTTTGAAAGCCTATAAACTCATTAATAATTTAAACTGTTCGGACAGTAACGATAGTGAAAGTTAAATCTCAAGCGCATGGTAAAACTTTCAAGAAAATGTTTTTCAAAATTTCTAAAAGACATTTATGTAACACTATTGTCACGAATAATAATTTTGAATGCCTGAGATATGATTATTTGCTGTATTTTAACCCTATTCGGACCAGGCAAAATTTTTTGATTAATGGCCCAGGGGGGGATCGATTCGACACAACAAATTCAAACGTTAATAACTCCCAAATTACAAAAGATAAAAAATCCGTTTTTGCTTCTCGAGAAGCTCAATTTTCTGACAAAAAGTCCAAACTTTTTGTCATTATGTCTGCAATCTTGATCTTCAATTAATTTGAATATAAGTCAAGGACTATCAGCAGCGATCGGTTCGCTTTTCATCTGCATTATGTTAATAAGCGTTTGATTGCCGTGACGCGGCATCGCAGCTGGAGTTTTATTCAGTAACTCAAGAGATAATTACGGACTAAATAAAAAGATTATTTCTATTGAGCTAAAATATCTAAATCATTAGTTTGTTACTGGATTAATTGCAAGCTGAATATATGGTACTTTTGTAGTTCCTTTTGCTAAACACTACAAAAAATGGTATTTTTTGTACAAAAGTTTATAAAAGAACAAGCATCAAACCACTAATTTTTCTCATTTATATTTTGTGTGTAAATGTATATAACATAGCTGTAACAAATGTCAATAAAATTGGTTGAATTTTGATGTAATTTTTGGTAAGCTGAAGATTTGCAGTCTAATACAGGGTGGGCCGTAAATAACGCACCAAAGCATATAAAACAATTCTGATAATTATAACAAAAGGGTGGGCCGTAAGTTACGCACCCAAGAATTAAAAGTAAATTGTGATGTGAAATATTATTATTATTATCAATATTGTTTAATATGCTTTGGTGTTATTATTATCAATATTGTTTAATATGCTTTGGTGCGTTATTTACGGCCCACCCTGTACAATATAGTAAGAGTTTTCACTTGGAAAACTTGTGCTATGGGTTTCATTCTCAATATGGTATATCTGGCAATGCTAAACCTAATCAAAAGTGCAGCATAGCATTCTGTATATAACAGCACTGTCATAAAATATTTTTATAACAACATTTTTATCATTAGTCGAGTGGATAAAGTGTCTGCTGCTGATATAGTAGATTTGGGTTCGATTACCGCTCTGGTTAAACCAAAACTTGATGAAAGTGTGTATTTACATCCAGCTTCCCGGCTAAATATTAGCAATGAAATGGGCAGTGTGAAGCTTTCACCGCGTGTGGTAGATAGGTGGGCAAACGTCAGCTTTTTCTAAAAAAAAGTACGACTTTTTCGCTGTCTGTATACAACTTGGTAAATAAAAATGCAATTACTTCGAACTTACGAAAAAAACTTTCAAAATGTGTCGCACGGAGCGTAGTAAATGTTAATTTTTTCAAACTATTTTACAGTATGTACGATTTTTCACGGACTTTTGAATTATAAGAAAAAAAAGAAATTGGTCTAACTTGGTACTCGGATTCTGGGTTAATTTTTTGAATAATAGTTTGGATAATTTGTGGAGTACTGTAATAGGTTTTGGCGTCCGAATAATTTTTTTTTATTGCTTACGTTGTGAAAGATTACGTTGTCTAATATTGGAGAGTAATTTTTCCTCAAAAATTCAAAAATTCTGCAGTTTTTATGAAGTTTATATGAGAAAACGTAAATTAATTTGATCATGGGTCGTCGTAAGATTTTCCAAAATCTTATATAGAACCCAATTGGCTTACCTTTTAGTGTATTATCACAAATGATTTCAGAACTAAAAAGCAAAAATGACAATTGTTTTCAACATTGTAATTACTATTAATGGTTGTACTGATTGAAATACCATTCTTTTTATCACTATTCGTATCATTCTACAAAGAATGTCTAATTCTCAAACGTAACGATTTCGTCTTGATAATCTTTCAGATTTTATTTCAGAGATGGCTTTATAACAAATTGTTGCAAACTTTGATTGTTGCTGGGGTTAGTGCAGAATAAGTTTAGAAAAGACACTAAAAAAAATAGTATAATCCCAAGGCTAGAAATTTATTTGCCGGTTCTCATCTTTGATCAAAATCTTCAAAGCTATTCTACTTCTATTGTCTTCACCACTAGTGTACGCAGAATTTTCAAAGGGGGGGGAGGAAATTTGAGAATAATGAAGACCAAAAGAAACATTTCTCCACTCAGAATCAGTCCGTTTTCCTGCCCAAAATTAGGTGAAGATAAAAAAAAAAAGGTTATTAGTCAGATTTTTTCCGTTTTTGTGCTCAAACTTTCTGCTCAAATTACAAATGGGGGGGGGATGCCGCAATTTTGCAAACTATTCTATGCTAATTATACTATACTGAAGACCCAAAGGTGGTGGCCATGGCACCATGCCCCTTCTAAATACGCCCCTGGTTCTCACATCCACAACCAGTAATATTGTTTGTATGCGATAAAGCCGTTAGACAGTTGCAGCAAATTAGAAACATTAAAAATTTGCTAACGGTATCGGTGAATTTATATATCTTATTTATGATCACAAAGAAAATCAGTATAAATTCATCTACTAAACGGTCAGCTAATCGGATTGTTACTTGCAAAGTCTGTTAGTAGAGAATGTGCTTTCCGTTTTTATATTTTGTATCTACAAACATAATAAAACCGAAAATTGAAAAGTAACGAAATAACATAAATTTTTCAAATTCAGCATGCCACGGTTGCCACCTATCATTATAGACCACAAATGAAAAATCAATGAGAAACTCGGTAATATCTGCAACAGTATGCCGTGCTGTAGGCCTGTAGTAGCATCTAATACGAAAATAAATGCGGTAGCAAGTAGAATTTACCACATGAAATAGCACATTTAACAATGTACATTGTACATACCCAATAATTGTTTAGTTTGATGTGAAATTTATAAAAAATTGGCAACATTTTGCACTAGCTATTGGTTTTTTTTGCGCAAAACTTTTTTTGCAAACTTCGAAAAGCATTTTTTGGGCAAAGATTTTAATAATAATAATCTTGAATAACAATAAAGGTAAAAATTGAAAATAATGATTCCGAAACAAGTACTGTATTATAAAAAACTCCGTACTTCTTGCAATGTTATTGAATATCTCAAACGTATATGAAATGTTGCAATTTGGTGAAAACAAAGCGTATGCGCACAATGAAGTTATCAGTGTGCTGCTACCACGTCACGCGCAAAGACATTCGGGCAAATTTCTGTTTTGGATGTTATCACTTGAACTTCATGAAAAAACCTTAGGCAGTCAAAATTATGCGTATGTTTTTGTGAAAAATGAAATGAACATTTTTCGACTGATACTGCTACTTAGCAGAAACTAAAAATTTATTTAAAATTTGCGTCAATTTTTCTTTTTTTAGTCACCAAAAACAATTTTCGAACATAAAGACTACCAAAATTCATGCTGTATGCCACACACTTGATAACTTATGGACACTTTTGATTACTGTACTACTCGTATATCAGCAACGTGAAAAAAAATACAGGCAAAGAACAAAAGGATTTTTGCTTATGTTGGCCTCTAATTCTTTTATCAATAAATACGTTTATTTTGCTAAGTCGCAATTTTTTTTGCACTTATTAGCGAAATGCTAAAAATAAAGCTTAGTTTGAAATTTGGTAAAATTATATAAAATTGTCACAAAAATTCAGCTGTGAGCTATATAAATCATAATAAAAATTATAATGCCTCAGGCAAACTAATAAATGAAAATCTATTGTCACAGCTCTTTTAGAACATCGATAGAAACAAAAGCCGTTCAAGTGGTCACTGGAATTACGTTCGAAAAAGCGTAAAATTATTAATTACGACAGAACAATTGGGACTAACAGGATTAAATTAATTTTTCGAAAATTTTGCCAGAAACGCAGGGTCGACCTTGAGAAACGTTTAATAACGCCGAATCTAGTTGTCATACGACAATGGTTTTACAAATGATAGTTGAAGCAGTAAATTTTAGGAAAAGTCAAGAAATTTGATAATTGTGGCTTGACTGCTTCATAACAAAATTTCAAAATAAGTGAAGGGGGGGAGCTAATCGATCCCCCTCTGGGCCGAATAGGGTTAATGCGTACGTGACTGATTTACTACTTTTGCCGCTTTTTTTTATTTAGAATATTCTAGATATTTCCTTTCTAGTATTTTCTACTGCCTTCTATTAGTTACCAGAATAATTAGTTGTTTACATGTCTTAATTGCTATATTTAGACTTGAAGTTTGTAACGTCACAATTATGCTACCGTGGTGTTTTGTAATTGCATATAATTTTTCTATTGTGACGTTTCATGGATTGTTCTGGGATATTCAATAGCTTTTGCGTAGTATAAATAAGCGGATCGTTTTTCATGCTATTATTCTAGTATTCTAAAAGTGGGTGATTTTTAGGTATTAGTTTCGTAGGCAGTTAAGCTGAGTTGTGTATCTGGGGTTGGCTCGTATAGCCGTTTAGTAAGAGGTGTGAGTGGAGCGATTTTGCTCAGTTAGTTGGTTTGTGTTTCAATCTTAAATAGAAGTTTTAATTTATTCAAGATTGGTGTGCTGCTTTCTGAGATTCAAGAAGCTAAAGGAACTATCAACTGCCATTTTCGATTCGTCAATTAACATCTCAGTCGTTCTCTAGTTTCAGCCGATGTGGGCAATTCTAGGGATTAAAGATTATACTCTAGCCAAATATCAACGATCGCAACAAATATTTGGACTTTTAATTCTCCAACTTGCCAAAGAAAACTCGGTTTTTATCTAGTGGCTTGTTGAAGCACGTTTTATGTGCAGCTCGAAATACCAAAAATATCACAACAATGGTAAAATAATTGCAAAAAATGTTAAGATGCAGATGTTACTGAATTGCTTGTACTTACGATTGCTTTCCACCAACGCTTAGCTGCACCAATTGAACTGAATGACTTAGACTTAGGATTGGTTTCCAGTTTCCACCAATGCTTAGATGCACTACTGTAACTTGGAGACATTTTTATTAGTGAAAGCTAGTCTGACTGGCAATGGCTTAGTAAATACCAGAGACAAAAAGATTATGTTAGGGATGGACCAGAAATATTCTAATTTAAATAATACAAAATATGCATGTTAAAGATAAAGTTTTGTTTAAAAAAAACTGCGGTTGTAAGAGTAAAGCTTTAAATTTTAAACATTTTTGAACATCTGAAGGTTTTCTAATTATATTAACGTTTGCAATTCTATGAAATATTTGTCCTTTATTTACACAGTACACTTTTCATAATTTTGTACTATTATGCTATGCGTTCTCTTTCTAATACTGTACTCAGCATTGAAAACTGTTGCTGCAGTAGGCCTAACTGATGTCGATCGTTGCGATATTTGCAAATGTTAAGCTGTTTTTGTTATCGCACTGGCAAGAAAGGCTTTGTTTGCAATTATTCTATTAAATTTGTTTAATAGATGCGTTGTTCAAGGGTATCACGGTGCGTAAAGCTTCACGACCAAGCGCAAGCAGAACAACTATTAATGCTTTAAAGTTTCTCAAGTGAAACACTTCATTCGTGCTGCTACAATATAGAAAAAAAGATTCACGCAGCATGCATAATAATCTAATATGATCGACTTCACACTTCTATAAAGCTCGAGCAAGAAGCAATAATTTAGAAAGCTATGATTGGCGTTTCAAGATGTCTTACAGTAGATGGTGCAGAATTTTTTGATTTTCGGTAAAGACAACTTCATATTTTTTGGCTGAACTATTTTTGTATAGCAGTGCAATTTTTTCGTTTTTTTGTTAACTTTTTTCGTTAACTTTTTTCTGAACTTTTTTCGTCAAAATTTTTTTTGACTGAACTCTTCCATAACGAATTACGATAGTATACGATACAGCTCAGTGCTCAATGGATTTCAAATCAAACAAGAGATCGTTACCGAGAAGTCTGTACTACTCTGAAAAGCTTCTGACGAGAAGGAAATATGATTGGTGTGGTAAAATACGTGGAAAAAATTAATACTTAGTGTCTAGGATTGGTTAGCTTACAAATAAAACAGTGCAGTGCCTTCCATGAAATCGATGAAACATTAATAACTTAGTTAATAATCTTGAAGCTTGACGATTTATCATAGCTATGTGCACATAATAATGCATTGCAGAACACAACGCTTTGGTCATCTTTTGGCCTTTGTCTCCTAGTGCGATGGTAAAACTGCGCTGCTATACCTACACATGCAGCAGAACCTTGTTCTTTTTTTGTTTTTGAAAAAAACAAATTTTTAAAAATTTTGTTATACTGTTTGGTTTTCAAAAATAAAAAACATGTTTTTTTGAGATGCAGTGTTTTTTCAATAAAAAACAAGATTCAAAAAACCATTTACGACTCTAATTATACTGCATAATGCAGTTCTTTACAGTAATATGTAACCAAATCAATTTTTAGGTAAAATTTTAGTATGAAGTGACAATGGTGATATTAGAGAGTTTTATTCGTTTTTTTCCTGCAACTTTACTTACTGTGTATCTAGTTATTGTACTTTGGCTACATGGTGTGTGGTAGCCTCTTCATACTGTTTGTTAGTTATTGAAAGCATAACACCAAGTTAAATAAAAACATCACTGCAGGCTATGTAGCAGATTATTGGTAAACTTTTGTACAAATACTTCAATTTTGAGATAGAGAACCTAGTACAAGCCAAATTGGCTGTCGTCCGGAAATGATTCTGTACTAAATCAATTTATTTCAGTCTTCTCGTGCAGGTATGAAGTTTTTTGTAGCATGGTTTGACAATTTTTATGACTCTTGTTTACTTTGAAATTATAGTCACTAGGTATTTTGGTTGGCCATTCCTTTATTTTCATGTATTAAAGCAAAAACAAGCCAATTTCATGCAACACTTTGCATTTGTCTATCAAAACAACATAAATACCTACGTCAAAGTAAATACATTAATAAATGTGTAATGTTTTGTCAGATTTTGCTCACTTTAGATATTTCTTGGTATTGCAAATTTTTTCCCAAGTTCTAATAATTGGTAGTTACTATCTTTATTAGGCTGCATACACCAAAGCATATGACTATTCACTATTTAATCACTTCTAAATTTATCAAGATCTGACGGTTGTAGTTAAGATATGAAAGGTTTAAGGAAGGGTTTGCAAAACTTAAATATAAATGGTGATTTTGAGTATTTAACTGTTAATTTTGTTAATGTTATATAACATGTGCTTCAAAAATAGTTGCATTTTAAAGCAAAACTAATGGCATACAATACTTATTACTTGCCAAACTATAAACTTGCGTTTACTTGTAAGATATCAAATTTAAAGTGTTTTTGCTTAATGGGCTTGATTCCCTTCATTTCTGCTGATGTTGATAATTTGATAAATATGGGTCATTAAAGTCGATATTAATGGTCCTACTAAACACTGCAAAAGAACAACTTTGAGATGCAAATTGGTTAGCTCACACTAAAAACATTTTCTAGGTTAATAAATTCAAGTTGGGAAATAATTTATAAAAAAGCTAGCAGCATTGTCACCTCAACCTCATCCCAGTATGGTTCCTAAATAGTTGCATCAAGGTTTGGTTAACATTTTGATACACGAAATTTTTTACGTTTTAAAAAGGAACCCTAACTTCCTTTCAAAAAAAGTGATTTCGAAACATATGCCAGTTAAAGATGTTAATTGGTTAATGCCATAATTATTCTAGAACCTATGCTTTTGAGCTAAATGGGAGCACTCAGGAGCTCATAAATTTTCTCAAAATCATTTTCAAAACGTTATAAACGGGGATGCACAGTGTGAAAGTCTTCTTAAACATACGATTCAAAATATTCACACATGCTGGACATAATCTCAAGTTGAAGCAACTTTAAGTACCTACTTAAAACTGAATTAGAAAACTTGACAAGCTATGTCGTATTTGAAAAATCAGCCCAAAATTTGCATTGTGGAGTGGCATAAATAGTGTTGTATAACTACTGTTGGCTTGACACTTGTTTGAAAGGATGTTTTCGATGATTTGCTGTTTGAATAAGATTTAATTGATAATGCCCTATTGCGGTGAAATCAGTTTTAGGTAGTAGTAGATTTTAACATGTATTCACTGTGACTGGTTTTAAAATGTGCCCAATAAGCCATGGCTGTAATATTTTTTATTGTTGAAGACAACACTTTTAGCTAAGTTGGTCGAGCGGTAACGTGTTCATCTCTGGAGCGGGAGGTTCTTGGTTCAAATCTCGGGCCGGTCCAATCGGACACAGTGTTGCTAACGGCTTGCCGCCGTTGTGACATTTCTTCAAAAGAAGATATGTCGCCCGAACACAATGACGCGGAGATGGGCCCACAAACTTGTTACACGCTTCGGCGTAATACAGCGAGTATAATCAAAGATTTGATTTGTATATGCTATTGGGCAATAAGTAATGGATAAAATCTGTTTATTAGCCTACATGATTAAATTATAGGTCGGTGCTACGTCATAGCATTAAATCCTGATTTGCTGTATTGCATTTTTGAATTTGTTTGCCTTCTCGCGAAGAGCGCGGTCTACAAGGCATTCTTGCAGCTGTTGTAATTTACCTCGAAACTTGTAATACAAATCGCTGGAATTTGTACGTGTTTAAATTTGCATATAATTAAGCTTGTTTCTTCTTTATGAGCGACGCATGAAGAAGGCATAAGTTTCTTTCAAAAGAAGTTTCAAAATAAATTTCTTTCCGCTGGCTGGAAGGCGTTTTGAAACAAATTTGTTTCCGTTGGGTGCAAGAAGTTTCAAAATAAATTCTTTTCATTGGCTGAAAGAAGTTTCAAATAAATTTCTTTCCATTGGCTGAAAGAAGTTTCAAATAAGTTTGTTTCGTTTGGCTGGAAGAAGTTTCGAATAGTTTCTTTCCTTTGGCTGGAAGAAGCTTAGAGTAATTTCTTTACGTTGGCTGGAGAAAGTTTCTCAACATTAAATTGGAAGTTCAGTGTGTTTACTCTCATTGGCTGGAACAAAGTTTTGATGATTTTCGTATCGCTAGTCGCCAAACTTTCCATGAATTATCCTTGCCGGTTGCCAAAGTTTCAATGATTTTCTTCCTGCTGGCTATCAAAATATCTAAGTCCTTTATCTTGCCGGCCACCGCAAAGGTCTAAAGGTTTCCTGAACTTTTCAGTATGTGTAAGAGAGGATTTGATCGTCGATCTTAAAAGATTTCTAGTACTCTTTTAAACATTCAAAAACGGTACGACTGAATTTGTTTACCTTTTCTTGAGCTGCAATTATAGTGAGCAACTGTGTATACTTTTGTGTCGACCAAAAAATCATAGACTTTAGTTGTTCATGAACTTCTAAATAGTAGTATCTGAACTGGAAACTAAATTGGAGCAGTGCACATTAGTAGGGTAAATGAAAAGTCGCGTTTTCGACATAAAAAGCCGCTAACTCGGTTCTTGTATATTTTGGTCCTGAAGTTGCTCAAATCTACTAGCCAACTGCTTTAAAATAAAATTAATCAAAGAACTAACTTCGAAACTCTACTCAGCCACAAAAATGACGCTTATTATCGAAAATTTTTCGTTGCTTAAAACCATTGTTTAATAGATTACAAAAATCAGAGAATCGTAAATCAAAATCAACATTAATGTATCAAACTGAATATTACTACCGGCATGCATGTTGACAAATGTGATATAACTAAAACAAAGCTATCAACAGTAGCACAGCCTGGGAGAGCCAAGAAAGCTGAAGTCCTCTAAGCCAAGTCACTTAAGAAGACTTAAACCATATTTACTAGCTTTGACACAAGTTTTGGACTTCACCAAAAAGACGGGAGCTAAAAGTCGCCATCTTTTTGCAATTTAATTCTTTCAAATGGTTCTTAAAAGTGCAAAAACTTTTTTAAATGTCTTATACATTAGT
Source organism: Trididemnum nubilum (assembly GCA_963965965.1). Taxonomy (NCBI): domain Eukaryota; kingdom Metazoa; phylum Chordata; class Ascidiacea; order Aplousobranchia; family Didemnidae; genus Trididemnum; species Trididemnum nubilum. The sequence continues at coordinate 5,195,260 of OZ014485.1, read as the reverse complement.
GATTTTTTTCAAAAATTAAAAATTACAAATATCGCCCAGAGACTGTGGATTCCACTCCCCAACTGTGCCTGAATGCCGGTACTTTGGAAGTGAACAGTGTGTGAGATCAATATATTGATGTAAATTTAGTTTGTTAGATCAAATACAGTACTGCATAGAAGTAATGCACGAATTTAGTACAAAAGTGGTTTTAAGTACATTATTTGCGTTATCACACATCAAGTTGAAGGTAAAATCGTACAGTACAGGACTACAGATAAGAAGATACCGGTAATGAATTAATTGGTTGTCATTAGCAAAATTTCTTTAAGCTACGAAAAATAAAAAAACACAAATACAATACCTTAAACATCTTTAAACAATACTGTAGTTAGTAACACCATCAAAATCAATTGCGAACACAATTTAGCAAAAAACACTAGCATAATTTTTTATCGTCCTTTCATGCAATACTAATGTAACAATTTTAGTAATTATACTGGTTTTGCAAATTCAATTTGAAGCATTTTTGCGAGTGAGTTTACGAACTTTTCAAGCTGTGCTTGCAGTTTCAGCATCGTTAAGTTGACGCAATAAATTTTTACACATAGTATTAAAAAAACAAACGGAAATCCCTTCTTAAATGTCATGTCCGTTTTCACACATTACAGCAAATGACCATGGAGATACGATTTCACTTTCGTAAAAAAAAAAAATACTACGATCTCCTTGAACACATTTTGTCGATTAATGGCTTTTAAAAAATTTTCTCTTAAGCTTTCCCTAAAAAGATCAGCAAACACTCGCCAACAAAGGCAGCTAACATTAAAAAGCTCGCGGCTGGGTTTCCACAATCCACCACGATTTATGTTACTAAAAAATTTATGAGCAGTCTCCGAAATCATATCTTCAGCGTCATTGTTGACATCAAAAATAGTGCTCTTTTTGCATTTGTCGCACTTGTTGCATCGCACCAATGACCTACAGCCACGGCCTGCAAGAGGGGGGTTAAGAGGGCACATCATACTTGGGCCCGGGCTTAAGGGGGCCCGGGATCAAGGGGCCAGAAAGTGTTCGGGTTTCTGCATTAAGTTTTGGTATCGCACCATAACTTCGCAATCAAACTTGCCTACAGCAAAAATATCAGCCAGCCTAATCAGTTCTGGTAATTGGTCTCTTTTTTTGCTACACAGCCTTTAGGGCATCCAATAGTGACCGATTTGATTAAAAAAGGAGGAAAATGTATCAAAAGCCTTACACTTGCACCGAAATTAACGTTTTGTTAGATTTCTCTAACTTGAGAGTTCTAATTCAACAGTGTAACAATCTACGAGGGCCCACATTTCCAGAGATCCAAAAGCATTTCAACCTCAGAGAGCGAAGTCAAAGTTGACATACTATACTACTATCATGAAGTACCTCACTCTATATGTATGAGTTTCATAGGTATTTGGGTTTGTGAAGTATATGATTGCAGACAACTTCTTAAAACTTTTATCAGTAAAATATTTGGATTTGCAGTTTTGAGGTTATTATATTGTATAATATTGTGTCAATGTCATCTTCCCCCATTTCACATACTTTTTTATGTATATCACGTTTTCTGCTTGTCAATTTAAGCAAGTTTGTTGCTGGAATGTTGATCAAATGCTGTATTTTACCCTCGAAAAACATAAAAAGTGTTAAAGCTTCCAAGGCTCCGCCCTGGACCCCCCTGGGGGAGCTCACAGCGCTCCCCCAAAATCCCTAGTTGGATTTAAACCAATTTTATGTCTAGTTATGCTTTCCGTAGGTCCTAACTGTATGCAAATATCGTTATCCCCTCACTTTTAAACGAAGATCTACACCCATCCGCCAAAAAATAATTTAACGGCATGGGCCCAATAAAACTTGGGGGCCCAATAAGATTTGGGGGCCTGGTATCGACCTTCGTACCCCCTGGAAAGTTTTCTCCCTGAGGCCCTGCCTACAGCAGTAGCCAGTGACGTAATATATAATCCCGAGATCGTTTTCAGTTGGTAAGATATTGAACTGAAGATCGCCATAAAGCGTTTCCGCAATTCATTGCAATCGAGTCATGGTCGGCTGTGTGACTTGTTCTGTCCGTTTGGTCTATAGCCCGCGCAGAGATGTGAGACTACTTCACCAGAGAGAGGGTTCGCAACTTTAGGTCTCTTTCCAGCAATTGCTGCATAGAAATGATCCACATAAGTATGCTCCACTATTTGTTTGGTGAAGAAGATACTTTTGGCGCGGACGTTCCTCTGTAATTTTTGCCATTAGATCATTTAAACTTTTAAGTTTATCAGCATTTAAAAATCATTCACAGCAATCTTTTATTCTTGCAGCTTCATTTTCATGACGTGAGATAGATGATGATAGAGCAGAACGTCGAGGTTCACTTTCATAATTGTAATATGAGGGCAAATTGGTAAAAATGGTTGGATGAGCGTCATTTTTTAAACGCTTCTTATCAATTTTGTAGATTCTATTTTTCTTTTGCGTCTATTACTTTGATCATTTGATTTGGTGACAAAATCTTCAGGAGTAAAATGAATTGAGCACAATTTTAAATATTTAGTTGGGGTAAAATCTTTTCTTGCCAATCGCTTGAGCCATGCCTGCAGAAGTTGCTGATCATATAATGGGAAAGCAGGATATGTCATTAGGATCTTTATTTTCTTCATCATAGCCAGATCGACAATTAATAGCAGCACATTTGTACACCATCATTAATATTGATACATAAAATAGATAAACTTACACAGTATAAAACTGAACAGAATAATCAATTTTTTAAATGCCTTTTTGCATCAGCATAATCAAAAACATGTAAATGATAGGATGTAAAAATAGAATTCATAAGCTATGATTTTGGCCAAAATAGTTTGTTATTGCAGCAAAACTGCTTACCAATCCCATATTACTAATATTTATGATAATTACGTTTTAATTGGCTACTAGTAACAATTTTGTAATACATTTTCTAGTGCAGAGGTAAAATTTGTTTATAACTTAGACCACGCAGTCAAAAAGTCCTCAAAGAAAATGACATAGTATTGATGCCCTATTCATTCACACATGGGTGCCGACCGTTGCTGAGCATTGGGAGGGATAATTTGCAATTTCCCCCATTTTTGCCCTATTTTCAACATTGGGGGGGGTGAACTTCGATCTCGATTTTTTTTAGGTAAGCAAACTAAGTGAACACCAAAGAAAGAAAAAAAAGGTCTTCACCAAAGATGGAAGAGTTTTATTTCCCGATTTCAAGTGAAGACAAAAAAAACGAAAGATTCTTCACCAAAGATGAAAGACTTTCTCCCCGAATTCAAGTAAAGACCAGCGCTCAGATGCAGACCGACAGTACTTAAATTATTGGGAGGGATACAGTCAAATTATTGGGGGGATATATCCCCCCGGGTTTCGGCACCCCTGCATTCACAGTTCTTATACAGTAGAGTAAAACACTGGAACAATCTAATTCTCTTGCTAGAGCCAACACAATATGAATGGATTAGCTACTGTAAGCTATACGTTTAAGTCTGACTCGATAGTTAGGCGCAGTCCAATGACGTTGTATAGTAAGGTAGTTTACGTTTGACCAGTACAGTATAACATATTAATATGTAATGCCACTAAGACAGTAATTTTAAATTGCTGCTATTCACGGTATGTCAGATATACTGCAACCTAGCTCACTTAACTCTGAAATACAGTGCTGCACTGCTGTGGTACTCCTACTCTGATAAAAAGTTTCTCAACTTTTTGCTTGCTGTTCGGTTTACATTTACATGATGCTGTAGTTTGGAGCTTGTAGAAAACGAACGTGGTTGAAACAAAGCAGCTATCGTATTGTTTTGTTTACGTAGACAGAGAGATCTTTGTAGCTCGATTTCTTCAGCCCACTGTTGTACAGCGACGTTTGTTAGCGCTCACTAGTTTCCAGTCCAGATTCTACTATTTAGAAGTTTATGAGTTGCTACCCCAAATTAGCTTTACTTTGCGGTTAAAACTTTTTCAGTGACGAATTTATTTACAGCATTGTTTACTTATAACATTTGACGACCGAAGCACTTGTGTTAAATACGCAATCAGCCATTGAGCAAATGCAAGGTGTGCTTGATCAAAATTATTTACGTGTCGGGAAAATTATGTCATTAAGTGAACTTAAACCGAACAAACTTAGAGCTATTTTTCCTAAAATTAATCGTATGTACCAAAACGTAAAAGCCATGATAACTGCTACTGGTTGTAATCACTTTAAAACTGATGTGTCAATTAGCGATGCATACCACGATGAGTTTGAAACATCTGTGAAAAAATGGTTTTGCATTATTTCTAAATTAGGCTACTCAAGTTTTATAGATAGTATTAGTGATCATAATGTTTCTCTTGCTACTGCCTTTTTTTGCAAGTCATTTAGCAACCGCTCATCACTAAAACTGAGCTTTAAATATTTACGTGCGGACGCTGAGTTAAAATTTATCCAGTTGGAAACAATCAAAAAGAGAGCTGAACTAATGAAGCTCGAAAGTCTTTGGCATAAGGCTTGTAGGACGAAATGTAATGCCGACGATGTTTTCGGTGATTGTAATGATAAGATTGTTCAACTAGAGGTGAATACCAAACAAGCTAAACTAAAAGGCTCGAATATCTTAAGCAAAAGACATATGTGATGTTGTTCGTAAAGCTGCTCTTGCTTATACCAAATTTCATAACGATTTCTCATCTTCATCTTTTGTTGACACTTCCGAAAATCCTATATCTGAATACTTAACTGTAGCTGATCAACCTAGTAATCTTTCTTGTGATGTTGCTGGCCCTTCTCAATGCTCTTTATTTGTTTCAGACTCGACCAGTGCGACCTTTAGTAGTGATATGTCTTACTCGTTTACTGAATCTGTCTTGTCGTTTGTTCACCCGCTTAACGGTTTAGCTAATAAGGTGGCACCCTGTCGGTCACCTTTGGGATTTACCGAGTTTTGTACAGTCGATCGATCGTGTTCTGCCGTTAGCAGTGATGGCCACATATACCCTGTTAGGTCCCTTTCCCGTGCTGGTCCGGTTAATGAATATACGGCCGATGGATTTTCGATTTCTCTAGGTCCTGTCGGTGAGTGTTGTGATGCTGATTGTGTTGTGCCCAACACCTTAGTTGAGATTATTGTCGGATCTTCATCTTCGCTTGAGACCTCAATTTATCTGAGTTTAATGAATGTTCTTGCCTGCGCTGATCTTCCTGCTCATGATGATCGGGTGCTTGATTTTTCTGAAGATGAGTCTTCGTTTTTAGGTCTAGTCGATGCGGATGTGCAGGCTAGAACCACTACCAATGTCAGCAAAGATGCTGAATCTTTGGTTGACGAGTCTTTGTGTTTAGGTCTAGTCCCTGCAGAAATGCATACTGAGACCACAGCCCATGACGACGGCCGGGTTGTTAAATCTCTGGCCAGTGTATTTTCGACAGATTTAGCCGTAGTCAAAGCCGATTTGCATATTCGGAACACTGTCGAAACAGATGCGATTGCCACATCTTCAGTTGATGAATATTTGATTTACGGCAGTCCAGTTCATGACGTCGAGTTTACTGTTTTGAGCCCCTACTGTTCTGTGTTAGGGTCTTTAAATTCAAGCATTTCTTTCTTCTACCCTTGGCATACTAGCTGTCATTGCTGGTTTGGGCTCCAGTCCTCCTGTCCCCGGGTTCCTGTTGGGTTTGCGTAATCCTGTTTACGCCCTTAAAAGGGCATTCAATCTGAATTTTGAAAAACTCAGAAAAATCCTTAAAAAATGTGTTTACCCACATGACCCCAATGCGATTCTTGCAACTCATCAAGGGGAACATGACAGAACGTGCTAGCGAGCTCGTAAAGGCCATTCTCGCTCGCTAAAAAGCGCTAACCAACAAAAAATCTTCAAAGACAAACTGCATTTTCTGAGCCGTCTCGCTCAACACACGTTAAAGCAGTTCGCTCGAATTTCTTTGCGAGATGTTTGTTACTTGCGTTTGTACGTAATAAATACTCTCATTGTGACGTCAGATGCATTTCTACTTTAAAATAATGCGTTCAAGCGTACTGTATGTACTACATTGTTATGGAAAAAGATACCATAACCTATGCGTTATTATTCTATGCAAGCAAATTCCTCAACTGATGATAATTAGAATTATATTTAATTATATTTTTGGATCAATGTGAAAAAAGAACAACTTTTTCCATAGTATAATTTTTTTAAACGACGTAAAGCGCCCTTGAGGTTGTTGGTTGGTAAACTCATATTAACAGTAAGTAACTCTAGGTTTTTAGGTTTCAAAATTTTTCAAAAGTGAGCAAGTCGAAGTACTTTCTTCCTTTTTAGAACCGGTAAATCTTGAGTTGAGACTGGCTGTTTTTAATTTTTTGCCGATATTCAGTCTCATTTGTTCTTGATTTTGTAAAACTTTTGAGAGCATCGATGTCAATATTAGCGGGCATGTTTGAAACACTGATTAATTCCTATTGCTCTGTCTGCTTAAGTGAAGGCTTTTTTCTTGCTTTTGCAGCATCGTAAAATTACAAAAGCGAAAAAGCAAGCTTTTTTCAAGTAGAACAACTGCCAGAAAAATTCTCGATTGCTTGCGCAGAGCAACAGAGCTTTATAATCTTGAATAGTAGCAATTTTGCTTGCAAACACAAGAAAATCACTGAAATTTTATCGCTTTAAATCAGCACAAATTTTAGTTTCTTTGATTGGTTTGAATTTTTTTTTGGTTTGTTTTTGGTTTATTTTGCTGCTGAGGCTGGCATTGTTTTCAATTTGTTCTTAAATTTTGAGCAAAATGAGCATCGAGCTTTAGAAAATCATTCTTATAAAAGGAGTGTACTGCAATTTTTGTCAACTGGTACTACTTAACCTTTCTTTATCAGTCGAAACAGCAAGTGATTCTCAATGCAATTCGCTTTTTTTTAGCAATCTTGATAGCAAACATGGCGACAATTTGAATTAATTTTCAGCAAAAATTCGCTTTGGTTTGAAGTTTTCAACATTTCGCGATTAAATTTCTGAACATAAAAGATTTCTCGCACGCTTAAAGAGTGCTTCAAGATCCTCTTTAAGTTGGCGTGGAAAATGTGACGTTTTTTTACTCGAACTGCTTTTCGCAATCGCTCAAAGCAAGTTAGCGAGAAAGAATGACGTAACAGATTTCGCAAGGCTTTACATTTACGTGCAAAAATGACCTCTTACGTTTAGCGAGTATTTCGTTCGATAGCGCCTCTTAAAAAAAACTCGTTAATTAAAGCAAACAAGGAAAGTTCTGTCATGTGGGCCCAGGTTAAGAAAGTTTAAGAGAAAAAATTTCATGTTTTCCTCTTAGAATCCAAATTTCGGCCATCTTGTTTCAACTAGATTGCGCAATAAATCAGTGAGTAACGTCTATTTCGAGTCTAGCGTAGTACCAGGCTTCTTAGAACTAGGTAAGTGCTGAAGGTATAGGTAAATAAAGTAGTGGAACAATTGCTGTTTGAATTCAGAAAGGTTAGTTGCTTTCCAAGTGTGCTTTGTCCACCAAGTGCTAGCAAAGTATTCGGAATCAAGATAAGGTTTTGGTGCTTTAGGCGTGGTAGCCTATAGTCTATTGTGATTATTGCTTACTATAGATAGCATATCCAAAAAAATGATTGCATGTTGAAGACTAAAGCATCGTAGCTGACTAGATCATGACTAAGATTCCAGTTTTTAGTGAGCCAGTAAGTTTTATGCGATTATTGCGCAATTGGTTTAGACCTAAAGGTCAGAAGGCCAGTTAGTTTTTCACATATATATGCAATTGCAACCTTCAATGCAAAGCATTTTAGTTAGCATTTTTCGTTTAGGTTTGCTACGATTATCAGCAGATACCTACGAAGCCGCTTCTTCGATGGCTGCGAATCTAGTCGGTCATATGGAACAATTTTTATCCACGTCCGTTCAGTTTCGTAATGTTCGGAAAGCGTTTCTCCTTACTCTAAGGGGAAAAATAATTGCATATATCTTACGATTTCTTGGTCGAAGCAAATCGTAATTCGTGCGAAAAAAATTCTAAAAAATCGCCAAAGTTGTTTCATTATGATTTCACGGTAAATTTTTTTAAACAAAAACGTCCTGAATGCCCTTTTAAGTCAGCTATCATTGCTGGATTAGGCCCCGGACCTTCAGTTTTCGGGTTCCCAGATTTGCTGAATCCTATTTATGCTCTTGGATTGGCTATCATTGCTGGCTTGGATCCCGGTTCTCCTGTCCGTGAGTTTCTATCATTTTTTGATCCAATCCATTCTCCCAAGTATACTGGTTCTACTACTGCTCTCGCTGATTTGAGTCCAGTTTTTTGCTCTTATGCTGTAAAACGTTTTGTGTTTGATACATTTGTCACGTCATATTTATTTGTTTTAGTCTCTCTGTGTGACAATCTCTGTGTTCTCTTTCCCAATGAATCCTATTACTGTACACAAAAGTTTTTTTTTTTTGAACCATGTATTTACAATATATCACTACGAGTCATTAAAAATTTGTCACTATTGCTGTTTGTGTATCAGTAATATTTGCCATCACTATCATTGCCGTTCATAATATTGCTAGAGTGCAAGTTAGAAAGCCTTGTCGTAAATTGTAGGATTTGACTGAAACTGAACCATGCAAATAGCTTGTTGCTTTGTTTTGTACGGACATTGTGTTTCACTAGAAAAATTGTAACCAGCGCTCAATTATTTATGATTTTGAGATTGAGACGGGTAAATGAATTTATGTCTAACTTGACCCAAAACAAAAATGGTTCCAACCTGAGCGGAATATTCAAGTCCGTGACGCAGTACTGCTCGTAGAAAGTATGTAGCAGAGGTCCAAGTGAGTCATGAAAACGGTATTAGAAACTTACCCTGATAAGCATGATGTAGTTAGAACTGTATTATTGAAAACTCCAGGATCAACTATGAAAAGACCGATTGCTAAATTATATGTAATTTTAAGTGAATCTGCTAGTTAACTACTCTATTCCATGTTGCGTTACTATGTTTTGTAGTGTTGAAACTGTTTCGTTTTCAAAGCGCCCATTGTTAGATATAAGTACGCTCGTATTCTGTGTTACTATTATGTAAGTTATGATGTTTCATGTGATATATACAGTCAATCATGATTGTTTGGGTTTGCTATGACGTGCTTGTCATTGTTGGTAAATGTTTTTCCTTTTGGAGATTCCATTTGGTCGGGAGTTACGTCATAGCATTAAATCCTGATTTGCTGTATTGCATTTTCGAATTTTTGACTTGTTAGCCTTCACGCGAAGAGCGCCATCTCCTAGGCATTGTTGCAGCTGTTTTAATTTAGCTCGAAATTTGTTACAAATTGCTGGAATTTGTACGTGTTTGAATTTGCATGTAATCAAGCTTGTTTCTTCTTTATGCGCGACGCATGTTAAAGGCAAGCTTTGCGATTCTTGACGGTGATGGCAAGCGTTCTTCAAATCATTCTTCTTTTTCATGACTTGATTTTCAGACGTGTTAAAATGACGTTACTTTTGTTGAATGGTACATTTTGTTAACGTTCATTTTTAGTTAAGCCAGCTGGGCTTGATTAGTTATTTTTTTCTTTAGCTGGCCGGGTTTCAAATTTATTTTGAAACCGTATTGTGCGTGATACAGTTATCCATGTTTTTGATTTTTGTTTCGGAATAAAGAAGAATTCGATCCATTTCGGCTTGCGTTCTATAAGAACCCCAGGCGAGCTTAGTTTTTTTTTGGAGTTCGTTACATTCAGATTGCTGGTTTGCAATTGGGAAACTAACAACTATTTTCATGGTCTATGTTATAAATAACCACGCTCATTATGAAAATTGGTAGTGCTAGTATTTTGTTATATTTTAGAAATTGCTATGAAAGATAAATGCATGATATAGTTTTTCGAAACAAAAACTTTAAGTATTATTACCAAATACAAAGAGAACATAATCAATTTCATGTAAATGGAATCAAAAATTATCTTTCTAACATAAAAAATAAAGAAGTAAAAACCGTTTTCATTTATTTTCACAATGATTCATGTAAAGTGTCTGGAGGATCAGCTAGATCTTTTTGAATTTCACAAGGTTTTTGTTTATCGTACTTTTCTACCAGGAACAGTTTGAACACAGTTAAAAAGTAATATTTTAACTTTCAAAAAATAGTGAGGCTTTATAAGCACCCTAATTTACAGTTAATAAAGTTACGTTATAACAAAGCAATAAAACTTTGTAATATCACCATTGTCCTCTTTCACTAAGAATATTACCTTAAAATTGATATGATAGCATATTACTGTAAAGTACTATTTTATGTAATATAAAAAATTGCCGTAATACAGTAATTTTGGTGCTCTGTTGTAAAATTATGCCAGAATCAAAGTAACCTAAACTTTGATTACAATTTAATCTACTTCAAATTTGTGGGTACAGAACCCAAAATGAAGTTTCTACCACGAACGATTAAGAAGTTTTAGACGTTTTTGCTTGTTTGCACAACGGTTCATGAAACTTAGCCGGAAGATCCCCTAGAAATTGATTGTTTTCAAAAATATTTCACAGAAAAGATTTTTCATACAAGTTTCACCGTTTGAACTCAGGTAAAAAGTAAAATAAAAATTTTGAGGCAAAATAAGCACCCTAATTTAGGCCCAAAGTTATTTTGTGAGCATTATTAGGTCCAACGATAAAAATGTCTGCTGGAAAATTTGTATTTTGCGAAAGGGTTTGCTGATTATAATTTCTTGGAAAAAGTTATTTAACTAAGTGGTTTATAAATTGCCTTTCCATACCATTTCATTAGGTTGATAACTTTGATAACGCTCTCAGTTAATTTTTTCATTTTTGAAAGTTTTTATGAGCAGAAGAAAAAATATAAATCACTTACACAAACTATGCATAAATTCAATTAGAATAAACTAAAATGACTTAATCTTTGAATGTGAAATATGGGACATCTGTTAAATTATTTTTGCTAAATTGCTGCTTAATTTTTAGATTTCATTTAATCTTATTTTATAGGGAGAGAAAGGGAGCGTTTTTCATCCCTTTTCGCTTTTTTTGTTATACATCCTTTCAGCAAAAAGATTTTTGTTTCAAATCAACTTGACTTTGATTTAAAATTCATTACAAATAAAGCCTAAATTTTGACGTTGCTAAGATAACCGGAAGTTTTCTCAATTGTTGAGGTTTTTCGAAGTCACTTTTCAAAATTTGAGCAATTTTTGGCCAATATTGATTGATTGATTAATGGATTGATTGATTGCCAATATTAATGGACAAATCCTCATCCTCTTAGAAGTTGACCATTTTTCAAACTTTCCGGTTGACGTTTGATTTCTTTCCGCGTAAATTTGCTGCTTGTTCGAAGTCACCAAGCAGAGATAATCATCTTAAAGCGATTTTCCAAGGACGTAACAACGTGACCAGGGTGCGGATTGAACCCAAATCATGCGATCGGGGTCCTCGTAAAAATTTATTTAAATTTAGCTTAAAAGTAAAATATTTAACTTGAAAGATGACATAAAAAGTTTTTGTCCGGGAACTTACTGGACTAGGCATTTAAAGATTTAGTATCAAAAATAAGCCCCTACGCAAAGTTTGAACTGCTTGTAACGTCATTGCAAAAATTACCTCAATTTCATAATTATGGCCGTGACGTCACAATAACGACGACATCAAACTCAAAATCAATATTGTTCTAAAAAATTGACACCAACCCCCTAACGAAATTTAGTATTCCCATGACTTTTGGTTTAGAATTAGGGTTCATTTTTGTCCCCCTCCTACGAGCAAAATGTGTCGATCGAATATCCCGTGTAAAATGAGGTTACCCTATTTCACGTATTTTACACTGGAGGGGGGACTCATTTCCCCTATATAACTCCAAAACCAAGAATTATGATATACCAATACGGATTGGTGTTCACTTAAATATTTTAGAAAAATTGATTTTGACATTATAACATCATTCTAGTGACGTCTGAACCATTCCTCAAATAATGACGCTTTTATTGGATGATGGGATATAGGCGATTCAAATTTTGCACATAAGTTTGCTTTTGATGCTAAATCATAAAATGTCTAGTAAAGTATTTAATGCCTCAAAAAGTCGTATAACGTTATGATAAGTTTGGGTAAAAATCGTCAGATTTAAAAAAGTGACTTTGGATAATCTCAAAATTGGTTAAGTTCCTTTTACCTAAGCAACTTAAGTTTCAGGAATTATTTGTAAATACATTTAATTCCAAGTCAAGTTAATTTGAAGAAGAAAGCATTTTTCCGAATGGATTTATCACAACAAAGGGAGGGGGTATTTTGGCTCACCCTAGCGTAAAATATACGGTTCAACTTTATCTGCTGTATAGATACTGCAGTAGGCCTATCATGTTTTAATTACATAGCTCTGCCAATTCGAAAATTAGTTTTAACAGACGAAAAAATGATGATGAAATCCTTTAATCGGCGGCAAAGATTTCAAATTTTGGTTATCTTGTTTAATTGGGTTATTGTAAGTTTTAATCCAGCAATCAATAATCATCACTTTTGATCTTTTTCTCTTTTCTTAAGCGGAAATTTTGGCTGCTGGAAATAACATAAAAGAACGCATTTTTTTCAATTTCCAATCATTTTTGCAGTAAATTTTGACAACTGCAAGACGAAAACTGTTCGATTCGATATTAAACACCCTTTTTCAACGCTGCCTGTCTTAAAAAAAAGCCATCTAGAATCCAACATTGTTTGAAGCCATTTAAAAATTTTGAACAGCTAAAAAACTGTTCAGTTGAATGAAATGTTGTTTAATGTTCGACATGTCCAAAACTTGGAAATACAGCGTGTGTGTCAAAAAGGATGACCATAGTCTGAAAGTTAATAAAGAAAAAACACGTAAAATACAACAACACACTTTGTATTTTTTCAAGTTTATGAAATGCCATTTACAGTAGTTTCAGTATAGTTGTTTATTTAGTACCGGAACCCTAGTTCAAATTGTGCCACGAAAGTAGCGCTCGCAAATATCGATGCAGTTTTGAAGTTCTCGGAAGTTTACCATTGCTCTTTAAATCATCTTTTTGTGGAAGCGTTATCATTTCTTCATTTATTGCTGCTTTTACAGTAGTTCTTCTATATCTCGGCGTTCCCTGTTTTTAGAGTTTAAATATGAGGTAACTCCGTAAAAAAACCATAGAGTTAAAACAGAGGGTAGTAAACCTACCCCCTCTCAATGCCACCTCGCAGAGAGAAAAAATGATCATGAAATACGCCTCGCTGGAACTTGCGAGAAAGACATGAACAGTTATGAAACGTGACATAATTTTTAAAACCACTTGATATAAAATGGCATTTCACAAGCTTTTAAGAAAATGGATGGTAGAACAATAAGCGTTTTTCAAAAATCAATCACAAATACTCTTATGGATTTTTTTACATTTACGTTTGCTAGATACGGAATTCGTAACACGTGACTTGGTTCAAAGTAACCTTTATTTGTCCGCAATCAGCGGGTTTCAATGAATTTTGCGACGCAAGAAGTAATACGTAGATTTTCGATAATTTGGATATGGAATTCAATAATTGGTTTTCAAGCTGAGACTATATGTAAATCGAAATTCCACTTGAGCACTAACAGGGGGGGCATAAAATAAATATTGAAGCAGAATAAGCCGGTTAGACGATATCCCAAGAGTGCCAGTTGGCACTTGCGCAACGGCTCAGATACCTTAACTTCGATAATCCAAGTTTTCTTTTATCGACCTCCTTTTGGTTACAGAAAACAAAAAAATTCCTCTGATCTCCACTAAAAACTTTACTCAAAATGTGGCTCGACGCCACAAAGTCTCAGCTTGCAAACACCAAAAATTTGCTTACAGTTACATCAACTAAAAAGATTTAAAAGACTAACCCAAAATTTCTTGCGTCATTAAACAACAAACAAGCAAGTACTTGCAACAAACCGGATTGGCAAGGTTAAATGTCTGCGAATCTGTAAATTAAATGCTTTTGCCTTTTTGAATTCGAGATGAATCGAGATAATGAGCCATGGCATTGAGTGTAAATATAGCATATGACAAAAAAAGGGTTTAAAACTTTACTAAGATGGAAAGAAACAGAACGGCGCTGTACAAATACTATAATCAATTCAACCACATTCAATAACTAAATTTCCCATTATGCTAAAATCGATTTCGGTCTTCCACTTGAACGGCAATTGTTTAAAAAAAAGTTAAAAAATTAAAAGCTTTTAATTCCAAGCGAAAAAAGTGCAAAAATTCCGCTGTACAAGTGTGAACAAAAATGACGCAAACAAAACTGGAAATTTTCCATCTCCGCGTAAAATTGAGTGAAGTTTGATAGAACAGTAAATTAGCCAAGGCTTCCTCAATTATTGCCTTATTTAGTATCTAATTTTTTAGTAAAAAGATTAAAAAATTCTGCTGACTTCAACATGAAATTCTTAATACTAAGACAAAAAATATGATGAAATCGGAACTTGTACACGTCAAGCCTCAAGCCCTTAGTAAAGGTTGATTACTACAAGAGAGGCAACTTGACGCCACTTTTCGATCCGAACAGCCCAAGAATACAATTGAATAATTTTGTAAAACAAAATAGAAAGTAGTTAGAGTATCTGCAACAAACAAAAACGGAAAAGTAATAGTTATTTTTTACCTAAACTACTACCATGTAATGCAACTGATTTTGTGAAAGCACTAATTGTTCTACCTTCTATGTATTAATCGTATCTACAATAATCTCCTTTGATGCCTTTTTGGTTGAGTTTGATTTTTTGTGTACCTCAGCGATAATCACATCCTTAAGTAAATAAAATGTTTTATGGTGTATCTTCATGTGCTTTTTTTAATAACCCTTGAAATTTGGGTCATCTTTTCTGACTCACCCTGTACAGTATTTGTCGCTTAAAAATTTTTGAATTGTTTGAAAAAAAGCAGAAGCATCGACTTGAATTTTTGAATTTTATGATCTACTGTATTGCACACACCGAAGCTTACAAATAGCATTAATTTCATGCTTATGTTGCAACCTAGTTAAATGGCAGCGTGGCCGAGAGAGTAAAGGCGTTTGTTATACGACAACTGTGATTGTCAGTTCTGGGTTGAACCAGCACTTTGGTCACGTTGTTGTGTCCTTAAATAAAACAATTTACGATGATTGTCTTTGCTTGGTGGCTTTGAAAAGCATCAAATTCAGTGAACACGAATTCGAAAAAATCCGTACGAAGACTGAATTGCTGGAAAGTTCTATGCAGGTGCTGATTCCTCCACATACACAAAATAATTATTGTATTAAAAAATGAATTATCTGGATGGTGACTAGCAGAAAATATGCACTCTTTACTTTTACTGCTGCAGTCAACCTTCTGTACATCCAGTAGGCCTAAACACTGACAGGAAAAGAGATCCTCAGTTGAATAAAAAAATAGAGTATTTTATAGTATGAAATGCGGCAAAAAAGTTATTGACAATCCAAAAAATACCATTAACAGGCACTATTTTATATGCATGAATGATTTTTGTTGAATTTAGCGCCCTGAAAACATCTTTAAAAACACTGTATAGTTTCAATAATTACCCCACCTGTCTTCCTTTGACTACGGCTCTAATTCTATAGTTAAAATTTTTGAAGTGATTACCAGCATTTTGGTAGATAGTATCCATCTATTGAGTTCTGAATATGACAACATATTAAAAGAGAGCATTGGTATCGAAAAAAAATGTTACCTGTTACCACTCTTCTTTCATTCGAAAAAGAACTGGATCCACCTTGATTCATAGCAGAAACCCTGAACGTGTATGCTGCATTTGACCTCAAACCAGTAAGAGTTGTATATTTCGTGGTGATTCCAGTTTTGTTTCCAAAATTAGGAGGCAACAAATGGCTCCAACTAACTGTATAATATTTTTCAAGAAATCCGTCGTCATTCGAACTCCAATATAAATATGCAGTTGACGCAGTAATACTTCGTGATACTGGTCGTCCCGGAGTTTGCGGAACTGCAATGATATAGGCAAATTATCAAAAGTACTCTTCTTCACCTTCATCCCAACAGTCTAATTATAGTAAAGTTATTAAAGTTACTTTTTCATATTAAAAAGCGCATTATTTTACGCGCATCTAGTAATAAATTTTGAGTCAAAGTTGTTAACGTTATGATCACAAAATTAGAAGTAAATTGCTGAACTTATTAGAGGTTAATAAACATTAAGGAGTTAAAAAGTTTGGGCTGTAGTTTCGGTATCCAGCCGCTGAAAAGCGCTCCTGCGAAACCAAAACTCTCTTGTCTTGCTGTTCGTCGGCTGCAAAAGTCAATCACCTAGGAGGTGAAAATTAAACAAACTAAAAGATAAAAAAGCAAAAACGTAAAACTAACGTGAAACTTAGGCTCAACCTTGAACTGAGAATGAACACAAGCAATGCTGTGCAAGGTTGTATTATTTTTCAAATTTTTTTGTAATCGCATTATAGTTGAAATATTTTTACGTAGTTTTCTTTCAAATTTTTTTTAGAGATCTGAAAATTTTGACAGAAATTTTGACAGAACTTCACCAAACTTGACCTGTCTAAAACCTTCCGTTTCCTAAAAATGACAATTCAGATTTCCACATAAAAAAACATTTTCTTATTAGCATTTTTGCAAATGTTGCCAACTGCAAACAAAATTTCAAAAAGTTACTGCATGTGTGTAGCTCTCAATGTCCTTTCGGCTGTGCTGTTGTTGAAACAAATAAAAGAGTTAAAAAAGTAAATTAGCAATTTTTCAAGAAAATTCAAGCCAAATTTTTTAAACTTTATCTTCTGTCACAAACTCAAAATGCTGAAAAAAGGTCAACATTAAAGAACAAGAAAGTTGCTAACTTTTAACTGCAATATCTTGAAAACGGCAAGATGCAGAAAAGTCCAAGTGCAGTGAAAATGCACTTAATGCTTTTTCCAACATTTCGGTAAACAGTAAAAATCTTGGCTTAATTACCCTTAAACAAGCGAAGAGCTTAACGGTATTTGTTCAAATTGACAAAGTCTTTAAAGGGTTATTTTGGTCGAGTAGATAAGGGATCAGTTCGGATTTTTTCTTTTTTTCCCTAATGAAATGATTTATTCTATGGGCTTATAGCCAGCCGATCATTGACCAGATACAGAAAAAAATAACGTCCATTTTTTTTATTTTCAATTCCTAAACTAAATTCTTAATCTTTTAACTTTGGTACTTATCTTTAGTCACAAAAAAGAATGAAACAATTTGATGAACTTTACATTTTTATTGTTACTGTGAGATGTGCTGTGTTTTGCAGTATTTTATCTTTAATAGATGAAATTATCATGGCACTTTTTTTTTACCTCAAACCGAACGCGAAAGCAAAGTATCTGCGCCTGCACTAAACATTTAACATAAATCGTATATATTCTAAATGCAACTCTTGTAGAAAAATGAAGGAATCGAACTCTCAACCATAAGAACTAAATTTCAAATCCTCAGTGTTGTACTTCCATCGCAAGCGCATTACTGTTTCTTTAAGCAGCTAAATTTGCATTAAATTTGCAAAAAAAATGCACTTTTATTACTTATAGTTCTACAAGCTGTAAAAGGACTGAGCTGTAGTACTTCCTCCTTTCTCATCTGCACAAAACTGAATAAAACCCAGAACTAAGAACCCGAGTAAGCTATCAATCTAACGTTAACACTAACATCCACGCATAGGCGTAGCCAGGATTTTTGATTGAGGGGGCCCAAACCACGAATCATATGCAATGACGTCATCAGAAATTTTCGAAAAAGGAACTTTTTGTGGGGCAAAGATATCGTAGAATGGAAGATCTGAAGCCGTAGCCTGATGGCACTTAACCAAAATTTTGATAAAGGGAGAGGGTGAAAACTAATAATTAAAAAGTGCAGATGTCTAATTTAGGAGAAGAGTGTGAGTAAGCTAGTGTATTCAGAATTTTCACACTCGGGGTCTGGGGCGGAGCCCCCAGCCGCCGGTGGCCATGGGGGTCTGGGAGCAAAGCCCCCAGCAGCTGGGCGATTTTTCTAAGTTTTTGGAAAAAAAAGCTATTTAAATCCCATTTGATCACATTTCGCACGAGTTCAAACCCATTTCAAAAAACTAGATTTTTAACATTTGAAAGCCAATCGAAACAAATTTAGTTGTTTAACCCTCCTTTTGCAATTAAATCCCAAAACACGTTTAGAATCTTGCATTATGATGTAAAATTTTAATTGTAAGTGATTTGGTTCATAGGGGAAGTAAGGCATATTGCCTTCTGCAATACTTTAGCAGTAAATAATAATCTTCTCAAAGATTTTCCTTAGTGATTTTTGTTTAGTCATGAAGTTTATCAGTTATAGGAGTACAAGTACGGCCAGGGGGCCAGGCCAGGCCAGGCCCCTTTAATTGAAATTCAGTAGTTTGTTCAATGAGCATTTTCCCTAGCTAATTTTTTAAAAGTATTTTATGTGTAAAAACTGGCGAGGTGGAGGTGAATTGTTATTGAAAAATTGTACAATAGATGGTTACGCTTACTAACATGTTATTCCCGGGCCGGATTTACATTGCGCAGGGCCCCTGGCACTTAGGGGATTTTTGCAACATCTTCGTGCCAAATATAAATGAAGACCAAAAAAAGATCTACTATCTGTGGGCAGGGCCCTGGCGCTGAGCCATAAGGCAAATACGGCGCTGATTATTGTATTTATTTCATAAAAAGTTTAGATGAAGGCCTGAGGTAGCAACTTTTAGGACAAAAACTTTTGATTTCACCTATACGTTTAAATTGGTTGGAAAAAATTGAATGAAGGGGGTGCGCCGGGCCCCCTGATTGCATTATTATTTATTGTTAATTACTGTTGTACGCTTGTACTGATGTACGCAAAGATGCTAAAAGAAACTGAAAATGAAAAAACAAGGATTTTTTGACAAATTTTTGTCATTGGTGGCATTTTGATTAAGGGGGCCCGGGTCCCCTCGGCCACCCCCTGGCTACGCCAATGAGTTTGAGACAAGATTGTTCCCCTAATAAGTTCTTTCATATAAAAAAAAACAGTTAAATCAAAATTAAAATAATTTTTTTTCCCAAACGAGGAGGACTCGAGTCAAGTCACTTGACAGTTTTTTGAAACGTCCAAGAATTGCATGACATTATTATGACATGGACATGTGGTCCTTATTATTATTGCTTACTTTTTTACGCTTAAATCCTAGATTAAAGAGCCTACAATTCCGGACAGGGACAACATACCGGCTATGCTCTCTTTATATTTATCATTGGTAGTATTTCAATTGGGGGGTTTGCATTACCGCTTGTGTTATAGCATTAAGTTTATAATAACGTTAAACGAGAGCCTGGGGTGGCAACTTTTAGGTCAAAACTCTTAGATTTCTCACTGCTAGGTTTTGCATATAAATTGTTCAAAATTTGAATTACGGGGCCAAAGGCCTTGTTCGTCAATCAGGTGACCTGGGGCTCCCTGGTTACCAGTTAGAGGCACCTGGGGCCCCTTGGTTGTCGGTTAGGAGCCCTGGGTCCCCTGGTCGTTAATTAGGGGCCCTGGGGCTCTCGTGAGTTAGTTAGGGGCGTGAGTTAGGAGCCCCAGGCCCCCTGGTTGTCAGTTAGGGACTCCAGGGCCCTCTAGTTCTTGGTTAGGGGTCCCTGGGCCTCCTGGCGTTTAATTAGGGGCCCCGGGGCCCCCTTGGTTATCAGTTAGGGGGGCCCTGGGGCCTCCTGGTTGTCAGTTAGGAGCCCCGGGGCCCTCTGGTTGTCGGTTAGAGGACCGGAGCCCCCTGGTTGTTAGTTGGGGGCCCTGGGGCTCCCTGGTTGTGAGTTAGGGGCCCCGGGGCCCCCTGATTGTCAGTTAGGGACTCCATGACCCCCTGGTTGTCGGTTAAGGGCTCCAGGGCCCCTTAGTTGTTAGTAAGTGCCCCCTGGTTGCTAGTTAGGGGCCCCCCGGGACTACCTTGTTGTCATTAATATTATTGTTGACTACTATTATGTGCGTAATGACTGAAAAAAAATTGCAAATAAACATCGCTAGGCTATGTTGTCATAATTTTTTGTCGTTAGTGGTATTTTGATTGGGGGGGAGGCCCGGGCCCCCTTCCCTGGCTACGCTTATGCATCCACGTACTTAATTGCTTATTTAGCGTATAACTTCTGAGCAAAACAAATGCACAACAATTATTATTATTGACCGTTGGCTAAAAGGAAAATCTTTACCAAATCAGTGCCACAACTAAGAGGGCTCGTACAGGAGGGTTGGAGGGGCTGAGAAAATTATTGTTCAATTGGATTCTAATTCTTGGCATATTTGTTCCTTCAATGGCTCTAAAAACGAGCAAAATTTGATCTGAATGGCGTTGAAAATGGCAATTTTTTCCCAAAAGTCACAAAAAATTATTTTTTTCGAAAAATTACAAACTTCTGTAAGGACCTCGCTTAACCCTATTTTACACGAGGTATTTGGCCAACGCATTTTACACGGGATGAAGGCAAAAATGTCCCTCTGGCTAACTCCTAAGCCAAAAGTCATGGGAACACCAAGCACAACATGCGGGTTGGTTTTTACCAAAACTTGGTGGTTGAATAGACTTTAAGTTGATGACGTTATCACTGTGACGTGACGTCCATATTTTAAAAATGACATCACTTTTGCAAAGACGTCATATGGGATTCAAATTTTCTACATAAGTTCGGTTTTTACCACTAAATCAAACAATGCCTAAGTCAAGTTATTTACCTTGTAAAAACGTTTATTGACGTCAATTTAATAGTTAAATTTTTGCCAAAACCTGTTCAGTTTTCGGAAAGTGTCTTCGGAAAATTTCAAAATTGGGAAACTTATCGTTACCTTTGGAACTTAAAACTTCAGGAGTTTTTTTATGATTAAATTTGAATCAAATTCAAGTTAGTTTGAAATAAAAATCGTTTTGTTTTAGAGATTTGTCACACAAAAAAAGAGGCAAATTTTAGTACCGGTTTGCAAGAATGGTTTCAAAACATATGCAACACTATTTAGAATTTAAAACTATCAATTTTTAAAGGATTAATGAGAGCTTCATGAAAAAACAGCAAAAAACCGCCGTTGAGAACCGTTGGTCTAAACCTCTCAAACAAAAAGATTTTACTTTTTTGTCCAGTCAAAAACAAATGTAAATTTTTGTAAGAAAGATTTCCAAAAATAAAAAGCTAAAGCTGCTACTGGCACGTTATAGTTCTGCTGTAACGAAGAGTTGGTATCAAATCATTTTTTAAAATTTTAATCAGTGCTTTAAAAAAGTTGTTTTCAATTGAATTTTTACTCAACAACACTCCTATACTTGTTATACAGCCATTACCAGCAAAAGTTTAGAGCACTGCATAATTTTTTGAAGAATCTGAGAACTTTTATATAGATGTATAAACTTCTTATTGGCAAAAAGTCAAGTGCATTTACAAAAAAAAAAAAAATAGAAACACTTTAAACAAAGCGCAATAAATTTAGCAAATAGTTTAATAACTTTTTAGTATTTGTTGTGTCCTTCTCTGTTTTTGATGACTGCTTTGGTTTCGGAAGGCATGCTGTGAATTTAGTTTTGGCAAAATTTTTGTGTTCTTTCCATCACCCAAACCAGCTTATGCCGCTCTCACACATTGGCAAATTTGGCTGCGACTCCACAGCCAAACAATTTGCAGTGCAGTCTTAGTGCTGTCTCAGCGCAGTCTCCGTACGGTCTCCGTGGAGTTTCCGCAGAGTCGCAGAGCATGGCGAATCCTCTGCGAATGCGTTGCGAATTGATTTCTACTAATGTAGAAGAAAGAAATGTATATTCATTTTGCTTGTTAAGAAAGCATGTAAAATTTAAAAAAAAAAGTTCATTTAGAAGATTAATTAAGCTTTTTTTTTCAGATGAAGATAAAATTTTTAGTGAAAGCTTTAATTTAGCAGCAAACAAAAACCACCAACATGGTCCGAAAAATTAAAATCGAAAAGAAAAATGACTAAAACCGGTTAGCTTCGCGACATATAGCTATGGTGTTTTAGGCATACCTGAGCAGTAACGCGGTATTTTTCCAATGGTATCGTAGGTTCATTACCGCAGTTGTTTACTATTTAAAGGCGCCCTTGTTCTTTGTAGAAATGCAAAAATTTTATTTAAACCAATGTGAAAAATAAATGTTCTAAATTGGCATTGAAATTTATGGGTAAATTTCAACATTTACGCTCATGAAAATCCAATAAAATCTTTCAAAAGTTTTTAAGAGCAAAATTTTGAACTAAAAATAAATCATTGAAAGTGCTCTTCTTTTTTTAACCTTTATTGTCGTAACTTAAATCCAGAACTACAAAAGCAATAACGTGGAGAACAACCTTCGAATCAGGGTAGCTTTTTTATTGCGTATTACAATCATTTTTATTTTTGTTCAAGTCTTTACTATTTCGTATTATTTCTGTGATCGAAGAGGATACATGCTCAGCGAATGGCGACAGTTTTCATTAAGCAGATTGCCTTCGAAATCAATTTTACTAAAATATGCAACTTTGATGTCGTTTGACACTGCTGTTACTTTGATGAACATTTTGTTGCAAGCATAAAGATTAAATATATCCAGCTTTAGAACAAAAAAGTGGACTTCAGGAATAGTTTTGCCGAGAATAAAATAGCCGAATATATATTGTAAAAGGTTCTATTTGAGAGACGTGTTAACTTAGTCACTTATTACCAATTTGCAAATAACACGCTAAAGGATTAAATGTCCTGCAAAGCGCAAGTTTAACAAAAAAGCAAAATAAATTGGAAATTGACTAATTGTTGTTCTGCGGTATAAGGCATTATTGCTTTCAAAAACTAGCACAAATTAAGCGGGTAAGCTAACAATTTTATAACTATACTGCAACACTACTTTTCAGCCCCACTGCATTTATCATACTACTCGGCTATTAAAAGCTGTAGGCAAACTTAGTGTTTTAATTGAACTTGAACATTTTCGGCGTTATATTAACTGCCTTCATTAAAAAATAAAAAACATGGCATATGAATGAAGTAATAATCAGTGCACTGTCAAAATTAATTCAAAATAGTAACAATATTTTTCTAACATACAATTTAGACTTTCAACTGCATCTGGCTAAGCTGGTAGTTTACGGCTCCGGCAATTCCTAGAAAAAAAATAAATTAAATTGGAAGTTCAATTAAGTATAATTAAAATATGAAGCTATCCTAGCTAGTAGTAGCCTTGTAATAAGATAACGGAGTGGTATAATACTCTAATTCTTGCATTCTTCCGGTGAAGTCATAGTCACAGCAAACTTGATCTTAAAAGCTTTGCTTTTATTGACGTTTCGTCGGTCATGACGACCAACACTATCAGAATACGAGCAACGATAAAGAACTACGACTGAAGCTACGTAGCATCAATATGAATCATAAGATTTTTATAGTTTTCAAAATCCGAAAGTTAATTATTACGTCAGCATTGGCCAATATCTACCTTCCCCTAAAGATCCTATCATCACTGATGAAATTACCTGCGTTGTACATGAAGTTCCCTGCAAAGACTGTAACTTTGTTTATGTTGGCCAGACCAAGCGAGACCTAAACTCCCGATTGAAAGAGCACAAAAGAGCCATATTATGCAACAAAAACCAGAAAATTCCGCCTTGTGTGAACATGTAATATTATTTGATCACGTAATTGATTGGGCCAACTCACGAATTTTAAAAACTGAAAGTAATTTTTCTAAAAGATTAACCACCGAATCTTGGTTTATTCTTTCTAGGCCAAAAGTAATTAATCGTTTAGATGGTGAATATTTTCCAATAGTTTTTCGTTCTTTGCTTTAATGTCCTAGTGCTTTGATATCATTTTAGTTTAATCTGTAGTTTTTTGTGACCAAAGTTTTAACACTCTCCGCTTTTCTACAAATTTGTTTTTTTTATTGTTGTGACGTAATAATTAACTTTCGGATTTCGAAAACTATAAAAATCTTATGATTCATATTGATGCTACGTAGCTTCAGTCGTAGTTCTTTATCGTTGTTCGTATTCTGATGATGTTGGTCGTCATGACCAACGAAACGTCAATAAAATTAAAGCTTTTAAGATCAAGTTTGCTGTGACTATGACTTCACCGGAAGAACGCAAGAATTAGAGTTATTTTACTTATGCCCGGTGAACATCAAACCTTTAGGCCTAGTAGGCCTATACCTACGTTTGCAATTATAACGGAGAGGAGTTTTTGGAAATTGTGTTGTAATACGGTTACTGAAAGTAACCTCTCTTCTGAAACTATAAGTCTTATAATTGCAAAATTTCAAATCTTATCAAAAGACACTAATTCATTTGACCAAAATTTATCCACATTCTGATGTCGTCAGCTACAACCTACATTTGATTAAAGACAAAGCAAAAGTCAAGTCAGCACTACAAAAATCTAAGCAGTCACCCATCAATTGAAATGGATCCCAGCAATCAGTTATCAAGCGTATCACCAGCACTATTTAATATTGTCTATCTACCGACTGTCCTGCCAGAATCAAACAGTGGACCCCAATTTCAGACACCCTATCTGATCCAAACATAGCCCATATTAACGTAGACATGGCAGCTGACATTTTCGTAATCAACCGCATCATCCCTGAACTTTAAAAAAATTTGAAAGCAAATTCTAAAATTACTAGAATTACTAAAAGTTTCAAAATCATAGAAAATATTGACTGCGACTATCAAAAACCCAAGTTTTTGTGCTACGCAATTCCGTATTAACATTTTGTTAAAATGTTTCCCGACTTTATTCATTTTGATCTGCTTCATCAATTTCATCCATATTTTAATAGTTATATTAAATTCAGACAAGAATATTTGAGTTTTAGGCCCTACTTTTGCCTGATAGCTGACATTCAAGGAATCATTTATTTTACCATTACCTTCCCACCAGTCAATATTTTGCAAAATAAAATTCATTACAAAACAATTAAATACGTCATTTTTGTTTTACCTGATATAATTCCCAGCGCAGTGTTGGTGCATTTGCTAGAGTCGTACTGCATTCTTCGTGGGTTCGCAGCACATTCTCAGCGCGGTCTCCGCCATTTTGATGGCGAATGCACGGCGAACCCACGGAGACTGCAATACGACTCCACGGAGACTGCGCTGCATTGAAAAATTTTGACGAAGTTGAAAAATTTTTGCTCTTTGGTGACTCCACTGCAAATGCGCTGCGAATACGCTGAGACTGCGCGGAGACTCTAAAAACTGAAAAAATTTTTAATTTGCAGCCAAATTTGCCAAAGTGTCAGAGCAGCATTAATCACTCAGCAAAGGTGTTTTATTGATACGGGCTGCTTTTCAGCAACTCTATTATTTAAAATTTTCCGTAAATTTTCGATTGGGTTGAGGTCAGAACTGTTTCCAGGCCATGAGAACATTTTAATTTTGTTAATTTTTAAAGTATGACGTCACCACTTTGCTTTGTGGCGAGGAGAACCATTGTGCATGAAGATGCTACCATTCATGAACCTTCATGTGCAATCGTATTGTTGAAGAACAAAGATACGATTATACATTAATATTGATGAAGAAACGCAGCAGTTTCTTGCCTCAAAGGTGGCTCTCGATGGTTGATGGTCTTCCTTGCCACAAACCAAAGTGGTGACGTCATTTTTTTAAAATTAACAAAAATTAAAGTGTTTTCATGGCCTGGAAACAGTTCTGACCTAAGCCCGATTGAAAATTTATGAAAAATTTGAAAAGATAAAGTTGCTGAAAAGCAGCCCATACCAATAAAACACCTTTGTTGGGTGATTAAACTGGTTTGGATGGCGCAAAGAACACAAAAATACTGTCAAGCTTTGATTCATAGCATGTTTTTACGAATCGAAGCAGTCATCAAAAACAAAGGAGGACACAATAAATAATAATAATTATTGAGTAATATTTTCTGAATTTGTGCTTTGTTTGAGATGTGTTTTTTTTTTTTGTAAATACTTTTGTCTTTTTGAGAATAGGAAGTATTGTAAAAATTCTCAAATTATTTAAAAAAATATGGAGTGGCTCTACTCTTTTGGTAATGGCTGTATGCCTCAAATGCTTAAAAACGCGCGGTAAGTTAAAAATCAACGCTTTTTAAAATTACAACAAGGCTTTCTAAAAATTAAACGGCTTGTTGCTGTTATTGTTGTAGTGCATACATATTCTTCTGTCATTGGAAGGGTCAGACGCTAGCTGTTGGGAAATCTGCACGCTTTTCATTGCAATGACTACTTCGTGCTAGGAGGAATCCGCACCTGCTTAGGTGTTTCCAGTGATTTAATGTTCTAAGCCTGTGTATTTATTTGAATTCCTGTCCACTAATTTAGCTTCTTGTTCAAAACCACCAAGCAGAGTTAGTCATGGTAAAAAGTCTTCTTCAAGGACACAACAACGTAACCAGGGTCCGGGTTAAGGGTTCTAGGATCAGCGGAACAAGGTTTCTTGGGGCCCGGTTAGAAGAAAGTGAAAGGACCTTAACCCTATTTGTACTGATGGGGGGGGGGCAAATTTGCCCCCCTCTTAGTTATTTTAATATAGCTCCTAAACTAAAAAAAGTTTTGCTTTGGTGCACCTTACTTTGACTCAAATTCAATAACACACATTTTCAGAAAGTTTGGGGTCAGCCGAGCAACCAAAAATGATGTCATTTTTGCTTTTGTCAGAGATACCTACGTAGTTTCATGCAGTTTTGAGCACAATGCATGCATATCAGTGCGCATATTCTATTCATTGTATTGCGTATTCATTATCGATGCTAATCTTTAGCTGAAATAAATCATGTTATTTACTGATAAATGCATTGCATCATCATTACGTCATTGATGACGTCATAATTCAAAACTATTGCTTTTTGTGCTGTTTCTCGAAATAAACTGCATAAAATATTCATTTTTACCAGCTGTTGAATAATGTAACGAAAATACAACTGCATTATTCTAAAATATCGTGAATTAAACTATATCTCAGTTACAAAAATTGCAAATAATAATCAACACAACATATTAAAGATGACTTCATCAAGCATGTGTCGTCGTCATGCATGTGATGTCATCATTTGTAGCGACTTTGTCAGAGATGTTTTTGAAATAACAAAAATTCAAGCTGAAAATAATATTTCGCAACATTTAAACAAATTTGCAGGGTGTTATAAGGATTTACTGGTTTTGATGACGTCATCATCGTTTTCGTGACGTCACAACCTCAAAATATTTATTTTCAAAAGTTTAACAAAAAATAGCTTTAAGAAGCAAAAAATCTTACTTCTATCACTTATCAAAGAGTTTTTAGATAGGAGGGCAAATTTGCCACCCCCTAGGAACAAATGCGGTGTAAAAATAGCCCGGTAGATATAGGGTTAATTAACACTACAACTAAAAAAGCTCAATTTTAGTAAAAACTTGGATTTAAGCAACAATTTTGTGTGAGCACTGAATATTAAAATTGGTATTTAATTTTGTGAAGCTACAAAAGCATGATTTTGTATTTAATTGATATCGATATATAATTTTGTCAAAGAGCTATCACATTATATTTCAACAAATGCCAAATATCCTAGATCAAAAATTTTATATGAAATGCTTATAGATCATCTATATAGGATGACACAAACTATGAAAATCGGACAACAAATCAGACTGTTCGTTAATGAGACATCGAACATCACCACTAGATGTCAGGTGAGAGTACGAAAATTACAAAAATCAATTTGGAGGCCCTTACTTATGGCAGAAAGTTGGTTTTTGTGTCTAAATATATGTTTTTGGGGGTGGGAAATCTAAATTTGGGGTTTAATTAAGGCTAATGTTGCTATAAAATTGTGCTTTGATAGTTTTTTTTGGTTTTTGGGGGGTAAATTTGGGTCAAAAATTGGGGATAAAGGAATGAATAAAATTTTGAAACAAAAATATTTTGGGGTAGCATAAAAGTTGTTCTTTCTTTTTGTTACAGATTTTACGATGATAATTGATCAGCAGTGTGTGTAACCAGAACAATTTGTTTTGCTGTTATATCACAACCTGACTATTCAACTACCAAGATAATGCAATAAAAACAGCACATAAAAATTTCTTCATTTAAGTGAAATGAAAGTATGGATATGCAAAGAGACAAATTTTGAGTATTTTAGTTTTCATACAATGCATCTGAGCAAATAACAATACAGCAGCATGTAGCATCCATCAAACCAGTAGCATGGCCAGGATTTCGCAACGCGGGGTCTTTTTTGGATGCTTGAGCCATCAGTAAACAAACTTGACCCAAATTTTCATCACTCTTGAATTAGATTGAGGCGGTTATTCTGTCAAAAACAGGTGATCTCAAAAAAAAAGGTCTTCGCCAAAATTCGAACGTTTTTTCCTGCCAAAAACAGGTGACCTCCAAAATAAAAAAAAAAGGTCTTTATGCGGACTGAGAACCACTTCTTTTGCTCCACGGCATCTCAGCTTCTCCACCTAGTCTCACCCCAATTTCCTTCGGGGAGGAGCTATTTTTGTTTTTAGACCAAAAATTAGCCTCAAAACTGCTAAAAACACGCTATTTTGCATACTTTTCAGGCCAATGGGGGCTCGAGCCCCCCCTAGCAACGCTTTTGTATCGAACATTAGTAGACGTTTTGGTTACAAATCATACACAGCATTTGGTTGGTCTTGCTGACTCATGTAATAAATGCTAGTCAATCACAAGATTGATGTCATTATTGCAATGGTGTTTAGTGCATTTTTGTTATAAAATACCACTTTAATCATTGCAAAATCTTTATACAGGGTGTTTCAAAAGTAACATACCAACATACCGGTATTGTTTCTATAATATACCGGTATGTTTTTTGAAACATCCTGTACATACCTTTTAACTAATTTAGCTCAAAATTATCATGAGCAAATATTTTACTAATAAGTCAATTATAATGTTTTTGATACAATAAGCATTATATAATACGAGTATAATAAGTCAATTATGATGTTAAAATCAAAGAACAAGCAAGTTGCGGGGTTTAAATAGCCAAAACTAAGCATGCGAGAAGACGTCTTCTCTAGCTTAAGTGGTAGAGCAGTGGACCGGTAATCCAAATGCTGCGGGTTCGAATCCTGAGGGAAGACAATTTTTTCGCATAGCTTGTTTTAAGTAGTCGCCATTTTGGTGGCTCTTTGCAAGGCTTCCGGTTGGTAGCCTTTAGGCCAGAAGCACGCAAAACGATTAAACAAAAATAAGCAAATATGTTGATGCAAATGATAAAATATTATACACTTGGGTTCATCTCCAAATCACTGCTGCTGTATGTCATTTGAAAGAATAAGAAACTAGCATTGCAAATACATTAGAGTACAATTGCAATTTCACTTGGAATGAAGTTAAACGACCGGCCAGTTGGTCGAGCGGTAACGCGTTCGTCTCTGGAACGGGAGGTCAAATCTCGGGCCAGTCAATTGAGACAGTATTGCCAACGGCTCGCTACTGCTGCAACATTTCTTCGAAAGGAGCAGTGTTGCTTGGACGCAATGACGCGGAGATGGGCCCGCAAACTCATTACATGCTTCAGCGTAATACAACGAGTATAAAGAAAAATTAGATTTTGATTTGATAAAGTTAAATGAGAATTGAAATCACATACACAAAAGAATATCATTATCAAGGTCCTGGGAGAAAGCAGCACAACTAAGCACACTCAAAATTACTTAATACATGAGTATTGATCTACGGTAGCAATTCAGATGTTTGATAATAGGGCATTTTTTAATAATTTCTTTGTTGTAGCCTACATTTTTTTCATAATGAGCACAATTAAAAAAGTTAATCCTTATAACATTGAGACGCAAACTTTAATTGACCTTTTTATTAAATCGATACCATTAACAGTCTAGGTTTCTGGCGCGTAGCCAGGAATCTGCATTGGGAGGGGGGAGGGGGCTATTTTGGACGGTGGAAACAACATTAAACGATCTTGACCAAGATTTTGATCGATCCTTAATCAGATTGAGTTGGTTTTTCTGTCCAAAGTAAGGTGATCTCCTTCCCAAAAAAAGGTCTTCACCAAAATTGGGACGGTTGTTTTGTTCTATTTAAGGTGATCTCCTAAAAAAAAAGGTCTTAAGACAGGCTGAAACCCAGATTTTCTGGTCTGAATCACATTTGGTCCTTCACCAATTCTCATCGCCCATGCCTTTGGGGAGGCTATTTTCGTTTCTGAAGCAAAAATTGGCCTCAAAAGTGCTAAAAGCGGGGTATTTTACATACTCTTCAGACCAACGGGGGGCTGTAGCCCCCCTGCCTCCCCTGGCTACGCTACTGCTAAGTTTGTTAATTTTTTTCAGTTATTTGATAATTATTACGTAAATTTTGAATGAATGGCCGAAAAATTGAACATTTTGCTCTAAAATTAACTAAAAAATTAAAATATTTTGCATGCAAGTTCGAAAATAATGCATACAAAATTGGAGAAAATAATCAAAATATCTTTGATTAATTTTAGTTAGCGCTTTATATAACGTAATTTGCAAAAGCAATCACTAATTGATATCATTTGGTGAAATATAATCAAATGAAAATCCTTCATGGCAACTACCTCATAATGAAGCACAAGAGAGAATGATGTCTGATTATCATTGTTCAATAAGGTAAAGTTCTTGATTCTGATACATAGACCAGCCATATTTTTGTTGCATAATTATGAAACAATTGTAATTGTTTTGAAACAATCAATATTTGTATTCAAACAGAGCAAGCAATAAATTCAAAATTTGAGAAAACAAAGTAGGAATTTTTAGAAGCTTGTTTCAAAAAATACAGCATAGATGATGAAGAATACAATTGTCATGGCAAAATGAAAAAGCAATGAAAAATGTTTGTTGACAAGACTTTAAGGCATGTTTGTTTTTTTTATTTCGTGCAATCCTTCATTCCCATTTTTGGGCCTCAACTAGCCCCAAAATTTAAAAAAAACTTCAAATAACAAACTTTCCTGAGAAGTTATCACAAAAATAACCTGAAATTATGATTCCTTGCCCCCAAAAACATGTATTTAGACACAAAAACCAAGTCGATACCTGTAATAAAACTCGTAAAATCGAAATTTGAAATTTTTCATACTCGCGTCTGCCACCTAGTGGTGACTTTCAATATCTCAGCAGCCACTGGGTCGATTAAAAATTTGTTTTTGCAGGTTGATCAGTACGCCAGCCTCTATCTATAAAATAGTTAATTAACTCTTTTCCAGAGGTTGGGTGTAAAAATGCTCAAATTTTTCTTGAAATATAATGGAATAGCCCCAAAGTTAAGAGATTTTGAAAAGTACGGAGTAAGTAAAGAAACTCAAACATATTCGTGTTTAAGTTTAACCGATATTGTTTTTGTTAGAAGGGCATCCAACTCGAAGTTTTTTTTTTGCTCGTTTTTCTCTCAAAAATTTTGTAGTTTTTTTGGGTAAAACAACTTAATTATTTCAGTCCACTTTTGATAACAATTAGAACTTTTAAAACGTGGCATAGAAATTAGCTGTGCAAAATCATGATTGTAGTAGTTGCAAAAATGGGTTATGTGGGAGGTGGCTAATTGTAGAATTTCATTTCGCTTACTTACAAGTAGGTAAATCATAAAATTTTATTGTTTAATTAAACTCGCAAAGAGTAATCCACTTCGTCTATACTTTATGTTGACAGATACTTGGGAAAATAATCAAACAAGGTTTAAAAAAAGTGATTGGTTATTAACTAATATTGAACAGCATATCTCTCCCTATTTTAAAGCTTATATAATATATTGTATATGGAAACCTATGCTAAGCATTTATCAACAAGCGATCAAATTTGGTTGCTTATTTTTGGCCATTTTTAAAGTTTTTACAGATTAGTGAGTTCTATTTTTGACAAATCCCCCTTCCTAAATAAACGTTTAAAAATATGCTCTAAATCATGAGTCTCTTCCAGAGCAAAGGACAGTCTCTTAAGTGCTAACAACGTAGTAATTTTTTTATTCTGCATTTGGCCGAAAAGCCAATAAAGAGGAGGGCTATTCGTCCGCCTTTGCTACACTACCGGTGTAATGGGCAGCTGCAATATGAGATTTAAATTGGTTGATCGCGATAAGCTTTAGTAGAGCAATTTTGTTTGGAGAGGATTAGTTTTCTTTCCTATCTTGATAGATAGTCGTTAAATTTAGGATTAGTGTGCTGCTTTCTGCAATTCAAGAAGCTAATGGAATTATCAACTGCCATTTTTGATTCGTCAATTAACGTCTCAGTCGTTCTCTGGTTTAGTCGACATGGCGTACTCCTGGAGATTAAAGGTTGTACTCACGCCAAAAATCACTATCGCAGCAATATTTAATAATTGATTTTGGTTGTTGAAATGTTGACAATAATTAACATCCCTATTGAAAAACGCTAATCGAAACTTATATACTTAGGTAAAAAATATTTCATATTTGTTTTATTTTGCTCCAGTCAACACAACAAACAAAATATCATGGACACACATAAACACAATTAAATAGAGCAGGAAGCTGCGAAGGACCTATCGGTCATCGAGTCAATCAGCCACGCAGATATCAGTCATGTCAAGCTGCTGGATAAGGTAGGTAAAGATCTAACTTGAAATTTTATCAGTTTCAATAAATTTAGAATATTGTGAATCATTTGTAATTTAACAACAAATATTTTTGGTAATTAATTCAAATTGATCAAGTAGTATTTTTTAAAATTTATATGGTATTGAGTTCCAAAATTTTGCTCCTTTTGATACCTAAAACTTTTTTTGTAATTTTTGTGTTCTGTACCTTGGTAAATATAAATTAAGTTTAGTAAAGCAAGGATTGCTGTTCGTGTGTGTATCGCTCTCACAGGAGTGAAGTGACAATTTAGGCAAGTTCGTAGCTTTTTTCGTCAGTTTTTGTGCATTAATTTTGCTACTTCATAGACATACAAGTTAGTCTTTCAGCTTTAAAATTTGTACTCGGAGATAAAATGGTGTAACGTGGTCATGCCCCTGTCCACCTGGAACTATTTTGCTCGCTTTATTTTGAGGAATAATTATAATTATTTTTTTTTAAACGATTATCATAAGTGTTAGCCCAGATTACAATGCCCTACATTAAATGAGAGTGGACCACACTATATGAACATTTTATGAAAAGCTGTGAAGGGTAAAATGTTCCGCAATTTAGACAATTTACCTACAAATCTGGATATTTTACATATCAACTTGGTAATATGTTCTGCACAGTTTAATTTTATATCAATTGTAATGCCAAAATATTTTGCTGATTTATTGACCGAAAATGGTTTATTATTGAAAAGTATTTTGACCTTTGGGATAGGATTAGTGATTTTGGGGGGCAATATTAACGGTGAAGATTTTTTAGGGTTAACACGTTTTTTTTGGCACTCTTCCATTCTAGTAAACTCCGTAAATCGTAATTTATAATCACGGAAAATTGACGGATTGCCAGCATGGATTACCAGGCACGTATTATCAGCAAATAATCTGGGGGTGGTGTTCAATGCATTAGATATGTCGTCTATACATATCAAAAACAATAGGTGACCTAAGTGCCTGCCTTGGAGCACTCCAAATCCATTGATGACTATTTCGGAATGCATATCTTGATGGGTAAGAGCTCATAAGTTTGTGCGCAACTCTTCCGATACCATAATGTTCAAGTTCACTTAATAATGAGGTATAACAAACAGTGTTAAAAGTTTTCTTGGAAATGTAATAGTATTACGCAAGTAAAATTGTTATCATTGATTTGGTCATAAGAGGTGGTCAGAACATCCAGAATAGCATGGGTTTTAGACACATTGTTTAAAAGGCCTTCTTTTTCAAAAAATTTTGCAACTTATATTAGAGTGACATGAATGAACGGCTGCTCATGTCATGACAGATTTGTGCTATAACTCAAAGGCTGAATTTAAAATCGGTGGTGCCACAGTATTCACTCGGTTCGCGCGAACCGATGGTTACGTTTCGAGAACCGGTTGTTAAAATAGTTTGCATAGATATTTCTGCACTTTTGACTCAAACGAATCTGTAACGAAGTTCAGAGAACCGGGTACAGATGCGGGTCCTAAAAAATTTCAATAGAACGACTGGACTTATTTATTTTTTGCCTTTTTTTCATAAACAATGAAAATCATATTGTTTCAGCATCTCAAATCTAATTTGAACCACCAAATCTGCAGTTAATTGTTTTTCGAAAAAGCACAATATTATACTAAAACGTTAATTAACTTGGAAATAATGCTTTTGCATTAAAATATTTTGTATTGGCAAAAACCAAAGGCGGTTACAAGTTTTAAAGGCAAGTAACTGTAGTGTAAGTATTATACCAATAACCTTGTGACGTTCTACAACAAAATTTTCTCTTTACAAATGTCTGAAAAATCCAAAACCTCTTGCTCGCTTTATGTTTATTTTGCCGTACGTAAAAAATCCGCATGCAAAATACCCATGCAGAAATACGCATGTTTTACAGTAAACCATAAAATCCAAACGAGCAAATATAATATGTTAAAGCGGATGCAGAAAAAATGTGCATTGCCATTTTTCATCACGCTTTTTGTGCGTTGGGCCAAAGAAAAATAAGTTTGGTAAAAATATTTAATCAACCATTCAAAATTTCCAAGGATAAAATAACAGTTTGTCAGCAAGAGAAATTTTAAACAAACAGATTAGATGAAAAAGTGATGCATATGGCTTGCGCATGAAATTCCATGCTGGAATTTTAAAAAAGAACGTGTTTATTACCTTTTACCTACAACAAACCCCGAAGTAAATTTAACGTGAACAAAGACATTGATTTATTATTAAAATTTGGACCTCAAGTAAAGCAAATGCAAACTCAAAAGCACACTTTTCGGTTTTTGAAAATAATCTGCATGTTTTATCAACGCAACACAAAAGCATTTTGTAAACAATTAATTTGCTGCAATAAACTGTTTATCATTATAAGCACTCATTTTACCGGTTACTCCTGGAATTGATCCACTGAAATCGCTCCGAATGTTGGTTGTGCTGGTAAGAGATCTCACTTTGATGTTGTGCAGATTATTGCTACCTAGTTTAACCAGAGTAGCTTGTTGTGTGGTGGCATTAATGCGATTTACATTCCTATTCCGCTTGTCGTTGACAAATAGTTGATACCGTGTGACTGGGTTTGTTGATGACGTATATTCATCAACCCATTGAATTGTAAGTTGTGTCGCTTCGATATCAATAACTTGTAGGTTGGTGGGAGGTGGTGGCCCTGAATAAAAAAAACACAAAAAATAGAATTAAAATATTTTTTGAATTTTAATACAACCCCAAAATACTGCAACCGATAAATAGATGAAAAAGAAGAAATTCGCTTTGCTTGTTTTATACTCTGTTGGAACAGAAAGCAAAAATAGCAGAGCTAAGATAAAATGAAACATTCTATTTACGAGACGTTTCGATTTAAACTAAAATCATTATCAATCTTATTGAAATAGATTTTGAATAAGATTGATAATGACTTTAGTTTAGGTCAAAACGTTTCTTTTAATAGAATGTTTCATTTCATCTTGGCTCTGTTTTTTTTTTTTTTTTTTGTCTAAGCTCTTCACATCGTCGCGTTATTCTGCTCCGAATAAAGCAAAATATTATTGAAATTTATACTCTTTGGGGGTCACTATGCAACTCATTGCATAATAGTTGCAATATCTTAAAGAGAGTGAAGCACAGTGGCTCGGCCAGAAAAAAATATTAGGGGTGGCGAAATGACGTCATAATTTATGACGTAATTAGAAATAGCAACAAAAAAGTGAATTATTTTTTCAACAACTAATTTTGTGTGTTGCAGCGTTTTTATTTATACCATTTTTAGTCAAATATACGGTTTTGCTTGAGATCATTTTCATTGGCAACAAGTATTTTGAATTACATTTGCGATTTTCGTTCCGATAAATCACAGTACATTGCTAATCTATCCATTGACTGACAAAACAACATACGGAGAAATATAATTAGTTGGTAATGACTTTATCTACCAGCAAAAAAATAAGCAAAAATAACCTACACAGCACATTCGCTAGTACACTTTTTCACTGGCGCAGCTAGAATATTTAAACAGAGAGGGGAGTAGCCAACCAAAAATCACATGCAATGATGTCATCAAAATTTTTCAAACAAAAAACTTTTTATAGGACAAAGATATTGTAGGATGGAAAAACAGAAGCCGTGGCCCGGTTTGGCATGTAATAGGGATCTTGCTTAAGGGATGGAGAGGGCTTAACCAAAAGTTAAAAAGTGAAAATGCCTAAATTGAGAAACGTGGGGAGCAAACTTGTGTCACTCAAACGTATCATTGACCGAGTTCTGGAGTCGGAGCCCCAAGTCGCCGGAGGTTATGGGGTCTGAGGGCGAAGCCCCTAGCAACTGTACAATTTTCGTAACTTTTTGAAAAAAATGTCTATTTTGATGTCATTGGATCACATTTTACACGTTTTAGAGCCTTTTGAAAAAACTAGATTTTACAGGCTCTGGCCCTCTCAATTTAAATTCAATAATTTATTCAATGAGCAATTACCCTAACTATTTTTTTTTTCAAAAGTATTTTGCCGCCTTAAAACTTGTAGTGTGGAGGTAAATTGTTAGTGAAAAATGTTATTTGTCATTGAAAAAGTTTAGTGAATTGTTGTTTGCTCCTTAGAAACTTTTTATTGAAAAACTTTAGTGAATTGTATTTGTTCAGTGAGCAAATCTCTGAGCTAATTTTTTTTCGAAGAAACATTGTCGCCTCAAAACTGGCGTGGTGTAGGTGAATTGTTATTGAAAAATGGTACATTAAATTATTAGGTTTACTAGTAATTATGCTATTGTCTGGGCCGGATTTACATTGCGCGGGTCCCTGGCACGTTGAAGATTTTCGCAACATCTTCCTGCCCTAATGTAGATGAAGGCAAAAAAAAGTCTTAACTTCTGAACGAGGGCTCTTGACACTATGCATTATAGTAAATCGGGATCTGGTTATTGCATTACGTTCATAAAAAGGTTAGGTAAGTGTCTGAGGTTGCAACTTTTAGAACAAAAGCCCTCAATTTCTTTCGAGTCATAATTTCAAATTGGTTAGCAACATTTTTAATTGAGGAAGCCCGGACCTCCTGGTTGTCTTTTTTAATATTATTGTTAATTAATGTTGTCCAAATGTACTTTTGTAAGCGAAAATGCTAAAAGAAACTGAAGCTAAAGAAACAATAGGTTTTGCTGTCACATTTTTATCGTTAGTAGCATTTTAATTGGAGGGGTTAGGGCCCCCCTCTGGCTACACCCATGCACTTTCTGTGGTAGCGCTAAAGCTCAACAAGCTGCAGCAGAGTGGCTGACGTGTTGTTTATCCCTCTTCAACCGAAATACAGACGCTGAAAGCACACGACATAAATTGCACTAGTTTTCATAATTTGTAGTGAAAAGTGGTCTACCTGAATTAATGAGCTAAAAGAGTTACCAAAATAATAATATGTCTATGCTACAATCGAAAAAGTTATACCACACAAACATCATTTAATCGATCAAAAAACCGAAACCACATTCAAATATTGTAAGTGATGAAGTTATCTCCCTACACTCTTGACACTCTTGAAAAAACTCTGTATTTCTAGATAAATAGGAAAACTGGCCAAAAATAAATTGGGGGAACGGCTAGTCCCTTTTGTCTTCCCGTGGCGACGCCTTGGTAAAGCATCAAGTCAATTACGGTTGGTTTTGCAATAGTCAAATTGGAAATATAGTTTTTGAAAAATTTTGCTCTCATTTTGGAAATGTGGTTGCAAAAAGCTTAAACAAATACAAAACGATATATCCCGGAAAAATTTTTTTGAAACCCTGAATCTGTTTTCTCAGCCAAAACTTCCAGGAAAAGAGAAAGACTAAAGGATGTTTAATATTTTAGTAACATTGTATAGTATTGTATTTTATTTGGGCGCAATAAACAAAAATAAAAAAAATAAAAAAACGAAAATGCATAAGACCAGGTAATAATAGGTTATAAATTATTGCACCCATGACTCTTGTGAAGCCGAACAATGGCTTTTGGTCAGATGCAAAAACATTGCATTGGTTCAAAAGTCCTGAAGGAAAAAAGAAAAATTAATCTAAATTAAAACAGCGAAATGAAAGTAAACGGACCAAGAATTCAAAGTTGCCAATAATCAGGTAGTACGCTAAATTACTATGTAATGATTCAAGTTTGCTTTAAGCAAAACATCACGAATTCTTTCCCATTTAAGAGAAACCCACTCTTTTATATATAAAGGATTTAAGTATAACCCACTCTTTTCATAGGATGTGTTTAAAAAGTAACGGGACTGTGCACACTACCAGTGGCAGATTTAGGGGGGTGGATGGGGGGGGATGCATCCCTCCCCCACCAGCCTAAAAGTAACAATTTTGGCCGAAAAATCAGCCTCTATTTGGAATAATTCGGCTCCATTTGGGGATGCATCCCCCCCACCTGCCTCAACCTAACGATTTCGGCCGAAAAATCACTCTCAATTTCGGTGCGAAAATTCAGTCTCAAAATCGGCGAAGACCTTTTTTTTTTTTTGGAGACCACCTGATTTTGGGCGAAAAAAATCTTTGCGGCCGAAAATTCAGTCTCAAAATCGGCGAAGACCTTTTTTTTTTTTTTGGTAGACCACCTGATTTTGGGCGAAAAAAACCTTTGAATTTCCGACTTCTGCCGAAAAATCACTCTCAATCTCGGTGAAGACATCCGAATTTTTGAGGTTTTGTGCTTAAAATCCCTCCCACCAAAATTTTCTAGATCCGCCACTGCACGCTGCACGAACAACTTTTATCGCACAGAAAAAAGCATTGCTTTCTATCATGTCACAATGTCTTATGGTTTTGAAATCCAAATTTCAACATTCTGTGACAACTACAGAACATTCTTTTTTGCACGTTTTTCTGTCAAGGCACTTTCTTTGTGACCATTTTGTGAAAATTTGACAAAATTAAGAATTTTTGGCTTTTTTTTTCTTTGGTGCGAAGGATGAGCGTCGAACAACGAATCAACCTGAAATTTCTTGTCCGTCTAAGAAAAACTCCAGCTGAAGCACTAAAGTTGCTTCAAGAAGTCTATGGTGATGACACCATGTCAAGAACTCGTCTTTTTGAGTGTCACAAAAGGTTCAAGAGGGAAGAGAGGAGGTGGAAGATGATCACAGGAGTTGGAAGCCATCCACAAGTACAACAGGTGAAAATGTTGAGCGTGTTAGACAAAAGGTGCAAAGCGATCGCTGTCTTACTGTAAGAATGATAGCAGATAAGCTGGGTTTGAACAGTGAGAGGGTATGAACGATCCTTGCGAAAGATTTGGGGATGAGGAAGATCTGTGCAAAAATGGTACCAAGGTTGCTGAATGAAGGACAAAAGGAGCAGCGTGTGCAAGTGTATCAAGGCATTTTAAAGTAACTTTAAACTGAACCCAACTTGCTGAAAAGAGTTGTTATTGGCGATGAGTCATGGATCTTCCAGTACGATCCACTCACCAAACGGCAGAGCCTTGAATGAAAGAGCGCATTGTCACCAAGACCCAAAAAAGCGAGCGTGTTCAAGTCCAAAACCAAAATGATGCTGATCGTATTTTTTTAATGTCCATGGAATTGTCCACGTAGAATTTTTGCCACAAAGCCAAACTGTTAATCAGCACGTCTACAAAAACATCTTGCAACGTCTGATTCGCTCAGTGAGGGAGAAAAGAAGAGAACTGCGAGAAATGAGGTCATGGCTAATTCATCAAGAAATCTCTCCAGCTCATAATGCCTCGGGAATTCGGGAGTTTTTTGCCAAAAATAACATTGCTGTATTGGAGAAACCACCCTATTCTCCAGATCTGGCCCCTTGTGACTTCTTTTTGCTTTCCAAACTCAAGGAAGTCATCAAAGGAACGCGTTTTTCAGATTCAGAAGCTATTAAAACAATCTTGACGAGAGAGCTACGAGCAATCCCGAAGGAATCATTGCAGGAGTGCGTGGAAGCGTGGCACAGGAGAACAGGTGATGCTGATCGTATTTTTTTAATGTCAAATTTTTGAATTTTTTTTATGATCGTATTTTTTAATTTTTTTAATGTTTACTTTTCAAACACACCTCAAAAAAAATAACCTTTTCCATTTAAGTGAAATGCACTCTTTCATACATAAAAGCAAAATATATATAAAAGAGAGCAATTTTCCGTAGGGTCCAACCAAAGACTAAAAAGGTTTGCCTCGACTGGCAATCCTAAAGGTTGAAAAGTAGACTTAGTATTTTTGTCAGTCTGAACTCAAAAATATTGATTTTTTTGCCAAACTGAAATTTGAATTTGAATTCAAAAAAATTAAATTCGAAAACTTGAACTCGGACTTGCTAAAATAAACCGGACTCAAACTTAAATTCGAACAAAAATTGATCGAGCTCGCTGCCCTGACCAAAGTTAATGCTAAACTAAACATAAGTAACACTTGTTTTGCTTAATATCGTGACCAATTATTATACCAATAAATGCACAAATGCATTGGTACCTATTAAAAAAATAAAAG
This sequence comes from Trididemnum nubilum, assembly GCA_963965965.1. Lineage (NCBI taxonomy): Eukaryota > Metazoa > Chordata > Ascidiacea > Aplousobranchia > Didemnidae > Trididemnum > Trididemnum nubilum. The sequence goes on along the minus strand of OZ014485.1, from coordinate 5,154,719 downwards.
ACATACCCAGACATACATGACCTTTGATTTCAAATTTCCGCACACACAACGTTTTTTTTCACTGCAGGAGTTCTACGCCGACAAAAGAGTTGCAATATATCGTTTACTACTGCAAAGCATTTTACAATGCGGTTTTCAGAAACTCAAAATTTCTCTGCGGGAGTTTTCGTTTACAAAGAATCAACAAAGGTTGACTACCATATAGCGGCTTTGAGGTTGTTTTGTTACTGCATTGCTTTCTGCAAGTTTCACTCTTTGTAGTTGTTTACAAAAAAACAAAAAAAACTAGTGACCCCAAAACAAAAATGGGCACTTGCGGCGAAATTATTGCGCTGCTGCCATTCAACTTGCGGTAGCGCTTGCGCAGCAACTATTTTTAAACGGTTGCATTGACGCTTGCGCCGGAAATTTTTTAGCAATTTTGAGTGCAATCGCGCAAGCGCAATTCAAATGAAGCACGTTTTGGCAAAAGTTGATGAGTCGCATTTCGTTCTTTCGAGCAAGTTGCGTTGAAAGTTTTAAATTTCTATTTGACCCTGCTGTCAAGTGCGACATATTAAGCAATTTGTTACCGAAAATTGATGGAAAATTAAAACTTCTTTTTCAGAGAATTTAGTTTTAGCAAAGAAATTAAAATCAATAAATAAGTCATTTTTTTGAAAAATGTCATTTATCAACTTTTGCAACAACGTGCATCAAATACAATTGAGAATAATTCTTTTCTAACATCTGTGATTAAAGTTTAGAAAAAGCATTGGCAAGGAAGAATAAAAAAAGCCTCGTCGTGGAAAATTGCATTTGTCTCTTGCAAAACTTCGTTGTAGGTTTCACAGCAGGAGTTTTTTTTCATTAAAACTTTTTCACTAAAATAATTTGCCAATTTTTCAAAACTTAAGTTTTTAATTGCGTATTTCAAAAAGCGGTTGCAAAATCAAATTTTAAATAAGAAAAACCATTTTTTTATTAGCTTTCCAAAAATAGGCTACTTTTTTTGAAAATCTCAAGATATTGATCTGGGAATAAATGTAACGCATTACTTGCAAACTGCCTTACGTCTTACCGTAATTCAAAAACAAAAAACACCACTGAATATTAATTGCAATTACCAAAGTGACAGCATCGGTATAGCTTTTAATTAATATACTTAGATGGTTCCATTTCTTTAAACAAAAACATGATGATTTTTGTAGCATGCTCTTGTCGTCAGGCAGTGATGCTAATTGCTCCAGAAGCATAAATGCACAAATGCATCGGTAGCTATTAAGAAAATAAAAGACATAAAGTCGCTTTATAGATCAGCCTCAGATTTTCAGAAAAAATCACTACAGATAGAATTCGAACTCATGCCCGCAACAGCTAGAGAAATACACTGGTTTTCAAGTCCCGGCAGTTCTTCAATGCAGAACAGGCCATAGACCACTCTACGCTAGTTGTTCCCAACCGCCGGTCCTCGTAATTTTTTTGCCAGTCCGCAGAATATCTTCTTTCCACACATCATTGCAATACTTTTATTGATTAAAAATCTCATTTTATATGGTTAGTCGATTTTTAGGTAGTAAAACTGGCGTTTGTTCACTTTCTTGTTACTTCAGCTCATGTAACCGTAATTCCAAATAAAAAGAAAACTGATTGAATGATGTGCGTTTCTATTCTGCACTCCAGACATAAAACAATCCTTGTCTCGATTCTAGATACCTCTTGAAAACGAATATCTATCTCTAAGCTATTGATGGTATTTTTAACAAGCTACTTAAGAGCAAAAATTTTTACTCCTTTGATTTAAAACAAAGCAAAGAAATCGATTGAGATGCTGAAGCAGAGCTGTACGTGTTTCAGAAACTCCTTTGCTGCCTTGCATGTCTGTCACATTAGCTTCAAAGCAGCTACAAATTCCCCTATACCTTTGATTTAGTACTCTACGACGATAAATTGACATTTTGTTGAATTGTTGTATTTAAATGCGTAACATATGCCGAAACAGCAGCTTAGCCAAACAGGCGGGGGAAGGGGCTATAGCATTCTCCATTGGCCTGTCTACCAAAATGCGAATGAAGGAAAATACTATGGTTAAAGCACTTCTGAGACTGTCTTTTGCACTGGAATGAACTCAAAATTGATTTAAAGCATTTTTTGAAACATTTATTTTGGGGGACTAATTGGTCAAAAATAACTCACAAATCACTGAACTGAAAATTGGCTAAAAAATTAGAAATCAATTTTAATTGCTTTTTTTTTTAAAGCTGAACATTGGTTTCATAAAATACAAATGCATATATATATAAGCTTAGAAATGAAGGGGGAGACCATTCAGTAAAAATTTGCCAAGCATTTATTACTTCTCTCAACTCGTTCCATTGGCCCCAATTATCTTTCTCTATAAAATGTAGACGAAATAGATTAATTCTTGAGAGCTTTATTGGACTGCAGGATTTTATGATTTACCAGCTTGTAAATAATAAAACTAAAATTTTACTTTTGCCGTCAGTCACCTCCCACATAACCTATTCGGCAAGTCGGCAGTCGGCAGCGTGGCTGAATAGGTAAAGGCGTCGTTATTACGACGACCCTGATCGAATGATCTGGGTTCAACCCGCACCCTAGTCACGCTGTTGCGTCCTAGGATAAGACGCTTTACGATGATTATCTCTGCTTGGTGGCTTCGAACAAGCAGCAAATTTAGTGGACAAGAATTCGAAGAAATCCACAGGAACATTGGATCATCGGAAACTCCTAAGCAGGTGCGGATTCCTTCAATCACGAAGTAGTCCAGGTAATGAAAAGTGTGCGGATCATCCAACAAGTTAGCGTCTGACGCTGTCCGGTGACAGGAGGATAAATATGCGCCGCAACAACAGCAACAGCAACAACAACAATTTACGCAACCAGTTTAATCATGCTTTTGGATTGCTAATTTTTATGCCTCGATTAAAAACCTTAATTCTTTTCAAAATACGCCTAAAATTAAGTTATTTTGAGCAAAAAAAATACAAAGTTTTTGAGCTTTGCCCCCAAACTTCTAAAACAGCTCCTTCTTTGCAAATTTCTGGCTATCTTTGCAAATTTCTACCTGCTTGCCTGTGCCGAAATATTGCATTTTATGCTGTGCTGTGCCATTTATTTTATGGTGGTAAACAAATGCGATAATAACCACACCGGTATTTGTTACAGTATATCCAACATCCAACGCGATTTTGGATGTCGGTCCGTGAACACTTGTATAACGCTTACCGGTCGGCCGATATAAAAAGGTTGGGAACCACTGCTCTTGGCCTCAGTTTGAGTAACTATGTGTTAAACCGAACTTGCTAATATTGACTGGGTGTACTGAGATTTAAACGGTCGCACGCGGGTTCCAATGCTCGCTCTGTGCAAGTGACGAGTTCATAAGATTGGTGATCAACATTCTCCTTCTCGGTATAGCTCTTAGTTGATTTAATTTCTTTATACAACATAAATTATTATTTTTTTAACATGATCCATTTGTCAGAGCAGAGTGATGCTAATTGCTCTAGGAGCACAAATGCATAGAAGCTCGTAATCGATTTCCTTGACGAGCCAGTAGAAAAAACAGTGACTTCAAAGTTGTTTGCTTGCCACCACATGAAGACTTTATCGGTAGAAATTAACACCTCCAATTCCTATGGGGGTGTTGAGCTTTATCTTTCATTGTTCTTCGCCCAAAGTGAGCGGAGTTAAGCAATACACATTAACAAATTTTTCTATTTTTGAAGAAATCAATATTTTTTTTGTTATTTGGTAGTGTGCATAAATTGTTTGGAATATTCGTTTTGTATGGTAACCTATAGCGCAATTTGAGTAGTGAATCAATGAGAATTATACTTTTTAAAACGTCACACTTGCGCTTGCGGCGCTATTATTTTTAAAAGATTGCGGAAACGATTTCGCCGCAAAATTTTTAGAGTAGTTAAGCGTGCGCTCGCGGCGCAACTATTGTGACTTGCGCGGCCACCTATGCCCAATTATATTTTAGGTGACCCATAGATTGAGAACCATGGGAGTAGATAACTGTTAACACAATAATAATAAAGTTTTCGCCATACTTAATTTGCTCAAGATAAAGAGTTGCATCGCTTTTTCACTTTAATCATTTCTTTTTTATACTAGCTGTTTTTCTAGGTCACCTCGGCATAAAAAATGAACAACATGCAGCTGTTTGGATAAACTCAATCTTGATCAAAAAAATATTTCAAAGAAGTTTTTAATTTTTAAATTTCTTTTTACAAACTCAAACTTGGAAAAATTTATGAGAGAGTTCAAAAATTTTTTTTCGTGAGCGAGTTTGGCAAACTGACCAATTTTTTTTTTTAGTTCAAGTTCGTGATGCAGCACTGTCTTGTCGTGGTGCTGAGCAAACTGGTGTACCTTAATCAAATCACAGCCGGAGGCTTGATTCAGTCGTTAAACAATTTTTGAGTTTTTTTGTGAAAAATAGCCATTTGACTTATATTTCGCACGTTTTTAGAACTAGTTAATTGCTAAGATTAATTGCTAAAATTCTTAATTGCTAAAATTGCTAAAAACTTAATTGCTAAGACTCCGAAGTCGTTTGAAACAATTAAATTGCTCACCCACTTTAGCCATCTCCTTTGCCTATACAAACCAATTCCAAAACACGTTTGAACTCATGCATTCATAAATTAAAATTTCAAAGTGATGTGACTAAAAGAAAAGCAAAAACTCTCTTTGCCCTCCTGTTTGCGTCATTGGCCATTTTACAATTAATTTATGAATCATGAAGAAAGAAAATTTACCAATTTTGAAGTAGTTGGTTTGTTCGCTGTTGACAAACAGACAAGATATGTCGGCCTATATATCACTGTTATCGACAATCGACAAAAACATAATCGTTTACGGACAAATTCTCGAATTGGATAAAATCCCGAATTGGACAAAACCCCGAATTGGAAAAAATCCCAAATGTACGAAATCCTGAATCGAACCTACTTCAAAAATAGAGGAAGTCAGCATTAATAATGTGCTCACTGGTTAAAAAAATAAGTAATCTGCCGACAAACCTGCATATTTTTCATTCGCTTGTGTCGTGGCGACCTAGAAAAACACTGCATATACAAAAATCGAGTGATCAAGTCAAAATTTTGCAGTTTTGTCGAGTTAATTAGGTGCAAAGCCGTTTGTCTTAAAGCGAAAGCCTCGCACTTATCACGTTGGACGTTAACTCCTTCAGTTTGCAGGAAAAGAAACCAGGCAGTATTTAAAAAAATGAATTAGCCAGTTTTGTTCTTGTCAAAAAAGTACGCAAGTAAGAAATGAAGAGGAAATTGGCCCAGGAAAAAACTCCCTGAAAATGAAATTTTGTCTGTTTCCAACATTGCTTTCGTTTTTTTTTTCAAGAAAAAAATCTGGTATGAATGTTTACAACATCTAATATTAAATGTTTTTTGCCGTGACTGTAAGGGTTTCCTTTCAATTAAAGAGTAACTCCGACCTAGCGAGGCTATATATCATAAAATACACCACAAAATTCTGACTTTTGCCAAAAAAACGAACTCGCTACGTTTTATAATTTTGATGAAATCCGCAAAAAACTGCGTGAACCACAAGTCTGATGACGTAGGTCTGTACTTTACCTGTCGCTCATAGTCACTATCTCAGGCCTGAAGATTGCAAGTAGGTTGGATATTTTTGCAAAGAATGCAATACAAGCGTTTTAAGAAGTGAAGAGGAAATTGGCCCAGGAAAAAACTCCCTGAAAATGAAATTTTGTCTGTTTCCAACATTGCTTTCGTTTTTTTTTTTTAAGAAAAAAATCTGGTATGAATGTTTACAACATCTAATATTAAATGTTTTTTGCCGTGACTGTAAGGGTTTCCTTTCAATTAAACCAAAACTCGTAAAATAACTATAAAGTTTTAGAATTTGTTTTGTCAGTTCAATTAGTATATGTTATGGTCATTTTATGTTTTAATTTTTTTTTTCTGGACCACCAAGTTGGTCGAGCGGTAACGCGTTCGTTTCAGGAGCGGAAGATCTTAAGTTTAAATTTCAGGCCGGTCAAATCAATCACAGTGTTGCCTACTGCTCGCCAATGCTCCGACATTTCTTCAAAAGGAGCTGAGTTGCCAGGGCGCAATGACACGGAGATGGGCCCCGCCAACTCATTACACGCCTCGGCGTAATGCAGCCAGTATAATGCAAGATTTGGTTTGATTATATGTTTTAACTAATTATGCCAACACATTCGATCAAACGCATTCAATAATGCAGTTAAATGTTGCATAAGCGAGCGAAACAGTTTACTAAAGTTTTCAAAATACATCTTTTAGGTTTAAAAAAATCTGTTATGGGTGATTTTTAAATTTCTGTCAAGACAAAATGATAAGTGATCGAACGTTCAAACACTGCCAAAGCGATCAAAATATTTTTTACAGCAGTGGTCGGTAAACACCGGTCTGCGGACAAATGGCGATCCGTGGAGAGTTCATTACCGGGCCGTATACTTTTCCACGTTAAATATTTTGAAATATATGTGTAACGTTAACTGCAATTTCGCTTGGACATTTTATGAAAATTGGATGTGATTACACGAATTTTAAAATCTTGTAATCAAATAATTTTAGTTTTCAGGAAGTAGTGTAATAATTCTTTAAAATAATTTCGTTTTACCGAAAGTAGTTAATTTCTCAACTTTTGTGTTTATTTTTGAAAGCCGTTCCGAGAAAAGTTTTTAGTTATTAACCCGTCCGCAGTTTACGGGTTAATAACTAAAAACTTTTCTCGGAACGGCTTTCAAAAATAAACACAAAAGTTGAGAAATTAACTACTTTCGGTAAAACGAAATTATTTTAAAGAATTTTACAAACGAATTTTACAATTTGAGATCGACTCTCTTCTTGTGCCAAAATAGCCTCACACTCGTAATTTTTACTCTCGAGGAATGAAACAAACTCTTCGGAAAGAGTTATAACCTTAGGTGCCGGGTCAGGTTGGCCAGATTCAGTGGTAATGAATTCACCCTCAACATTTTCTTGATCCTCTTCCACATGATTATATGGGCTCTGTGGATAGAGCCTTTTCAAAAGAGATATCGCCGGGACTGCAATTTTGGTTTTACTAATTTTGTTTCCAAAATGGTCCTGATACTATCTAGGTAATTAGAAGACCTCAAATACTTAAGTAAGTGGATCAGTTGCGGGTTTCGCCTTTCTTGCATCCGTATCTGAAACTTTTCCTTCAGGGACATAAAGATCTTTGTATCCAGATCTCTTAGTTTCTTCAGTGTGAACACAATCACATTTTCAGCCAGAAGTAAATCAGCTTTGTTCTTGCAAAGGTAATCGACTGCCATTTCCATTGGAGCAAGGGCTTCACAGAGCTCGCTGATCTTTTTCAGTTCATCATCGGAAAACTCAACCTCTTGCTCAAGCTGAACTATTGCTACCTTTATTTCTTTGCGTAGCTCGTAAAAGCGCCGGAGCATTTTGAGTAAACTATTCCACGGAGTCTTGCAATCCAGGAATAAAGCTTTCTCTTTTCCAAAGGAGGCAATGCTTTGAGGCTGCAGATTGTCGTCATTGCGCATCGCGGGCTTTCTTAACATTTTAACCATCTTGCGCACTTTTGCAACGATTGTATGAAACTCAGAAACCAAAACCATGTCTGGAAGTTCATCGAGGTTGTCTTGAGTAGTTTCATCTACATCACTGTCGTCTTCCTCAACCTCATTATCATTGGCATTATTATTTTTGTTGTTAAATTCGCTAATTTTTCGCTTCTCTTTGTACAGTACGTCACAAATGCATAAATGAATTGCGTGCGATAAACACGCAATGTGCAAGGACTTGTTTCTCGACCAACTTTTATTATAACACTAGCTCCATCCATAATTGTTGCCACAATGTCTGGGTCCAAGTTAAGATTGAACTTGGCAAGTCTTCCTTGAATAAGCTCGATTGCTTTTTCAGACTTCTTGTTGCCTTTAACACGAATCATACCAAGAGACTGAAAACTTTGTCTGTCATGTAGATTGAAATTCATGGATCGACGATTCCTGACTGAGGTTGATTCGTCGAAGCTAATTGAAAAGCAATCTCCGTTCTTCTTGGCTGCGTTAACTTTTTTACTGACAGTCATTAGAGTAGTTTTAAACTCTTTAACGAAGTGATCACGGATGGTTTGGGGACTTTTGGGCATAGAATAACCATTAGCTTTAGAAGCTCTACTGGTTAAGGAACTGTTTGCAATTTGTTTAAACGTAAGACCATTGACAGACACTAACCGAGCAATGACCTCGCTGATAGACTCCTTTTTCTCTTAAAGTAAGACTCGATGCGTGAAGATTTCAATATTGGTTGATCATCCACAGCAGCTATTTCATAGCATCTTTTAACTTGAATTCTGTGCTTTGATTTCAAGTGACTAATCAAACTTTTGGTGCTTGAACCAGCTGCTTTCAGTGTCACTGAAAATAACTTGCACTTTGCTCTTTGTTGAACCTTGTCATATAAGAAATGTTTCCAAACTTCTGATTTTCTGTGCTCACTAACATCTTGAAACTGGATGTCTGGCATGTTTTCTTTTGTCTGCAATATTTAGCAATGTAATATAAATGGTAAATAGTCAACTTTTAAAAAAGAGCAGCTTTTTGTTTCTGATCATTTGATGTTGTTACACGCGACAATCATTCGATCGCTTTTCGCCGCGCAGTAAAACACGTGCCGCGTGCATGCTGATATCGCAGTGAAAGTGTTTATTAGGGAAATGGAGCTAACACTACGGATGTCTTTCTCTGTTCCAATTTCCAAAGTCCAATTGCGTACGTTGTGGCTTGAAGGTGATCAAATTGTAGTTAAACTCAGATTTTAAAATTTAACAATTACACTGAACTTTTTAAATTTTAAAATCCGGGTTTTCTGATTTTAAAACCCGGGTTTCGGGTAGTTAAAAAATAGCAAAAAAAAACAGGTTTCGGGTTCTGGGAAACCCGGGTTTGAAACACTGGTCAGGGACAACATTACTGAAAATAGTTCTTATTTGATACGAAAGAAAAAAGTATTTTTCACTCTACCGGAATGCAGAGATGTTGTATACCGGTGCTTATAGCTTGAATTATTTTGTCACTCACCATTATTACAAGCTTGGGAAACCAATTAAATGAATGAACATTTTTTTGCTTATCGGGCAGTTGGTCAAGCGGTAACACGTTCGTCAATGGAGTGGAAGGTCTGAGATTAAATTATTTTTAGGATCGGTCAAATCGGACACAGTTTTGCCAGCGGGTTGCCTCCTCTGCAAAATTTCTTCGAAATTAGCAGTTGTTTTGCCTGCAGTCGCAATGACACAGAGATGGTTCTCGCCAACTTGTTACACGGCCGCTTCAGCGTAAAGCAAAAAGTATTAATGAAAGATTTGATTTTGAACATTTTCTGCACGAGCGTTTTTAATAGGTGCTGCGACGTCATAATTAAATAAATATAACAATTACATCAATTTGAAGTCAAAGTCATTTCAACTAACGTATAAGTTGAGCGGACAGATTTGGCGCGAAAACAATGGAGACAAAAATGTGCCCAAAATTTTTTGGCATCTCCTATCTTTTATAGTGGAAAATGGTCGACAAGTGTTATAAAAAATTGAATTTCTCGAAACATACTTAACCTATTTTCAAAATTCAAATTGATTGTAAAAGTTAATGTTGTTTTCTATGAAATTATTAAAATTTCAAACAAAAAAAAACTAAGTTTAGCATAAATTTTTGACTTTTAAAATGGGAAGGTGCAAATTTTTGCGATATCCTATGTTTAGCATGCGAAAACATTGCAAAAATTTTTGGAAACAATGTGTAAAAGTTTCATAAACTAAAAACTAATTGCTGTTTTCTCAAAGTTTATACTGATTTCCAAAATTAACGATGTTTTCTTTGAGTTAGGACTAGTAAGGTTAGAAGCAGTATTATTTAGCATAAATTTTGTATAGCTATAATTTGTCGAAAGTTCAACCAGCCTTGCGCGTCTATATATAAAAAGTGGTATTTAATCTACCGTCAGAAATACAACCAAAAACGCTCCTTAATAGTTGATCGTGACAATTTTACGTAGTGTTAGCTCTACTGAATCACACACTATAAGTCTACAAAAGTCTGTGCAAGCAAAATACCCCAATCTTGCAATCAAACTTCGTCTTTGAACAGAAATTTTTTGTCTGATAGTGACGTTTTGGGCTGTCTCTTTATCAGCTGATCAGCAAAAGAATAGCGACATAACAAAAACTATATTGTTTTTAACAGTGATAAAATAATGTTTGGAGTAAAGATTATGTAGGTTTCGCTGGTGATGATAACAGGATGTAAAGTGGGCTATATCGAGGATGTAGTAACTAATCACAATCGTAGCCTACTTAGTTATTGTTTTTGGATAAAAACTGCTTTTTTAGTGTATAATACAAAATTGGGTAATAACCGAGTTCTGTAAATTCAGGCCGGGTCGTAAGCTGAAGCTACTGGTATTGAACGTTGGTAAAGCAGTCCAAAATAATATAATAGGCCAAATACAAATGATGTACCGCCGGTACATTACTGGTCCAGCACTAAAGTGCGACGGTAAAATCTTAAAAATTTTATGAAAAAATAGGAAAATACATCGAGTTAGACTAAAAGGAGTAAAATAAACAAACAAGCCAGGGAAACTCACAGTTAGCCTGGATAACTTAAACAACTTAACTCACAGTTAGCCTGGATAACTTAGATAGTCGTACTATGAGTAAACTACCGATAGTCACGCCTGCTTGTTCAGCACCAAACTAGAATTTTAATTTAAAATCAAATCACACCAAATCTTTTATTATACTCGCTGTATTACGCCGAAGCGTGTAACATTAACAAGTTTGCAGGGCCTATCTCCGCGTCATTGCGCCCTGGCAGTACACTCTAAATGAAGTGTTTAAATTTGGCGTGTTTTATGCATTTAAATAGGTTTTATACACGTTAAAGTAACAGATTTTGTGTAATTTTTAAAGACATGTTTCAAATTTTCCGTTTTATGTCACTACAACGCGTTTAATATGTTATTTAGGCGCGTAATCGTTCAAATGCAGCATTGCACTGAGATATTGGCCAACTTGTAAACACGAAAAGTTGACAAAATGACAAACGCATGCATAATTAAGCATATAAAAGTAGATAAAGATGCGTTAAATAAAAATTGGATGCTGGAAATTGAAAAAAATTAAGCGATGCTTGGGAGAAGACTTATCAAGAAAATGGAATGGAGTTGAATTTGAATTAATCACCGAATGGGAAAGGAGGCACCGGGAATCGAAAGAGGGATGGTGGTTGGGAGAATGAAATGGGTACGGTAATGTGGATATGAAAATAATGATGGGGAAGTGGTGATTGGAAAATGATATTGGGTATGGGGGAATGAGAATGAAGAAATGGGATACGCAAAAAGGGAGATGAATAGGATAAATATGGGGCCGAAAGAAGGGAATGGAGAAATGGGAATAGGAGAATAAGGATGGAAGATTAGGGTTCAAGGTAATAAGACTTGGGGAATGGAAATGAGGAAATGCTGGGTTGGGAGAATGAAGATGTGGGAATGGACATGGGAAATATATGGTTGGGGGAATAAGTATGGGGATTGGGGATGGGGGAATGGAATGGGGCAATGGAGAATGGAAACGAGAATGGGGATGGGGAACGGGGATGAGGGAATGGGGATGGGGGGATGGCAATGGGGACGGGGAAATGGGGATGGGGAATGGGGATGGGGAATGGAGATGGGGGAATGGAGAAGGGGGGAATGGAGATGGGGGAAATGGGGGATGGGGAAAATGGGGATGGGGAAATGGGGATGGGGTAATTGGGATGAGGGAATGGGAATAGGGGAATGGGGATGAGGGAATGGGGATGAGGGAATGGGGATGAGGGAATGGGGATGAGGGAATGGGGATGAGGGAATGGGGATGAGGGAATGGGGATGAGGGAATGGGGATGAGGGAATGGGAATGGGGGAGTTGGAAATAATAATAGAGGAATGAGGATGGGGGAATGGGGATAGGTGAATGGAGATGGGGAAATGGGGATGGGGGAATGGGGATGAGGGAATGGGGATGGGCATATGGGGATAGGAGATTGCGGATGGAAGATAGGGATGGAAGAATGGGGATGAGAGATGGGGGTGGAGGAATGGGGATGAAAAATGGAGATGGGGGAATTGGATAGGAAAATGAAAATGGGGGATTGGGATGGAGGAATGTGGGTATGGAAAAAGGGATAGCAGAAATGAGTATGATCGGAAAATGTTGCTGGGGATGGGAGACGGAAATAGAGGAAATATGGAGGTAAAAGAATGAGCTGCAGTAATGAGGATAGCAAAATGAGGCTAATGGCCTGATGGAAGATGAGAATGGAGGAATTAAAACTTTAAAAATGACGTTTTGAAGAAGGAAACTGGAGACGGAGGAATTAGATTGAAAAATGGAGATGAGAAACAGAAAATCAGAGAATAGCAATAGAGTGATATACACGATGAAGAAACATGTGCATGAGAAACAAGGTGGATGAGGAATGGAAAATGAAAATTAATGGGGATTGAATTATTGAAAAATAGAAATTAGAAATAAGAATGGTGGAATGGAGATTGCATTTAAAAAAATAGAGCTGACAAATCAGGAAGGAAATATATAAAGATAAAAATTGGGGGTGGAAAGACAGAAAGACACTTCATTGTTAACTGTTACAAAAAAAAGTATAAAAATAGAAATGGGAGATAGGAAATGGTGAAAATGAAGATTAAAAGATAGAAAAATTAAAGAGGTTGAATGGGAGTGTGGGCAACTGCAGCCAAGCATTCGCAATTGCGCAGTCAAGCTATTTTCTATATGTAGTGACTAGTTTTTGCGATAGCTTTTTTTAAATAACTTTATTATCAATAAGCAAGCATCTTGACCAAATAACCATTAGGTTTTTGTCCTGGCTTATTAGAGATGATATTGTACTTGTTTGCAATTTGACTTGATCTAAGTGAGTTATTTTTATTTACCATTGAGAAAATAAATTCATTTATTATGTACAAACTTTTTTTTTGTTCGTTGGTATATTTTGGTGTTATTGCTTTTTTTAAAATTTGATATGGTCTTGAAATAAAATTTAAGAAATGATAAAATAAATTTTACGCCTGACTGCGCTCACATGGATTCCGTAATTATTGCATCTTTTCAAATTAAAAAATTTAGAGCTCAAATTTAACTGATTAGAACTTACCAGAGCAGGTTGATCGTTTTGGCTAGGTCTACATTTTTGTAAAATTTTGACAAAAAAAGAAGACAAGAAACAGCAGAAATATTGGCTTCTTTTACCCTACCGTTTTGGGCAAGCTGCTGGTTAAGAGGCAGATCATTGGTCACTACATCCCAGCAAACATTGACACGTGTATCCACGTGGTTTTCTGGTGGAAAAGTCGTGAAACTTGTGTTTCGTTCTTAAACACAAGTTTTCCACAAGTCTAACACGAGTTTTGAATAAAGAATTTTTATGCAACACGAACAATAAAGTTTTAATTTGCACATGATAACATTATGCTATATTAAAAAAAAGTCACTAATTTCCCAGCAAACATGCAAGATCGGGCCAATGTTGGCCATCAGTTGGCAGGGTTGGCAAAACGTCGGCAAATTTGCCAACGCTTTGCCAATGTTGCCAATGTTTTGCCAACATCTTTGCAAACGCCGTAATTATTGTAGTAGTAAGTTTCCTCGAATTTTTTCACGATTGTGTAATGATTCTGGGCCATTTTCTTTTACTTATAGGTATCTAATTTGCCAAAAATACTTTTTTTTTATTACGATTCAGCCAACGTTGGTAGAATATTGGCTCAACATCGGTTGCCAACATCGGCATTATGCATTTCAGCCAATACAGGGCCAACGTTGGATGCCAGCCCCAGGCCAACATTGGTGGATAAAATTTTTCTTAACTACCGACAATTTTTTGTAATTAATTTAGATTGTTCATTCCAAAAGTGCTGAACAGGGATCAGAATTAGCTGAATTATAAACAAAGCCTAGACGTTTTTATGTCGAAAATCCATGTTTATTTTTGTAATTTTTCAGGAGCAAGCACTTGAAAAAACTTTGTTATGGTGAGGCCAAACCTTACTTAAAACTTATGTCTTACTTTTTGCAAAGTAATCTGCAACACCAATCAGTAATTTTTATATATTTTAGTCTAATTTCTTTGTAAAACAAAAGATGTTTGAGCTAAACCCTTCACAAATTTCAAAAACGAAAAAACAAAATTACTGAAGCAGAACAGCATCGCAAAATCTAGTTTTTCAAGTATTTACAGTATATAGCATCAATGGTTGTGTGGATAGTTTCAGGCAAAAATTTACAGGTTTAAGCAATTGTTAAGAGTTACCGGTGGTTTAAGTTTAGGATTGGAGGTAATGGTTCTAACAGTTTGTGTTGCAGTGCTGGGGTTAGTTTTACCATGCCATGATTCAGTGATGAGTGATGTAGCATTGTCTTGTAAAAATGGCTTCTAGACTACTGGACTAAGTTACAGTAGGCTATCCGCTATTTATTACCGGTACTATATTTGGAAGGTTTTATTTCTCCGGAAATTTTTATCTAGCCTACTTTTTTATTATTTCTGACTCAAACCTAACCCAAACACTAATGCCTATTCTAAAACTATCCCCAAATCGATCCCAACCAATAAGCTGATAAGGGTAATTTCGTACATGAAACAAAGCAAAATTGCAGTTATTACTGGTAGGCTACAGCCCACTTATTTAATTGTTGATTATTGTTTCGATAATTAGCCCTATTTCATTAGGCATATTTAAACTAGGAGGAACTTTTTCCCAGACCTATCTTGGGGTAAATTGTGCCCCAGAAGTTTGTGCAACTGTATTATGAAATACCATAGGCCTACATATGTCACGCACCGTAGAAAAAGGCTGTGTCTAGAGCACCAGTCCAGTTTTCAACATGAAATTGCTGCTGCACCGATCGTTTGTGTTTGCACTTCAAGTTACTATCTCTCAAGCTGGCATTGCTGCCCAAACCGGGAACCCTACTTGTAACTCTAAGTTTAATGCAAAATTTTGAAGAAAAAGAAATAAAAATAACACAGCATGATTGTGTTCAATCGCGAGACGAGCCTAGCGTGTTCAGCACAAATGGAACTCAAACGTTGAGTAACCAGCAAGTGCCTTACCACTACACCACCGGGGCTACCAGTACGCAGTTCAGAGTTGATGCGTCAAAGTGCTGTATTTAAGTTGAATTAATGAGAAAAAAGCAATATAACTGACTGCTGGTGCAGCAGCGTTTTTGCATCAAGAACTGGACCAGTGCAGCAGACACTACCATAGAAAAAATTTAAACTTGTACGGTAACTTGTACTTATATCAAATTTCAGTGGAGGTAGCTATTTTGTCTCAAGAGGCAAAATACCGATAGTATTTTCCTTTCTTTTGGTTAGGATTAAGAGTTGGGGTTAGCGTTAGGGCTAGGTTAAGGTCTGAGGCAGTGAGGTTAGGGTTACAGTTCAGGGATAGGGCTACTGAGCTATGTAGGAGCTGGAGGCAAAATAGCTATAGGACTATTTTGTCTCCAAATGTCGAAATAACGCCAATGTTAATCATAGTCTTTTGCCATGAATGTATGATTTGGTATCATGATACTGATAGGTGGCCAAGTCAAAGAAAATTATGGCTTAGCGTACTGGTAGCTTAAAAGAAACAAAAATTTCTGCCGCAAGCAAAAACAAAAGAACTGGATTTGTGCAAATTGTTTAGGCATGACTGAATTTCAATCATCATGCAAAATTGGCCAAAAGATTAGGTCTAAAGACATAAAGGAACAACTCAGAGTAGGCTTACGTTACATAACTAGACATGCGGAATAGTATCCTTGGTAAAAAAAGGGCTGCTTATTTTGATTTTGTTAACGTACTGTATTTGTATATGCGGCATCATACAGTTCTACAGTGTACTACTAAAATATTTTTTGAATTTTCAGGATTTTTTTTGAACAATTAAATGAAAAGTTTTCAAGTTATGTAAATATTTTTATTTCATTGAACTTCAAAAAACCAGTCAAAATTAAGAAGGGACCTTCCTACAGTAAATAAATAGATTTTTCCCAGCAATGATCTGTAGTTGGTAATTTTCTGGAAATAATTAGTTTCATTTATCACGTGTTCAAACTTCAATTTTGGAAATCATCGCACATAATATTTCAAAACTCATCATTCTACGAAAAGCATCGCATTGGTTGTGCAGTATAAGCCAGATCGCTAATGGTAATTTTTTTCGCTTTAGTAATATTGTAATTATAATGCAGGTTTATTTGCCAAGTTGCCATTAACCAGGAGACTGAGAAGTAACCTTGCGGTCTTCTAGTTAGTAAATATTGGTAGAGGCTGCTATTACGTTATGTAAGAAATAAGAATAAAAAAATTGCTATTTTAGCTCTAAACCTAACCCAAACTCTAACCTGAACATTGGTCTTAATCTAAATTCAAAATCTAACCCAAACCATATCAATAATTTAAAAAAGAAAAAAGAGTAAATGAGCGCTCACTTTTTGCTCTCGTATTTTCTTCATGGGCATTATGTTACATAACACCAGCCACTTCCATCAATGTAAAGGTAACAAAAAGCCACCATTTATCTCGAAACAGTTTGCACAAAATATGAGCTCAATTGAATATATAAGTCAAAAATTTCCGTAGCTGTTAAAGTTAAGAAAAAAAGTGAGAACATTTTTTAATTTTTCAACAAAGGGTTAAACACTTGGCATGTCAATAACACACAGTAACATGCTTTTTAGTAAAAAGAATTGCAAAGGAACACGAGATTTATATTTTTGCTTTAGGTTTAAGAATAATTTGAGAATAATGCCAGCTTCAGCATGAAAAAAATAATGTTAATAACACGTGCTAGTACAACGCATTTGGACTTAATCAGCAGAGTTTGCTGGGCCTTTTTGGTATTGCCATTTTTGATTTGTTTAACAGCAATCATGATTAAAGTTTGTTTAATTTACTGGTTTTTATAAAAAACAAAAAGTGTGTAGCTTAAACCATGTGTTTTTGTTTAAAATCTTTCTTTGTTCAATACTGTACTATACAAAACGATTTTGGACAACTTTTAAATTCCTGCAACCCAGTTATAGGTATCGCATTTTTTTGCAAACTTAAAGTAAAAAATTAAGTGGTTTGGATTTTGAAATATCAGATGCATGCATTTCATACGACACACTAAATTTATAGTCAGAATCCCAAGATAACAATTAGAAATGATTTTTATGTTTGTATAGACAATGTTTTATCATTCAAAATTATCTTAACAAACATATTGTAGTTTACAACTACTGCACTGATCATTAGTTGAGTGGATAGAGCATTTGCTACTGAAAGTGTAGACTTGGGTTTAATTTTTCGTCAGAACAAAACAAAGACTATAAAAATTCAGTATTTACAGCGTTCTTGTTTAAAGTTCAGTTAAAAAAGATCAGTGTGAAGCCTGTACTTTGTGTTGACAGATGGGCGAGTGGCAACTTGACTCGAAGATCAAAATGTCCCTTTGCTGTCTCTTAGCTAAAGCAACTTGGTAACTAAAAATGTAATTACAGTTACCGGTACTTTTTTGTTTCCAGATCAACTAGACAAAAATCCCGAAGCTGGAATCCCTCAAAACTTTACAAAAGTTGTTTTTTTTGCAAAAACTCGTAATAATGGGATGCAGAAAAACTCTATCTCTAAAAGTTTTAAAAGTAAAATGATGAATAAAATAAAAAAAGGTCTGTATCTGCTCTAAAGTCAAATTATCCTCAAAAATCTTAGTTTTTCTTTAAAAAAAAAACAACAAATGCTTCGCATGGGCTTCAATAATATTCTGGTTTCCAAATAATTTCAAAGACACTAAATTTGAGTTAAGGTGAAGAATAAGATTTTATAGTAGTTACATAGATCAAAGATTTGGGATTTGGAGTATAATACTTCAAGTTTAATTCAATTGAAATTGTCTTAAACTTGATTTAGCTCACTGGTACATTGCTGATCAGCTTAACCAATTGCAGGCTGAGTTTTTTGAACTATGAGTACAAATTGTCAATAATTGAAAAAGTCTTTCAGATGCTGATCAGTCGGGTACCGGTAGCCACTTAGCAGACATTCTGAAAATGAAATGCTTAGAGCTAATGTAGTCTTAATCCACCAAAGAAAAAAAATTGAGATAAGATACTTCATCTACAAATATGAATATTATTTGTTTGGAGTATAATGGAAGATAGTGTGCTTTTTCGGTTAGCCCACTGGTATGGCTTTTTAAAATATAAAGACTATAATTTTTTCACAAAATTTTTTTATCCCAAAAAGGTCTAACCCACAGTCCTGTTGTTACGTCATAGCATTAGCCTAGTATTGTCATTGAGCAATATTGGAAGTGGTTAGTGTTATGTTATGGTTGTTATGTAAGTCCCATAAAGAGAATGGAAGAGCACAGAGTGAGCGCTCATTCATCCTTATTTAAAGTTATGGAGGATTTGGGTTAGATTTTGAGTGTAGGTTAGGATTAACATTAGGGTTGGGATTAGGGCTAGAATAGCAATTTTCTTATTCAGTATTTTGCGTAGCATAACACTAAAAGCCTCTGCCAACAATATTAGATTTGAATGTATCAATCAAAAATTACAAACAGCTCAAAACACCACAATTAATTTATTATAAACAACAATTACCAGTTTTCTACATCCATATGTGTACCGTAAAGTCCTACATCCTTGGTATGGGGGTAACTTTGATAAAAAATCAGAAAAGTATTTAGATCACTAATATATGTTGGCTAAAGTTGCATATTAGATGGTAGGTATGTACAATATTCTTCATGTACTCAAGGGACTTGGGCATTTCTTTATATACCGTAAATAAATAAACAATTTTTATAGGGGATAAAAAGGCACATTTAAGAAAGTTGCCTGCTAAGCCTCAGTGTTCCAAAAATGAGCTGCAGTAAAAGTGCCAAAATGACTTGTAAACAATACGTATGTGTTATACAATACAATATAAACAATACATCAACTAAGTTGTTATCTGAATAAAATTGAAAAACATTTTTTTGGGGTTAAAGTATGGTAAATTTTTTATTGAGGGGTCAAGTGTTCAACTAAAAGAAAAAATTTTGGTACTCATAAAGTCACCTTTCAGAGATGTCAGGGAAATTATTTAGCTTCTATATAGTAAGTATTTTAGCTATGAAACCAGTAGTTAGTTGGAGATTGTGCTTCTTATGGCTTCTCAAAATTTTGTTGCCTATTCTGAAAGTCCGCTTAATGCAGCTTTTTTGCAACTATTTGCCAAAACGCATTTTTATTGCTAAATAATTATAATAACTGTATTGATTTTTTTTATAAGCACAAATAACTTTTTCATTACCAAATGAATGATTACAAATTTTTACTGTTCTGTTAAAGTCGCCTTGAAGCTTTAAAGCCTGTGAAATAATCATAAATTGCCATTGTTTTTTGTTTCCAGTACCTAGTTTTCTTATTTGTTAAAAACTGTGTCCACTATTAAACTGTGCAATCTTTAGAGTTTGCTGCAGTGTTTTTGTATGTAGTTCACAGCCACCTTGATCCGATAATATGAAGTGACGGCATAGAAATGAATCACTATAGCTGGCCCCTATGTTTTGAATGTATTTTGCCAGTTACTATTTATCAAATTTTTTTCTTTTTTTGGAAACACTTCTGTAAGTACCAAAGTTAAGTATTAGTAACCTTATCTTCATACCAGTGGCCTGCAATAGACCTTTTAAGCAGAAAATCTAGTGTGTACCAAAGCAAAGCATTTTTTGCAAAAACTTTGCTTCAGGAAAAAGTGTTTTAAAAAATTAGGCCTTATGACCTGGCACTGTTTTTTGACCTGGGACTTCATGCCATCTGTACTGGATCTCAGTCTAGTCCAAAACATCAACCGAAAATCAAAGTTTTAAAACTTTACCAATAAAGGGTTTTATGACAAATGTTTAAACAAATAGAAATCAAATCTTTCGTTATACTCAGTGTGTTACGCTAAAGCGTGTAACAAGTTGGCAAGGCCTTCTCCGCATCAAGTCGCAGAGCAAAGAGAATGCAGAAATTATTCTGGCAAATTGTATTTGTGTAAATTGGCTCAGTGCAAAAATTATATGGATTTAAGGATGGTGCGAAAATTTGCGCTTTGTAATTAAACTTTCCAACCTGTCGTAAAATGATTAATTTTTGGCATGTTTGCAAAGTGGCTACCCAACTGTACCATCTTTTTTACAACAAGCTAATAAAAAAGTAATGCAACCAATGGTGACACGATGTTCTGTCAGTATAGCGCTGTGGAAAAGACTTATAAAACCAAATCTGAATGCACTTTATTTTCAAGAAGTGACTTTACCTGTATAGTGTATATATAAGCTAAAAAAACAGTCCTTTGCAAGAAAAAAGAGATTTTCCAGAATCTTTTGATGAAAAATCGATATGGTTAAAGGCAGCTAATCATCGTAAAAAGTGGCAATTTATAAACAAAAATAATTTGGCTTTGTGTAAAGGTTAGATTTTTGTCTTCAAAAGAATAAAATGCATGTCTGCAAACTGCAAAGTGGCTACCTGGCTGTAGTTTTTTTCAATGTTATTGCTGTTAAATACATTTACTGTGCTTGCCATATGCCATGTGGGTTGCGCCAGAGAAGTCTAATGCACAAAATTAAAATTTTTCACCAATTTGGCATAGACAATGCAAAAATATTTTTGGCTCAGCACAAAACCTCCTCTACAACTTAAAAAGGGAATCACTTTGGGCCAAAATGTTGGATAAGCCTCTAACGCATTCTCACCAAATTTGAACTTTCTATTATGCCTTCTTGTTTTCAAAATAATGCGGTTCAAAATTAGCAATTTTCCCCTTAGTTCAGTGTTGCCATTTTGTCAGTATTGTGAGACAAAATTAACTTTTGGAAAACTGGCTTATAGTTATTGAAAAGCAGCTCATTTTTCAACTATGGCGCAAAACATTTATTGAGAATCAGGAACATGCGGTAACTTCTGAATTTTTTTTTCTAATCAGCAACTATGGCAAAATTTCAAAGGGAAAAAGCCTTTTTAAGGGGGAATTAAATTTGTTATATCTCAGGAATAGAAGGTTGTAAAAATCTTAAATTGAATAAAGTTAGTCTTCAGATTTGTCAAAATTTGCTGGGAGAAAATCAAGCAAAAAAATTTTCGATTTCATTGCCCTTTTAAATTAGAGCACGGATGGTGGGAAACTTTCTAATTTGCTTACGCATTTTCTAGAAATGAAGACCTCTAACTGAAGAAATAAAAATCTCCAGATATTTACCTTTTTTTTGTAACTGTCTTAACGTAATGTACATTAATGATATAGTCTTTAAGTAGCTGTTGCAATCTATTGATGGTCAGTCACCATTAGTGATAATATGCTCCTACTTCATCTGATCTGAACAATGAAGAAACTGGATGTAATGAACTTGAAGATAAATTTTGTTGTTGACGAAGCTCTCTGTTCAGTGTTCAAGTTCTAAGGTATAGTTGAACGTGTTTATTTTTGATGAAGTTTTTATTTAAATCTGATCAATTAATTGTTTAATTTAAAACACATGTAAACATTTGATTAAAAGTGAAACTGTAGCAGCTAACAAGTTGAAATGCATGGCTATGGAAAGATCTTAGAAAAAGCATATTTTATTTCGGATCGTGACGATTATGCATCGCCAGGACTTTTAGGCCCCAGAAATTTTACGTGCAAGAAAAAACATTTTTTCGAATTCAAAATAAAATTAAAAAAATTTTTTTCTGATGTTTTAAATAAGATTTGAAGTCCTGGAACCCAATAGTCCCGGCGCATAATCGTCCTGCACCTAAACACCCTGCACTTAAAATTCGTTGACTGATTTTAAGAGTATCAGCAATGGGTACTTTTTTATTTGTGGCAAACCGACATCAGAAATCAGGTAATCAAATTATACAAATATGCATCTGGCCTTTGAACTGACTCAGAAAATTGTGCTTTATACTTTTGTCATTGTTTTTCTTGCGTATTGTAAAAGTAAAAATCAGCAAGAAATGCTGGCCATATGCTAAGAAATCAAACTGATATGCAGTAAAAGGTCATTTAGATTGAAAAAAAAAATTCTTGGTTGTCTCTCAAAAAACTTTAACAGATCTGAAAACCAACTTCACCAAATTTAAGTTACTACTACCTTCCGATTCCAAGATATGATAATTTAGATTTTCACTGAAAAGGCTTTTTCCCTTTAGAAATTTTTCAAATAAATGTAGGCCAACTTTTCAAAAGTTAATCTTCTGCCACAATAATGGCAAAACGGCAGCACTAAAAAAAGAAGAAAACTGTTGACTTTAAACTGCAATATGTTGAAAATGGCAAGATGTTAAAAGTTCAATTTTGCTATGAATGTACATGTATATTTCAGGCTTTTTCCAACATTTTGGTCAACAATGAAAAACTTGACTTGGATGCTCCAAGCTGGGAGAAACTGCGGTTATGTGGTAGATGTAAAACAGTAATCAATCAATTTTTGCCCTGGCAGCTGAGGATTTTTTTTTTAACACTGTACCTTATTTTGATTAATTTTACAAAAGTCATACGCTATAATTCTTTTTACCCAAATGATAAAAAATTACCAGGTAACTTTTATTTCAGATGAGTGAGAAAAGATTACAAACACAGCACTTTGCAAATTGTCTAAAGAAACTGGAAGGACCGCCATGGTGGTCGTAAGCATCGTGCAGATATGAAACAGATGGCTTTGCAAACTCAATAAAGGTAATAAGCAAACGAAGTATCTTGGCATCGTTAGTTTAAAATTCTATTAGGGTTAACTTATCCTATCTTTCTCAGATATTTTCAAGGTTCAAAACTTTTAAAAAAAATTTCTGAAATAATTCAGCTGCTACACAGCTGACGCCAATTACTTTGTCTCGGCATTTCGGCTTCTATTACAATTCAGACCGAAAAAGTTAGAACTTGGTAAACAATAAAAACTGGTGTTTAGTAGCGTTGTTATTTACTACGACAAATGCTGCCTTTAATAGTGCTTAAGTTTTTGTAGATCCTAAATTTTTTTTGGTTCTAGAAGTACACTATTTCTGGAACAGATTGGGACAAAAAAGATGGTGTCACAACTAAATGAAATAACACTAATTTTAAAAATTTATTTCAGTTAGTCTTATTGTTCTCCATTTAATTTGACTTAAACTAACTAAGGCTAAGTTAATATGTATTGCATGTTGGTACAAGCAATTTGACAAATCAGTTTTGGAAGAACCATAGTCTTTTTCAAGCTTTAAATCAATTGGGTTCACTTATTAATTCAAGCAATTTTTAGACCTGGGACTATCCACTGCCACATTTCATAAAAAGTTTAAAATAACTTTTTTCCAACTTCTTGAAAATTAAATCCTATGTCAAAAGCCATGCCTGCAACTAGCTCCGTTTATGCTGTCGATTTCCAAAGCCAAAAGGTAGTTTTAAGTCAGTTTTCTGTGATAAACACAGCTTCAGTGTAATTGTGCTCCGAATTGATAATTTTTCCATCAATGTGATTTATTCTGTGTACAAAAATCGGAAGCAAGTGCCTTAAGCACGGTCTACACTGCGTAAAATTGTGAGCAAACAAGCGTATTTATTTTAAACAGAAATCTTTACGTCTGTCGTATCATCTTATCAACGTTCAAGATGCCAGTTGGTTAAAATAAAGTAGCAAAAAGCTCATACACTCCTGATTTTACGGACAGTGTAGACCGGGACTAAAGCTTGTTTAAAATTTACGCTCTCTAGACAATACCTTTTAGTGGAATCAGTTAAGAAATTCTTAAACGAAGCTTTTTGAACTATTTAGTTACATTTTCGAACCTAATGTGAATTTGATTATATTTAGGTTCGACTTCATTACAAAGACGACCTGTCAGGGCAAAGAATTCAGTAATCAGCGATCGTGACCTGATAGAATGAACCCTCTGCTCAGTCTACAGGTAGTTTCATCTTTTCTCAATAATCCAGTGTTGGCACAATGTAGTTACTGTGTCGCCCGATCTTAATTTCGCTTGAAATTAGTCCATAGTTGTAAGCATTGATCCAAGATATCTAGCTTTGATTAAGTGAAGTCTGCATAGGTTTATTAAAAGGCAAACACTAGCGACTTCCGGACGTCAAAAACACAAAACTTACGCGCAAAGTTATTTTTCTTGCTGATTGCTATCTTATCGGTTTAGTTCCTTCATATTAACCAGACACTCTGCGTCTGTCTAACCATAACTGAACTATTGCAGAGCCTTTTTTTGGGTTTCTTTTTTCTAGTCTTTTGTTAGACTGGGCCACTGTGAAGTGTCTTTCCCAAGGACACAACGACGCATTGCCAGTGTGGGAATCGAACACCGGTTGAGTAACGCTTCATGTTGTCTTATAAAGCAAGGGTTGGCAACCTACGGCCCGCGGGCCAGACCAGCCCGCCAAGCAATTTCATTCGGGCCGCGATCTTTTTCTTATGATTGAAATTCATCTGCAACCCCACCGAAGTGCTGTTTTCTTTGGTCACTGCCATTGAATCGGGTGCAAAATGCCTGATTTTCAGTCGAAGACCTTTTTTTTTCTTTGGTCATCGCCATTAAATCGGCTGTAAAATGCCTAATGTCCAGGCGAAGACTTTTGTTTTGGTCCGCTGAAACCTTGCTGGGTCTGGATGTGGCCCATGGGACGAAAAGGTTGCCTACCCCTGTTATATAGTCTCATTGCTCTTATTCAAATTTACTTACGGTTTGTCGTTTTACTCTATATGGCGTTAACTACAAGCTTGTAAGTAAACTGTCAAATGTATAAAAAGTTAAATTTTTCGCGCGGGATGTCGGAAACCAAAAACACTCTTGGAGAGGCGTTTCACCAGTTTTTCCAGAGACTGTTTATATACCACATTTTCATGAATTACATGCTCATGATAGAAAGACTAGAGAACATTTATTCACAGTTACGTAAGTTATATCATTCGCTTTAACTGAATTATTTTTTGTTGTTGCAGTTTCTATAACTTCCTAATCCGTCCTATCTTCAACAAACCCACTGTCTGAATCTTGAACGGCAGTCACGACCAACATTTCTAATGGATCCTGTGTTTTTTATTTTCAGTTTGCGAAATTTTACGTCTTTTGCTTTTTCTTGCGTTATTTACCATCTTCAGTTTTTTTGCCTTGCAATAAAACTTTATTTATACGACGCAAGATGGATGAAGTTAGACAATCGCACCAATGCCATTGTAACAATATGTGCCAGTACTGGATTCTTGCAGGCATTACCAGCTAGTGGGATGCAGTTCCACAACAAATAGGGCCACGCAGCTTCCGACGTTGGCTAGCTGCAGTTTCACGACTCTGGACCATTGTTGGCAACATTATTCCGCCACAGTTGGCGCTACGCAGGTTCCAATGTAGGCTAGCTGCAGTTTGACGACTTTGCCAACGTTGGCAACAGTATTCCGCCTGCAGTTTGACGACTTTTCCAACGTTGGCAACATTATTCCGCCATTGTTGGCGCGACGCAGGATCCGATGTTGTTCGCTGCAGTTTGCAGTCCGATATTGGCTAGCTGCAGTTCCGATGTTGGTTAGCTGCAGTTTGCCAACTCTGGGCCGACGTTGGAAACATTATTCCACCATTGTTGGCTGACGCAGGTTCCGATGTCGGCCCGCTGCAGAATGCCAATGTTGGCTGAACGCTGGACTTTGGTGCAAAACCGCATCGCACCAACATTGGCTGCAGCGGTGGGGCCGAGGTTAACAAATGTTGGCAACTGCATCTTGCCAACATCGGCCCGACAATGCAATGTTTGCTGGGTTAGCTTGTTGTGGCATACTGGTGGAAAACTCGTGAAACTCGTTCTTGTTTTTATGCCACAAGTTTTCCACAAGTTTTGAACGTGTTCTCGAAAAAATTTTTTTCCTATAGCTGATACTTATTTTGTACTTATTAGTCGTTTGTTAGTCACCACATGATGTACTTTCAAAGAAAAAACTGATTATTGAGATGTGTCGTGGTAAACTGGTTGATAACTCGTGAAACTTGTTTCTCGTGTTTTGTCACGAGTTTTTCATGAGTTTTTCACGTGTTCTTTAAAATTGTTTCACAGAGGTTTTTATGACACTTTTTGTACCTGTATATTGGTTTGCTAGCTATCGCATTGTATCGACTATTAAAAGCCTGAGCATTGCTGGCGAAAAAATTTATATGGAACTTTATGACTAAGTCCAAGAATCATTATTTTTTTACCTGTCTTACAAACTATGCAATTAATGCAGAAAAATATATGTGCTAACTATGAAATTGAAATTTATGTAGTAAATAATACGTTTTATCAGCTTTTAAAACAGTTGTAGTTAGTAGATTGAAATTTTTCTACAATTTTTGCCTAAACATTTTTAAGAATATAATAACATCTATTTTAAGAATGTATGATTTTTTTTATGGAATATCCATATATCAAAAATATTTATAGATTGTAACAATAAAATTTTTAAAATTAACCTTAAACTTATTTCTGAATTAAACTAATACAATTTGTTGTTTTTGCAAGGTTAAAAATTAGTACAGGCCTTTTTGTAACGATTTCCCTTGTAATTTTTAAAAAATTATTATCTCCACTTGGTGGAGTAATATTTACTCCATTTTTGCTTGGATTGGAAGCAAACAAAAAAGGAAATTGGATGTAGGCTGTCTTGTTGTTGCCTTTGATACTGTTGCAGATTTACTGGAATGATTGTCTTTAGTCTGTTAAAATAGGCAGGTATAGTAGCGGAAAGTGCAACATTCGAAGCGTGTATTTAGATGAAGTTTGGCAGTAGAAGTGTTAGTAACCAACTGGGCTGCTCATACCTATTCTATAGCCTACTGGTAAATAATACCGGTAACCCATAGATGTAATTAACTTAATTTGGCTTCTTGTAATTGTGAATACTGGTCTGCCAGTAGACTAACAGCTGTTATGTTTAAAGATTGGTAGCAAATGGTACCAGTAAGGCTTAGCCTATTTAGGTAGTTCGTCAGGCAGTCATGGGTAGCAGTAGGCCTACACCTTACCTACGGTACTGGTACTGTTTCGGTACTGCGCTGGAATGGTGGCTTAGTAGTTAGCGAGTTTGTGTTGCAGATCTTGGTTCGAATACGTTGTTAAATCATACTAAAAGATTTAAAAAATGGTATTCACAGCTTCCATTGCAGGCGCTCAACCAAGAAAATAATGGTACTGGTATTTAGGGGGAAAATACCAAAAGCCCAGAGCTTGTTGATACCAGTTTGAAAAAATTGATATCAGTCTGTCTCTGTTAGGTCTAGAAACATGCGTTGTAAAAGGTAGGCTACTTGCATGATAATAACATTGATGTTTCAGGTGGAATAGTCAAGCATTGCTGGGAAGTGTAGGGTGAGATCAGGTAATTCCAAACAAAAATCTGCTATTTTTGTTCTGTCTGCTTTTTTCTTCAATCAACTCCAAATCTATTGCTTTCATTTGTGCATTTCAATAATTAACTATAGTAGTTTCACACTGGTTCAAAAAAAATATTTTAGAAATGGATGAAAAAATTGGTCTAAACACTGGTTCGAAAAAAATAGTATAAAGTATAAAGGCAAAAGTGCAAATTTGATACTCTTTGATAGCATATTTGTAAATCTTATAAACTGGAATAATATGTGAAGAAGCATAATTTATTAAGTAGGCCTACTTTTTTGAAAATTTTAATGCACTCCACAGGCCATTTGCACCAGCCTAGTGCCAATTTAGTCATTGCGCCATGTCGTTTAAAATGGATAAATTTAAGCCATGTTGATCAAAATTTCCCTGTTAACACCTTTATTGTGGATAAACTTCAAATAAAGATCTTTATTCCACAAAATGTGCTCGAATTAGCAGCTGTTTTCAGTTAACAACCATTCCGAAATTATTGTAGAGTCGGGGATTCGGTTTATTTTACGCCTCACCAATGCCAGATTTATGAATTTATCTTTGATTTTCTTCCCCAAATTGCAGATTTATTGAATGCAGCTTGTCACTTTTTAATGCATAGGCCTTTTTGTAAGTACAGCAAATTAGGCTTTTTTATTTTTCACCTCCTAGCTCTCTTCTAAATCGTTTTTTTCTTTTACAATTATTTCGACTCGCAAACTCCTGCTACTAAGGATTTTTCTAAGTTAGATTTGGATACGGAGTAGGAATGGATTTCACTTATTGCGGAAAAATTGGAGTTATGAATGAATAAACCTACCAGGATTCTGGTTTGGTTGGAAAACAGGGTGTGAGAACATATTTGGGTACTTTATTAATTCGTAACCTAATCTGCAAATGAAAGCAGAGAGCAACTACACAGAATAGTTTTATTGCGCATAAAATAAGCTGGCAATTATTTAATTACCGAAATGAATATCTACATCGATATAGGTAATACAAACACGCACTAATTGCAATTTTACTTTCATGTCCAGAATTGCCCATGGCTGTCCGGAATTACCCGATCTTACCCTACCTTAATTGCCTGGCAGTACAAATCGTTCTGTACAAAAAGATTGCAGTAGGCCTAGTATAAAATGGGGTATGGTAATTTTCTGTTTTGGATGTGGGGTAATTTCAGACATATGGTTAAACCTGAAACAGCCTAACTGCCTGCCTATGATGATGCAAAACCTAGTAGTCAGCAAGTCACTAGAACTGAGAAAAAAAGTGGTAACCAGCTGATTTTTAGTTTTTAATTTGTTCCTCAACTTAGTACTGGCTTTTTTCCTCTGGTTTCGTAGTTTGTCTATCAGTGTACCCTGTAAGCGCAAAAAAGTGCAATAAGTGTGACATTGTTTCCGGCATTTTTGCACCAAATTTTTGATAAGTCAGGCGTTTTTTCTCTCGCCAAAAATCAGCATTTTTATTTTAAGCCAAAAACCATAGACACAGCTGCAGTTCACAACTTGACGCTCTTATTTACTGGACGAAGCCCGTAGATCACTAGAATACTTGCGGATCTCTGAGACTGATAACCTTTTTTTTTTATCTGGAGAACAACATAAAAAGGGAGAATAAGATGCCTCTGCCAGCACAAAGCTTTTTTTGGGGGGGAGAGTGGGAGAAGCCAAAATTCGAACAGAAAATTGTTGCCACATATCGAGAATGCCTCAAAAGCTGTGGCATTTTCACATTGAGTTCTAAACGTTCCCACTATTTCCGGCATTTATGCAGGAGATGAAAAGTTAAAGGGAACACTGCTGTCTATCACCAGTAAAGCTAAAAGGTTAAGTAGTTGAATTATTGGCTAATAAGGCCAAAGTGTAAAATTGGGAGTTCAAACCAATTAAAGAGGAAATTTGAGTTAGAAATGGACATTTCCATTTGGCAGTTGCTATTTTGCCTCTAGAGGCAAAATAGCCCCATGTTATTTTGCCATTTGGAGGCAAAATAGTCCTAATGGCTATTTTGCCGCAAGTGCCATACTAGCCCTAAGCCTAATCCTAACCCAAACTCTAACCCTAATCCTAACCCTAATCCCAACCCTAGCCCTAACCTTAACCCAAACGGAGGAAAAACACTATTTTGCCTCTAGAGGCAAAATAGCCACTTCCTTTCCATTTCTTTTAGGAAGTAAGTACGCCTTTTCGGAGAGAAGATGCACTGGCAGTTAGAATTGAACAAATCTGAGTCTAACTCAGAAGGTCCTGTTAGATAATTTATCATATATCCAAAATTACCCAAAGCCTGGGATAATGCCAGTCAATGAAATGGATAAAATAAAGGCAGCGTCTATTGTGCCCACTACGGTTTTCTTAATTTAGACCAGGTGAAGTCGATATGGTGTATGGCATGTATTGTGTACAGTTATAGGTTTCCTATTACCTTAGCTCACCTTGCTCTGTCTTGTTATGGGCAAATTAATGTCAAACTAATGCCTTGACTGAAGACAACCATGAATCTTCAATCTCAATCAAAAAAAAATCTATGCTTAGAATTAAACCCACCATCTCATGCTTATGAGACAGCAGCATCACCACTATACCACAAAGGCTCAATCATAACAGAAACCATTCAAAACCACCATTAATACCAAACCAGCATCAATAAGCTGTACCAGTTTTTAGTGACTTTCTTCAATTTCTTAGGAACTCTCCCAAAAGTTGTGGTTCAACTACCAATTCAATTTACCATCAAAATTATTTGATTAAAGTTTTATGCTCCTCAAAATGCCTTTCCATGGCATCATGACAAAAATTTTAAAAATGGCCCAATCTCTGCAATCGCTCATGCTAGATGCAAAAATTTTTTGTCTAAAAATGCAGAATATCCAAGTTCCTATTTGCTCTCAATATGGTAATTATTTCAGTCTAACTGCTCAATTTTTCAAATAAAATCAAGAAATCATCTTTTTCACTGTTTTTGTTGAATTTTTTTATGACATTGCTCATTGTGTAGAATATGGAATTTGTGTAGTAATATATGCTAACTTTCGATTAGCTATACTGTCATTATAAAGTGATTGTTGTATTAGAACATGTTAATTGCTTCTTACAGTCTTCAATGATGAGATAGCTAGTACTATAATTATATATGTTGAAAAGCGTAAAATCATTATGACAGAATTTAATCTATCAACATAATTATAATCACTAATACATGTTAGATGTACTATGCATGTTAGATGCAATGAGATATATTAGAAACAATGTTTTATTACTCTATAAAAGAACATGTAATAAGATACATGTTTTTTTGTAGAGTAATGAAATATTGTTTGGATTTATCAGTTCAATTAACTTATCAGGATTGCTTTAAATGCTTTGGTGAAGGACTTAGGGCCCACCCTATATTTGCCTACAGTAATCTTGAGCTCCGATTTAGTTGTGTTTCTGAAGAACAATTCAGTGCATGGTATGCACCAGGTGAAGCCAATTTTTTTTTATTACACCCTGATATAGTTAAAGCCAAAATCATAGTTTGAACACCAATCCTTCGCTTTATAAGCTGTCTTTTCAGCGCACCTCTTGCTTTTCAAGTTTTTATTTCTTAAATTCAAGTTTAGCATGTTAACTATTAAAATTCATGAACACTTCCTTAACTGCCAAGGAATTTGTACTGAGAAATGCAGTTCTATCAGAGTCATTTTCTTTTGTGGGCAGAGAGCAGCCAATTTTTATTGACATTTCAACATTTTTCAAAGCCCACGGAAATAAGATGTGAAAATAACAGAATACAGCAGTGATTAGAAATACGTTCCACATTACATTTCTGTGATGATTTTAGTGCTTTTCAAGACTTACAGTACTAGCTATCCTATCAGTGAACACTTTTAAGAAGCAATTAACATTTGTTCTAATACAATGATTGCTTTAATGACAATATGGCCAATAGAAAGTTACTATGTATTACTAGAAAAATTTCATAAAATCTCCATGTTTGTTTTTTATTATGTTCATTGTTTAATATTTGCTAAAACATGATATTTTTATTTGAAAAATCTCCAAATTTACAAATGTAATTGGCATCAAAAGTATTTCTTGAAATATTAACCTTTAGTTGGGTGGCAGCTGACACTGATGACCGTATGGTCTTTTCGTTGTCTCCCATTTTTTTTGTATTTATCTGTGAAGTGCTTAAATTTAGTATGAATCAATACCGTCAACCAATCAACCAGCAATGAGATATATCATAAAAATTTCAATTAAAACAGTGAAAAAATATGTTTTCTTGATTTTACTTGAAAAATTGAGCAGCTAGGCTTATAAAATACATTGAGAGCATATAAGAAATTGGGTATTCTGCATGATTTTAAAAAAATTGCATCTAGCTTGAGCAGTTGCTGAGTTAGAGCCATTTTTTTGATTTTTGTCACGTTGCCACAGAAACACGTTTTGAGGAGGCGTAAAATGTGTTGAGGTGGTAAATTGAATTGGTAGTTGAACCACTATGTTTGTGAAAGTTCCTAAGAAATTAAAGAAAGTCATCAAAACTTGGTACAGCCTAAGCATCATGCTTTGTCACACATGAGTGACGCAAAGATCGTCTTTTCAGCATAGCAGCATCCAATTCTACTATGCCATAAATTATGGCTCAGTAGACACTGCCTAAAATAAAACTGTGCTTAAATCCTCATGCTAATTTCTAGAATTTGTGCATTTGACATCTGATACGCTCAAGTCCATTTTTATAAAGCATCAGTTAAGAAGAAGTGATCGCCAACTAGGTGACAGAAATAAGTTAATATATGGAAAACTGTTCGAAATTACCTCATTCAACTCGATAAGGTATCTGAGAAGAAAACAGGTATACTATAGTGAAAGCATTTTTTACTGGTATGATCACTGGTTAGGGTGCATCAAACCCCCCCGACCACAAAACTTTGTCATGGCTATATGGCAAAAATGTTTCTTTTCCTTCAAAAACACATTGTGCAAAATACTAAAGAAAATTATATAAATTCTACTGGGGCCACATCAGTGATGAAAGTTTGGCCAAATTGCACAAAGAAATGACGCAAACAGTACCGGTAGTTTTTGCCGCTTTTGGGCTATTTAGCACAATTTTAACCTGATTTTTTTCCAAAACCATTGCCAATGCAATAATCACAATGTGTGTTGTGATCAATCACCTCTGCCTGGTGCTGATATAGTAGCACACAGTCAGCATTGTTGCTTAATAAGCGTAGCATTAGCTATCCGTAATTAGCCAGTGTAGTAGATCTATTACTGCTGAGAGCGAACGCAGAGAAGGCAGGAGTTACGTTTATTTGCTGTAGTTTGTTTGGTTGTTATACTGGCACAATTGAAAGAGCTGAAGAGGGATTTAAGAGTACATTGGCAATCATTAGTCAGCAATCTGCCTTTTCCAACAGATGCTGGATCTTTACTAACTGCTAATTACCAGTACAAATTGCATCAAGTCAAAAATAAGAGCCTAGTCAAGAGCTGCAAATTTAAGACTTATCATGTTAGTAAAGTATCACAGCTGCTAAAGTAGACAATAAGTTGCAGAGCATTCTTTTGTTTCCAGATTTCATATACACACTTACTTTCATATAGGCTTCCAATAATGGAATGAGATCGTTACTTGTACTCTTCTAAAGCTTATACAGTACAACATACTCAACTGTATTGAATGTGCATCGATAGCAGCGAACAAAATGGCAAAGGCAACCAAAAAGTCAAGAATTACTCGTGAAGCAGCAGCTATATTTGGCCTTGGTGGCAGCAGAACAAAAGAAGATGCAGAAATTACAGGCAGCTGGTTACCAACTAACTAGCAGGTCATAAGAGGTTATATGTTTCACAGACAAGAAGGAACTTCCTGCAGAACAAAAAGAGACTATGTCAGAATTGTTCTAGAAAAAGTCATTCCATTTTATCTCAAAGGAAACATTTCCGGTATCAACAAAAAGAGGTTGTAAGAAAATCATTGAAATCTTGAGAAGAATGCCCAACTTGGAGAAATATCAGTTGTTACAGACGCCCTCTGTAACTGCATGTTGTAATTCCTATGTTGCTCCATTCGATTTGAAACTGGAGCCTTCACCGTCCATGTTGTTCCAAATCGTTGGAGTAACATAGGAATTGCATACCACAGTAAACCACTACAGTATTAAGACATTAAACATTAAAAATTAAAAACCTATAACCCAACAGTCTGTTTCACCCATAAATGGGATCATCAGGGATAAAGCTTAATCAAATAGAGAGGAAGCTTTACCCCTGATGATCCCATTTATGGGTGAAACAGACTGTTGAGTTGTAGGTTTTTAATTTTTAATGTCTTAATATTGTAGTGGTTTACTGTGATATTAGCTCTAACACTCCGTTACCGAGCACTTTCGAAACCCTGATATCAACCACTGACTAGGAATTGCATATAATAGTTACCGAGGGCGTCTGTAACAACTGATATTTCTCCAAGTTGGGCATTCTTCTCAAGATTTCAATGATTTTCTTACAACCTCTTTTTGTTGATACCGGAAATGTTTCCTTTGAGATAAAATGGAATGACTTTTTCTAGAACAATTCTGACATAGTCTCTTTTTGTTCTGCAGGAAGTTCCTTCTTGTCTGTGAAACTTATAACGTCCTATGACCTGCTTGTTAGTTGGTAACCAGCTGCCTGTAATTTCTGCATCTTCTTTTGTTCTGCTGCCACCAAGGCCAAATATAGCTGCTGCTTCACGAGTAATTCTTGACTTTTTGGTTGCCTTTGCCATTTTGTCTGCTGCTATCGATGCACATTCAATACAGTTGAGTATGTTGCACTGTATAAGCTTTGGAAGAGTACAAGTAACGATCTCATTCCATTATTGGAAGCCTATATGAAAGTAAGTGTGTATATGAAATCTGGAAACAAAAGAATGCTCTGCAACTTATTGTCTACTTTAGCAGCTGTGATACTTTACTAACATGATAAGTCTTAAATTTGCAGCTCTTGACTAGGCTCTTATTTTTGACTTGATGCAACTTGTACTGGTAATTAGCAGTTAGTAAAGATCCAGCATCTGTTGGAAAAGGCAGATTGCTGACTAATGATTGCCAATGTACTCTTAAATCCCTCTTCAGCTCTTTCAATTGTGCCAGTATAACAACCAAACAAACTACAGCAAATAAACGTAACTCCTGCCTTCTCTGCGTTCGCTCTCAGCAGTAATAGATCTACTACACTGGCTAATTACGGATAGCTAATGCTACGCTTATTAAGCAACAATGCTGACTGTGTGCTACTATATCAGCACCAGGCAGAGGTGATTGATCACAACACACATTGTGATTATTGCATTGGCAATGGTTTTGGAAAAAAATCAGGTTAAAATTGTGCTAAATAGCCCAAAAGCGGCAAAAACTACCGGTACTGTTTGCGTCATTTCTTTGTGCAATTTGGCCAAACTTTCATCACTGATGTGGCCCCAGTAGAATTTATATAATTTTCTTTAGTATTTTGCACAATGTGTTTTTGAAGGAAAAGAAACATTTTTGCCATATAGCCATGACAAAGTTTTGTGGTCGGGGGGGTTTAATGCACCGTATTGCTGGTATAATTATTTTTTGCTAGGATATTATTTTGAATCTTGCAGACTCGTATACCATAGGCCTACAATATTTTTGTTTGCAAAATTTTGCGACATGGATGGTTTATCTTGGTGGAATATGCGCCGCAAAGTAGTTGCTCAAGTAAAGAAAAGAAATGGAGAAGGAAACTTTTGTAGACACTCATCTTGCCTATATTTGCAGTAGAAATGATATCACAGTACCGGTATTGTTATCATGTGAACCAGATGCCACTTTGCCATTAGGAAGTGGTGGTAGTGTTCATGCTTGTTGTGTTACTGTACAAGCTACAGCAAATGCCAGTACGGATGGATTTGACATGCTTTCTTGCAGTCCTGAAGATGCTTCTGAATTGTTTCAGTTGGAAAAATCATACAATTCATGTTCAAAATCTATTGAAAGTGAAGACGCTGAATCACGTTACGACTTCTACAGCACCTACTGCGACTTTGACTATCAAAATGTTTTCAATTCTAGCAGTGATAAGAAAGAACCTCAGAACTTGCATAGTCGTTTATCAAAGTGGACGCTGGACAGTCACCTCTTATGTTACAAATTCGCCTTTATGAAAATTACTTAAAGTGTTGCGTATTGAACACCCAGACCTTCCTAAAGATCCTCAAAGTATTCGTGATATCCACAAAAATGTAGAATTAACTTCAGTTGCTGGTGGGCAATCATTTATATCAGTCAAGCATCATCATAAAAGTCGTTTTTGGTAAGTACTTGCATTCATTGTTTTTTGTTAGAACGTACAAGTCAGTGATGGTAGTAGGTGACTCCGGTGGTTCAAAGATTTGGCAATTAATGGAGACATGCAAAAGAGTCATTTCATTATAATTATGAAAACTAAAAAAATATAATTGTGTAAACTGAAAAAATATGACCATTGAAGAATTTGTTTGAATTTGCAGCATTTGTTGATGATGTTATAGCAATAAAAAGCAATGAACAGCAAGACAACTATCAGTTTCTTTAGGCTGATAAACACTTTCGTGACTACTACACTCACAGCCTTCAAATAAAATTTCTCCAATGCAGCAAGCCATATGTTTGAGAACTTTCTAAATTAGCATTCCAAAATATTAAAAATCGAAATGAATGATAACTTGCATTCAAACCAACTAACAAATTTTGATGTTTATTTTCCTCATGTGTTTTAAAGAATGGAGGGAACAGAATGTTGGAGTTTCGCTGAAACTGCATATTTTACAAAAATATCTGGTTGTTGTACACAGACTAGTTGGCTTTCCTGGACATTTTAATGAGCTGATATCATGTTTATGTAATAGGAGGTTAAGTTTATAAGTAGACTTATTTGTAGCATTTTTGGACATAGTACAAAACTTTTACAATGAAAACCCAAACTGGAAATAAACTGAGCTTTTTCTTACAGTCTTGCTAAAAATAATATCAGTCTTAGCATTCTCTATATACCTTACTGAATAAACTCAAGCTTGACTAGCATAGCACCATTGTTAATAGATGCAAAACTAACAATTTGATTTGGAACATGCTGTTAATTTTTCTCGACAAGGTCTTTCAAAAATTTAAAACTAGTTTATCTGTAATATTTAGGTAACCTAACCTTTTTGTAGATTTAACTATGTTGCACTTCAATATCCACTATATATATTTTTTTGTGTAGCAAGTTCTTAGTCAACAATGTAATTCCAGTTAAAAAAAAAATTGGCGATGTGTTTCGGAGTTATAGTGCATTAATTGCGAAATACATGTTTTTTGCATTATCTTATTATTTTAACCTGAAAAGCAAATGAAAGACAAATGTTATGAATAAAGCAAACTTCACTGATTCTAAAAAACTTAAGATTCAGACTTCTATGTTAAGAAGTAAAAAAGTTATTAAGAAAAATGTAAAAAAATTTACGTCATCATGTGGTCAAAATGTTGCAAATTTCAATTACGCGTAACTCAACCATATGTAAATTTAAGTTTTTTTGTTTTTTTTTATTATGTTATGGACACAAATCTTCAACTTCAGAGAATTTGAGCAAAATCTGAGGTTATGATTTTCACCTTTTTTTTTAGTTTACATATTTATAATGAAATGACTCAAAAAATGGTATTCCCTACTTTGGCATGGTCAACATACCGGTATGCAAAAAAGTCTAGTTTAAACGAAGAAACCGATGGGTTAAAACGCAATACTTTGGTTAAATTTGTCGAAGAGTGCCGTACGGTAGTTGTTTGGTTTGCATAATGGTATTATAAATGCTATGTTGGGTGTAAAAAGTTATGCTTACGGTGCCTATCTGCCATATTTGTAGTATATTCCCTGTGGTACAATATTGTTGTGATGAGCTTATCACAGTTACACGAAGACGAAGCCTCCGCCGTTGAAAAATTTTGCTTAATTTTAAGATAAAATAATATTTTAAAGCAAATTAGCGTGTTTTTATGCATAATGTTGCTCTATGAAACTTATCATTTGTTGTCCAAAATAAATCACGTTATGAGGCAAATGTGAGAGAAATATTATTTGAAAAAGTAGGAATTATGTCACAGGTTTGTCGATTTCAGAAGGTCTTTTTTCCCAAAAAATGTTATGCTGTATGACCAGGCAGGGCCTGAGATAGAAACTTTTGCAGGGGGTATGAAGATCGATGCCGGGCCCCCAAAATTTAGTGAAATTAAATCAAGAAAGGTCCTCACTCAAATTTGGTCCTGATTTTTGTCCAAAATTAGGTGAAGACCAAAAAAAAAGGTCTTCACTCAAATTTGGTCGTGTTGGTCCAAAACTTGACGGCCCCCAAGACCCGGGCCTGGGTACGATGTAACCCCTGAACCCCCCTCTCGCAGGCCCTGTGACCAGGTGGGGAGAGGGCATGACGCAGCACTTTGTCCCCCAATATACGCTATAGTGATTAGTGAAGTCAACTTGGCAAATTAGAAACTAAAAATTTAACGAACAATTTTCAGGTGGAGTGCGGAAGAATCGCAAGCATGCAACTCGGCTTGAAGCCAAGATAAAGGAGGATTTTCAAGATGGTGCTATTGCTAGCAATTGGAATTAGTTTATTCTTGTGCAGTGCTGTCACCGCTAGCAGTTTTTCACTAGATCCAATGTGGGTTGGTCTGCTCTAGTGAATTCTTACTGCAGTACAATCTAGTGACTTTTTGCAGTCTAAATTTTTCCTAAAATAATTAGTTGTCTTGTTTTTCATCTTGAAAATGTTTTCTAAAAAAAAACTACCCGAAGTAATCCTTGAAGTCATAAAAAAACTGTTCCTGAAGTAGAGTCGATGTTAGAAAAAATAGTTTAGTTGCAATGGTGAGGAGTGAAAGGTTCGGAACTCCTTCACTCGTAACACTTTTTTGCTGTTTGATGCTGGCAGTATTCTGGTGCTTGCCAGATTTTTGTGGTGTGAAGAGGCGTTAATTGTTCCTAGGAGAACCGAAGTTTTAAATCTGGTAATATTTTTCCGATCGAGTAATGAACTCTTGTAATTTTCTATTCAAATTTGAAAACTAGCTTGTGGTGCATTGTTTTTGTGATTGCAGTTTGTTTTTGTTCTATTGGCTGTTTATTTTTGTGGCTTTTTCACAATAAATAGAAAAAGATATTTCCACCATTTGAAAAATAGTTTGCCACAAAATCCTTGAATTAGCAGTAGTAGAGCCATCTCAACAGCCAACACGTGAGCTTATGCTCTTGCTAATAATCGAACTCGTGGAAGGTACGTGGTAAACCCGTGAAATCACGTGGTCGTAACTTGACTCGTTGATCATACGTGGTAAACCCGTAAAATCATGTGCTCGTGACTAAACTCGTTGATCATACGTGGTAAACCCGTGAAATCACGTGGTCGTAGCTTAACTCGTTGATCACACGTGGTAAACCCGTGAAGTCACGTGCTCGTAACTTAACTCGTTGATCATACGTGGTAAACTCGTGAAATCACGTGTTCATTGTCGGCAAATGATCAGTGCTATTAGCTATTTCGAAGCCAGCAGTTGACGAAGAGCATGTACCATTGCAGCAAACTGGTGGATAACACATGGTATACCACAAGTTAAACATGTGATTCGTTCACGTGAATAACACGTGGGACCTATGTGCAAGATCACAAGAATATCACGTGTTTATACCATGTGTTTAACACGAGTAACTCGTGAAAATTTCACGGGATTTCCACGTGAAATTCACATGTTATTGCTTGTGGGGATAGTAGCCTACTGGTAGGTGATAGAATAATCACATCAAGTTGGCCAATATTGAACAAAAGAGTAGGGATAGATAAAGGAATAGCATCAGTGTAGTCGCTAAAGAAGATTGCTTGTGACCCCCCCACCCCCATTTAAGTTTACTAAGAATAGGCCTACATTTTTGCATCATCAGCATGTATGGTAAGGCCTAATCTGTAATGACAAAACAATCGAAACTGATGTAGGTGTAATTCTGTAATTGTAAAGAGGAATAACAACGTTCAATTCTACCTACTATACTTAACGAACGCCACCTACATTAGCAGTAGGCTATATTCCTGTTAACGTTTTTCATTTGGAGCAGCCTACCAAAAGTTTGGTGGCTCAAGTTTCACACTAGCTTTAGCATTCCAAGTTTACACTAATTTACACCTTTAAACCCATTAGATCATCAAGTAATTAGGCTAGTCATATTAATTTTAAAGGCAGTGGCTTTAAAGGTAAAATAGCAAAATAGCCCCATGTTATTTTGCTATTTGGAAGCAAAATAGTCCTTACAGCTATTTTGCCACAAGTGCCAAAATAGCCCTAAGCTTAATGCTAACCCAAACCCTCACCCAAACTCTAACCCTAATCCCAACCCTAGCACTAACTCAAACTGAGGAAAACACTATTTTGCCTCTAGAGGCAAAATAGCCACTTTCAATTTTAAAACCACAAATGTTTGCATCGTATGCAATTCAAAACATTCTAAGCTCGAAAACCATTCTAACAGCTACCCCAGTAATGATTTTGGGCCAGAGACAAAAAATCTATGAAACCCTACCAGCCTAATAATTGATACCGGTAATGAAGGCTAATGTTTCTTAGACATGAATTGAGGTGAATACAGAATTTCTGAAGTTTCTCAAAATGTGTTTTTCTAAAGTTTCTGCAAGATCAGTATTAATTTGCAAAAGTTTTCTATTTTAGTGCCGCCTGACTTTGTTTGCTGTGGCGACAGCACCAAATCTGGAATAAAGTTTTGAGTTTCTTGGGTAGGAGAAAAGAGAGTTTTCAGAAGTATATACCGTAATTTCTTTAGTGGTTGGTATCTATCTAAGAATAAGGTTGCGGGGTGGTTTGTGTTTCATAAAAACCAGGGGTTTGAGTCTAGAGAGAGGCTTTATAAACTAAGGCCGGAATCACATGATCAAGTGTTTTGCATAATTTTCTTGCATTAATTGTGTGAAGGTTGTGCAAGTTTATGGCTTACTATTGCAAGCACCTGTCGGCAATTTTACTGTGCAGCTGTGTGAGAATGAAAAACAGTGTTTAAAAAGTTTTGCTGAGTTCTTGCGGGAAAATAGAATCAAGCTCTATTTTGCCAGCAACTTTTCTGTTCTCAGCGAAAAAACAACTTAGCTTTTAGTCTTGCCTTTGAAAATATTTACCCGCAGAATACAAAAAGTACCGCCAAATTGTTAAGAATGAATGCGTCACAATTATCAAGCAAAAATGTTGTAAGAAAATTTACATTTTTGATTTAATTGACAATGAAGTATTATAGTATAACATTGTGCCAGCTCTTTTTTCATTTTTCTTTAAAGACTTAAATGTGTTGCCTGCTGTTTTATTTACGATCGCATATAGATTAGGCCTATGCAATTCTTCCTATTCAAAGTGTTGTTTGACCTTTTCTAACTTTTTTCTGAAAAGTTATTAACCAGAACTGTAGTGTAGATACCACCATGCCATTGTGGTCAACTCATGAAACTGAACTTTTTAATTAGATAAATCAAAGAAATGCAGTGCTGCAACATCTTGACGTCCTTTGTTAAGCAGTTTTGTTTTGTCCATTGTTAAGCAGTTTTGATTTCCGTGGTCACGCAGAGGGGAGTCCTTGTAGTAAGGATAGCCTATGGCTGTCCTTACTACAAGGATCCAGCGATTTTTCACAGTTTCTAAAGTACCACAAGTGAAAAATCGTTTATTCCCTACTAACCATCTGCCTCTCTGCAAGCCATTAAGGTTTGCCAGCTAGGCCAAGATGTTTGTTCAGCTGGGAATACCTTTGAAAAGATAGCTGAGGGCTGCCGATGAGAGCTAAAAGCTCGAAACAGCGCTGTCCAGCTCTGTGCTGAAATGCAGTGCTTTTGGAACATGTTTAATGTCAAGTATAAGGACAAAATGAAAGAAATCGGATGCTTGGAAGAAAGTTTCGGAAGTTTTAGATCAAAATCATTTGGAGAGAGGCTTTTACTCACTATTTACTAATAAGTAAACTTTAATAAGTATTTAATGTGTGATCTAGTTTTAATCAAGCTGTTGAAAGTTTCCTTCTGATCGGAGGAAAGTTTCCAGCCCATTTTCACTTGGCTTAGTGCCAGATTTGTGATGATTTTAATATGTTTTGGTTAGAAATTGACATGTCCACTGGCAAAAGAGCCTTTTGCATTGTTAATCAGTTAAGATAATTTTCAGCTATTTCATGCTGATTTTATAAGAAACCAAACAAAAACGTTTTTATTCTTATTTGAAAATGGCAAAGTTTAAAGTTATCCTAACATCCAATTATTGAGCCCTCTGAAACTGCAAGTACTGAAAAGAACATACTTGGTTTATGGTTACTTGGTTAATCATGCAATGTTATGCAAATTTTATTGGTGATAAATAACATAGCATAAACAAAGCTATGCTATACGCTATAGAATTCCACACAAGCAAAGATTTTCGATGTTTTCCATTGACCTATTTCATTTCCTTGCAGGTCAAAAAAAAATCCTAGTCTGCGCATGCAATTTGATGCAGAACTCAAATAGCTATTTATTTCTATAGCTCAGCTTTTCGCTTTTGTGAACGTGCTCCTATCATTTTGGCAAACAAGAAATAACAATGAACCCACAAAGTGCATAGTAGTACTATTGCCGTGGCAAATTTCAAAGAAATTCCTTAACAACTGTGTAAATGCTTTTACAGAGAAAAAAACTGTGTGTGATAGCGTCAGCAATTTTTTTTGCTAAAAAACCCATATACTTTTGTCTGGCAAGAAGATGAGCAAGAAAATTGTGTCCAGGTGTGATAGCTCAAAAAAATTGATGCAAGAAAATTGTGCAAAAAAAAATTGATCAAGTGATTCTGGCCTAAGTTATCTCTCTGCTCGTCCTGGAAAAAGGTCTAGTTTTGTTCCTAGTAAGCATATACGGTATGCACTCAGTAGGGATAAATCAAAAATGTAATTACACATTTATGCACCAGGAAACAGCAAAAGAATCTTTGGTCTTCAAATCAAGCTGGCACCTGTCGACCAAACATGGTAGAGGCTCTACACTGTCTATTACTAAACGTCAACTAATCAAGCAGGGAAGCTGTGAATACCGTTTTTTATAGTCTTTGGCTTGACCTAGCTGGGAATCAAAAACAACCCTACCATTTTAGGAACCCAGAAGACACTGTATCCATTCGACCTCTGATTGGTTAAAAGTTAAATGAAAATTTGAAGCATGGGCAAATAGGCATAGCATAGATCTAAAAAAGATTGGTGGCTACAGCCTAAGCTACTCAGGGGTCAAAATTACCTTTTTTAACTACTTGCCCATCGGGCAAGTAATATCAGAAGTCTACTTGCCTAGAAAAAGTAGTTACTATAAGTTTTGAGCTTAACTTAGGAAAAAAATTGTACAATATACTTCTTGGCAAAAATCACTAAATTTTCAAAATAATTGTAATCGCGTATCCTATTTCAACAATCAAGTTTTTGTGAGCAATGTTATGTCAGCTGGTAATGTGATGTAGGCTTTTTTCCAATCATGCATTACACAAAAATTTCCAATTAACGGGCCAGAGTTAATTTCGAACCCCGCTACTGTAGCCACCTTAACAACTAAACTAAAGAAATTGTCCGTTTTGCAAAAAAAAAAGAAGTTAAATTTAACCAAAGAGTTTATAAGTTGGAATACAGTAGATGAGAGGAAACTTATGATTAAACAATTAACTTAACGTCTGTATTGGTTGTGCTTAAATTGATAGAACCTGGTAGAAATAAAGTCCGGCACTTGTAGCCACTTTGCAAACACATTGAAAATGGACTGTTTTACAAACACTCTTACTGCGTGTTTTTCTAGATAATTAAGTTAATCTAGGTTCAGCTTGCTATGCGGTCACTTTGTGAAGAGATCACGGGCACCCTACAAGATACAGTCTGC
This sequence comes from Trididemnum nubilum, assembly GCA_963965965.1. Classification (NCBI taxonomy): domain Eukaryota; kingdom Metazoa; phylum Chordata; class Ascidiacea; order Aplousobranchia; family Didemnidae; genus Trididemnum; species Trididemnum nubilum. The sequence continues at coordinate 5,111,278 of OZ014485.1, read as the reverse complement.
GGAAAGTTTAGATATTAAATTAAAAAGGCAGAGGCTGTTGTTGCGTACAAATAAGAAAATTGCTATCCTTGCCCCAACCCTTAGCCCTAACCCTAACCTCAATCATAATAAAAAGTTAAAAATAGAAAAATAATGAGCTCTTACTCTTGGCTTTCTTATTCTCTTTGTAGGTGTTATGTAATGTAACACTAGCCACTTTCTAACCATACTTTATTTGACTAGTTTTTCAGGTTTCCTCTCAACTAACTTATAAACTCGATGCTAAGCTATGGTATGCACTGTAAAAGAAGGCAATAGAGCAATATTGTTAGGTTTAGATATGGTTTGAGATTTCTATTTATGTTGCTTTTCTCTTCCAGATTGCATTGAGCGAATTTTATTTTGATTTTGCAGACGTTTCTGCACTGAATTGAATTAAGCTAGTGACCAAAAGTCTACTGTATACTGATCTAGGTCAGTAGTAGACTAAGCATATGGTTAAGTTAAATATATGTACCAGTCAATTAAGAACAATAGCTCAAGAATTGCCTGTAATTCAGAGGTAGGCTGCAGCACTGTTACATGTAATTGATTTCTTATGAATTCAGATTTGAAATGTAAACATTTCTTTTTTCTCAAACAAGAGACTATGTTTGCAAGAAAATATTGCTCATCATCACAAAACATACAATTCATGACAATTAATGCAATGTAGTATCATGTCGAAAATACTTCAAATCTTGCAAACTTTTTCAATTATATTATCGTCAAATGCATGACCAGGGCTATCCTTGGAGCTAGATGACTCTATTGTGGAAAACCAAGGTTGATATAATTGCATTGAGCTACTATTTCTGAAAGTGACAATCCTGGATGTCTATATATGTCCATATCAAAGTGATAACAGTAATACTACTACTGTGGTTGTATATGAAAATGAGCAGTCTATCTTCCATTTTTTTTGTGAATTAGTCAAGTCATTTATGAAATAAGAGCATGAAACAAAACAAGTTTTAAGTTTCATAGTGAAAGAAACTGCCCAGTATATTTTATCCAGAGAAGATATTACAACAAAGTTGGAGTATCAAGAATTTGGCCCACCGAAGAGCAAAAATATTCTAGCCTTGATTTGCTCCAACTCACAGTAAAGAAAAGCCATGGGTATGTGTAGATGTTATTTGATTTTTTTTTAACGATAAAGGGAGAATGTATTTTTCTTGAACCATGCACTCTGAGTCTGATAACCCAGGATTTAGAAAATTTTGTTAAGTGATGAAATAACTATTGATCAAAGTCATTTGGAATATGATGCAAAATTTGAAAATTTTTATCTAAAACAGCTTGTTGGTTTTAGAACCAATTTTCAAAACAAGATTTTACGCAAAATTTTTTCCAGTGCTGTTCTGGTACCAATAAGTTTTTGGCAATTTTTAATCAAAAGTTGCATTTGGGCAATTTTGCCGCAGTCAAGATCTTTCAGGAAACACTGGTTACCACAGAGTCTAAATTTAGGTATCGGTAGCTACAATTATCTTTGTATAGCCGAAAAAGTAACTTGTGTTGTTAACTGTGATAATGCCATTTTAATTGTTTGATCTCTTTTATCATGCGCCCTCTTTCGTGATAAATGCAAGGGCAGTAGCTCGAGATTTAGCTGTCACTCTGCACCATCTTCCTTCACCTTTTTTGCCTCAGTTGAACAAAGTTCAATACGATTCCAAACAAAGTATTTTAAATTTGTTGAGGTCAAATTTTGCATTCAGTGATTTATTTTTCTTGCATCAATGTAGTTTTTTTGTTTTTTGTTTACTTGGTGAGCAGTTGGTTAACACTTCGTCATCCCCAGCCACTCACCAGATAGTTCAAAATGTGCTGGGTGTTGGAAATGTGTTATGATAAACATAATCTGGAACCAACTTCTATAGGGTATAACTCCGTTGATAAAAGCTAAACAATTGACAGCTTTCATGAAGAAAGTGAAAAGGCTACATTACAAAGAAGAAGCTGATGGTAGTGCTATAAAAGTAATAAAGTGCTTGCATATCCAATTAGTTATATCATTCGTGAATATTTTTGTTATTTATGCTTATTTTCACCAAGCTTTCAGAAAAACTACACTGCAATGTACTGGTAAGATGGAAAAGAAAACATATCAAGGAAACTATTGTGAGCAACCAATCAAAGATTGTCATATTTTCCAACATGGCATTTGGTATGTTATTATTTTCTTTGTTCAAGGTTTGTATTGTATTGGTCGCATGCTGAATTGCTTACATTAATTTTTGAGCTAATACTATTATCCCATTATATATTATAATCACGGTGCAGGAGACTCAAAATTTGGTGATTTTGTCTTTGTTTTTTACCTCCTTAAGCATAAAGGTATTTGCTGAAAGTGCATCCAATATACAATATCCAACATCCAATAATTGATACCAGAAAGTAGGAGTAAAATTTGAAAATTATAGTATAAATACATAAAGGCAGTTTGTTTGGTTTCAGCTTTTTGATTTGAAAAATATTGAAATGTGTTCTGGCTTTTATTGTTATCTCTTTTATTTTTAAAGCAACACCAAAAAGTTGTGTTTGCATCAAAAATTTGGCTTGAAGTTTTGCCAAACAATTCAAAAGTTGGTGGCTTGTTCGAACTTCAAATTGTTTAAGTCTGAAGCAGAAGACAAATTTATTTTGAATTAAAAATAAAAGGGAGTAAGGGCAAACTTGGAAATCAAATACTGTTCGAACTTAAAATCACTTCAAAGTGTCATTTTGTATATTTTTTTAATTTATAAACTTCAATCTTGTTTTAGTTCAAACCCCCTTTAAAAAGTTTCTGTTTTTTCATACAAATTTCTGCCACTCAAAAACAGGTTACGAATTGGCTGTGTGAAAGCATTAGCTTTTGTGCTGTAATGCTAACCAAAAGTTTTTGGATCAATTCTGTCACTGGCGGAGTGGTTCAATGCTTCAGTATGATTGATTACCAATAGTTCCTGTCGCAACCTCAGGTAAGAGATTTTAAAGTGATCAGTTGGTACATGCATGAGTTTGAATCCCATATGTGACCAGTTTTTACTTGCACAGTTGTAGGTCTATCTATAATGTACACCCTTCTAAACACCACCCCTTAGTATTACATCCCTTCACCCTTAATTTCTACCCTTTAATACTTCACCCCCACTCCTCTATATACATCAATTCCTAATATTACCATATTCCAGCATCTCTCTAAGCAACAACCCTAGTACTACTTCATTCCTATATACTTCCATCATTATTCTTTATTAATGCATCTCATAGCCCTTTAATTCACAACCTCTTTGCAGTACGTTGCCCTTGTAATTAACATCTCTAAATTTTAGACCTCCACAACAACTTCAAAATAATTATATTCAATTGCACAATCACAATACGCTGTGTCGCTTTTGAAAACGATGCTTTTAGCACTATAGTATTTACGGCATAACGAAAAGTTTATTTCAAAATTGCTAAGTGAGTTGTTTTGTTTCCAAATGTAATTACCCGATAAAAATGCTTTTTGAAATTTCGTTTTTGGAGAACTTCGAATCACAAAGTAAATAGTACCATATTCTAAAATGAAAATTTTTATTTGCAGATTATCAAATCTTATTCTAGAATAGTAAAACTGCAAACTACGCTAATTTCTTTTGAAAAAGAAAATATACTGATTATTTGTTTTTAATCTCAACCCCACCTAATTTAATCTCAAATCCTTAACATTATTACTTCAATAAAAAAATGCATTAATCTGCAGGGTTGCCACATCCTGGAAAGTCTTGGGTTTTTTTTTTTGCTGTCCTGGGAAGTCCTTGAATTTTGTTGGAAAAAGTTTTGGAAAGTTTTCCCTTCTTTACCAGGACAGAATGTGAAGTTTTTTGTTGTTGCAATAACTGGTACGTTGTGATTGTGCAAAGGTGTGGTTGAAGTAATTTGCATTGTGAAGGTCCTTTGAAAGGGTAAATTTAAAAGTTTGTTTTGTTAAAAGACAGAGCTTATTTGTACGCTGGCGCACGCATAAAAAAGTTGCTATCCTAGCCTTAACCCAACCCTAAATCTAATCCAACTGTATTGCAAGCTCCAATCCCAACATTAATCTTAACCCTGTATAACACTAACGTAGGGCTACCATACGTTCTCTTTTAAGAGGATTTGTCTTCTTTTTCTGTTTAAAAGGAATTGTCCTCCGAGGACACCAAAAAAGTAGCCAAATGTCCTCTTTTTTGATGCTCAGAATTTAAAGGCGGGAGTCGAAGACCAAACCAACCAAAAACGATATACTTTCGTCCACACTCGCGTTCAACTGCCGCCGACCTTAGCACAATCGTACTGACAGCAGATCTTTTTTTTTTTTTGTTAAGATCACCATTTTCAAAGGGCAAAATCGGTGCAAAAACAAGTGGTTTCCAAAGAAAAAAACGGTGTTCAATTTTTGAATTTCCCCTTGGAAAATGGTGTTCTCCAAGATAAAAAGGTCTTCAGTCAGTCCTATTGGCCGGTATATACATTCCGCGTGTTTGGGCTTCGTTTTTCGAAACTGTCCTCTTTTTGGTCTATGAAAATATGGTACCCCTACCCAAACGATAATTTAAAAAACAGAAGAGAGCAAATTAGCGCCTATTCTTGTGCTCTTTGCTCTCGTATTCTCTTTGAGTAGTTTGCCAGCTGGCGTGCAAATAAGCAGTAAGCACTTTCTTGTTGAAATGCCAAAATTTGCTCTTCGCAATACAGTATGTATAAATTATTGAATATTATTCGGAAGAGTGAATTTATGAACAGTAATTTAATGCAATGCGATACTCTAATAGCAGCATTACTGCTAGTAGCAGAATCGTAGCGTGCTATAGGCCCTCCATCGGCCTGTTAGCTAAACGCAAAAAAACATGACATTTTTCACGCTATACTTAATGAGGCAGTTTTTTGCAATAATATGGACTCTCAAGTAATTTAAAGTCACTCTGAAACATCATTTAGGGAGGGTAATGTTGGTCAAAAATAAAATCGGTAACAACTGACTAAAATGGCTAAAAGTAAACAATAAATTTGATCGCTAAATGCAAATACTTAAAATAGGCTTTCTAAAAAAATTGTAAAGCGTACTATTCAGTTAATTATTAATCATGTATTTCCAATCTTGTTTCATAAGCCCCTTCTTAATTATCTAGCGAAATAAAATGCAGACCATTTGAATTAATATTTGAGTGGTTTTTTCGAAAGAAATGCCCATTTGCACTTTAGCATGCTTTGCCTATAGAGAAAAAGAGAGCAAGAGTGGGTGCTCATTTATGCTTTTTTAAAAATTATTATCGTTACGGTAGGTGTTCATTTACGCTTTTTTTTTGTCAATTGCTATGGTTAGGGTTTGGAATTAGAGTTTGGGTAGGAATTAACATTAAGGTTATAGCTTGGGTTACAATTAAATATGTTATGTTAAGGGTTGTGGTTAGGGGTAGAATAGCGATTTTATATTTGCGCGCTGGTGCTAATAAGCTCAGCCTTTTTCAAATGATGGGGTTTTATGGTTTACTTGCTTGAAATAAAGCTAGGGCAAAAGTTTTATCATTACTATTACCCACATACTCTAGACTTTTATGAAATCAGTTCAATCATGTTTTTGCAGAGCTAATTTTCTGCGCCTCTTTTTAAATGCATTAATTTGTACCAAACTGGGCCCAAAATTAAGTTATTACAGCAAAAAATTATGAAATCTTTTATGCTGGAGGGTTTGTCCCTGGGGATCACATTCCCAATGGCCTCAAGCAGCTGGCAACTCAGTCCCATACCCCAAGCCCAGCCCTCCCATTGCAGATTTCTGGCTATGAACCTGGCTAGTAGTCAGTACTAGAAATCCCAATGCGTGGCATTAAAATTTTCTTCAATAACAAGTTCAAAAAGCGGGTGCATAAAAGAGTAGAAGTGAAAATTAAATTTTAAGTCCTGTAAAAAATCTTAAACAGTCCTGCAAAAGTCCTGGAAAAAGATCTAAAAAAGTCCTGGAATTTGATTTTGCAGTTTCTGTGGCAACCCTAAATGTGTAATATTTCTCAGTTTTCTCTAGAATTAGTTGTTTCTGATAATTTTGTTCATGAACTTTTATTGCAATTTTTTTCCTAAACCTCCCTTAACACTATAATTTTCACAGTCCCATTTTTCTCAAAACACCTTCCCTTAATAACTGCAATAGGCTTATTCTCTCCACCCCTTTAATTATCATCTTTATTAGGTCACCTTTATAGCCATCTGAACACCATTCTTAATACTACTACATTCCCAAACCCCTCCATTTTTCCAATTACCAACCCATAATTGTTCACCCACGCACACTTCCAAACATATCTTTCAATCCTGCCCCATTTTTAACCTTAACCTTTCCAAAAACACCATTTATTCTTGCCACGTTTCTAATCTTAACCCTTCCAAATACACCTTTTAATCCTGCCACATTTCTAACCACACTCCTCTAATTATCATTTTTTATGTTTACCTCGAAATCCTTTCCACTACCTCTTAAAACTTTCATATCCATGGTTATACCCCTGCAATTACTTTTTAATATTACTTACACTTCTGGACACCACTTTTTAAGGCTTCCGTTTCCCCACTCCCTCTATTATTATTACTCGTAACATTTCAGCCCTTCATTGCGCCACATCTTTTTGAAAACTATCCCTTAATACTGTACATCATACTACTCCCTTAATTACCACCCTTCTATATTACCGCTTCCTCATATTCCTCCAATCATTATTTCTTAATAACGCACCCCACTACTCTATAAATATTGCCTTTAAAAGGGGTGAATCATCCAGCCAATTTTGGTGCTTTGCAGTAACTAAAATTGAAATATAATTTATGAAATTTTCATTTTAAGGGTGCAGTTGTAAAGGAAGGTATTGAACAAATGCAAAGAGATTTCCCCCTAAAAAAGTTTTTTTAAACCCTGAGTTTTTTCTCCCGGCCAATTTCCAGTAAAATTGGGGGTTTACCAAAACTTTATTAATCATATGATGTTAATGAAAGAGTGATTATTATTCAGTCTCTTTTTTTCTCTCAAAGTTCAGGCTGAAAAAACAGATTTAGGGTTTCCGAAAACTATTTAGGGTCATATGTTTGTATCAGTTAAATATCTTTGGAACTGCAGCCCTAAAATGATGACAAATTTTTTTTTTAATTTAGTTCAATTTTAGTTATTGTACACTACTACAATTGGCTGGTTGCTTCACCCCCTTTGATTCTTACGCTATACAGCAGTTATTTGTCTTCTTTTCCTAATCTGGTGAAGAGTCCAATTTGGACTTGAAAGTGCCAGTATCAACAGCAAAGCGCTTATGCTTAAGTGATGTTTAAAAAATATTATAGGCTCAGACGTGTTTGTGTTTAGATAAAGACTTGAATGCCGAAAAGGCTGAAAATGGGTCAGAAGAAGAGCTTACCAATAAATGGAATAAAGTTGATCATTCCTTTTTTGAAGAAGCGTTTTCAACTACAGTAAATAAACAGCAACTGGAAATCAAGAAATTAGGAGAAAAGTTAGCGCAATCTTTAAGAAGTCTTCATTGCTGAATCGGTTTAAACTTATTCATTGTTACATTGTGCCGAACAAGCAAACAACGAAATTTGACCCCAGATCAGATGACATAAGTCAACTTTCTTTGTATCAACACCAGGGATTTTTAGATATCCCTGATTAACTCAGTGATGTTCAAACTTTTTAATATTGGACCAATCTAGACCCAGTGAGGTTGCGTGTGTGCCATTATAATTTTGGGCTTAATTTTTGCCGATTTTGGACAAAGTTTCTCCCTATTTGTAAACGAAAACCAAAAAAAAGGTGTCGTCTATTAGTATTCTATTATGTCAGGAATTTTCGTCCATGAAAAGTTATTTCACTATAGCAATCATTTTTTATTTGGTTGCGGGCTAAAGTTGCTTTCTCGACGCGAGCCAAATTAATTTTTTTCATGGCCAGCGGGCTCGACTTTAGACATTGCTGTACTAACTCCTTGTTGTGGTGCAGTCATTTTTAAAGATATAAAAGTTATCAAACGTATAGTTAAGCATATGTTGCTTTCATAAAGTTTTGAACAGTTTGCTTGGTTGGCTTGTGACATTCATGATTGTCATTTAATGTAAGAGATAGTCTTGCAGAAAGTGAAGTTCCGCAAAGCTTACAGTGTGTAGCACAAGTCCCAAGCGTAATAGCAGGCGAATAGATTGAGTATAGCCTGAATAGGTAATTGCACAAATCTTCCTTGATCTTGCTACTCTGTAGTTCAACATTACATTTATCAGCTACAACCCAAACCTGCGTGTCATTTTTTGGGTTCAATGAAATAAATATCCAAGGAGCTTTCTTTTTTAAGGATATCCAAATTAATAGCAATACATTAAAAAAAAGATATACTAATGAAATTCGCCTAAACATCGGATCTTTAATTAAGCTAAGCCATTACGAGAAGTGAACTGTATACACTGTACAGTACACTCTATTCCTGTATCTAAGATGAAATATGTGTGCAAGTGTAATGTTATGCCAGTGGTTTAAGCTAGAAAGTCATCACTTGTTAGTTGTCGTACGTTAGAGATACTGATAATAATTGTATGGTTTTATTTTTTATCATTGAAGTGTATGTTCGCATTAATGTTTTTTTGGTGTAATATACATTGTATTAAATGTAGAGGTGTTACGAAATAAGTCATACATAACCTATGAAATGCTTTAGCGAGTAGTGCTGTTTCTGCCGTGTAAAATTGTCCTTGCATGATTAAAAGCGATCTGATGCTATTTTTAATAAAGATCGATTCAATAGAAATCTCGACTGAGGCAAAAGAAAATAATGAGCTAAAACAGTTATTGCAAAAGCTTCCTATACGCAGCAACTTAGAGTGATTTTCGGCACAATAACATTATTTCACTTCTCAAAAATCAGCGATTTTCTTTCTTATCTGTATTAATGATATGCAATGTCGTATATAATAATTGCTTGAATTACTGGTGTCGTTATTTTACCTGCGTTTGAGTGAACGCGATCATTAACACGAAATTTTTGCTTTAAGTTCATCTCGCTTAAGTTGCATTCACACAAAGTTGACTTAAAGTATCATAAAAAAAAGTCTTTGACAGAAGTAAGCTCACCGGGCATGTTTCGTGCACAAAGGGTAATACTTGGGAAAAAGAACAAGCCCGGAAAGCGTTTTTTCGGTCAAACTCTTCTTTTTATTATGGTTTCTGTGTGAATGCAACTTGACCGAAATGAACTTTAAGCAAAAACTTGGTGTTAGTGATCACGTTCATTCAAATGCAGATAAAATAACGACACCAGTAATTTAAACATTTAATTCACGCAAATAAACACGTTAAAGAAAAAACGCGTTAAAAAAAAGCTCGCTAAACGTGTTTAATAGGCATTATCAGGTTTAAACATCAAAAAATTTAAACACATGAACTCTACAGTTAAACATGTTTAGAAAACTACATGATTAGCAAATGCCGCGCTAAACATGTTTAGATTTGGTGTTTATTTCATTTAGAGTGTACAGCTTTGAAAAAAAATTTTGCTGCGGTGACAAGCCGTTGGCAACACTGCGTCCGATTTAAACGGCCAGAGATTTAAACCTCAGATCTTCCGCTCCAAAACTGAACGCGTTACCGCTCGCTCGATCAAATAACTGTTCGGTTAGCATATTTTATTTCTTTGTTATGTTTGTTTACAATAATTGCTCTTTAGAAAACATAGTCCAGCACTTATAACATCTTCAATGAAATAATTGTTGAGTTAAAAATTTGTGTTATTTGCTTTCGCGTTTACTTGCTAAGCTTTTTGTTAGCTTTAAATTTGTTTAAACTGTATGTAGAAGACAAAGACAATCAAATTATTGAGTTTTTTGTTTCTTACTTTTAGTTCGCACAATTTACTGTTAGTTTTTTTTATAATTAGGCTTACCTTTGGAACAATACTGCTACTTTGTTCTTTACTTTTATATCACTGTTTACCTTATTCTTTTACTTTTACTTTAGTCTTTGGAAGAAATGTCCCAGCGGTGGCAATAAATTAACTCTAATTTTTGTACAGTTATGTAGGCCCATTTTTTGTTTATTTTGTTTACTTTAGCTCTAATTAAAGCATTAAAAAATTATATCACAGAAAAGGATTGGACTGATTTGATGTCAGATTGTTAGGTTAATTATGATTAACATTGCTGTTAAATTAGTTTTTGAATGATAAAAGCCAAAAAAGTGGGACCAGGCCAGAGATGTTAGAAACCAACAGGGGCTGATTAGCTTGATGGGGCTTTCTCCACCTATCCGTAATTTAGTTAGGTGGTGCTCAGCCCACGCAAAGGTATTTTTGCATAATTTAATTGCGTTGGAGGTTCACACTGTCCTTTTTTATCACTTAAGATCAAGCAGGGAAACTATTTCTAATCTTTGGTTTGACCCGACCGGAAATCCAACCTGAGTCAACCATTTCAGTAGCAGGCGCTTTCCACGCAGCCTCTGATCGGTAAAATCGAGAGTGCGGCTCTGGTGGAAGCAATTTTTAATAAGCTTTTTAAAAGCTATATCAAACCTTTTCGCATTCATTGGCATATTAAATGCAGAAGAGCAAAAAATGTCCCGAGTTATAAGTAATTTTTGCCGTTTTTGTTATCCAAATTATAAGCTAATTTATTAAAATTTCCGATGAAACTGGGATGTTTTAACAGTAAACATCGTTAATTTTAGAAATCAGTTTAAAGTTTGAAAGACATCAAGTATTTTTTAGTTAATGCGAGTATTATATTATTTCTAAAATTTTTTGCATGCTAAGCATACTGTAGGATATCGCAAAAATTTGCACTTTTGCCATTTTAAAACTCAAAAATTTTGTGCAAAACTTAATTTTTTTCGATCAGAATTTTGATAATTTCATAAAAAACAACATTAACTTTTACAATCAATTTGAATTTTGAAAAAAGGTTAATTTTATACTCCATGTTTCAAGAAATTCAATTTTTTGTAACACTTGTCGGCCATTTTCCATTATAAAAGATAGGAGATGCGAGAAACTTTGGACACATTTTTGCCTACATGAACGCTTAACAATGGAACGAATGATCCGCTCAACTTATACGTTTGTTAAAGTGACTTTGTTTGAAGTGAGTGGCTGAATCTTTAGTTGAATTTTTTGCGGTAAAAACGATGGTTTTGTTGGTTTAATACTATAATGTAAATGCAAAGAAGCATAGCGCAAAAAAGGGTTTATTTAATTTTGCCATTAGTCGGAATAACCGAAAACCTTGAAGAATTGTTTGAGGTGTTTGGACCTACGCCTAAAAATTTTGGAGGAATCCTCATACAAAGAGCTAGTGATTCCAAAACAAACCAAAAATTGTTTCCTCAAAAGAAATGACTCGAAATAACCTTCACTGCATTATCAAAAATATTAAGCAAAGAGATTCGACAAGAGCATTTGAAGTATTCAGCCAACAATTTTTCTCCGCAGAATCAGCAAAGTCGGCTGCTAAAAAGTTAAAAACAGTTTATTAAGCAACGAACTAAAAGGTAAATCGAGAAGAATTGGAAATATTTAAAAGACTGAACTGACTTTAAATGACAAATAGACTTTTCTTTTTTGAGGGTCAGTTCATGTTGCGAGGGCAAAAAGAAAAGAAAACAAAAAAATAGTGGTTACATGACAACACTTGTCTTAGACAGTACAGCAATGAAGTTGATGGTTTGCTTGTTTCTCAATTTTAGTGGACAGGTATGTCCTCAATAAAAAAAGTATTTTGGTAAAGATAGAGGTTATGAATTATTTTAGGATTTTGCTTCTTTGGCTACTGTACTCTCTCAGTCATGGAGCTGTTTTTATTGGTTCCTTCTCGTTTTACTCTTGCATCATAAAATGACCCTCATAAAAACCAATCAAATCAATATTTTTCTTTGTACTCGTTGTAATATGCCGAAGTGTAGAACAAGTTTGCGGGGCCTACGATTATCTCCACGGCAACACAGCTTCTTTCGAAGAAGTGTTAAAGCAGTGGCAAGCCGTTGGCAACACTGTGTCCAATTTGATCTGCCCAAGATGGACCTCAGACCTTCCACTTCACAAACAAACATGTTACCAACCAACAGAGCTCGGCGTTTAAAAAGCGCTTCGTAGAGCGCAAGCGCAAATTCCGCAACCAAAATTTTTTAAGGTCGAAGCGCAAGCGCAAATTCCGCAACCAAAATTTTTTAAGCTTAAACGCAAGCGTAAATTCCGCAACCAAAATTTTTTAAGCTTAAAGCGCAAGCGCGGATTCCGCAACCAAAATCTTACAGCGCAATTGCAAATTCCGTAACCAAAAGTCTGGGGGCAAGACCCCCAGCCACCGGAGGCATAAGGTGTGGGGGTCGGATCCACCAGCACTCGAAAAAAAACTTTTTTTGGCAAAAATAACTTAATTTTTAGACCTTTTTTGATAAAAATTAATGCCATTAATACGTGGCATAGAAATTAGCAGCGCAAAAAGTGATTATACCGTACTAGTTGCATAAATAGGCTATGTAGGAGGCAGCTATCGCTAGCATTTTAGTTCTCTTATTCACAAGTTGGTCAATCGTAAAATTCTATTTTGGTAGGTTGGTAAACCTCTCAAGAAGTAATCTATTAAGGCTATATTTTATAGTGAAAGATATATATATAAAGGGGGGCTAATCGAAGGAAGGTGGAGAGAAGTGGTTGGTAATTAACTTATACTGAATAGCCCTCCCCCCTATTTCTGCGCTTATATACATTTTTTTTGATGAAACCTATGTTAAGCATTTTTCAATAAGCGATCAAATTTGATTACCAATTTTCGACTATTCTTTAAAGTCTTTTTTTCTGATTTATAGGTTTTATTTTTAACAAATTAGCCCCCTACCCCTTTAATAAACGTTTCAAAATATTCTTAAAATAATTTTTATGGTCCCCCCGCTCGCCCCCTGGCTTCGCTACTGTATTCACGCCTAATGTGATGAGTATTCATTACGTAAGCCGCCTCTTACAATTTTTTCTTAGCGGTTCTACTTTTGTTTTGCTGGTGCGTAAATACTGGTAATGCATCATTTTGCCATTGCAAGAAAACGTCAATCTTTTAAATGGGCCAACAAACTGCTAACGCTAAGTCCCTGCGGTGGTAGTAGCGACTAAGACCAACAGTTAAACACTAAATTAAAAAAAAAAGATTCGTTGTTTATTCGGTTTATTTGCAAGCATTTTTACAACGTTTCAAGTTTTTAATTACGTTCATAAAATCCCTACTAAAAAATAAAACAAACCTAAAGTACCGGTACCGCCAAAAAATAGCAAAGTACCGCGGTACCGGTACCGCAAAAGTACCGACGATACCGGTACCGGCTCCAAGAAAGTACCGCGGTACCAAGAAGGTACTGCCCACCTATGCTTAACTGCTCATTGCAATTTGATGGGTTTTAAGTACTTGGGGGAAAGCGGGCTCTTGCAATTTAACGAGATGAAGATGCTGTGTTATTTGATATGTCTAATAAAAACGGCCCAAAAAAAATTTTTTTTCACTTTTATTTGTTTTGTTTGTGGAATGGTTTTACGAGTTCAATTGAAGTGCTGTTTGACTTATAGCTTTTGCTTCGGCGATATAAAAGAATGCATGAATGCAGCTTTTGTGTAATATTTGACATGACATGATAGTAATTGCATTTAAACAAACAAAGTTATAATCCACGAAGTTTCTGTAATTTTAAATTTAACTTTAAAAATGTTAATTTCTATCCCTAGCTAAGTTTGAACCCATTTCATATTAACTTTTGTCTTTCACCATAATTTATTGGTTAACTTTTCAAAAATGCACTTGGCCTATTAATGTCAGCACAGAAATTGGCATGATCAATAAAGCCAACTTTGTGGTGTTTTAGTCAGCAAATCCTACTCTGCTAATTCTAACACCAAAAAAATAAAACAGATAATAATTTACATAAAAACGGTCTCCCATATCACTAATCAACTGATTTTGGTATTTTACTGATGTAATTTTCTCTAACATTTTATGCTTACTTGATTCCTTTTCCAGGTCTTTAATTGCTTTTTTTCCAATCGCCTGATATAAGCTTAGACTGCAAAATTGAAATCTATATCTAGTTGAATTTCTGTAGATGGAAAAAGGGTCACTGCTTGAGATGTTAGATGATACTGTTGTGTGCTGTGGTCAGCTTTTTGTTTTCTTTCCTTTTTTTCCTTCCCTTTGTTTATGTAGTATTTACTAAAATGTAATATCTGTTTAAATCTCGAAATTTACAAGGCATTACCATAGTTTTATTTAATTAAGAACCGTAAGTAGGGTGGCAACTGACTTTGACCATACGATTTTTTCGTTGTCTCCCAACCATTTGTATTTACATGTGGTAAGTTTAAAAATCTGGAGTAAATATATAAATCTAAATCTGCAATTGTTCAGTTGACCCCATTTTGCCATGCTTTGTTGCAACACTCACACAGGTAATCTCTGGTCTCTGACCGCTGGAAAGTCAGTGTTTTCTAGATTACCAATGCTGCTTTCCATGTGATTGGGATGGTGATAGTCTCCTAATTTTATAAAAGGGAGCAGCAGGCGGTTGAGTTTGTCAACGTGTATTGTAGTTTTGTCACTTGCTGCTCAAATTGTCTGATGAGAGGGCTGGTTCTGCACACTACCATATTAGTATTTCCTCCGTACTACTCAAAAAGAAATCTGATATAACATAAACTTCCAATAATTAATAGTGCAATAAGCACCAAATGTACAAACTCTGCAAATGAGAAATAAAATGTGAAGTTCCAAACAAGAAGTTGTCAAATAGCTGGTCAATAATGACAGGTTAAAAACATCTGTACAACTTTTGGGAGGAAATATGGTATGGCTTAATAAAAAAATTGCAAAAGGGCAGCTCAAATGACCAACTATCCTTGCCCATTTCAGAAATCGAACAAATATAGTGGTGTGCATTTGAGTAAGTGTGATTCTTGATGCAGTAAACTATTTACTCAAACTGATCGACTTTTGATTTGGCAATCATGCTAAAATGCTATAGTTTTTTTTTAATAACAAAATACAAAAAATTGAAAAAATATTAAGTAACCCTAATGCAACTTTTAAGGTCATAAACGTCTTTTTTTCTAAAATGCATTAAATATAAGTAACAACTTTGCTTATCTAGCACAAATGGCTCTATTTCTATCGATATTAGTATGTTTTGGAGAGCGCGACTCAAAAAAGCCCCTGGGCAGTATGTAAATGGGGTCCGATTTCAAAAAAACTTTCGATTTCCTATTTTTTTTGGTCAAAGGCAAAAATCTAACACCCAGACAAGTTGAAATTCCAAAATGACCCCAAAAGGGTCTGCCCTATTGTACAATTGCTTGCGTTATTTGGTTATTGGCACATATAGCTCATTGCTATGGGTGGTATTGCGTAATCAACGGACATTGTGAGACAAAATGATTTTAATTAATATTGGCCTTATTCTAGCTTTTCTTCGTTTACTCGCTGTATATACACCGCTGCTTTGCTTCATGTCGTCATTATTGCTACTATTATTCTACTTGTGGATAATAAAGCATTACGTTTTGAAACTCATTGTGTGCGGACTCAACAAATTACTCACTAAAAAAAACATTTAAGGGTTACTTCATTGGGTTCAAACTTAGGCTTACCATACATCTTGTTTTAGGCGGGACAGTCACGTTTTTCAGGCCTTTGTCACGCCTAGTAGCCATTGTGTCTCATAAAACGATAACAAGATTGTCTTGGTATATTGAAACTTCTGACTGACCAAAGCCGCGAAAATTTGTAGACTGCCGAGGTGAAGACGTTTTTTTAAATTTATATATTTGTTTTTTGGTCTTCATCTCACATTCCGCGAATTCTTTTGAGAAAAACTCTTGTTATCTACGACTGCCTCGTTTTTCTGTCTCAAAAATATAGCAAGCCTAGCAAAACCCGGTTTATCAGCTAGTGGTGGAAATCCAGCCTGACTTAAGACTTGTAAAGCTACTAAAAAAAGAGTGCTCTTTGTTGGTGTGGTCAAGCGGAAGCGTAGAGCATAATCTATTTCATACTTTATATGAATGATTGAGTATTAAAAGCTAAATGTTGCTTCAGTAATCTTATTGTTACAAAGTATTGTCAATGAGCAGATATTGCAGCTGAAAGCGTATGACACACCTGTTGGGAAATTCGCTTCATCAGATGGCTGGCCATCTCCAGCCGCGTTTCTTGCAGTTATTGTGAAAGTATAAGCTGTATTTGGTTGCAAATTTTCTGCATTGAATGAAGTCGATTGGGTTGATTTTGTTCTTTCAGGTGTCCACGAAACAAGATAGTTCCTTGGCTGCAATCCTTCATTAACTTCTGCCCACTGTATTCTAATCGAAGTTGAGGTTGAAGAAAGTAGAATTGGAGTATTTGCTTTTGCTGGAACTAAAACAATCCACTGCTTAACAAAGATTAATCCAAAAAGCTAAATAAATATTACAAAATTGTAAAAAATAGCAAGCTGATGTTGGATTAAAGATAGTGTATTATTGAACAAACGTATCATTATTCATTTTTGATTTCGAAAAGTATAAGTGAAGGATGATTGAGTTTCCTAAAAGCATAAAATTCAAAAACAGAAATTTTTGAAAGGTGTTTTCAGGAAAATGCTGTTGGCTGCCTTTTGTTGTTACCGAGTACTATAATATTGTGTAGATACTTTAAAATATTACTAATCTTTTTCACAAAATAAAAACACTCATTACACAAAATTATATCATATATGCTTAAAATTAACGTCATTAGTATACCCTCATAAGATAGTTGTTTGACAAATGTTGCAATTTAGCACTAGAATTTTGAGCTCTGAGCGCAGCATTGTAATTAGCTAGAGCTTATTTACTCATAAAATAAAAACTACCATTCAGTCGCGTAGCCAGGATTTCGCCAAGGGGGGGGAGTGGGCTTTTTTGGAAGTGTGATAGAACCGTAAACAAACTTGACCCAAATTTTCATTGGTATTGAATTAGATTGAGATGATTTTTCCGTCAAATTAGGTAATCTCAAAAAAAAATGGTCTTCACCAAAATTCAAAGGTTTTTTCCGGCCGAAAACAGGTGATCTTCAAAAAAAAAAGTTCTACACTGAAATTCTCCCCAAACAAGTCATCTCCAAAAAAAAAGGTCTTCACCGACTTTGGGTAAGCTCCACAACCAAAAAACTCCATTATTCTGTTCCAAATAACGGCAAGTCCTTCACAATTTCTGCTTCCAAATCTCGAAAGGGGGAGCTGTTTTCATTTTTGGAGCAAAAATCGGCTTCAAAAGCACTAAAAACGTGCTATTTTGCGTACTTTTTGGGCCAATGGAAGGGAAGGGGGGCTCGAGCCCCCACCTGGCTACGATACTGCTACCATTTATGCAAGTCACTTGCCTGCATGTTTCACCTCAGAAATATATCTAACAAAATGTTAATCTTAAAATTAATTCGTGATCGTCATTTTTTTGAAAAATTCAAGCACCAAAGAATTTGTTTCTGGCATAAAATAAAGCTAGTACCATAATAACGGCCGAGAAAAACAGAGCCAATTCAAATTTATGTAACACAGGGTGCTTCAAAAGTCTAATTACCGTATTTACTCGTTTTACCGCCCGATCTTGATTAAGGGCCCGTTTGAATAGCCGCCCGTGTGAGCAGAACAAAAAAATAAATAAGGGCCCGTGCTTTAATACCCGCCCGGTGCAAAAGCTGATTTTTCAGTGGTAGAGAACAATAGAAAATAAGAAGCTGCTAAGAAACGCTTGCGTCACAACGCTGTTGAATTTTAAGCGCTAGTAGACAACAGTCACGCCTTAGACGTCCAATTGCATAACAGATAGCATTGATTACGTTTTGGCAGACAACACTAACGCCTTAGACGTCCAATTGCATAACAAATAGCATTGATTACGTAACAGGTAGTATTGATTACGGTTCCCATTTGTCTACTGCTCATTCATTCAGAATATTGAACCATATGTGATGATTAAATCATATGGAAAAAGATTAAATGTCGTGAAATATTTGTCTTCAACGATAATTTTTGTGGTAATTTTACTTTGAAAATAACAAGCGCCCGTGCTTAAATAAACGCCCGTTTGAATAGGGGCCCGGCAGTGAGTAAGGTTGAAAAAAATAAGGGCCCGGGCTACAAAACGAGTAAATACGGTACTTTATTTTGACTATATTCAGTCAGTCTTCAAAACGCAAGTTTAATAATCAAGATATTCAAAGCTTAAAAAATGTTTAAAGTCACACAAACTTCTAGTTTATTGTCAATAAATTTAAAGTAAGTCATACAAGCTCTTGTTTTGACTACATTTTAGTTCCAACAAATTAGTTTTGAGATAATGACGTCATCATAGTGAGGTCAGTGTTATATTTTTGAAAATTGATGTCATATTTCTAATGACGTCATAGACAATTTAAAATTTGTGCATAGATTTGTTTATTGATTTTGAATCTTTAAATGCCTAAGTGAAAGAAGTTACGTCACAAACGCATCTTATGACGTTGTTTTAATTAAATATGAACCAAAAGAGCTCAGATTTTGGAAAGTGACTTCAGCAAACCACAAACTTGGGAAACTTCCGCTTATCTTAGCAGCTCAAAATTTGTAGGGAGTTATTTTTAAATGAATTTAACTCCAATTAAAGCTGGTTTAAAGTAAAAACGGTTTTCTGAAAGATTTATCAGGAAAGCCCCAAGAGAGATGGGCATGTTTGCACCTTCCTGTGTAAAATAGGATTAAACTAGTCATAAAACTTTCAATTATTTTTTTCCTATGAATCGTTCGATCATCAAAATTGCAACTGTTTAATTGATTTAAAGAATATTGCCGATCAACTGCAACAAGTTGTCGAAACTTCAAACAACACAGTTGACAACTTGATTGCAGATTTCATGACCTATTACCTAATTAAAACTATATTGCAGTTACATGGTGCGGCACTTGTTGATGAGATCAATTTGCTTGTTTAACTTGGAGCTGAGGCCTGCTCAGTTGATATAACTTTTCTTTGGCCAAGCATTGGTGGTATTGTTTGGCTTGTTGTTGATATGGCTTTACGTAGCAAGCAATGCTTCATGTAAGTTTATTACCGGCATTTCCTCAGGACCATACGTATCTCAAAAGTTTGGTGAAAATTTTTTTCGAAAAGTACCTGAAGGATTGCTTTTTATTGTAGAATCGTGCTTTAAACTTCATTTCTCAAAATCCAAATTATTTTTGGCTTCATAGTTGCAGTCTACGTTGGCTTTAACAAGACTCTTCTATTACGTCGCGTTAGCTGCAGCGGGTACCGTTTTGGACTTGTCTGCTTTTATGTGCTGGGCATCGCTACCCTTTGTATTGCTGCTGACGTATGATGTTTCACCGCACAAGTACCATCCAGTTTGCTACTTCTTTTGCTATTCACAATTTGCATAATAGTTAATTTGCTTACTTTTCTGTTCCGTGTTTTGCCAGCTTGCTGCTTAGCTATTTTTTGATTAACACTCATTCTTTTTCTGACTGCGGTCAAGGAAACAGCTGTTTTTTTCTGAGCTTTTTGGATTGGAATTATTTTTTAATTAGGAATGTTTCCTGCAACTGGCTGGACAAACTTTTTCACTATGTACAAGCGTTTATTCATTGTTTAGTTGTTCGTAAGTTGACAAATTACTTAGGTACTACGTAAAGGTAATTTCTCGACCCCCCTTGATTAATAGTTAGGGATTACATGTTAGCATCTCGCCCAGTTTTGATTGTGTTATAGTCTTTCTACTTCAATTTTGGTAACTTAAGTTGGACCTGCATTACTCTAGGTTTAGAATTTTGGCCTTTCGCTCCTACAGCAGGGTTTTTGTTAATTTTAGAAACCACTCTCAATTGTTCAACCGCTCTAGCTCAATTGATCGATCACGCTCTCTCATTTTACTTCATGCTGCACATTGTGCAAATGACATCTAAAATACAGCTACCTTTTACGGTGAAGTAACAACCTCAATAAAAATCAAACTTTCCACAATTTTGAGCGAGTTTTGAATAATTATTTGAGGTAAAGTACATCTCCACAGCCAGTTGAAATCTTCTCAAGACTTCACACCTTGTCTCAGCACCGTCCAATTCTGAAGCATAGCATCTTTCAGCAGGTGCACGGCAGTGGCTTCGGTTTGCATCTCTCTCTTAAGAGCATGTTATTGGTGCAAATGTAGCTTAAGTTGATCCAGTTTTTTGTTGCGGATCTTGTACAACCGCTGCAGAAACGATAAATTATTGATTTAACTGGAATTTTTTGTTTTATTTTACTGATACTTAACTTCAGTTTCTCTTATTTGCTTTAAAAGTTTAGACTAAAACCATTAAAAATGCTATTTGTTTTGATAGAATTTACAACGAATGTCGATGATTGATGTAATTAATATTGTTTTTAAACTTACTTGTGATAATTTTTTTTCCAGCGGATCGTTGACTACTAACATATCCATTCCACGCTGACACTTTGAATGTGTAACGCGTGTTCGATTGTAAACCATCAATCGTGGTGGAGGTTTCGGCTTGTGTAAATTTGCTGTTAACACCTGTCGAGGGCGAAGCTACAGACCAGTGAACGATGTAATTTATTGATAGTGAACCTCCAGCCACTGCATTCCAATTCAGATCCACGGTTGTTGTTGTACTGCCACCACTGGTTGGAATTGCTGGTGTGTTTGGTCCTGAATGAAAAATCATCAAATGGATTTCTGATACGATGCAGTTTCATTGGATCAAATTACTGGTGACTTTAATCATAACTAACTTTTTAAAATTATTTTAGCAGAAACGCTATTGTAATGCTGCATACAGTAGTAAAATAGCTTTCACCTGATAGTTATAATATTGCTAAAATAAAAATGTTAGATCCCAATAGCAAAAAATCATAAAACCAGCATGAAATTAAATAAAATAACCATCTGGCATTCAAAAAGCAACTCCATAAGATGCTCGTAGTTGGTGTTGTTAGTTTGGCAGACGCAAAAAGATTAATTGTTTCATACATTTTTATTGTGAATGATTGAGTTTTAAAATTTTTAGTGTTGTTTCAGTAAATTTAGTATTCTGTGGTATTGTAAATGAACATAACAAACTTGTTGAAAAAATCGCTTCATTAGATGATTGGGCATCACCAGCATCGTTCTTTGCAGTTATTGTGAAAGTATAAGCTGTGTTTGATTGCAAATTTTCCGCAGTGTATGAAGTCGATTGTGTTGAGCCGCTAAATCCTGATGCCCACAAAATAAAATAGTTCCTTTGCAGCGATCCTTCATTAATTTCTTCCCATTGTATTTTGATTGATGTTGTGGTGGAAGATAATAGAGTTGGAGTATTTGCTTTTGCTGGAACTAAAACAATGCAATGCATAACAAAGTAAAACTAGAAAAAACAACTAAATATCAATATATTGCTAGAACATAACACTCTGATATTTGATTAAAGGTATACAGTAGCAACATTGAACAAATACAGCATCACTTATTTGCTATTTTGATTAGTGGGTAAAGAATGTTTGCTTTTGCCTAAGCAACACAAGCAAAAATTTTTTTTTTGAAAATTTTTTAAAACAATTATTTGTATCCGTTTTGTCGTTATCAAGCATTATTGTTTGGATTTAGAACCTTACTCATTCAATCCACAAAGTTAAACCGTTCTTGTTCAACATAATGTCATATATTTCTAAAATCAATGTCATTATACCCCTATATGACGCCGGTTGTTTGACAAATGTTGTAATTCAGACAATTCTAAGCTGTGCAAGTGACTGTGTTGACTAAGGCGTACTAATCAAGCCCTATAGCTAAAAAATAAAAACCACCATAACTTCTAGTCGCTTGAGCCATTTTTTTTGATGGTCACGTGATTTGCGACAGCACAAAAAAAGTTAAAAAGTTATGCCTATTTTACATTGGCCATTTGACCAACGCATTCTACGCGGTTGCGGCGCACAAACGCCCCCAATCTAAATTCTAAACATCAAATCATAAAAACACTAAATTTGTCATGCGGGTTGGTGTTCACCGAAATTTTTCAGAAACATTACATTTTGAGTTGATATCATCATTGTGGCGTCACAACCATATTTTCGAAAATAACTAAATTTTTGTGATGTCGTCACAGGCGGTCGAATTTAGTACGTAGGTTTTTTATGTTCTGAATCACAACATGCCTAAACCAAGTTTGTTACTTAACCAAAACTTTTTTAACGTCACATAAATATTGGTCAGAAAATGCTCAGATTTTGGAAAGACTTCGGAAAATCTTAAAAATAGGGAAACTTTCCGATACCTGTGCAACATTGAAATTTCAGGAGTTATTTGTGAAAAATTGTGACAAAAAGTCAATTTAATATGAAGCAAAATCTTTTTTTCTGGAGCGATTTAGCAAAAAAACACCAGATGGGGCAAAAATGTACTCTTTCCGCGTAAAATAGGGTTAAAATAAAGTTAAAAACTGAAAAAAATAAAGTTAAGAAAATTCTGTTTTAAACTTTAAAGTCACGCAACCTTTCTGTAGTCTACATTTTCAATACAAGCTCCGTTTTTCTCAATACAAGCAAGCATAAATGTGCGAAAGCGCGAAAACGAAATACCGTGCTCTATGACAAGCGTTCGAAGAAATGCAGAATAAAACAGAATAATCAAAAGCAATGTCGACGAGAAAACCACAACACTTTATGAAAGTATTAGATGACAAAAAATCTGCGGAAGAATAAACTGGTTTGGTTGGGAAAAATTTTGAACTGGCAAAATTACATTCACCACAGCATTGCATACTAATGAAAAAAAAAATCAATTAATTAAGAGTAGTGGGGGGAATGAAAAAACTCCAAAAACAGTGAAAAACTAAAAAGCCTTGAATACAAATTGCAAAATTTTAAATAATTTCTGCAATTTTACTATAATTTTGCACAAATAGCGTTCTTACCCGATATCAAATTAATTAAAAAAATAAACAAAACATATACCCTAATAGTTAAATAAAAATCACGTTTTCGATAGAAAAAATTTGGGATAAAAAAATTGAAACAAAAATAAAAGTTGATCCAATTTTCTTCAAAAAATATCAAAAGACATCTCAATAAACGTTTGAATGACCAAAGAAATTTTCTTCCATAATCTTATACACAAAATAAATGGTCAAATAAAAGTCAAAAATACACTAAAAAAATTGTCAAAAAAAGTCAATCCAGCAAATCTCTTTCGTGTAAAATGAAATGGTCAAATAACCCGTGTACAATAAGGATTGTTGGAAAATAAAATCAGCCTAAGTTGCCAATTTTTTCCCTTAATTTAGATATGGATGATTTGCGTAAAAATTATTACGACATTAAGCTTAAACAATAACTGAATTGAATAAAAATGACAATTATAATACCCTAAGTAATCCAGAATTTTTCAAATTTACAAATAACCAAAAAAATGTGAATGTAAAGCGGCTGGTTGTTAGGTTTTTGATACGGCCTGAATTTGCCAGAACTAAGGTTTGTATAGGTTTTCGATTTGGCAAATTCTGGCCGTATCGAAAACCTAACAACCAGCCGCTTTACATTCACGCCGCGTGAAACCACCCTCCTATCATAAAGAAACATCTTCTATCCACGATAGCCAAAAGGGTATCTGAATTGAAATATCATACAACGAAGATGAATTCAAAAAGGCAATCCCGTTGTATAACGAAGCCCTCAAAAACAGCGGCTACGCGCCCAGTCTCATCTTTCAGCAGGAATAACCGAAAAGGAAGAGCCGATCTAGAAAGAGAAACGTGGTATGGTTCAACCCCCTGTACAGCGACAGCGTCAGAACCAACATTGGCGAGGAGGTTTTTAAGCTTCTGTCTAAACTCTTTCCAAGCCACCGCAAGCTTCGCAAAATTTGTAATAAAAACAGCGTCAAGCTTAGCTACAGGTGCATGCCCAACGTTGCAACCATTATTTCCTCTCACAACAAAGCGCTTCTTCGGAAAGAAACAACACAATCAGATTCGCTCTTCTGCAACTGCCGAGACAAATCAAACTGTCCCCTAAACGGCAGATGCCGGGAAAAATCTTTTGTTTACAAGGCAACAGTACACGTCAGCAACAGTAATGCGATGATGTACTATGGACTATGCGAAACCGAGTTCAAATCCCGTTATTTTGATCATCTACAGTCATCCAAACTCCAAGATAAAGCAAGCGCCACCGAATAATCAAACTATATTTGGAGATGTATAAAGACGCCGGATTGAACCCCACAGTCAGCTGGGAAATTGTTCGCCACGCCCCAGCATACAATAGTGGAAACTGCGTATGTCAACTCTGCGTGGAAGAAAAACACCAAATTTTAATTTCGAACTGTCCTGTGCCAACACTCTCAACAAACGTTCTGAAATCATCAACAAATGCCGACACAGGGCTAAATTCAAAGCAAAAAATATTAAACGCAACGCCATTTAATCGTCGATATTCCTTCGCTCTGTTTTTAATCCGTTTGTTTTCTCCACATTTCAATTTTTCGCGCCTTTGAAATGTGTTTGTTTACCAGCCATTTACAGAGTAGCCTAGTATTAGGGTACTAACTTTCAGTGTATGTTTGTATCAGCAGTCATGGTTTTGCATTAAGTTAGCTTTTTATGAAGTCATACTATAGCTTTGTTATCTCAGTTCCGGTGTTGAGCCCTAGGTTCAGCTCCCTAGTGGCTAAGACTGTTCGAGTTAAGAAGGGCCAGGTTTAGTCTTCTCCGCTAGTTGGGTGTATCTTAAGCCGCCCAGGAGTCGGATATGGCCTCAGGATCGGAAGGAGGAGCAATTTTTTTATTTTTTAAATTTAAAAAATTTAAAATTTAAAGTTTTAGATTTTAAACTCTGTGTTACTTTTGACAGATACCCCCAATGATCCCAGTTACGGTTGAAACAGACTGTAGGGTTTTAAATCTTTTGATTTTAATTTTTGAAGTGTACTGTGTTATGTTATGATAATTGCTCTGGCCTACGCTGTGGAGCACTTTTTTGAAACAACATAGCTTTCTATCTCATTCATCACATCACTAGAGAAAGTTATGAGATTTTTCAAGACATTGTTCATCTATTCGTTCTCAGGTTTTCAAAAGGCAGATTTCTCTTTGCATCTTAAACTTATACGACGGTGATTTAATGTAATTTCAGTGCTGTTAATTCTTTATATCAGAATTTTGAGACTTTATAGCACATTTTCTTCGCAAACTTTTGTTGCAAATTTTTCGAAAATCTTTATAGCAAATGATTTATAGCATATATTTGTAAACCTTATAGTACTTTTTACAATGTCAAAATGTTTTGCTGCATCGCTAAATTAGCAAAAACTTTTGAATGCAACTACAAAGTACGATAAAAAAACAAGCCAAATAAAACAAAAAAACAAAAAACCAACAACATAACAACAGAGTAAGAAAATAAGGCGAAAAAATTTTGTGATAAATTATGGGCAAAAATGTAGTATTGCATAATGGGGTTAGAAGAAAGTCGCCTGTCAATAATACAGGGCGTCCATAAATTATCGCTACAATTTCAAAAATTCGCCACCGTCTTACTTTTTAAGATATTTTCAATCGGTTTGTTTTATAGTAAAAGGAAATGCTTCAAGTTTACGTAGATGCTTTAGTATACTTCTACGTGTGCACCATCAGTCGCACGTAAGATATCCAATCGATATTCAGTTTCTAGCCATGTTCTTGCTAACATATCCACTGTAACTGTATCAAGTGCTTCAATTATTCGTAGTTGCAAATCACTAACGTCTCTAACTCTGGTTCGGTAAACGATAATTATCCTTTACATACCCCCACGAGAAAAAATCCAATGGTGTGATATTAGGGGAACGTGTCGGCCATGGAATGGGACCATCACGTCCAATCCATCTTTGTGGAAATGTGTCATTCAAAAAATTGACGAACTTCAAGACCCCAATAAGGGGGTGCACCGTCCTGCTGGAAAATAACTTGTGGTTGATACTGTTCAAGCTGTGGTGACACATATTCTGTCAAAAGGTCGAGGTGAATTTGAGCTGTAATTGATTTCTCAGCGAAGAAAAACGGAACAATAATTTTATCATGCCTGATTCCACACCACACATTTAGTTTAGGGGAGTCTCGTTCAAGCTCGTAAGTTTCATGCGGATTCTGCGAGCCCCATATTCTTGAGTTGTGTCTGTTCATTAATCCCGAAACGTGAAACGTTGACTCGTCACTGAAGCAAACACGTTTCGAAAACCTTGGGTCTGAATCTAATCTGTCTAGCATCGTCACGGCAAATTCTTTTCATCGTGGATTATATTCTGGCTTAAGGGCTTGCAGTAACTGCACTTTATATGCATAAAGTCGCAAATTTCTATGCAAAACTTTGTGAATAGTGGAGCGTGAGATCTGTATTTGGGTAGAAGCCCTGCGAATAGACTTTCTAGGGCTTCTGGTATATGCCACTCGCACAGATTCAATTTCTTCTTCTGATATTTGAGGTCGGCCAGCTCCCTTTCTTTGTAACACACTAACAGTCTCCATAAACTTTTCATGCCATGCTGGAATGGTAGATCATGCAGATGGCTTTCTTCCATACTTGCGTGTAAAGTTTCGCTGTGCTTGGATGACTGACTTTGTCTCTATGAACCAGAAAACACAGTGGGCCTCTTCCTGCGGAGTGATCATTTTCCTAAACTCTACTTTCGCTACTTTTCAAAAATATTTGGCGTAATCACTAAACAAGTTGTAATTTTTAAACCTAATATTTCCACAACTACCTGTTAAGAATAAAAAAAACTTGAAGCATTTTTCCTTCACAATGAAACAAACCGATTGAAAATATCTCAAGAAATAAGACTGTGGTGAATTTTTGAAATTGTAGCGATAATTTATGGACACTCTTCATATCTTTTTCAACTATCTAAATGTTGAGATTTCGCCCCCTTCCCTCATTCTTAAAATAATTTCAGAAAAAGCAATTTCAGAAAACAATTCCAGCGCGGAGGGTTGCTGAATTTTTACTACAAGGAAAAAATTTTAAGCTAAGCAACTTTAAAATATGGAACTTTTTATTACATCATGAGGCTGCTAAAATTCAAGTTTTTTGCTTCTGCGTTTAAATTATCAGGTTTTTCAAAAATCAGCTCCATATTTTAATGCAATCACAAACACGAAAAAAATGTTTATACTGGTACAAATTATAGATTATACATTGCAAATGAGCTATCGCGACGCGTTTCGACCTTACTCAAGGGTATGTCTCATCAGGCAAAAAAAAAAACAACTATACAAGTCTCCAAAAACTCAGGTAAGCACAGCAAAGGAAAAATTTTGCAAGCGCATTAGTAATTACATCAAACCTGCAGTACAACTCCAATTACAGGCAAGTTTGCCCGAGAAAAGGGTTGGGCTAAAAAGCATAAGTGCAGTACTGCACGTGACGACACAACAGGGCGATTTATATAGACAAAATCAAATAAAATTTTGTGAGAACTTGCCAAATTCTCAAAAGTTTAGGGGCCAACACAAAGTGGTTGCTCGCAAGGCAGTCAACGATAAATTATCAGGTTTGTCAAAAATCAGCTCCATATAGGTAAAATCAGCTCCATATTCTGTGTTTAGGTTTGATGTTGAAGCCATTTAATTTCAAAGCAATTTTTGATGTTTTTTTTGTACATATAAAACTCAACCTCTATCGAATTTTTGCATGATGTTGCCAACCCCAAATCAAGTGTCAAGTATCTATCTGGAGCCGTTTCAAAATTAGAGCAATTTCACTTTACGATAGAAAAATAATAATATTGTTGATTTTCCTCACAAACAGAAGAAAATCATCCTACCTTTTGACACAAAGAGTTTCAAACGTCGCAAAAGGATTTAAAGTTTGGATTTAAGTACAGTAGCGCCAATTCATTTTTAATGACTTAGAAAGTCGTATAACTTCTTTTTTAGTTTGAGCGAAAGTTTAAGTACCGATTGCGTAGTTATTGTTTGGGATTGGCTACAGTGTACTACAATGCCCACTTTAACAAAAAGTATAGGCTTCTTACTCGTATAAACCTTTATTTTGTTTTGACAGTTTGTGTGTGCAATCCCACTAGATTTTCCAAATTTTTTTTTTTTTATGGTATAGTAAGTCACTACGACAGTAGGCCTTTCAAATGTGATTTCGCACTAATGTTTTGTTGAACTTCCAGCTCCATTAGTCGTAGTAGTGGTACTTGAATCCTTCCAAGAAATGGTGGCTAAGAGAATCTTCAAAGAAAACCAATTATAGCCGACCACACCGCGAGGTCTAAATGGCCAAAGATAAGGAAAAATAGGTAAAAATGGTTTTACATAGAATCCCGAAGGCAGCACAGTGAAGATTATTTAAGGTCCTGCAGATGATGTCCACAAACGCTGCACGAAGAGCTCTCTTTTCGATTGATGTACGTACAGTAGCTAAGTCGAGATTTAGAGGCTTTGTATGCCAACAAAGGCGGGAGAGTCACAGTGTATGATCGAGGCAGGAACTCTTTACACCATTTCGTCAAAAAACTCACAGATGTGCTTCAAATTTTTCCCATTGCGAAAAGGGTTGCTGTAAAATTAATATTTTAAAAACATCCGCTGCTTTGTTTTATTATAAAATTGCAAAAATCTCCTTACGCTTATTGATTTTGCTAGTTTTCGATTATCAAAAAATAAACTTTTTACACTACGCGTACGTTCGTCTCTGGAACGGAAGGTCTGTGGGGTAAATCTTAGAATTGTGCACAATGTTACCAACGGCAAGCCGTCGCTGCGACATTTTTTCCAAAGTACTGTAGATGTGTTGCCTTTATGTAGGTGCAATGACGTGGAAATGGCCCTACAAACTCATTACACGCTTCGGCGTAATACAGCAACTAACATGAAAGGTGTGATTTAATTTGATTATTACCAAACAACTTGTCTGGGCAAGTTTTGACTTCAAGTTCCACATAAAAAATTAACCAAGTTTGCCAAACTGCAGAGCCAAGCAGCTACCAAGTACTTTCCACTTACCTAAATAAGCCGTTTAGCTACTTACACATGCAAAGCTAGGGTGATTTGTCGCCCATTATTTTTTTGCAATGGTTGCAAAATTATTCAGAAAAAAAGCCATTATTTTTTCTAACAGAAAACTTTTGCTCTAATGTGGTTCTTATCTGAGTGAAAAAGTATGAATGAGAGAGAAAGAAAGAGTTCATTTTTTTGAACTAAAACACAAATCAGAATTTACGGATATCGTTAAGACAAAAGAATGTTATTGAAATGTAAAAATATTTTATCAGCCGTTTTTTTATTAGAATACACACAGCAGATCAATTTCGTTATTTACGACTTGCTATAATGTATGCAGTTTGTAAGACCACTTCAGATCATTTTGACTCAAGCTAAAACGTTAGTCGGCAGCGTGGCCGAATGGGTAAAGACGTCGTTTTTACGACGACCCTGATCAAATTATCTGGGTTCAACCCGCACCATAGTCACGTTTTTGCGTCCTTGCATAAGACGCTTTACAATGATTATCTTTGCTTGGTGGCTTCGAACAAGCAGCAAATTCAGTGGACAAGAATTTGAAGAAATCCACAGGAACATTGGATCATCGGAAGCCACTAAGCAGGAGCGAATTTCTCCAATCACGAAGTAGTCCTGGTAATGAAAAGTCTGCGGATCATCCAACAAGTTGGGTCTGACGCTGTCCGGTGACAAGAGGATAAATATGCACTACAGCAACGCTACAACAAAGTTTACCTGTGTGAAATGTTCTTGAATCAGATGCTTCACCATTTCCTGCCTCATTCTTTGCTGTAATTGTGAAATCATAAGCCGTGTTTGATTGTAAATTTCTGGCTGTGTATGTTGTTGAACTTGTTGTCTCACTTTCTGCTGGAGAATCTCCCCATAAAACGACATATTCCTTTGGGAGTGATCCTTCAGTCACTGGAGTCCAGCGTAGCGATATGGATGAAGAAGTTGACGATGTCCTAGTTGGCGGATTGGCTTTTTCGGGTTCTAAAAAACAAATAGAAGAACTGCAACGTACCTAATCTTGAAATAGCCACGAGTTACTACACTGAGCGCGAATTTTCGATCACACCGCTGCTTTAATAAAGCAACTATTTATTAAGCATTTCGAATTTATTACTACTGGTCAGTTTTGAGTCAAGAGCAATATTTTATACCAATATCTCAGTAAAAGTTGTTACTTTTTTGCAGCGATTAAACCAGTTGAGAGCTCAATGATGATTGATCAGAACAGTTTAGAAATTAAAATTAAGAAAAGGTCTTCATGAAAAATGCCACTGCAGGCATCTGCAAGCAATCATTCGTTAATGCACAGTCAGGCTATTCTTCCTCGCTCGTTTCTTGTTAATGTAATTATAATTTCCAAGCCTGACTGTGCTCAAGCGCTTTTGCAAAACGATTGCGTCATTTTTTTTGGTAAAGTGACGGACATGACAGGAGTAAAATAAAGATCAGAATAAAAGGAAATTTGTATGTGGCTACATCCAGGGGCGCCGAGAGCCGAACGTGGGCACGCGGCCAGCTCAAATATGAAGGATTTCCGGTTTTGTGAACTGCAAAACAGACGGAGACAATGCCGCAGTTTTGTCCAAATTATGACGTGTTCTCCAAAAAAAGAAAAGGTCTTCACTGAAATTGTAATGGTTTTTTTGGTCAAAATTTTAGGTGATCTCAAAAAAAAAAGGTCTTCACCGAAGTTTTGATGGACCCCCTCATAGGCCCTCCAAAGTCCATGGGCACCGGGATTATTGTACCCCCTGCCCCCCCTCTCGCTGGCCCTAGCTACATCGATTTTTGATCAGTATTTAGGAACGCAAGCTCTACCACATAGTATAGTTCGCAATTGGCGCCCAACGTGGTTAAAATAGACGAAACCATAAGTTGAGAAAATAGTTTAGCCTATAATTGGAAATTGTAATGGTACAAGTTGTACAACACCTGAACTTCTCAAAATGCTAGCACTCAACTTACATGCGCTTTTCAACACCTGAACCAAACTCGGACCATATTGTTTGTGCTGTTAGTCTGTCTGCTGGAGTAGACCTAATAAAAGGTTTGCACGCATACAACCAACTTTTGATGAACAGCCACGTCAAGTACCTTGCGACTGCCATGGTAACAATTTGTCAACCTGCCAAGTATTCAAATTTTGAGCGATGTGATTGGTGACTTTATTTTCTTCAAATTCATTTTTCCTTTGTGAAATTTCATTTTGCATTATTTGCTGTGTTCTGTAATTTTTCTCGCGGTCACGATTAGTGCTTGCACATCTTTTTGCTGAATATACCATCAAAGCTGGAGTCCTTAAGGACGTCGGTCCTTGGCCATAAAGACACATTTTGAAGTCCTTGTCCTTGACTTCGAAGAACAAGTCCTTGGCCTCGAACAAGTCATCGAAAATGTCCTGTCCTCAACTCGAGAACAACATATTTTTAGAATGTTTATATCAAAAAGTTATCAAACATAAAAATTTCTTCAATTCTGGCACAGGATTGCCAGAATTTTTGATTGAGGGGGGCAATCCGCAAATCACTTGCAATAGGACGTTATCGTAAGATTTCAAAGGAAGGGACTTTTTGTAGGACAAAAATACCTTAGACTGAAAGATCAGAAGCCTGATGCCTAGGTTGATGCGAAAACAGGATGTCACTAAAGGGGGAAAAAGAGGGGCAGGACTTGAACCTAAACTTATCAGTAGTGTTTTCAAAATATGTGTTAATTTTGGAGGCGTGGTGAAGAAACTAATATAACTCAAACGTATCCCACACGGGGTTCTGGGGCCGATGCCCCCGGCTTTATTGTTTGAAAATTTTTGTAATTGTTTGGAAAAAGCAGCTACGCGTATTTTAATGCCATTTAGATCACATTTTGAACGTTCTTAGAGTCATTTGAATGAAGTGAATTTTTAAGATTTGAAAGCCAATTGAAAAAATTAAATTGTGCAGTATTCCTTTTGCTTACAATTTACGTTTAAAATCTAACATTGGTTGGATAAATTTTGTGATTGACTTGGTCCTGGTAAAAGGAAGCTAGGTACATTACCTTCTGAAATAGTTTTAGCAGTAAATAACAATTCCAACAAAAAATGTCTTGGAGATCTTTGTTTTGTCATAAAAATAACCAGTTTTAAAATTTCTGGTGCGACCAGGGGGTTTGGGGCCACTCAGTTCAAGTTCAATTATTTGTTCAATAGACTTTTTCCTTTGCTATTTTTTTTTAATATTTTATCTCGTAAAAACTGACGAGGTATAGATGGATAGTTATTTAAAGTTGGCATAATACATTGTTTCAAATCATATTATTGCATGACGTTTATAAAAAATCATGTTATTGTATGACGTTTGTATTTGCTTTACTAGCTAGTAGGCTAATTTTGGCTTTTGGGGTTGAAAATTTCAGTAGGCATTTACACAGTTATGTACGCCTGATAATAATAATCAAGTTTGAAATATGCATATAGTGTAGCATTGTGATAAATTGCTGATGTGATGTCATATATGGTGTCCATGCTTAGTGATGCTAGCGCAATGCGGTTGAGCTAAGCGAAGTGCCAGTGTGATACTGGTCGAGAATCCTCTTTCTGGTGACCTTGTTGTCAGACTTAGATCAGAGTAATCTGGGAAGAGGGTACGATGGCAAGTGTAGAAATTGCCCTCGTGTGTGGTTTGAAGATTCGGGTGGGATGCCAGGATAGGCTATGTGTGAATTCAGATCTGATGAAACACTAGCCTAATGGGATTGCGGGTATGTGAGGTAAGTGCTACCTCACAGTCGTGAAAAAAAGTTTATAAAAAAGTTATGTACAGGCTACAGATTACAAGTTTTTGGCCAAAAACCTTGAATTTCTCCTGGGTTATACATTTAAATTGACTGAAAAACATTTGAGTTGTGAGTGACCGGGCCACCTGGTCAATAGCCTACCATTAATATTATTGTTAATTGCTGATGTACACGAAAATCGTGAAAGAAACTGAAATTGAATAAATAGGCTTTGTTGTCATCCTTTTTATCATTGGTCGCATTTCAATTGGGGAGGGCAGGCGGGCCCCCTGCCTCTCCTCTTGGCTTCGCCTATGACTTCTGGCTTGTCAATTCGTTTCTTTTCCTTATTTGAAAAATAATGGAATGTGTAATCAAGTCATAGTGAACCTTATTTTCAATGGCATTGTGTGAAAACTCTAATCGAAAAATGAGAGGGTAAAACCCGTTGTATATTGTTCTGTTTTTCTCTGCTAAAACTTGTTGTGCGGGTGGTAGAAACAGCAAAACACTAAAACTATTCATAGCCATACAACAAGGGATCCGAGTGTCCGGAAACAAACATTTTTTAGTTGCTGATATTAAAACATGACCGTGCCTATGGAATTAAATTAAAATATGTGCTTGATCATTTCAATTGTTAAATTGTGAGCTCGATGATGAATGAAATGCTATACAATTACCAGGGATGGCCTATGATATGTTAAATATGTAACATGTAATATAAGTTATATACTACTAACAAAATGTTTCTTGAAAATAACAGCTATTGTTCTGAAAATAGGCGAGTGAATATTGAGAAGAATTTGTTTTGAGATAAGAAAGAACTACTCCAATATTTACGTTTCTACAACTTGTGGGAGTTTTGAACAGGGTGTTTGAGCAGGGCAAATTTAAAGAATGCTCCCGATCCTGCACCGGAGCTCTTCGCTATCCTGTCATTGCTCTGGCTCCAACTAAGGAGCTGAATAAAAAGAGTTATTACGCTCCGGCTCCGGGATTATTCAGACTAATGCAGTGTTTTAGTTTTACGTTGTCTTGTAGCCCACCTACAGTTTTCTTAATTACAGTAAACTTAAAAATCAACTTTAAGACGTAAAGGTCTTTGTCCTTGGTATAGACAGGAAGGAAGATAAAAGACGTATACGTCTCTCGTGATTAAAGTGTTAACTTTTTAGCAATTTTTTCTTTGCAATCAATCATAGCTTGGCAATCAGTTCAACAGTATTTACACCCCTGCCCCATGTGGTCAAACAAACTATCTCAGGCATTAATTGCTATCTCAAGTTAAAGAATGATAACTGTAATCAAATTAAAGAATAGCAAACTTCAGCACAAACAAATAACTGAAGCGCTGATTATTGTCTAACTCGTAAGTTGTTTCTAGTAACTGCAAACAATTTAAATAATACTAGAGTTAGCAGTGATTTAATACTACGATAGTTATATGCGGCAATTTTAAGCATAAAGGTAAACTTTTTTTTTCACATAACCTATCCAGTTGAGACAAAAAAAATTGTTTGATCGCAATAGCTTTTGATGAGAGAACAACAATCAATCTTATTAAATGTGGCACAAATGGTTACTATTCGAATAGTTATTCCGGTTTTATCTAACAAAAGCTCTTTTTAAGCGTTTTAAATGGCCATTTTATGACTTTGCATTTTGTAGTTACCCTCAAATTCAAAACAGTTTAAATAAAACGATAAGCAACTGAGAAAGTCTAGAGCTGGAAGATATTCTACAGTAACATTGCTCCTGCTTAAGCTCCTCTTGAATTTTAATGTCACTCCAGCTTTGGCAAAAATGGACTGATACGGGGCATCGGCTCCGAGCTCCGGCTCCAACACCCTGCTTTTGAAGGAGGGCACCAGGGAAAACATATCCAAT
The DNA here is from genome assembly GCA_963965965.1 of Trididemnum nubilum. Classification (NCBI taxonomy): domain Eukaryota; kingdom Metazoa; phylum Chordata; class Ascidiacea; order Aplousobranchia; family Didemnidae; genus Trididemnum; species Trididemnum nubilum. Next base: position 5,076,576 of record OZ014485.1, on the reverse strand, counting down.
GCTTTTCTTCTTAATGCGGCGATGCTGGGGTTCTCAGGTTACTTTTTGCAGCTCAAAAACTTATGTTAAATTTTACAAAATATCTTTGGCGGTCGCAACGTATACGCTCATTCATTGATAGACATTAGATGCAGAACCATGGAGAGACATCACATGCATTGCAATGTTAAGACAAGATTGGTTTAAAATTGGAATTGATAAACAGTTTTTCTAACAACTTTTTGCGATATTTGCTTGTTTCAAATTGCTTTAAAAATCTAATTGTGTAATCTCACAAAAATTGCTATTTTTCTAAAAAAATACTAAAAAGGTTCAACGGAAGCACGGTAACTTTGCCCTCGCACCCAGAACCCAGTTTTTTCCAAGGACTTGAGCTTGCAAGTACGGTACCTCATTTCAAAAATTTAAATTTACCGTATTTTGCTTTTGCTATACCGGTAATTTTAGGAAATAATATCATAGTCGCTAGGCAATATTTAAAAACTATAATAATATTTAAAAACTTCTGTGAAAAGAAAGCGTTTAAATAAACAATTTTGTGCTTGGGAAACTACTAAAAAAATGGGGATCCATAGTCAGTGGAAGTTTGCGCCAATCCTGAACTGATGAAATAAAGATTTCAAATTGACCATTTTCTCGATAAGATTTTAGAGTTATTAGTAATTCTCATTTCAAATTTACTACAGTATATACGTCCTTAATTGCTTTGTTACCACTATACCACAACAGAACGTAATCAACATTGCTGCTAACGTGAAAAATTTCAAAATGACTTTCACAATTTTTAGAAATTATTATTTTCGAATTATCATAAAAAACTAAACACAATGCAATGTTTTAAGACTGTCACGCTGAAAAATAATGGAAAATTTGCCGACCATGATTTAAAAAAAAATTTGTCCTTGGCCTCGACCATTCCTGTAATTGGCCTTAAAAGGCTTTGTTTTCGAAAAATTGATCCATAGCCTTGGCCCCGGATTTTTTCGAACCCTTGATCTTGGCCTCGAAGGTTGTGTTCTCGACTCCACCTTTGTATACCATCACCCAAAAGTCTGCACAGAGCTGGACAGCGCTGTTTCGAGCTTTTAGCTCTCATCGGCAGCCCTCAGCTTCTCTACCAAAGTTATTCCCCAGCTGGACAAGACTCTTGGCCGAACTGGACAAACCTTAAGGGCTTGCACAGCGGCAGAGGCTTTGTAGGGAATAAACGATTTTTCACTTATGGTACTTCAAAAAAAAAGTTTACTGCAAGGGTTCGGCGATTTTTTCACTTGTTTTTTTAAGTACCACAAGTGAAAAATCGTTTATTCCCTACAAAGCCTTTGCCGCTGTGCAAGCCCTTAAGGTTTGTCCAGTTCGGCCAAGAGTCTTGTCCAGCTGGAGAATAAATTTAGTAGAGAAGCTGAGGGCTGCCGATGAGAGCTAAAAGCTCGAAACAGCGCTGTCCAGCTCTGTGCATATTATAACTCGAGCTGCTTTGTAGCTGCAGGGTTGGTGGTTGATCTGGCCACTTAACTGCCAGTGGAAGTCGTTATGATTTCCCAGGAGTCGACCACGAAGGACGTCAAACTTGTCACCCAAAAGTCTCTGGCATTCAACCAGAAACGAAGGTACTTTAGGAAATTTTTGCTATTTTTTTTTGGACTATTAATGGACATTCTATTTTGCTGGTCTTCATTGGCAAACCTGCTGGTCAGAATGGCGCACCGTTGCTTCAGCAGACAACCTAACATGATGTTCTTCATTCTTATAGTATTGGGTTTATTTTTTCTTTGAATTTCTCATTTTAGTTGTTAGTCGCAATGAGTACTTTGCATTTTCGGACCGAACACTTTTTTTTTCTAACTCACTATGCTGACCAAGTGCCGTCGCCAGAGCAAACGAGGTAAGAGGCACTCAAACAGACTTAACTTTCCTTCATAAAACTGATATTTTATTGCTTAAAATTATGTGCTATTTAAAAAAAAATTGTATTCATGTCTGAAAAAAATAGTCGCGTAAGGCCAGTAGCGTTTCTTAGCTTACGTTGTATGCGTCCCGTATAGTCGCTTGAAAAATCTGTCTGCAGCTGTGAATGCAACTAGAAGCGCAACTAAACTTTTGCTGTGAGAAAGGGTGCTTGAGCCAAAAGGAAAATTTTTTCGCAGAAATATTTTTTAATTTAGGCCCCGTGCTGAACAAACTGGTGCAACTCAAGTGTATCACAGAGAGGACATGGATGGCAAAGCCCCCAGTCGCAGAGAGATTTTTGTGATTTGTGGGAAAGATCAGCGATTTTGACGCGATTTCAATCACTTTCCGCACGTTTTGGCAGCCATATAAACTATTACAGTAAATCACTAAAAGTCAGAAATGATTGAAAAAATTAAATTGCCCAGCCCACTCAGCCCCCTTTGTACTTAGATAAAGTCCAAAACACGTTTAAACGCTTGTATTTTGGGGTTAAATTTTCTAAACGGCTTGGCTAAAGAAGCCTTAAGTAAGTGTTTGGGCGTTAATCTGGTTGCACAACTGACTGCGACCTAAAAGAATTTGAAAGTGCTCTACAAAAAAGGAAAAGCAGCGTCATTTAACATGCCAGGTCATCAGGCCCGGCGCCACGGCGTGGCATTGGGTGCCATGCCACCCCAAATCACTGCTTGTGTCCCACCAAGCAAGGATTGTGCCCCTAAGAACATGCTCGGTGCAATCGGAGTGTAGTTTGGGGCCTAAAACCCCCAAAATACTGGCATTAACCGAGTATTCGTGAGTAAAAATCATTTATTCGCAGATTTCGCGATGAACACCTTTTTAGGTCTTCGTTCCAGAAGTCGTGGGATTTTGCGATTTATGGTCTTCACTCTCAAATTCGAGAGAAAAAAAGGTCTTTACTCTCTAATTCGAGGAAAAAAGTTTTTGTGTACCCCAAAAATTTGTTTATGTCCCCCAGTCACGCTACTTTGGCGCCAGGCATGTCTTTTAAAAAATGTTTTCAAGTATTTTTTCAGGTTATTATCACTAACGAATATAGGCTTACATCCCTATTCTGCGACCCATCCTTAAAGGCGTGTTAATAAAACGGATTATAGTGTCACGTTTATGTACAGCAGCTGGTGGCCAGTATTTTCGCAAATAGAAAAAACGTCAAATGAGAATTATGTTTGAACGTTATTATTCCTTTTTTTATTATTGCATACTGTCTTTTCGGTACGTGATTGTGTAAAAACTTATTCTGAGTAAACCAAAATGGGGGGCACAAGCATTCGTTAAGGGCGGCACGGCCCCCTGGTTCCCCGAAGCAACGGCACTGTGCTAACCACAAGTTGCCAATTGTAGCTTTAGCTGCAGAAAAACCACAGTTGCTGATTATGTATACAACACTTCTTTTTCGCATTATTTCAGCGCTATTTTTCAACCTCGTAAACAATATTTGGATTCAGTTTTTTTGCCCATAGTTCTACGGATCCCACATGTATAAAAGTACTTTAGCAAATGTTAGTCGCATTTCTGGATCAATTTTTTCTGCGGCTGAATCTATTTCTCCTTCCTGTTGTCCTATTGCGTGGACTGGCGCCCTAAATTCCACGTCTCTACAATATATTCTTCTTTTCTTTCTCTCATGTTCCACGCAGCTTTTCTGCGTAGGAATGCAGTCTTTGCGTCCTTTTATGCCTTCTACGATTATCTGTATCAAAGATGGAACCGGTCAGGATTTTCTCGACCCGACCCGACCGGTAAATTTCAAAATCATCGCCGGCTAACCGGCCGGTCAACCGGTTTCTGACTGGCCAGGTCGACTAGTTTTTTAACAGAAGATTTTTCATCACTATTCAATGTATTTAATGAAAAATTTTCAAAAGGGGTTGGGGGCATGGGTGAGGTACTAAAATTTGTGACTTTAGACGGGGGTCTCAGAAAAAAAACGCAAAAAATTTTTGCGTTTTTTGCAAAAATGACTCAATTTTAAGACTTTTTTTGGTTAAGTTTCGGTTTGAAAAACCTGTTTTGAGCAGCGCAAAACGTGCACAAAAATAGGCATAGAAAGCACAGGAGGGCACAAGCTAAATTATTAGACGTTCTTTCTAATGATATTTTGCGAAAGGCCAAAAAATAAAGTTACAATTTTTTTAGCAATTGGCGACAAAGTATTTGCAATCTGCCGAGCAGCAAACACTAAACTTTTTTTCGGCAGTGCTGCCTTGACAATTACAAAAAGATAAATGAGAAAAAAATAACAGCAGAATATAGGTAACAGTAAAAACATACGAACATCACAATACTTGCGCTATTATACCCAAAAACATTAAAATGATGGAGCAATAACATTACATAAAATTGAAAATTATGTCACTAACAACGTGAAAAAAATTAATAATATTCATCACAACTAGGCTGCTTCACTAACAGTTTGAGAAAGCATGAGAAGGATCTATTGCAATACAATATGTACTGGAAAAGGTATTTAGCTCCATAGAGATTTATATTAATTATTCAGTCCGTAAACAAATCTTTGTGGAGCTAAATACCTTTTCCAGCACATAATGTTTTGCAATAGTTCCTTCTCATACTTTCTCAAACTGCTAGTGAAGCAGCCTAGTTGTTATTAATTCTTTTCACGCTGTTAGTGACATAGTTTTTCAGTTTTCCTTTTTTCACGCTGTTATAGAGACATAATTTTCAATTTTATATAATATTATTGCTCCATCATTTTAATGTTTTTGGTTATAATCGGACAAGTATTGTGATGTTCGTATGTTTTTACTGTTACCTATATTCTGCTGTTATTTTTTTCTCATTCATCTTTTTGTAACTGCGAAGACAGCACTGCCGAAAATTGTTCTGAAGAAGCTTCCCGGTTTGTAAAGCAAAACGTCAAACCAATAAATAAACGTATTGGTAGTTCGAAGTGGTTATGAGTAACTATATCCCGATGAACGCAACGCGTCCGTTATTTTCGTTGAAAACACTAAACTGTTATGACGTTGGCTAGAAAACTTTCGAAATATATTGTGCCCCAGTAGTTTGTAGAAATGCTGCTACTTCAGAACAAACCATGGATAGTTAGATATAAAAAGATAAGAGCTATGTCTTTCTTGCCCAGTGTAGAGTGTAATAAATTTAAGTTAAAAAAAGCTTTTCAAAGCGGCAAGATTTTAGCATGTAGTAAAAAATCTGAAATCTGCGCCACTTCTACTCTTAAGCTGATTAAAATGATGCTGAAATGCCAGGTGGCGCAAGCCTCTTCCACATGCATGCTTTATTAGAATCTGATTACGCGATTTTACCGTATAGTTTGCACTTTTTTGCTTTGTGCCGTGGCCCAAAGTAGGGGGCATGGCACAATACTCCCACCCTAAGCACGTCCCTGGATGTACATGTCTTAATGGTCACAGCATATAAGTCACAGCTTGAAACTATTCAACAAATGTTTTCGAAAAATGTGGTTTGCTAATACTGTTTTTTTATAAAAAGTTTTATTTATGATAAAATAAATAAGCATATTTCGGTTGGTGCTTAGATGTCTTTTAGTTGCCAGAAAGGAGAGTTCGACCGGTTTTTCAACCGGCTTGACCGGCCGGTCGAAGAATCTCGACCCGACCGGCAACCCAACCGGCCGGTCGACCCGACCGGTTTCCATCTCTGACCTGTATCTCACATGCTATTGTACTTTTTTGATCTTTAAGTAATTTTGTATCATTTCCTTTTTTCATATTTAATCACTTGGTGTGGGAATGCATTGACCGACAGAATTGCCACGTTCCTAATCGCCGATCAACCTGGGCTCCTCTTTTTTCGCTGTGCTGTTCGACTAGGGGGGCTTCTTGTGCGCATCTGCAGTCAATCATTTGCAAACGCGCAGTAAGGCTATTCTCTTTCGCTCATTTCTTGTTAATGTAAAATGAATTCCAAGCCTGACTGTATTAATGTACTTTTGAAAAACGATTGTATCATTCTTTTTCGTAGATTAATGGACACGATAAGAGTAACAATAAAGATAACATTAGGATAAAGTTTTATCTGGCTACATCAATCTTTGATCATTATTTAAGAACCCAACCTATACCGCATAGCATAGTCGGCACCATCACTGCATAGGCTCTTTTGCTATATAGACCTAACGTTTTTTCGTGGGCATTATTTGGTCCAACCGTGAAAATGCCGGCTGGAAAATTTATATTTTGCGCGAGAATTTACTGATTATAAATTCTTGAAAACAGTTATTTAACTAAGCGATTTATAAATTGCTTTTCCATACCATTTCACTTGATTGATATAACTTACGCTCTCAGTTTATTTTTTCATTTTTGAAAGTTTCATCTACAGAAGAGAAATTATAATTCAATTACACAAACTATGCATAAATTCAATTAGAATAAACTAACATGACTTAATCTTTGAATGTGAAATATGCTACATCTGTTAAATCATTTTTGCTAAAATGCTGCTTAATTTTTAGAGTTTATTTAATTTTATTTTACAGGGAAAGAAAGAGGGCGTTTTTTAACCTTTCTCGCTTTTTTTGTTAAACATCCCTTCTGAAAAAAGATTTTGATTCAAAATCAACGTGACTTTGCTTTAAAATTGATTTCAAATAAAGCCTATATTTTGACGTTGCAAGGGTTACAGGAAGTTTTTTTCAAGCTTTCTGGTTGACGTTTGACTTCTTCCCAAGTAAATTTGCTGCTTGGTTGAAGCCAACAAGCAGAGATATTTATCGTAAAGCGCCTTTTCCAAAGACGTAACATCGTGACCAGGGTGTGAGTTGAACCCAGATCCTGCGATGGAGGTCGTCGTAAACATTTATTTAAATTTAACTTAAAAGTGAAAATAGGATATTTAACTTGAAAGATGGCATAAGACGTTTTTGTGACAAAACTAACTTGACTCAGGCTTTTAATGATTAAGTATCAAAGATAAACTCATACACAAAATTTGAACTGCTTGTGACGTCATTGCAAAAATGACCTTAATTTCAAAAATATGGCCGTGACGTCACAAAAATGACGACATCAAACTCAAAATCAATATCGTTCTAAAAACGTTACACCAATATCACATGCGAAATTTGGTATTTTCATGACTTTTGGTTTAGGAGTTAAATATGGAAGCATTCATTTTTGTCCCGTTCTCCCGCGTAAAATGCGTCGATCAAATAGCCCGTGTGAAATGAGGTTAACCCTAATTTACGCATTTTACACTGGAGGGGGGACAAAGTTTCACATTATAATTCCCAAACCAAGAATTAGGTTATCACGAAATTAGGCATACGGATTGGTGTTCACTTAAATATTTAAAAAAATTGATTTTGACTTTATGACGTCATCATAATGAGTCCGAGCCATTTTTCAAATAATGACGTTTTAATTGGATGATGCGATGTAGGCAATTCAAATTTTGCAAATAAGTTTGTTTCTGATGCTAAATCATTGAACATCTAGTCAAAGCATTTATATAACATAATGTTGCATAACATTATGTTAAGTTTGGGTAAAAATTCTCAGATTTAGAAAAGTGGCTTCGAATAATTTCAAAATTGGGTAAGTTCCTCTTTTTTTAGCAACTTCAAGTTTTTATTAGTTATTTATGAATACATTTGAATCCAAGGCAAGTTAATTTGAAGTAAGCAGCAGTTTTCTGAATGAATTTATCACAAAAAAAGAGATGGGTATTTTGGCCGACCTAGCGTAAAATATTAGGTTTAACTACGTTGAAAAACGCTTAACATAGGTTTCATAAAAAAATCTATAAGCTCAGGAATAAGGAGGAGGGGGCGATTCAGTATTATTTAATTACCAAGAAACTTCTCTCAAACTTCTTTTCATTATCTCCCCTAATTATCTATCTTTCTCAATAAAATATAGACGAATGCAATGCTTGCATTGGGGTCGGCAAATCAGATAAAGTGTTCGATGACGAATCAGAGCGAAATATTAACTAATTACAAACCACCACAATTTAACATGCCCCAACAGTCTGTTTCGCCCTTGTGGGCTCTTCAGGGAGCTGAATTTTAGTATAGTCCAAACAAAACAAAGTCAATAAAATGACCAAGTAAATATATTATACTAGAAAGAAATGATGCCAATCGATAAATATCAAGTCGATCTAGATTTGTTAACTGTGAATAGTGAAGTGAATGGCTCGAGCAGGGCGAAAATGCGGTTGAGCGTCACAGACATAAACCATTGCCGATATAAACACAAAGGAACACCCAATTCGGTATAAAAGTGAGGATGAGGGAACATAAAAATAGACTAGCATCTTGAAGTCGTTATTGGAATGTGGCCTGCAAATAAGATCCGTACAATCGTCGTACATCCTGGATAAATAGTAGCAGAACTCGCAAAAAGTAAATGATTAACTCGTTATCCTCATAAATTTAGTAGCACCCCCAGAAATACGGACCTATCTTAAACCAAACGGCCCTTGAAGGTTCCTATTAGACATTACATACTCGATTTTAGTAATCGGTGAAAAAAAAAATTAAACATTCAAAAAAAAAAAAATTATAATAACAATAATTTACAAGTATAGAGATCAAACCATTATGAGAATTTTAGAAAAAACACAAAAAATGTGACGGTAATAGAAAAAATCTTAAAAGGTACTTACCCAAGTACTTGAAGGACGATTAAACGAGTCCAAGTTCATGCAAACCGCCTAAACTCCTCACTAAATTTCTTGTTTATACCTGGGTAAATGCTCTTAGTTGCAAAACGACTCTCACTCTTTTGTTCAATAATACAACTGAATTAAATATTTTTTCCACGGCTGTGAGGTAGCACTTACCTCACATATCTGCTATCCCATTAGGCTAGTGTTTCATCAGCATCTGAATTCACACGTAGCCTATCCTGGCATCCCACCCGAATCTTCAAACCACACACGAGGGCAATTTCTACACTTGCCATCGTACCCTCTTCCCAGATTACTCTGATCTAAGTCTGACAATAAGTTCACCAAAAAGAGGATTCTCGACCAGTATCACACTGGCACTTCGCTTAGCTCAACCGCATTGCGCTAGCATCACTAAGCATGGACACCATATATGACATCACATCAGCAATTTACCACAATAGTACGCTATATGCATATTTCAAACTTGTTTGTTATCATCATATGGCATATAGAAATAGATATAAATATAGAATATAGAAATATAATGCATGTAAGTAAAATTATTCCTGAAGTGAAATAGGCAGAACTAATTTAATAGTTCACAGATACATCACATCTTACAATCCTACTTCATTTGACAACACCTCAATGCTGTCTCCGCGTCGAAATGAGTAATCATTTCAACCCCTAGTGACGCAGGTGAGGCGGAGCCCCTTATCGCGGGAGCATTCCCGTGTTTCGAAGTCAACTGACTTCATCATCAGTGTGAAGAGGAGTCGACACAATGCAAAGAATTTTGATCCCTGAATTAGGCTAACTCCACCGGTAAATTTGAATAATCAAGCTATCGGTATAGGCTAACGTCTTCATCTTGTAACTTCAGCTGCTAAAAAGGCAGACCCAATTTTTTTTTCCACCACGTACTGCTCTGGACTCGAGTTTCGCGTAATACCAACGCTCATCGGCAGAGCTGACGTTCAAACCGAAATTCAAAAACTATACTAAGCTTGTCTGCAAACCGAAATTCATAAACTAAACTAAGCTTGCCGGTAAATCGAAATTCAAAATCTGAGTTACCTAGCCCATAAAGTTAAAATCAAAATAGGATTGTGAAACATAATCGCAATTGTGACCAAGGTAACCCCCAAAAAAAAATTAACGTACTATTGTGGTAAATTGCTAATGTGATGTCATATATTGTGTCATAAATCAATAATGCATATAGAAATATGCATATAGCGTACTATTGTGGTAAATTGCTAATGTGATGTCATATATGGTGTCCATGCTTAGTGATGCTAGCGCAATGCGGTTGAGCTAAGCGAAGTGCCAGTGTGATACTGGTCGAGAATCCTCTTTTTGGTGAACTTATTGTCAGACTTAGATCAGAGTAATCTGAGATGAGGGTACGATGGCAAGTGTAGAAATTGCCCTCGCGTGTGGTTTGAAGGTTCGGGTGGGATGCCAGGATAGGCTACGTGTGAATTCAGATGCTGATGAAACACTAGCCTAATGGGATAGTAGATATGTGAGGTAAGTGCTACCTCACAGCCGTGAAAAAAACAAAAAAACTTTATGTTTCAAGTCTGCTAAGTAACTTCTGAATTAAATATTATTACTGTAGTTAAGCCGGTATACATGACCTATTATTAAGTGCCAGGTAATGGTGAGATAACAAACGAAAAAGAAAAAAGGAAATTACTTAAGGTGAAATGGGATTGCGGTGTTTTACTACTAATAGTTTAAAATATTCGGCTAAATGAATTATTACACATACAGTGCAATCAAATAAAACAAAAGAAGCAGTACAAATTTTACAAACACCAACTACTATCGACACAAAAGTCTACTTCGTTTGTACGAAATAGACACACAGAGCACAAAACGTTACTTAACGTTTTTTGACTTGAACTTTTTACCGTGAGAGCATTACGCAACGAGCTCAGACCGTTTACTGAGGGTAGTCGTAGGGTCTGCTTGCAAGATGGTAAGATTTTCTTCGGTGCACAAATTGCACCGTCGCGAGCCGGAATTGTATGATCTAGCAAGGGGGAAAATCGACCAAGAGATGTCCGGTGGTCTGCCATATTCTTCCTCTTCAACTCCCAGTAAGCTTTTGACAGCTCCGTGGCAATCTTTTTCTGTGGGTGGAGAAAACTTTGCTGGTAGTTGCCCTACCTTGTTTTGAATGAAGTTGAGCAGCAGCCATTATAGTTCTTTGGCGAATCGCTTGATGTTAAGATGGCTTTACAAACCACAGAGCTAAAAAGTTTGACGTCCTTCGTGGTCTACTCTTGGGAAATCATAACGACTTCCACTGGCAGTTAAGTGGCTAGATCAACCACCAACCCTGCAGCTACAAAGCAGCTCGAGTCATAACATGCATAGAGCTGGACAGCGCTGTTTCGAGCTTTTAGTTCTCATCGGCAGCCCTCAGTTTCTCTACCAAAGTTATTCCCCAGCTGGACAAGACTCTTGGCCGTACTGGACAAACCTTAAGGGCTTGCACAGCGGCAGAGGCTTGGCAACTGCTGCGTCAGCTCTGTGGCTTGCACAGAGCTGGACAGCGCTGTTTCGAACTTTTAGCTCTCTTCGGTAGCCCTCAGCTTCTCTAACAAAGTTATTCCCCAGCTGGGCAAGACTCTTGGCTGTACTGGACAAACCTTAAGAGCTTGCACAGCGGCAGAGGCTTTCTAGGAAATAAACGATTTTTCACTTGCTGTACTTTCAAAAAAAAAAACAAGTGAAAAAATCGCATAAGGGGAACTCTTGTAGTAGGGATAGCCTATGGCTGTCCTTACTACTAGGGTTTAGCAATTTTTTCACTTGTTTTTTGTTTTTTTTTAATGTACCGCAAGTGAAAAATCGTTTATTCCCTACAAAGCCTTTGCCGCTGTGCAAGCCCTTAAGGTTTGTCTAGTTCGGCCAAGAGTCTTGTCCAGCTGGGGAATAACTTTGGTAGAGAAGCTGAGGGCTGCCGAGGAGAGCTAAAAGCTCGAAACAGCGCTGTCCAGCTCTGTGCAAACCATAGAGCTGACGCAGCAGTTGCCATTCAAGGGGCGATTATCTGGGCTCCTGCAATTGCACCGTTCTACAGCAGCTCTGTTGGGGTTATCTGCTGTATGAAGGAGCTTATTGTTATGGTCAGTAATAACTAATTTTATATTTGGCATACAATAGTACTTCAACTTGGCGTTGTTTTTGTTGCAAATCTTGTGTAGCCGGTGGTGAGATGAAAAGTGTTTTTGCAGGAGCCGATGAAAGTCTTTGCCAATATTCGAGATGACTGCGGAGTTGAAAGGAGGGTTAAACCTAGGATTTTCCTTTTACAGTTCTTCTTATTCGCCGTTAGTTTATCCCGCACAAAATTTAGTGCAGTGCTGGAATACCCGCTGTCTTTTAACGCCTTCTCCTAGCTAGGAGCTGCGTTTTTTAAAGCATCTTTGTTGCAGGAGTTTCTTGAAAGCCGCAACTCCACTATTTGGGGTAACTACTTTTTGATGTTGGGTAAATGATTTGACGTCATATGAATATAGAGAGATTGATTGCCAGGTTTCTGGTACCGCCAAAAACAGTCTGAATTAGATTTGCTTCTGTAGTTATGCTTAATCCATGGATTTGAAAAATCTAGGTGATGTCTTTCTTCAGGCGGTCAATTGCAAGGCCAGACAAGTTGTATTCAGCTACTAGGCCATCATCTTGCTATAAATCTATAAATCCTGCTCTGTTTGTCATTAGCGTATTGAATTCATGCAATGGAAAAAGACTGACTAATTCACAAATCTCTGCACCATGGTACAATCCCATGGTAACATCAAACAAATTGCCATCTTTCTTTATCCTCGTAGAACTAGAATTAAAAAGTAACAACTTTCTGATATGAAGGATAGGTCAATGGTCTCACGTTTGATGGTGGTGTATTCCTTTGTATACCTGATGGCCTTTAAAAATAAGTCTTCTCCGATCGAAGGGTAAAATTCCACAACATCAAATTTAACAAATCGGCATGCGCTTTTATTTGGGAGATCTTTGAACCATGATGTGATAGCAGAAGTGTTACGCCATTGGTTAAGCTGGGTATTCGATCGAATAATCGAATTTATTTTGTCAAGTTGTATCTTGCTGGTGATACCAATTTCAGATTTAGCGGGGTTTATAAGTCGGCATTTTGTTTGTTGAGAAAGTTTGGTTTGTGATCTTTTAGTCAGATAAAACTTTCTCTTTTGCTAAATTGTTCTGTCCTGTTGTCTAGTTTTAGTGATTGTGTGATGGCCTTTGCTTCGCAATCGATGTTCTAAGTCACATCACTTCCGACTTTTTGATATTTAGTGATGATGTTGCTAATTCACTCTGCTGGAGCCATTCATTTATTGTTATTAGCCATTTATTAGCCATTCACTTATTATTACAATTGTTGTTATTATGATTATTTTTTTCTTTTTTTTTTGAATGTTTAATTTTTTTTTTCACCGATTACTAAAATCGAGTATGTAATGTCTAATAGGAACCTTCAAGGGCCGTTTGGTTTAAGATAGGTCCGTATTTCTGGGGGTGCTACTAAATTTATGAGGATAACGAGTTAATCATTTACTTTTTGCGAGTTCTGCTACTATTTATCCAGGATGTACGACGATTGAACGGATCTTATTTGCAGGCCACATTCCAATAACGACTTCAAGATGCTAGTCTATTTTTATGTTCCCTCATCCTCACTTTTATACCGAATTGGGTGTTCCTTTGTGTTTATATCGGCAATGGTTTATGTCTGTGACGCTCAACCGCATTTTCGCCCTGCTCGAGCCATTCACTTCACTATTCACAGTTAACAAATCTAGATCGACTTGATATTTATCGATTGGCATCATTTCTTTCTAGTATAATATATTTACTTGGTCATTTTATTGACTTTGTTTTGTTTGGACTATACTAAAATTCAGCTCCCTGAAGAGCCCACAAGGGCGAAACAGACTGTTGGGGCATGTTAAATTGTGGTGATCTGTAACTAGTTCATAGACGAAATACTTGTATATTACTCCTCGAAAGTTTTTATTGAACTACCGGTAAAGGAGTTTGTAATTTACCAGCTTATGAATATCATCATCATATTTATTTATTTACCAAGTGACGTCATATCACAAGAAAAAAACTGCAACTTCCTCTAGGTCTATCACCAAAGCATCGAAATATGCAATTCCTTTAAAACCAAACACACAAACTCGCAGAGTCAAAACGATATTTAGTCACTTGGTGAGGAGACAGCGAAGGACCGAAAGATCATCTAAGTCTACTGCCACCTCACCAAGTTAAGGTTAGAAAAAAAGCAGCTTCTAGATTTTCTCAGTCTGCTACTTTCTATGATAAAAAATTTTACGCAAAATTAAAGCAAAGTGTTGCTAAGATATGTACATTTTGTACAGTGTATACACAAAACTCACAGTCACCATGTAAAGAAAATGCAAGACAACCTTAGAATTGTTCTGACTCTAAGCATACTAAAAAATAAAAAAATAAAAATGCTGTAACTACAGATTGGATAGAAATAAGATTAATAAAGTTCATAATGCTTATTTATGTTTTATAGAATTTAAAGTGGGAAATTGGAGTGAAAAAAAAACCTCCTTGCTTTGTTTTGTATTGTTTGCCAATATGTCATTAGTACTGGTACAATTTTCAATACCAGTATATATCAACCTCAGTCAGTTATTACAAAATTACTAATAATTCAAGGGCACATCAAAATGAGAGATGACGTATTGTAATAAATGTGTGATAGTTGAATGCACCAAACTCATGCTATTCAAGCAATAGAATAGGTTATTGTTGAACTCAAGCATAAATATGCAACTATGATTCCTATAAATACTACTGCATTGCTGATAAAAAGCTGTTATTCTAGCATTTATCGGTTTCATAGTTTGATAAAAAATGAGCTTTAACAGCTTTTTTAAATCTGTAGAATGAAACTTCTTTCATACTGCTGGGAATCTCATTCCAAACTTTAATTCCTGCAAATGATAGAGACTTTTGCCCTAATCTTGTTCTAGTTCTTGGAAGAAAGAAGTTGTTTTTGTGGCTCAATCTTGTCTTATGTGTATAGCAGTTTTTTATTAGGTTAAACTTATCTGAATTTGCAAAAGATAATACATTATTGTGAATTTTGTACATTAGCTTTGCAGTTTCCAGAGAGTAAATATCCTTGAGTTTTAAGCATTTAGCTCGATAGAACAAAGGATTAGTATGCTCACGATATCCACTTCCAGTTAACAATCTGATGCTTCTTTTTTGCAGAATAAAGAGAGGTCCTAATGTTGATTTTGCAGCAGTCCCCCAACTACTTATGCAGTATTGTAGATGAATTGATAAAATGATTTTAAGCTGGATTGATATAAGGTTTCCTTTGGATAACCATGGTTTGTTTTTTAGTTTTGTTTCCTTTCTGCTTTGTTTTCGTAATGGTGCATGTATGTTTAGGGTCTCATGAAAAATGTCAATAAACTTTTCAGTGTAGTTGTCAATGCATTCCTCTTTGATATCACCTAATAGCTCCATTCCTTCAGTTAATTTGTCTAGAAATTTTTTTACTTCAAAATTTTTTGTATCACGAATTAGGGTGACAGTTGATTTTTCACTCTTGGGCAGGCTTAAATTAGAACACACCATTACTGGCAGGTGATCACTTACATCTTCCACCAGAATAAAACTTTTGTGTTCACCCACTACATTGTTTGTATAAACATGATCTAAAAGAGTTGAATAGGAGAACTAAATATGAATAGGAGAACTAAAATTCTAGCAATAGCTAACTCTTACATAGCCTATTCATGCAACTAGTATAATCATGATTCTGCTCTGCTAATTTCTTTATCACGTTTCAAAAGCATTAATTTTTATCAAAATAGGCCTAAAATTAAGTCATTTTTGCCAAAAACAAATCCAAAATTTTTGAGTGTTGGGAGATTCGCCGCCAGACTTCTGTAACAGCTCCCACTATTGCAAATTTTTCGCTACGGGCCTACTTTTAGGAGGTCTGCAAGGCAGTGCAAAACCTAGTTCACCCTTTTCATGCGTGGTTTTGAGTATCAAAATAACAGCAAAAAAATAATTATATTTAGCGGTTTTTTTAGCATACTTTTTTTGAAGTTAAAATTTAGCGTATATCATTTGAATCTAGCATTTTCCAGTATATATTTTTAACTTTTTTTTGATCGGATCTAGCATTCTTGTGATTTATGATTGAATGAACTCTCCAAACTTGAAAGTTTTGCTTTTACTAATCTTTAGCATGTGTAGTTAAATTGTAAGGCTTGAAACGTAAATTCGAAAAAAAATCGACTTTCATTAGCGGCGGCCGTTAGCACATTTATTGGATGTTTTGCGGCCGGTAGTAGTGAAAAGGTTGTGCACCCCTGTTGTGACCAAAAGCAGAACCAGTCTATTCAATGACACTGTGTGCGCGCTTTTAAGTAGCAAATTAAATTGTGACCGTAGTGCAGCTGGCTTTAAACCTTTCAAAGTAGAGTTGAATGCTGCCAAAAAAGCCACACACAAACATAACCAAGCCCACAAGAGTCAAGTTCAGTCCCGCAAGCAAGTAAAAGCAAATGCTTTTAAAGGTAAACGTGGGGGGAGGCGAAAGCTAGTTAAGAGGGGACGCTAAATACTATACCACTATACACATACAACTGATTTTGGTTAGGCCGAGGAGCAAAAATTTTTTCTAAGAGGCTGTGGGTCTGGTTAAATGATATTTTACTTTTATTTTTCAGTATTTTTTGGAAAGCGTCTGCTGCGCTGAATGCAGCATGACTTTTATGTCGTGTGTCAGTGAAGTGTATTGAACAGCACTGATGTTACCGGTTACCTGGTACCGTATCCAAAATAAAAAATCTGCTTGATTTAATTGGTCTGTCTTTTAGTAGCTAGAACTGCTAGAACCTGAAACGGTAATGTCAAAATTTTGGTAATGTGTACCAACTTTAATAGATAACAATAATTATTCAAGCAGAAGAAACAACAGGTAGGTCTGAAGGGGGCAAAACTTCCAAGCTATTGAATTTGCTGGTAAGAAATCTCCCGATTTGGCATTTTTAAATGTTGACAGGTATGTGGTACTTGTCCAAAATGTTGTTGCGAAGTTTTTAGATGCTCATTAGTAAAAAATCTCAAACAATATTGTGGCTGATTTATGGGGATCTTAGTTTTTATATAACTGTTTCAGAAGATTTGAAATGTCTTTCATTTAAAGAAGATTTTTGACAATCAAAGTAGTGCAATCAGATTTGCTACTACAGTCTGTTAAAAATTGTAAAAACGTAAACAGTGTTTAAGCTATATTTTTAACGTGCTTAAAATTCTACTGTATTATAAGCTTTAGTGAAATCAGGGATTGAACACTTATAACACGCAGGTCCTATGAATGAATAGATGTTGTTTTAAGTTTCTATGGTTTCTTTTGTTTGGCTTTAATATGATTAGTGCTTTTTATCCCTTAACCTTCTAGCCTCACACAATCTGTCCGGATGCTTAAGGTTTATTAAGGACAATAATAGTGTTTACAATTTTTCTTTGTTTGATATAAAAAAAAGGTGTACTCTTATGAAACTGTTTCGGCATCACCTATTGCGAAACGTGTCGCTTTGCCGTTTCACCTTATTTACATATTAGTTTCGCACTGTTTTGGTTTTTGTGATTGTTTCAAAATTATTTGGCCAATCACCTTTTTTGTTAACTTTGCGCACTGCATTTTCTAATTACGTCACACTCACGTCGCACTTTGGCCTGTCTCGCGAGTGTTGGTTGCCTTTAGTTCTGGAATTTTAGTTGTGCAGTAAACAGCTCACATTGTTTATCTTATACTTGGAATTTTAATTTTGGAACAAGTTTATTTTTATCGGCAAAAATCTAGATAATATTTTGTTGCCTGTTTGTCTCTGTTTTTCAAAAAAACTGATAAAATACAGTTCGCTGTATATTAGAGTTACTGAGTGCAGCCACGTCTGAGAAGTCTACGCTGGGCCAGTAAGCCGGAGTCAAGCTGCGCAACGAATACTCGTGTGGCTCCCTCGGGATATGATCCAACTTTCTAGTTGGAACAGAAACTATAGCAACTTTTTACTTATCAGTCAAGCGGCCAACCAAGATTATTTTCCATGCATGCTTCATCTACTTTTAGGGGGGTAATTTAATTCCAGCTTGCACTAGCTTTTATATTAAACCAACCTGTCTTCTTTGACAATATAACTGCAGCAAATTAGGCTTCATGGTACATTTGCTAAAGAAAACTAATCCAATTTGGCCAAAATTGAAAACTTTCAAACGCATATTTTTAAAAACGCTGGCCGATCTGCAAAAACAAACTTCATAATGGAATTCAGCACTCCAAAATTGACAAAGAGGTCATATTTTAGTCTTGAATATTTTTATCGCCCAAAATTGAAAAGAATTAATTTTCAAAGGGTTAATGAGAGCCGCAAAGCGCAGTTGAGAATCATTAAAGTTTTTGCTAGCACTTTTCGTGCTATCAATATCCCTAATCTTCTTTCCAGCCAAATACAACGGAAACTTTTTCTATAAATAAACGTTCTTTTTCTGCGCTTTGTATGCTAACGATTCTTCTCTTCAAGTATCCAACGAAGAGCTTGAAAGACAATAAGCATTTTGATTGAAACAATGCTCAAGTTCTGTACCACCTTCAACTTTTCAAACCTAGTGTTTGATTAGGTAAATGTTGAATAATTACACTGCGGTGCAAGCTACTGTAGATATATGAAGTTCAACGTAAATTTAGAGTAAGATCCGCGATTTCTTGCAACGCGATGAAAGGGTTTGCAATGACAAGAAGTTGAGCACTATAGCCTAAAAACGTCAATTTGAGCATTGGTAGCACCACCGTCTTTTTTATTTTCTAGGCACTTCTTCGCTCACGTAGGCACTCGAGGACTAAGCCGTTATGTCTGCCATCGCAAACTGTCAAAAATTAAGGCAGTTTAAATTATGGCATGTGAGCGGTTTTTTTTTGGTTTTGCAACTCCTTGGTTAACAAACAGTCATTTAAATCAATTCTGAGTACTCTCAGAAACAAAATGTTGTTTTACTTGCATTGTAACATTATTACAGCAGCAATGTGTCAATGTGTTTGAAAGGTTTTAAACTTGATTTTGGTAATTAGTTGTGAAGTTTTGTGAAATTGTTTGATGCTGAAACAAAGCGCAGTTTTTGAACGGTTTTTGTGTGTTTGGCTTTAACAACAATACTTGCATGAAACAAGCTTTATGACACCCATTACAGATGCGTTACAGGTACGGGCAAATTCTACTGTACTGTATTTAAACAAATTACACTAAGATCGTACTTGTGGCGATTGTTGTTGCATCAGATTGTTGACTAAATATATATTCGTTCAATGCTTTTACTGTGAATGTGTAAGGCGTGTTCGTCAGCAAATCATTGAATGTAGTGGAGGTTCCACTTATGCTAGATCGACTGTCAAGTCTTGACAGCGAAGTTGGTCCCCAACAAACGGTGTAAGTTATTGGTAGTGAACCTCCACTCACTGGTGACCATTTGAGATGGATGCTTGTGTCAGAGCTTCCTCCATTTGTTGGAGGTGTTGGCTTTTTTGGTCCTGGAATAAAGTACAATGAGATAAAACTATGTTGACCTCTTGCTCTTCCATGCTGCATAATGTGCATCTATAACCAGAGCTGGACACTAAAGCAAAATCTTTTTGCAATGTTCGCAATGAAACCTTAAAATAATAAAAACGCTAGCGCAAATTTCGTAAAAAAATTTTTGAAGTTTCAAGTTTAAACAAAAAATCTGCTACCAAAATAGAAAGAACCAAAAGACAACCGAAAAAATTACAACCGCAAATTGAAAACAAAAATTTCGCAAACTTAGAAAAAATTAAGGATGAATTATAGATAGTGCTAACCCGGCAGTAATATATAAGGGCCCTATCGAGCCCCGAAAGTGGATACCCAAAGTGGATACCTGTGACGTTATTCCCAACATCTTTGAGGATCACCTTTAAAGGAAAATTTAGTAGGATAAAGGATACCTTTAGAAGAAAATGTTGTACGGCATGAGGTAATTTTGTAGGACGTGACATTAAAGGTAATATGAGGTTCGGGAAAATACAATTTGGAAAAAAAAACTTGTATTATGAGGATTGAAAAAATGCAAGTTGGTTTAAAGTAAAATTTTAGAGGAAAATGTCATATGGCGTGACGTAAAAGGTAATATGAGGTGCGGGAAATTACGAGTAAAGGAAGTCATTAATAAAACTGTGGTGAGAATGAATGTAGAAACGTTATATAGAAATTATTATTCAAAGTCCAAGGTCTAAATCCATGTTAGTGGTTTGGGGTCAAAAG
The DNA here is from genome assembly GCA_963965965.1 of Trididemnum nubilum. Classification (NCBI taxonomy): domain Eukaryota; kingdom Metazoa; phylum Chordata; class Ascidiacea; order Aplousobranchia; family Didemnidae; genus Trididemnum; species Trididemnum nubilum. Next base: position 5,056,603 of record OZ014485.1, on the reverse strand, counting down.
GTCACGTTCAATGTCAAGAGGCATTTAAAAATTGGTCACTTTGTCATTTTTTAGTCTTTTTTGAATTCTTCGATCAAGTCTTACCAATCTCAGTTTCTCTTATATCGTCACATGATATTACATTATAGAAGCAATCGCCCACCAATACGCAGGATACCTCCAATCATCTTCTATACCCAGCATATTTTCACTCTATTTAACCATTGTATGTGGCACTCCCAGAAATTAACCAGCACGCCCCCACTCTTAGACACACTAGCTGAATCAAACATAACTTCGTAGTAATGGAGACATAGCAAGCATTTACGTTACATTACGTAGTAATTGAAAATTGTAAAAGCAAGTTTGAAACCAAATTTCAAAATCACTTAGATTTCCAAGAGTTCAAAAATGATGGAAAAAATTGAACTTCAAAGAAAAAAAAATCTTACCTTTTTGTTTATTGAAAGCAAATGTTCTTATTATTTTATCTACTTTTATGTTTCATAGCAAAATATGACCACAATTTCTTTTACTTTTCTTTGTCTTACACGAAAGTTTTAAAGTGAGATTGTCATTTTTAATTAAAATACTTCTTCATTTTTATCAAATTTCTTGTTTTCATAGGGAATATAATCAAAATTACCTGTAATTTTATTTGTTTTGAAAGAATTTTTTTTGGTAAAATAGTCGTATTTTATTCAAATTTTTTTTCAATTTTTGTTAAACTTTAAGCTTTCACAGTAAATTTGTCATAAGTATTCAAAATGAGTATACAAAAAACCAAACATGGGCTGAGAAGCTTGATCAATCTAAAAGTGGTGACTAAAAACAAAAATGTTGACGAACATGGTCACTGATCAGGTATAATATACTTCACAACGGTATTCTCCAATATTTTTTTATTTTTTTAGTGGAAATGTTTTAATCTTGTAGAATTTTTGTTACTTTATTGTAATTTTATTATTAGTTTAGTGGCATGGGTTCGAATTTCTTCTGTACAGTTATTTATTCGAATATCCAAGAAAAATCTCAGCTGATGACGCTGTTCTTTCTACTCTTTTTCGTTATTTTTAATGTCGTTTTTTCGCATTAAATTAATTTTTTTCTTCACGTTTTATGCTATTGAACTGAATTTATTCATAAATCTTTTCGAATTCGTTTGTCGTAAATGGGATTTACATAAAGTATTCAGCTACTGTACAATAGTTTTTTTCATCAACTTTTTTTAAATTTTTATCTAATTTATGGTTTTCATTGTAAATTTTGATCATAAATTCCATTACTTTTTTTAGTCCTAAACAAAATTTTTAATGTAAAATTGTCATCTTCAATTGAAATATTTTTTCATTCTATCAAATTTCTTGTATTGGTAGGGAATTTGGTCATAACTACCTTTAATTTTCTTTTAATTTGAAAGAATTTTTTGGATAAAATAGTCGTTGTTTAATCAAATGTTTCTTCATTTTTTATTAAGTGTGGTATATTTTCACAATGAATTTGTCATGAATATTCAAAATTTTATGATTTCTTTTGTCTTAAATTACATTTTCTTTGTTTAAGGAAGTAATTTGTGTTAGATAAAGCTACTTTTTTGGGAATAAATATAATATGACTGAGACTTGGAGACGGGCGTGTTTGCAGCCGTCTATTGTACATGTTGATTAATAGTTCTTCTACCAAAATAAGAAATTCAACTGCTGCGCTTTGCTTCTGACCGATATCATCGGATGACGTTATTTCCAAAGTGGCTGATGGAGAGTAGTTACATTCAAACACAACTTTTTTAAAATATGTCTTTAGAAAAGTATCTGAACTACATATTGGTAAAATACCTGGAAAAATAAAGATTTTTGATAATTTTCTATTAAATTTTGTCTCCCCTCGTATTTTCATCAATTCCTCTTCATTAAAAGATTTATCTTTTTAATTAAAGGTTTTCTCCTAAATGCATGACGAGTAACAAAACAGTTACAGCTATGTCTGCAAAGGACTAGGAATAAACGTGTCAAGAAATATCAGCTATGCTTCATAAAAGGAATCATGTATGAAGGTATTTAACGATATCTAGCTTAGGAAATCTTAGGTTAACATTTTTTTTTGGCATTGTTTAGTAGTTTTAGAGTACTTTTTCCTTTAATAGCATGAGTTTGAACTCTATCCGTAGACATTTTCGTCAAACGTCTGACAATTAATCTGCTTTCTATTTTCTTTATAATTATTGCAATGCGGCATCTACTGATGTATACTAACATTAAAAACCTTTTTTAACCAATGTAACGTAATGTAACGTAAATGCTTGCTATGTCTCCATTACTACGAAGTTATGTTTGATTCAGCTAGTGTGTCTAAGAGTGGGGGCGTGCTGGTTAATTTCTGGGAGTGCCACATACAATGGTTAAATAGAGTGAAAATATGCTGGGTATAGAAGATGATTGGAGGTATCCTGCGTATTGGTGGGCGATTGCTTCTATAATGTAATATCATGTGACGATATAAGAGAAACTGAGATTGGTAAGACTTGATCGAAGAATTCAAAAAAGACTAAAAAATGACAAAGTGACCAATTTTTAAATGCCTCTTGACATTGAACGTGACCTTTTGACCCCAAACCACTAACATGGATTTAGACCTTGGACTTTGAATAATAATTTCTATATAACGTTTCTACATTCATTCTCACCACAGTTTTATTAATGACTTCCTTTACTCGTAATTTCCCGCACCTCATATTACCTTTTACGTCACGCCATATGACATTTTCCTCTAAAATTTTACTTTAAACCAACTTGCATTTTTTCAATCCTCATAATACAAGTTTTTTTTTCCAAATTGTATTTTCCCGAACCTCATATTACCTTTAATGTCACGTCCTACAAAATTACCTCATGCCGTACAACATTTTCTTCTAAAGGTATCCTTTATCCTACTAAATTTTCCTTTAAAGGTGATCCTCAAAGATGTTGGGAATAACGTCACAGGTATCCACTTTGGGTATCCACTTTCGGGGCTCGATAGGGCCCTTATATACTACTCCCGGCCTTGAAGCTAAGCCTCCATCATGTGTGTTAAACGGGTGGAAGCCCAAGAATTCCTTTTGCTGTCTTGGCGACTTGGTGAATTCAAAGAAGTTTAATTACAAATAAATTATCGAAAAACCCGCTAAGGGAGCATATTCTTAATCTTTCTCTTATGTTCTTTAACGCTTTCAATCTCTATACGGTTGAATACTGCTGCATGTTTTTACAGTCAGTCTACTTATTTACATCAGATTTTGCAATGGTGTCTTGAAAATTTTCAACTCTCATATTTCGTCGCAAATATTGGCTATTGCATTATCAAGTATTGTATAACCAATATTCTAGCCAAACAAAGTCTTTATAAAAATTGCAACATCTTTTAAAGCAAATGGTGTTGTAATTTTTTGTTGTAAACATTATTGTAAACCTTTTGCAAAAGAAGTTGACCGTTTTAATAATAATTCAGTTTTCCGCATTTTGTGAAAAGTCAAGAAAATTTGAATCTTTGATTAAATCTGCCCAGTTGAAATTTATCTTTTCCGAAAGAGATCAGGAGAGCAAAATTTAACAATTACGTTACGGTTAAGCATTTCCAGAAAAAAGTAATGAGCAATTCAAGCACACTAACGTATGAAACAGCATCTCTGAAAAAGTAAAAGTATATGAGTAACATAAATTGCAACTTTGCAAACCAAATTCCGCAACGACTGAAAAGCATATAATTACTCTTTTTATTAAGTGATGTAAACCAAATTCGACTTTTTACCTGTCAAAGCGTCATTCTAAACTTCCAAAGCGTCAAAATTAACTTTCTCAACAACTTGCCCGTCGAGGAAGTGATAGCAAATGTTTTTATGCCCGGCGGTATCTCCACTTGCACAAAACAAAGAGGCACCAGGTATTTTTATGATGTGTAGTTTTGAAACACTGCTTAATAAGTACCGCATTTGCATACTATCGCAGTTCGAGAAAATCCAGTTCTTGTGTGCAATTTTTAATTAGATGATGTAATAAATGCTTTTTATGTGATGAAACTGCATCAAAAATCTCATCGCACCTTCTTTTTTTATATTGTATCGTAATACTAATAAAATCTACATCCAATATCGCATTAGAGAATTAAATAAAAAATCTGCAAACTTTGTGATTACTCCAATTTTTATCATTATTTCTGTTGTTTTTTTCGGTTTTATCTTAAGTCACATTTTATGCAAGAGTTTGAGAATGTTTTGGCGTTTGCTGCGTAACAATCACAATACGTAATTACAAAAAAGTCTTGCGCTGGCTGTGTATTGGAAACCAGAACCAATAATAATCATCGTTTCTCCGATAATGGCGAAGCTAACTTTTTCATTAACTCGTTGATCCGTTAAAAAGTTTTTTTATGTTAACGGGCTAAATTAACTTCCGTTAAGTTGTGCTAACTTCCGTTAAGGTTTTTATCGTTAATATCTTGCATCATTCATTCATCGTACCGGTACAAGCCAGTTTAATCTGGTAACACTTGTTGCGTATTAGCGCAATTTTTATAGAGAAAAGCAAAGAAAAGAGCTCTTTTTTGAGGCGAAAAATAACCTGCAGCCTCATAGGTCTATTAATTATCGCTGTTTACAATTTCCAAAGATTTTCTGATCGCAGATTAGTTCGTGCATTTGAACTTATTTTATCTTGAAATTAGATTAGACTTTAAAATGTAACTTCAAAACACAAAAAGGCCACCGTAGCAATAAACTTTCCTTACAATCAGCTCAACAGTGTCATTACGTGCTCTAAAAGTGAGTGAATAAAAAGAAATGTAAATTTCACGCAAAATATAACCAATTTAACGGACTTCATTAACTTCCGGTAATTAAAGCTGAAAATAACGAATTAACGTTAACCGAGGTGTGAAGTTCGTTAGCGGACTAGTGCAGGGTTTCTCAACCAGAGGCCCATGACCCACTGGTGGGCCACAGAAGATTTTGCGGTGGGCCACAAAGCTATTCGACAAAATGGCTGCTCAATTCAAAAAAGTCTTATTTCTATTGTATCTTTTGGAGAATTGACAAAAATTGGGGACTCCATTGCGCTAACCTTTTTTTCGGAGATCAGGGCAAAAATCGCTCTCCCAGAGTTGAAGACCTTTTTATTAAAGATCAGGGCAATCACTGGGCATACAGCGTTGACTCAAAAGTGGAGACGATTTTTTTTCGCGGCGGAGGGCCACAGAGCTATGGTCGAACAGCAGTGGTCCACAGAGCAATGGCCAATGGGCCATGCAAACTTTTAAACAACACAAAATGGGCCACGGTTCCGAAATGGTTGAGAACCACTGGACTAGTGGTTAACAAGGCTAACGTTTTGCATTAACTTGCCCATCTGTGATAATAATTTGCCATTAAGCATTTTTTTGGATTTAAAAGCCCTTATTCGTCGCCAGCATTAGCCATTGTGGTTTCAAGATTAAATTGTTCCAAAACAAACACAATCCAAGATAGGTTCCGACGCAAAGTTTTTTTTAGTTTGCCATTTTTTTTAAGTTAGTTTACAACTGGTAAAGTCTATTTGGTCAAAAACCATTGATCCTTGATTGACTTTTTGTTGAGATTGATTGTAACTAAAAAAATTCGTTTTGTTTTATTGTACTTACTAGTGGCAATTGGTATTTCATCAGATCTCACACCATTAGAAGCAACAATTCTGATTGAATAAACCGTGTTCGATTGCAAGTTACTGACTGTGGTAAAGGTTTCTCCTAGACCAGATATATTGCTAAATCCTGTTTCTGAAGGGGGGTTCCACCAAACTGTGTAAGTTACAGGTGACGAAACTCCACTTGCTACAGTCCAATTGAGAAAGATGCTTGAGTCTGTGATGTCATAACTGGTTGAAGCGCCGATCATGATTTGAGTTTTCTGCAATGATTAATCGTTAAAAACACAAGTATCTAAATATCTAAGTACCATTGTGCTTTATTCCAATAATAACAGCTCAAACATATTTTCTACAATTTTGTGGAAACACTTGAACGGATTTAAAATTTTAATTCAAATTATATGCAGGGCCTGCGAGAGCGGGGTGCAGAGGTACATTGTACCCATGCCCGGGTCTAGGGGGGCCCGGACAAGTTCAGGTTTACGCATTAGGTTTTGGTATCGCACCATAACATTGTAATCAAACTTGCCTACAGCAAAAATATCAGTCAGCCTATTCAGTACTGGTAATTGGTCGCTATTTTTGCTACACAGCCTTTACGGCATCCAATCGTGGCCGATTTGATTAAAAAAAGAGGAAAATGTATCAAAAGCCATCTACTTGCACCGAAATTAACGTTTTGGTACATTTCTCTGACCTGAGAGCCCTAATTCTACGGTTTAAACAATCTACGAGGGCCCACATCTCTAGAGATCCAAAAGCATTTCAACCTCAGATAGCGGAGTCAAAGTTGACATACTATACTACTATCATTAAGTAACTCACTCGATCTGCATGAGTTTAATAGGTATTTGGGTTTGTGAAGTCTATGATTGCAGATGACTTCTTAAAACTTTTATCAATAAAATATTTGGATTTGCAGTATCAAAAGTCATTATATTGTATAAGATTGAGTCAATGTCATCATCTCCCACTTCACATACTTTCTGTCATGTATATCACGTTTTCTGCTAGTCAATTTGAGCAAGTTTGGTGCTGGGATGTTGATCAAATGTTGTATTTTACGCTCGAGAAAAATAGAAAGTGCTAAAGCTTCTGGGGTTCTGCCACAGCGCACAGCGCTCCCCCAAACCCTTAGCTGGATTTAAACCAATGTTATGTCTATTTATGTTTTTCATAGATCCTAACTGTATGCAAATTGTGTTTTTCATAGGTCCTAACTGTATGCGACTATCGTTATCCCCTCACTTTCAAATGAAGATCTACACCCGTCCGACAAAAATGATTTAACGGCATAGGCCCCGATAAGGCTTGGGGGGCCCAATAAGATTTGGGGGCCCGGTATCGGTCTTTGCACCCCCCGAAAAATTTTCTCTCTGAGGCCCTGATTACATGCAGTCAGTTTTGAATGAAAAAAATATCTCTAACTCCATTTTAAAAGTGTTGGAAATCTAAACTACACAGTATTATATTATAGTTTACAAAGATAAAATTCTATTATTTGAGATAAAAGCAATGATAATTAAGAAAAATTTTGGTAGTCACAATTTAGCATTTCCTGTTAAATAATGAGTATTTTGCTTATTTTTGCTGCATCAGTTTTGATGCTTTCAGATAAAATCCAAACTAGATATTTAAATGGATTATATTGGGACCACACTGACCGAAAAGAAAGAAGAGATGTAAGGATCTTGAAAAGTGGCGACTCAATTCGTACTGTCAAATGCAGTCAATAAAGATAACAATGATTAAAAGTTTTTGGAGTTCTTCGCACGAACAAAATGTTTTTATTTTCCACTTCGTAATAAAGCTTTTTAAACAATATTTGCTTTTATCATATCTCCAATGAAATTATAGTTGGTTTTGATCTTTACTTATTTTAATTTATCCACCGTCAAATAACAAATCGCATTGGTTCATTGCGCACAACAAAGCAAGCAAACAGGCATTTATTATACTTCTTTTAGCTTTGTGCACTTCAAAAATGAAATATTGTTATACCAACTTCACATTTTTTCTTTGAAAAAACATTTCCAAAACCATTCAGTAATTTGAAATATCTCCCGTATAGACTTTGAACTTTTTAAACCTGAGTGCAACCAATTGCTTCAACGATTCTAACTTAACCGCAATTGCCCAAACTTGCTTCATCGTTTATTTACGCCGTTAAACTGCAGAAAAGAACTCAACGCCACAACTCAAACATCAATAAAGCTGTCAACTTACCCCTGTTGGCAGGAAGCAGCCAGCAACAATCATCGACAACAATATCAAATTCATGTTCCAATGAATTCAACTTAGTTGATCAAATTATCATTAGTCATCAACTTCCAAACAATCATGAACATGTGCTGTCAAGGTTTTGTCGAAAAAAATCTTAGTACAACACTATTTAAAAAAGTAGCGTGTTATTCGCAGTATTTTAATAGGAATATTATTTCGTCAGACAATTTTTATAGGAAATATAAAAATAGGTCTTTTAAGGTTTTCGAACCTTCTTACTAAAGTTAATATTTTGGAGTAAATAAGAAACATACTAGGGCACACATTGCTTGCTTCAACAAACTGTAACTCGGTACCGTTGCGCAAAGACGTCGCCACGTGGAAGATTGGAAGGACATGTCCTTTTAGTTTCATTTTTCCAATTCGACTAAATCTTTTGAATTTTTAGGAGGTGACGTCATTCAGTATGAGTTAGATTTAACTCATCCCAAAACGAATTTATTGTTTCATAAGCTACATCTGTAGTTCCGCTCTTTTTACACATTTAAGGTTTTTTTTTAATAACAAAATAACAGCGTATCATTTTGCAGCACTTCCGGGTTTGTTTGTTGATATGACAAAATGACACAAAGCTATCGGGCATTAGCCTTTCTGCTGATTTTACATAGCTTCATTGTTAGGAATTAGCTTTGTAGAATTCATCAAAACCAGCTTTTGTGGAAAGGCTTTAGCCACCTAATTAAAGTTCACCACTCTTTTGATCTGTTATGTCTGTACAGTGTAATATATCCCCTAATCTTTCAAAAGCATTTATAAGAAGTAGGTCTGACATACTTTAAAGTAGGGTTATAAATTTTTCAATTTTTCAAATTAAATTAATTTTTTGGGTTTGCAATCAATGAATTTCTATATATTAAGTATTTTTACGCTAATATTTTGTTCCAAAACAAAAAAAAGCCACCAAATACTTTGAAATTTTCTGGATTTTTGGCATATTTTAACATTTTAATTTCACCGCTAGATTTTTAAACACTTATTATTACAATAGGAACAGTACCTAGAGGGGTCGAGGCAGGGCTGAAACCGTCTTAGAAAAGCTCAAGCTATGGTTGGCATGGCAGATATGCAGACAAAATTGACAAGCTTGAAAAACCTTTCTTTTGCCCCAAGATTTTGTCTCGCTGGCCACAAATGAACTTATTTTTTAGTTTAATGTTTACCAGCTTTCTAACTGTGATTCGTGAGCCCCACCTGATAATAGACTCTGTCTACGGCCGCGGTTAATAGTCTAGAACAAAGAATCACAGCCAAGCTTTAACATGCAGTGGAGACTATTGGCAATGAAGATGACCTGAAGCTTTGTGTAAACAAAAGTTTTTCTTGCAACTAATGAAATTGTAATTACGTTTTATTCACCATGTTGCTTTGGCTAGAAGACAAAAAAGGAACCTTCAGGTCTTTGAGTCAAGCTACCACCTGCCCACCTGACTACCACACACAGAAGAGGCTTCACTCTGTCCATTTAATTGCTGAACGTCAAGCAGGGAAGCTGAAGGTATCAATTTTATAGACTTTGATTTGACCCGACCGGTAATCAATAATGAAAAACAAAAAACACACAAATGTTGAAAAAAAGTCCACTTTTAAGTAGACCTAATGGTCCTATAGTTTACGTATTAATAGCCAAAAGTTTTAATGCATTGTACAGTAGTGAGATTACTCTTTGAGCATTACATTTAGTAGAAAGTGATACTACGACAAAGTAAAGCTGTAGTTTCGAACGAGTTCCACAAAATATGGCTGAATGATGATTGTTGCGGTATTTTTATTCGTTTCTCCAAACAGATATTTATTTTTTAGTAAAATACGTCAATTTGCATTTCAAATTTGTACTTTGCATGAGCGCTGTAAGAAATTATGTAACTGTTGTATAAAAAGATGTGGTGAACAAAAGTACAAATATTAAAAGCCTCAAATTTTGATATATGGAATACGGTAAGCAGAAAAAAAAATCTTGATAAGAAGGCTTTGAAGCATTTGTACAGAATGCGAATGAAAAATCAGATTGTTGGTAGATATTAGAGTCTTCGATTTATTTTTTCTCAGGCTTTTAGGACGGATGTTTGATTTTGTGAATTTTTTTTGTTTTTTCCGAAAATTTGAGGTCACTTTCGCAACTGCAAGGGGGCAATTTTTGGGTTGGTATTAAAAAATATGAAGAACTTTTCCATTTTACTTTTTCTTTTGTCATTGTGACCGAAAACGGTTAAATATTTTTCGGTTATTCGCTAAAAATTTAGGTCAATGACCGGTAAATGACTAAAAAGCAAGCGAAGTTGGAGTTTTCAATGTTATAAAACAACAAAGGCTAACAAAAAAATCAAAATTTCTGAAATGGCATAAAATAACCAATGCCAAAAAAAAGCAAAAACAAAGGCCAAAAGAAAAGCAAAACTAATGGCACTCGCAATGATCTAGCCTGCGACAAACCTTGAAGCAGTTAAACATATTAGATCATATTTTTAGTCGTTCAAAAGGCTTTTGAGGCTAATTTACATATTTTGGTGGGTGTCCCCTGACAAATTTCTGCATGCATAATTTTTTCGAACCTTGTTAGGGATTAAAATGTTGCCAGTGGGGCAGCAACTTCACCCTAAGAAAAGCTTTCTAATCAAAAAGCGAAATTTTTTAGTTGTTTTAAAACAACAAGTCAGTACGAAACCAGAGGTGGTCAGTAACGAAGTAGTTCTACTTAAGTAGACTACTTAAGTAGTATTTTCGGTAACGAGCGACTTACTTAAGTATTTTTCATTTCTGATACTTCTACTTTTACTTCAAGTAAAATCCTCTCGAAGTAACGCTACTTAAGTAGTAATGACTTTTATGTAAAGTAGAAGTAAACACCTAGCCAATCCTTTTTGATGATGATTTGACCAATGACCACGATTTGAAGTTTTTTGTTTGTCTCATTATATCTGGCAACTCTGCTTATCGAAAACATGTTCGTACAGGACGCGAAACAGAAGTCTGGTACGCTGTGATTACAGTCTATGTACCGGTAATGAGCTGCAATTTTGAGGTTTGGCAAGGTTTTCTGGAATTTCTTTGTTTTAGGGGGGCGCAGTATTATTGTGTACTTTATTGTTTGTTAGGTTTTCCGAAGAAGTATTGCCGATAGATACCGCTAGTTGAAAGCCTTCACTTAGGCCGATAGCTGCCAGTATATACTAGTAAGCGTTTGGGCTACTACCGTAGTACCAGCATTGATAAATTATAAGATTTAGACTAGCCTGTATTTAAACTATCTTAGCAGCCTACTATCATTTGCGTAACTGTCATTTACCGCTCTAGAGGCATGCGAGCTGTACAATTAGCCATCCGAGCAGAGTAATGCATTGTTTAGATCAGTGCTCTTCAACCTTTTTTTACGTGGTATACCTTTTGCGATTTTCGAAAACTTTTTATACTCCACAAAAAATTCTAGCCCGTGTAAGCGGTGTAGACTTTTTTTGTAGATCCGATTTTTCATGCTTAGATTTGGGCGAAATTGGACCGAATCTAGCCCGAATGTAAGTGGAGACCATTTTCTTTTTTTTTTTTTTGGAGATCGCAGTTTTGTTTCGTATACCCTCTGTATACTGAGTACCATAATTACCGTTTCGCATACCAATTGGTACATCGTATACCCGGTTGAAGATTTGTACGAATTAGATGTTACGAATCTGTGGTGACCAGCTGATTGGCTTACTTCATATTGTACATAGCAGGTTTAATCCAATAAAAGTTTAAATGGATTGTTGAACTCGACCGTTAGGTAGTGTACATTATTCCACCTCACAACGTGTACAAAAAGTACGTATCGAGTTTGTTTTACTGTACAGTACTACGAAACTTATTGAATAGTTACGACGATTCATTTACAGGTCATCTAGGGTAGTGTGTTTTTGCGTTGCATCAAATACCAGGTGTTGACTCAGTCTCACTAAAAAAAAAAGCATACCGAACCCTGATTAGCATGGTACAGTAGACAAACTAGACATGCGTATTACTCATGGTTCATACGAAAAAGATTAGCGGTTAACGGCGTTGCGTTTGCTGCGGCCAGTCTGGGGTTCAATTCCCTAGCCGGTTAACGAACAGTGTTGCTAACGACTCGCCATCGCTGCGACATTTCTTCTCAAGCTGTGTTGTCCAGGCGCGGAGATGAGCCCAGAGTCCCTACTAAATCGTATTCGTAACACGCTTCGGTGTCATTTCAAGAGAATAATAAAACTTTGATTTTTTGATATCCTAACGTAAGTATGGCTTTGCTTGAACACTGATCGTAAGCGTCACAACAGCAAACCTTCGAAGAATAAACAAACACGTGAAATTCGAAATTACTTTCTACTTTCAATACTTAAGTAGAATTAATTTTGACTACTTTCCTACTTTTACTTAAGTGAAAATGCTTCGCCATACTTCTACTTTTACTTGAAAGGCATTTTTAGTAAGTAACAATACTTCTACTTAAGTAGATTTTTCGACTACTTTGTCCACCTCTGTACAAAACTATTATTAACTGTCAACCGTAACTGGGTGGACAGAAGCTTGATTAAGCTATTAGTGTTACTCAAAATTGACATACTGTAATATCCAACACCTCTTTTTACTAGTCATTTTAATTTCACGCTTAAAAACACTGACATTAATTTGCCCTGGTTGAAGTTTTATCTGCATTCGAGATTGCACAATCAAACATGGTTGCTAAAAAATAAATTATTATCATAGAAAAAAAATTTAAATTTTGTCAAACATTACAAATATTTTGGGGTATAAATTTTGAAACGTTGCCTTGAACGTGAGATTTCTACTAAAAAAGCTTAATTTGTATGTGTGGGTGACTGCGGGGTGTGTCACTTATTGATTCAGTTTGTACAATATGCTGTGTTACTATACTTTGTTCTGTTTTGTTGGGTAATTTAAATATTACTTTTGAGAGAATTAAAGGATTTTTTGGGGGCATGGGTGCGCCAAGTTTTTGCATAGTTAAGCAAAAAGAAAGTAAATTTTATCAGTAACATGCAAAAGTTCACCACTTCCAACATCAGGCATTTGCAGAAAAAAATAATCATAACCCCACAGTAGAGTATGCCCCGCTGCATATGCAATTTAAGTTTTTTATCTTGCAAAGTTTATCTTTTAAGAATATTTTCTACGATAATGTAAATTAATTCAACAATAACATTTCAAATGACTTCAAAAAGGTATAACATTTTATTTTATTTCTCAAAGCTCACAAAAATCGCACTTTGGCAATAGCGCGCAACCATGAGGTAGGGACTCCAGCCCCTTAAGCCAAAAGTCACTCATATATTTAACCTCAAAACACATGCGTTTAAACGTGTTTTAGGTTGAACTGCAAGCATAAGGAGGGGGGCTGCAGTGAGTAGACAATTTAATGTTTTTCACAATCTCCAAGATTTTTTTTTTAATTTATTTTTCCTAAAAATGCGATACGTGATTCAAATGGCGCTAAAACTTATTTTTGGCTGAAAAATTACAGAAATTGTTCAACGGCTGCGGCTTCACTCCCAGACTCCATGGCTTAGAATGGCTGAAAGTGGAGATCCCACACCCTTTTTGAAATACACTTGGGTTGAACCAGTTTGATCACCGAGTTGTCTAAATAAAACATATTTAGAACAATAGTATTTTAACTTTTGATTGAAGCCCCCTCATTAGTAGAATCCTGGTTGCGTGCCCGTCCAGTGCCATGAAACTTCGATCTCAACTCCCATCAAAGACCTTCAGATGGAGGTTCCACTTAAAGGCTTTTACCTGTAATTTAATCAAAAAGTCTTGATCAGACACTTAACCGCAAGGTTTTAATAAAGAAGGGCGAGCTTTGAATCTTAAGCTAAATTTGCTTACTTTTTTCATGGAAATCTGTTTTTTGATTTTTTTTTCAAAAAAAATACTATAGCAATTTTGACGCCGTTTTCAGGTTTGTAAAACCATTTAAACAAAAAGCTAAAGCAAAAAAAATTTCCTGTACATGGACCATGAATGGTAGAATGTACGTGCGAAAAAATGACTCAGCATCTTCTATTATTATACAATCTGAAGAAGATTTGCATACTCTATAATCATGAAATTTAGTGTGTAATGTGCGTACTTGTGTTTTTACTTTTGGTAAATTCCGCTTCACAATCTTATGGTAATTGTCCTTCAGGCTATCAAGACAAGACTTCATGCTTAAAGTTTGGGGTTGATGAATTGGTTGCCGATTCCATCGCGCTTTCGGCTTCGAATGGAATAACTATTTGCCCTCTTAATATGGTTAGTTTAGTAAAAAAAACATTAAAAAGTCAGAAGAGTCTTTGAACGAATTTTCTCGAAAACCTGAAATTATTTGCTTTAGCAAACTAGAACAAATGACAAAAATATACATTCGATCGCTCTGCCAGGATATTCTTTTTATAGCAACAACTCATCTACTAAAGCCGGTGGAGTCGGTATCTATGCTGTTGACTCTTTCTGTTGTCAAGAAATTACAAATCTACGTTTAAATCTATTAGGTTGTAAGGACGTATGGATCGAGGTCAATTTAAATGATAAAACAAATCTTGTTGTTGGTACAGTTTACAGACATCCGCAACCAAATTATTTAAAATTTTCTCAAGCCTTCTACCACAATCTTCTTAAATTAAAAGGAAACAAAAAATTTGTGGTCTTAAAGGGATTTCAACGTTGACTATGGCTGCTATACCGCCAACTCGGCTGTTAAAATGTTTGCCGATACAATTAGTAGTTTGGGTTGCGAACAATTGATTTCCTGGCCAACTAGAATTAGTCCAAGTAAACAATCAATTTTAGATCACATTTACGTAAACAATTCGATGATGAATAGCGTTGTTTCACTTGCAGTAATTACCCATTCTTTGTCTGACCATTTTCTAACAATAGTTTATTTAAAATTCAAAACTAAAAGAAAAAACGAAAACAGGCCATTATTTAGGATTATCAAACCGCATTTAATCGAAAATTTTGTTGAAGACATAAATTCCAAACTTCAAAGTTTAGAAGCACCTGATTTTGAAAAATTAACAAATGTCTCAACTGACATTGTTAATAAACATTTTCCAAAAACAAAATTATCCAGAAAACAATTTAACTTTGCAAAAAAACCATGGATAACTCAAGAGATTTTGAAATTATTTAAAAAGCAAAACAAACTTTTTGCTGAGAATCAGAAAACTAGCAGGGATGATGATCTCAAAATCTATAAATCTTCCAGAAATAAATTAACTCATCAAAAAGAAACTGCAAAAGCGATGTTTTTTCAAAAAGAAATAGGTAAAAGTAAAAACATTTCCTCAACATGAAAAACAATTAACAAAATTCTAAAAGGTAACTTAACTCCTCTTCATTACCTTCTAAACTAAATGTCAATGGAATCCCTTTAACAAATCCCTCAAGCATTTGTTCCGAGCTCAGCAAATATTTTTGCAACATAGGCCATGAGATGGCCAAATCTATTGATAAATCTTCAATAAAAGCAAATTCGCAGTCCTTCTACGGAAAGCGAGTCTCACATTTCATTTATTTTGAACCCACTAATGATGAAGAGATTATGAATATCATAAAAGACCTACTGTAAATCCCAACAAAACACCTGGGTATGATGATATACCTACAAAACTTATTAAGGCAGCTGCACACTCGCTATCTCTTTTTCTATGTTGTATTTTTAGTTCATGTTTGGAGAGTGGTCATTATCCGGATGGACTTAAAACAGCTCAGGTTACACTTTTGCAGAAAGGGGGTTCCAAATTTGAAATAAAAAATTACTGTCCTATATCAATCCTCTCTGTTTTTAACAAA
Organism: Trididemnum nubilum; assembly: GCA_963965965.1. Classification (NCBI taxonomy): domain Eukaryota; kingdom Metazoa; phylum Chordata; class Ascidiacea; order Aplousobranchia; family Didemnidae; genus Trididemnum; species Trididemnum nubilum. Next base: position 5,040,881 of record OZ014485.1, on the reverse strand, counting down.
ATATTTGAAACAATCATCAAGCGTAGACTTTTAAATTTTTGGAAAAAGTACAATGTTTTTGTTCCGACGCAATTTGGATTTCAAGAAAATCATTCCACTACCCTTGCTATTGCTCATCTAAATGAACTAATAATCAACGATTTGGATAATAATAACAGTGTTTGCGCTATATTCTTGGACTTAGCTAAAGCGTTGGATACTTGTAATCACAAAATACTACTATTTAAATTGAATCAATATGGAATAAGAGGAGTTGCCAATGATGTTATTAGATCTTAACTCACAAACCATAAGCAATTTGTAAGTGGAAACCGCTACTCATCATCACTCTTAGATATAAACATTGGAGTACCCCAAGGCAGTGTACTATGCCCAATTCTTTTCCTCATTTATATCAATGACTTATCTAGTTGTTCCAACTTTAAGACAACGTTGTATGCAGATGATAGTGTTTTGACGTTGTCCCATAAAAATGTTAATTGTTAGCAAACCAAGTTGAATTTCGAATTAGCAAAAGTAAATGCTTGGCTCAAATCAAATCAATTGTCAATAAATGTAATTAAAACCAATTTTTTATTCTTTACTAAAACTAAAGAAAAAATCTTTCCACAAATAAAGGATTGTAAAACAAAACAGGCCAATTGCATAAAATATTTAGGAGTATTTCTTGATGACAAACTCACTTGGAAAAAACACACTGAACACATTGAAACTAAATTATCTGCTGCTTCTGGTGCAATCTATAAATTTCGCAAGTATATACCTCAAAAAGCTTTAATGTTAGTGTATTATAAATTTAGTGTATTCTCATCTCCAATAAACAATTATCTGCTGGAGAAATTCTTTCAAAACCACTAAGCATAAACAAGTCAAACAAAATCGTATCATAAAAACATTGTGCAACAAATTTGGCTCAAAAACTAGATTGAAACCATTATATGAACAACTACAAGTCCTAAATATCGATGAAATTTACAATTAAAAGTTGCCAAATTTATTGCAAAAGTCAATTTAAATAAATTATCTGTATTTTGTAGCAATCAATCAACGATTTTTAGAACTGTGTCCTCTATCCATACGTACTCGATCCAAAGTGTTTCATTCAAAAGTTTTTATGAGCAAAGAATATCGCTGGTTAAAACTAATCAATCGCTTAAAGTTTCTGGTGTTAAAAGTTGGAATAGTTTACCCAGACATATAAGAGAAAAAGTTTTAACTTCCAGTGACAAAACATCATCAAAGATACGAAAACTCTACTTTTTGAAATCCTGTACCTGCTTATAAGCGAAATCATTTTTTACTTGTGTGTATATAGAAACGAATGTCTATCTGTTTGTTTCTATGTGTTTTATTTATTTTTTTCCCTTTTCTTTTTTTATCATTTTTTTTCTAATTATCTAAATCAGAACAAAACCTTTCTTTTAGTATCGAAATCCGACGGCCGAATTTTGTACTATTTATAAGAGGATGAGCAGACTCTGCGACCGTGTCGCTTGACTAAGCGACGTTCTTATTTTGATCTTTTGCTTCTTCTCTTCGTGCTAAATTGGGTTGTCTAATGTATGCTGAATTAGCAATTTGTGTATTTGTTTTTGCTCGGCAATAAAAGAATACTACTACAACTACATTAAAAGAGCTAATTACTTAAATTTGGAAGCTCTTTGACAGCATTAAATCACTTCTCCAGCTTCCATTATTTAATTTTCTAGTAAGTTCAAAAGACGTTGAAAATCATGCATATGAGGATTAACTTTTATAATTAACTTAGATATATGGGGGGTTCAGCCCCTTACCCTTCTGGTTACACCACAGGTCTCGAATGTACGTACAATTGTTGAATGCATAATATTGCTGAGAACTATTTTGAGGGTAAAAGGGTTACTCATTTTTCCCAGATATTGAAAAACTTTATGAAGTTGCTGGCTCGGAACCTTCCTATATTAAGTGAATGCAAAGTAAACTGTCTGTGTGTTTAATAATTTTTGTCTGAAGTTCACTTGACGTGAATTTTTAAGCGTAGAAACTGCATTTACTTATGTTTCTTATTGAGTATTTTTAGTTAATCTGCGGCAGTTATTTGACTACTTAAAAGTATAAAATGTGTTGGCTTAGCTGTAATCTCCCCAGTAGGGCGTAGCCCTGGACTCTGTTGAGGGAGATTACAGCAATTCCCACAACCCTTAGGTGAACATCAGCTGCATTTGAACTTACTGTATTAGTATGTCATAAGTAAACTAACTTGAAATAAAACGCATTTTGTGATGAATTTTTTTCCTTTTTATTCATTGTTCAAAATTACTATGAAAAGATAGCATATTAAGGGATAAATTTTTTGCTCTTGAACAAAAATCTATGGCATTTTTTTGTTAAAACTTTTTTTATTAATTTTGGCCTCCCCAATCATTTAGGACTGGCGTCGCTTCTGCTGCTATGTCAGCTCACCAACCTCCAATTCGCAGTTGGGTAAAACAGGGTTGCGCTACTACGCTTTAAGTGCAGATCAATCAGTTTCAAGTAAGTCCGCACGCAATGAGTCTCAACTTTCTGTTATCATGAACAGCAATTAGAATATTAATAAATCAAAGCAGCAATATATATACAGCGAGTAAACAAAGAGAAGCGAGAACGAAGACGCGCTAATTAAGTTCTTTTTGTCCCGCGAAATTTGTTCTTTATGCAATACTACCCGTAACAATGAGCAAATAACCGGATACTGTAGACAATTACACGAAGACAAATACATTAATTAATGGATCGGCCACCACAAGGTAAATAGCAGTTTTTTAGCTAAATCTACCTCAACCTTAGAAATAAATTAAAACAATCGTAAAACGCAGCGATTTCTCAGCTGTGGTATCATTAAGGGCTGAAAATGGGCTAATTGAAAATTACCAGTTTTGAAACCTTTTCAATTCTTAGTTTCCCTTTGGATGTAATAAACTAAATGATTAAATGAAATCAAAAAGCAGTCAAAACAAAGAATTAAACGAAGAATAATCCATATGTAACCAACAAAATGCACAGAGTTTTGTTCAAACAGTCTAACACCTCTGATACGATAGTGACGTATAACTCTAGCCCAAACTTAAGCCGTCACCTAACTCATTTACTTCACTAGCCGGGACAGCTAAACTTAAAGAAAACTCTTTCGCAACAAAGTTGATTTTTTGCTATAAAAATTGTGCATTCAAATTATGAAGAAGTAAACAATGTAATTGATTTTGATTGATTATTGAAACATCCGCAAAAAATGAAACTGATGTACACTACATCACAGTTTAATAACAGTAATGAAAATACTAAATCTTGATATCTTGATAAGTTATAGTCTCCGAAAGCTTGAAAATTGTAAATTCAATATTTTAAACAGTCGAAACAAGCAAGATGAAAAGTTTAAAAATATTCGTAATGCAATTATACGAATTTAACACTTTTCTATCATCGGCTAACACTCTTAACCGATTGTGTCATCTGAAAATGACTGAAAGTGATGCAACTCAACAACATTGCTGTCTCTAATGCAGTACTCAGCTTCAAATTGAACGTGAATTCAAATATGCTACGCCAAAATTGATTTGTTCCTCACTATGCTGCTTAAGGAAGCGTACGCACTTATCATATGTAAATTATGTTACTGCATTGTAATTAGCAAATGCATATCATTCCACCTATGTTCAACCTTAACTTCCGCAACGAAGATTTATTAACGTTTGATTGCTCAAAGGGTAAATAGTTTCCTTACAAACTGGAAGCTGAAGCAAGCAGTGCTCGAGTATGACGCCACCAGTTTTCCAATGCAGCCTTTTTTTGTCATAATTAATAATGCAATCGCCGCTTTTTGCTGAAAGCTTTTATTCATGCTATTGTTTACTTGCTCACTAAACTGTAGTTAGTGTAGGGTGGAAATTTATTTAGCACTTATGTGTTAATCAAATAACACGAAAGCATTAATTATTCTTTTAAAATATGATACTTACCAGCGGAAGATCATTGCGAAGTTACCCAATTAAAAAAGGCTTCGAGTGGAGCAACCATCTCTATTTTACATATAATCCTGGCCAAAAATATAACAAAAAGAGTGGCAGCAGAAATCTAGCTTCTCAATTCCTGCAATCCGATACAACCGGCAGCCCTCTTCAGATCAATTGACCATTGATCCATGCTACTTTAAACCTAACAAATAAAATGTATTCCATATTTAATTGAAGCAATTTTTCCAAGCAGCTGCCCTAAAAACTTGACTTTTTATTAACTCAAAACCTCATCATCAAAGCTGGTATAAACCAAACTACTGGTAAATCATAATCCAACTCCGAATCAATCCTGGCAACTTACAGAACAAACAATTGAAAAAAAAAAGTTAAAGTAAATTTGATGGTTTGGTATGCCTAACTAGTTTTTTGATGGCAACACAAAGAAAAAGAATTTCTGGTTGCACTGTCCTCTAAATAGCCTTTAACAAGAAGCAACTCAACTACAAACAGTAGCAAAACCAGGGGGGTAAAGGGGTTGGCCCCCCATTGGCATGTTGACCAAAATGCAGAATGGGAAAAACACTACGTTTTTAGCACTTTTCAGACTGTTTTATGCACTGGAGAGGACTAAATAGTGATTTAAAACATCTTTTGAAACATATGTTCAGGGGGGGGGGGGGGCCTAATTTGTCAAAAATAAAACCAACAAATAAAAAAAATTTGAAAAATAGTAAAAAATAAGTAATCAAATTTGATCGCAAGTGTAAAGTGCTAAACTGCTAAACATAGATGTCATCAACAAATATACTATAAACTAAGAAATAGGGGGGGAGGACTATTCAGTATTAGTTAATTAGCAATCATTTCTCTCAAATCTCTTTTCATTAGCCCCCCATTTATTTTTCCCTATAAATTGTATACGAAATAGATTACTCCGTGTGAGTTTTATTGAACTATTCGATTTTATAATTTATCAGCATCTAAACAACAGAACTAACATTCTATCATTAGCCACCTCCCAAATAGCCTATTTATGCCACCAGTTTAATCTTGTTTGTACTGCCAATTTCTAAGCCACGTTTTAAAAGCATTATTTTTTAATCAAAATAACCGTAAAATGAAGTTATTTTTGCAAAAAAATGCAAAATTTTCGAGCACTGAGGGCTCCGCCCCAAAACCTCGTGGCCTCCGGCAGCTGGGGACTTTGCCCCCAAACCCCAGCCTCCAGCGGCTGGGGGCTTCGCCCCCAGACCCCCATTGGCCTCCGGCCCCCAAACATCCTCCCTATTGCGAATTTCTAACTACGTGCCTGACTACGAATGAGTGTCTTATAAACCATAGTAACTTATAATTGGATAAATTGTAAAAACTGTTGCGTGCAGTTGAACTTTTCTCGAAAATAAAGTTAATCATTAAAAACTCTACAGGTTATGTTATCGTTTTTTGGGATCATCAAGAGTTTTACAGGGAAAACGAGAGAAAAGATCTGTAAATTATTGTTTTGATTTTTGTCTTGATAGCGCAATATCTTGCTTCTTTTTTATTAAAGAATTGTTGTTTTTGAAAGAGTTCAGTAAATTTTTTTGCGTGTTTTCTTCAAATTTATTTAGTTCAATGAAAGCTCGAGTTATCTTAATGAAGTAATGTATTAGCATGTTCACTTAGTTGCAAATTAACCAGCTACTATGAACAGAGGTTGATAACGTTTGGCCAGAACAGAAAAATAAACTTAAAAAAAAAACACTTTAAAGTTAGCATTCTCGTATCTTTTTTTTTTACTGATGCACAAAGATAACAACTCTGCATACATGCATTTGGAAAAACACAAAAAATAAAAGGAACAATATCGTTGTACGTATTACACCATGTAAACAATGCATTAGGTTAGCTTAGAACATTAAATAATATTTTTTGAATATTTGTATGCGCTTGTGTTGCAAAGACCATTTCCCAATATTACAGCTTTTGCGCAAGTTGCTTATATTTAAACATTGTTTAAACTCGATTTGTATATTTACGTTTATCAATAATAAGCCGTGCGCATAGTACCAAAAAAAATCGAAAAATAAAAGGTGCAATTAAAGTAAAGTAAAGTAAGTTTGTTTGGAAGGACGCCAAAAATTTTAGTAAGGTTATTGACTTTAAAATTGATTCCAGAAACCCTGAGAGTAAGACACAAACATTTTCCCAAAACAGTTCAACATGTGTGCAGTTATACAAAACATATCGTAAGGAGATTCAGAAACCGAGTGACAAAAGCTCTAGCTGCGTGAGTCTTTTATTTACCGAAGCTATATGTAAAGCAAAGTTTGTTGGTATGGTTCTGAGATTCAGTTTTTCTTTGGATTGACGCAGATCTGTTTCAATCGTCGCCAAACAGTTTAATTTGAAGATTTTTGTAAGTCGACTACAGTACGGATATTTAAGTTTACTCACCATCTTTCTCAGTAGCGTAGCCAGGGGGGGGGCGGGGGGGCTATAGCTCCCACTGGCCTGTCAACCAAAATGCAGAATAAGAAATATACCATGTTTTTAGCTTTTTTGAGACGTTTTTTTTGCGCTGGAATTGACTAAAAAGTGATTTAAAGCATCTTTTGAAACATACAGGGTGTCGCACAAAAAAGTTTATTTTTTAAATTTTAACTGCTTTTGTTTTAGAGCATTTGACTCTTTTATTTTTTCAGGTTTTATTCTATGGTAATAGGAGTTTTATACCTGAAATTTTGAAGCCTTTATCTTAATCCTTTATTACTCAACGGTAGGGCTTCTGAAGCCCACACTCGTTACAAACAGTAATTACTTAAATTTGGTTCGCTATAAAAACTTGAAGTTTCCTGCCTTTTCCTGTTTGTTTTTTCCAATTACGATGAAACTGTTTTTGTTTATACAACATAAGGGGTTCAAGTGTAAAATGAGGGTTTTTGACAAATTTTTAAAAATTTTGCCAATTTCTAGCTTTCGGTGTAAAATTTTGATTTTACGCATAATATTTTTGGTAGAGATTAAGAGGATTAGAGTAAAGTGGTGTCCCAGATTAGATGCATTACAATAATTAGTGTGACTGAGTTGCGAACGAAAAGCTACTACACCCGAGGCAATAAACGAAAATTAGGTTCCTTTGTTTTTGTTTTTACGCTAATTTCGATTGAATAGAGTTACAATTGGCTTGCAATGCAATGACTCCTTGCAAACTACAATCGAGCAAAACAATATATTACAGCAGAAAACGAATCATGATTCAATGCAGTCACAGGTTGTGTTAGCTATACCCCAATGCAAAATATCAAAACCAATTCCTCATTGGGCAATACTAGCAACATCATGTCGAAACGCGTGACAAGATTTGCGGTGCCCAGCTCCGAGTCATAGCCACTGGACAGCACAGTTCTTTTGACTAAATGAAGCAGTGGTTGCGAGCCGTAACCAAATTGTTTCGGATTTGACCTGCCCGGGAATTGACTTTTAACTTTCCGTTCCATTAGCAATTGCGTAACCGTTCAACCAACTGGCCAATGCAAAATATAAACTAATGCTCAATATAGTCTAGCTTTATTTTTAATGCCCTACGTCCGATTTACAAAATTGAAAATGAAAAGCTTTGTTTATAATTTTACCTGCATATAAAGCCGTCAACTAGTTCAATCACATGCCCCTAAGTTGATGTTTTTTTCATTATTTATTAATTTTTACAAATACAATGTTTCTGTAATTAGTTTTAGGTGACAAATAGTTCAAATTAAATCAATTAAATCTTCATTAAACTTGCTGTATTACGTCGAAGGGTGAAGCGAGTTTGTGGGGCCCATCTTCTCGTCATTGCGCCCGGGCATCACAGTTTTTTCCAAAAAAATGTTGCAGCGGTGGCGAACCATTCACAAAACTATGCCCAATTTGACCGACCAGAGATTTGAACCTCAGACCTCCCTCTCTAGAGACCAAAACGTTATTGCTGCTTGATAATAGTAATCAAAGAATATTGCTACTCAAGCGTGAATAATCATCAGAGAAGTTTTTAGTTTCTAAATTTTTGCATTTCGCATTGCAGTAATACCTATAAAGCTTCTAAACTGCTTCGAAACTTGCTTTTATTAGGCATTGCCAAGTGACCAGATCCTCAGAGAGAAATTTTATCAGGATACAAAAACTGATATTGAGCTCTTTTGCCAAGACCAAGGCGGGAACTAAAAGGGAAGAACAACAGCTTTTTATTTGGGTAAAGATAAAAAAAAGCCTTTCATCGAAAACTCGGCCAGCCTTTGTTAAAAATTGCGTGAAGACCAAGAAAAAGATCTCTACCGGAAATCCGGCCGGCTTTTACATGCATGCTCACCGAACTGCTACTAATTTAGTGTGCGTGAACCTATAGACCCTCCCGAGATTCCTAAACCCGGGCCTGGGTACAATGTACCCCCGAGACCCTCTCGCAGACCTTGCTTGGTGCCCCCCCATACCTTAGGATAGTTGAAAACTAAGCCCCAAGAACGATCAAAAGTTTTTTGCGTTTTTGGCGTATTTTGACATTGAACACAAACTGCTTCTCATCATTAGAAAATCATAAAAAGTAATAGGAATGCCGATAATTTTGTAACGCATTCTACTTTTTATTGACCAATCACCCAGTCTTTTTTTGCAAGCAATAGCAAATACTGTATATTACGTAATTGTTGTTATATTGCAATTTTGTAAGACAAATTAGAAATCGTTAACAAGACAATATTATTCATTAGTGTAATGCTCTTTACACAGATAGATAAGCAATACTGGAAAATACTCACTTGAGTGTAAAAACCAACGCCTGATTGCTATTTCGTATTGTTTATTTAGTGCTTATTCTAATTATTGTTCTTGTCTGTGGTTTGACATTGATTAGTATCTTTTTTGTTAAAATCATTATCTGAGAACTTTGTCAACGATTACTACTTGTTTCGCATGAAAATGAATTTATTTGTTTGATTACGTTTGGGAGTAATTTCGTGGTTGATGCCAAAAACGGAGATCTCAATAAATTTACGATTTTAGGATCCAAAACAATCATTCTTTTATACAATATGAGCAATTCCGCAGCATTTAATCGGAATGAATGATAGAATAAATCCTTTATTTGTATGAATTGATTTTTCCAACTTATAGTAAAAAAAAACTTTAACCGCATTAACTGTATCAATTTTTTTTACTGAGTAAAAGCACAGTAAAATAATGGAAATTAAACCGCAATGCCGTTATTATTCAAATAATATGTTAGTTTGTTGTTGCAAACATTTTGCTCCAAAAGTTTCAAATTTTAACAAATTGCGTTTATTTCTGGAACGGTAGGACTGAAGTTTAAATCTTAGGCCGGTCAAATTGGACACAATGCTGCCAACGGCTCACAACCGTTGCGGCATTTCTTCAAATAAAGCTGTGTTGTCTGGGCGCAATGACGCGAAGATGGGCCCCGTTAACTCGTAACACGCTTCGGCGTAATGCAGCAAGTGTGAGGAAAGATTTGATTTGAATTAAATGCAATATGACAACACGCCAAAATTGAAATAAACGAGGTCAGCTTGCAGCTTATCGTTGTATTTTATGAAAAAGTAGTGCATTTGGTTTTGCAACAACTCTTTTGTACGTACGTCAGAGTTGTAAACGGGCCGACTAATTCAGGCCCGAACCTAGCCCGAACCCGAAAATATAAGCCCGAACCCAAAAACTAATTTGAAGTCCGAATCATGCCCAAAAAACCCGAAAATTTAATTAGGTCTGAAAACTTTAGCAATGTTGCCAGGTTATTTTGATTATATTTTGGTACACCGAAAAAAAAAACAACAAAAAACAGTACGCCTAAGGCCGGACTTAAGCCCGAAATTTTTGTCAACTTTAGGTCCCAAACCCGACTCAAAAAGCCCGGCCCGATTTCAACTCTGACGTACATTGTCTTCAAGTTTACGGGGCTATTAGTGCATGTGCAGTATTTTACCCAAAAAATAATTCAATTAATTTATGATACTGAGGGCTTTTAATTTACGGTACAGTTTTGTCCACAATCATGAAGAAATTAATGCAATTTTGCAATGTATATCAATTCATACAAAGCATGAATAGAGCTTATCATATGTCATCTAACTATGTCACATCATTAGATCAGTTCAAATAATTAAAATTGTCCAAAATTTTTGTGATGCTTGAACAATTTTGTCGATCTACAATAAGCGTGTTGTGTACGTCATTGTTTTAATTACTAACATTGCCGCTTCTCACAGCGAAGCAATTATAATCTCATTTCACGCTCAACTATATAATTGCGCACAACTATTATAATCCCTTTTAACGCTTGTTAAGTAAGCGCTTAAAATCAGAAACTTGACGACCTTAAATAAAATGCATATTTCATTAACTTTAGGGAATAAAATCCAAAGCTGTTTTTGCTAAATTAAAAGATGAATAAATGCTCTGCCATGTAGTGAAATTTTGAAATTTCTAGCTTGGGTACTTTTCAAGTTATTATCGAAAAACCATGTTGGGCTTCAGAAGCCCTGCCGTTGAGGAGTCAATGCCCTGAAAAAGGTTGAGGAACATAAGGTTAAAACCATGGTGAAACAACTTTGGCAATTTTTTAGAATTTTTTCCCTCCAATTTGATTCTCTTTGGCTAATAATCGTGTGATATTTGCAATTTTTTTTCTCTTAGACTAAGGGGAAACGCTTTCCGAACATTCCCCAAACTGAACGGACGTGGGTCAAATTCGTTCCGAATGACTGACTAGTGACTACATTAGCAGCTGTCGAGGCGGTGGCTTTGTAGGTACCGGCTAATAACCGTAGCAAACCTAAACAAAAAATGCTAACTAAAATGCTTTGCTTTGAAGTTTGAAATTCCATAATTACGTGAAAAACTAACTAGTCTTCTGACCTTTAAGCCTAAACCGATTATGCTATAATTGCATAAAACTTATTAGCTCACTAAAAACTGAAATCTTAGTCTAAGATCTTGTCAGCTGCGATGCTTTAGCTTTTAACATGCAATTATTTTTTCGGATAGGCTATCTACTGTAGAGTAAGCAATAGTCACAAAAGGCTTTAGGCTACTACGCCTAAAGCACTAAAACTTTATCTTGATTCGGAATAATTTGCAATCACTTGGCGGACAAACCACGCTAGAAAACCATCTAACGTCTCTGAAGTACAAGAGCAGTTGTTCCACTAATTTATTTCCAGTACCTTCAGCAGTCACCCAGTTCCAAAAAGCCCGCTACTTAGCTAGACTCGAAATGGAAGTTTACAAACTGATTAATAGCGCAATCTCCTTGAAACAAGATGGCCGAAATTTGGATTCAAAGAGGAAAACATAAAATTTTTTTTCTTAAGAATTTCATAACCTGATGAGTTGCAAGAATCACAAAGGGGTCATGTTGGTAAACATATCTTTTAAGATTTTTTTTCAGTTTTTTAAAATTCGGGTTGAATGCCCTTTTAACTCTATAATTGGCCGACTTTGCAGGGTTGTTTATTTAGTCTTAAAACTGTAGAAAACAACTCAACGCTTCAACAAAAATATCAATAAAGTTGTCAACTCACCCCTGTTGGCAGGAAGCAGCCTGCAGTAATCAATGACAACAATATCAAATTCATGTCCCAGTAAATCAAACTTAATTGATCAAATTATCGCTAGTTATCAACTTGCAAACACAAACGTTGACAGGTTTTATTAAAAAAATTTAATCATAGAATTATAATACATAACAAAGCTGCCTGCTTTTCTCAGTATTTTGTTAGACAATAATAGTAGAGAAATATAAAAATAGGTCTTCTTATTTTTTTCAACATTCTTACTTTAGACAACATTTTGGAGTAAATTGGAAGTAACATACTAGGGCAACCGTTGTTTGCTTCAACATACTACAACTTGGTCCAGTCGTGCAGAGGCGACGCCATAGAAAGGACTGGGAAGGACATGTATCACCATTCACTTTTAGACTTATTTTTCTAGTTTACCCAAATCTTTTGATTTTTTTAGGAATATAGGGGGGGGGGGTGGCGTCATTCAGCATGGGTTAGATTCAACTCATCCCAAAACGAATTTAGTGTTTCATAGACTACATTCTGTAGTTCCCTCTTTTTACTAATTTAAAGTTTTTTTTCTCAATTACCCAATATACCTGCGTATAATTTCGCTACCAGTTCCAGCTGGGGGCGTAATTATGACAAAATAAAAACGAAGTTATTGGCCTCTGTACTGATTTTGCGAAGTCTTATTGTTGAGCTTTACCTCTACAGAATTCATCAAAACTAGGCATTTGAGGAAAGGCTTTAGCCGTCAAATTAAATTTCACCAACCTATTTCTGTATTATGTTTGTACGGTATAATATACCCCCTCTTATATTTCAACATCATTTATATGATGTAGATTTGACATGCGGTACTGTAAAGTATGCGTCGCTATACATGCAATTTAAATTTTTTATCTTGCAACGTTCACATTTTATGGAAGCATTTATTTTTTTTTGCATAATAATGTAAATTAATTGGACATTAGCATTTCAAACGGCTCCACAAGATATATTTCATTCTATTTTTCAAAACTTGCAAAAATTGCACTATGACAATGGCGTGCAAACAAGGGGAGGGTATTTCACTGTTTCACCCCCCTTACTAAGTCATGCAAACATTTAACTTCAAAAAATATGAGTTTAAACGTGTTTTGAATTGACGTGCAAGCAAAGGGGGAAGAGGGGATGAAGGGGTTGGACAACTTAATTCTTTTAAAAACTTCCAAATTTTTTCAAAGTTAGTTTTTCTAAATGCGTACTTAAATTGTACCATTATTACGATAGCAAAGAGTCAATATTAAGATTACTTAAACGTTCTAAATTGTACCAGTTTTCTCACCACGCTGTCTAAATGAGACATTTTTGGAACAATAGTATTTTATCTTTTGGTTCAAGCCCTCCCTCTCCTTCTGCAGAATATGAAACCTCGATCTCATCACAGGACTCCAGAATTTGGAGGTTTCGCCCAAAGGCTTCTACCTGTAATCTAGTTAAAAGTCGTTATCAATCTCTTAACAAGAATTTTGCTTAGGAAGGGCTTAGCATTTCTCACTGGGGTCTGTTAGGTAATTTTTTTTTCTAAAAAATATTACTAGGCAAGTTTAACGCCATTTTGCAAGTTTGGTGAACCATTTAAAAGAGCTAATTTACTGCGATTGGAAGCTCTTTGACAGAATTAAGTCACTTCTCCAGCCCGTATTAATGTATTTTCTGGTAAGTTCAAAACACGTTAAATCGTTTTGCGTACTTCGGGCCTAAAGGCTACCAGCTCGGAAGCCTAGGTAAAAGCCTAGAGAAAACTGATACAATTTAAGGGCATCAAAAACATCATAATTGACTTATCATTAAAATCATGTTCAAAATACGTAAAAAACATCATTAGTGGATTAGATTTGTTTAATAACTTAGCTATATAGGGGATTCAGTCCCTTACCCTTCTGGTTACGCCACTGGTCTCGAAAGTACGTTACAATTGTTGAATGCATAATAGCTAAAGATTATCTAGAGGGCAAGAGGGTTATTCTCCCCAGGCATTGAAATACTTTTGTCAAATTGCTAACGCGAAAGCTTTCTACATCAAGTAGATGTAAAGGACGGAACCCCGGTCCCTGATGGGGGAAATTAGAGCGCTTTCCAAAACCCATAGCAGAAAATCAGCTGGTTTATACCTTACTGTACCTATATGTCATTACTAAACTATTTTGAAATAAAATGCAGCTTGTTACGAATTGTTTTTTCTCTTTTCATTGTTCAAAAATAACACGAAAAGTGACCACATTAAGTGATAACGCTTTTCACTCTGGGACTAAAAATGTATGGCATTTTTCCTAAAACTTGTTTATTAATTTTGTTCTAACCAATCATTTTGGGTTGGCGCCGCCCTTGCCACCATGTTGCCTCACCAGCATTCAATCTGCAGTTGGGTAAAACAAAGTTGCGCTTACAACATTATTTTACATCAAGTGTAGATTAATCACTTAAAGGAAAACTTTTTAATTGTGCTAAAAATGGGCTAATTGAAAGTTACCAGTTTCAAAAATTTTGCAATTCTTTGTTTCCCCTCGGGTGTAATAAAATAGATCATTAAATGAAATCGAAAGCAGTCAAAGCAGAACATTACATCATTGCTTGAAATAATTTTCAGCTGCTCGTGATCAGCTACAACTATATAAGTTTCGCTACCTATTTCCTACTTAAAATTTGCATAATATTTCCTATTTCCTTTTCGATTACGTGGTGCTAGTAAGCAACAAAGTTAATTAGATTTTATGCACAAAATTTTAAATAAAAATGAAAAAAAGCGCTTTTGTGGAGCGTCCTGGTTATGTAATAGATGGAGCAGCAGCTGGATACCAAATCCTCATTGGCAATCAGTCAAACAAAGGTTTTCAGCTATATTTTGCATTGGTGATTCCGAATTGAGAGAGTTAATTTTTGTTTACTGTTACTGCAATCTCCTGTATTTGAGGTTTACTGAAACTATAGGATTAGTGCTTTTTCAAAGATAAGTAGAATGTACCAGTACGTCAACAAGCTCAGGAGCAACGGAACCGAAGCGTTACACTGTTCTATTTTCATTGCAGCCAATAAGCAAAAAGCCACTATAAGCCTTTATTACCTTTTTTAACAAAGATAGGCTACTCACAGTCTCTCATGTCGCTTAATTGTTTGAAAATTTTTTGTTCAAAAATATCATTTATATTATTTTTGATCAAAGAAATTGGACGCACACAAACTTAGGAAACGAAACAAGCGATACAACGTCAGACGTTACATCACGCAAACGTTAAATTGACGTTGCATAGTATGTAACATCAAATGTTAAGTTTAGTTTTCAAGTCGTTTTCTAATCTCACAATTGTAATATTTAACACATTGAAATATTATTCACAGTGACCAACATAATTACATTTCATTCAGGAATATAATTCAAGTGAAAAATACTGAAACTAATTGCTTAATTAATGTGCAAAATTCACCATAGAGCAAGGAAAAGCATGGTTTAGAATGAATAAGGCAAGGTAGTCACTGGTCAACAACGTGCATTGTATAGCGGAATTGGTAAAAGTTAACAAAGAGCTATTCAGTTAGAAAATCGAGCTTTATTTGCGAGTCATGGTTTTGGGTTTTCTAGATTTTCACATCCAAAAAAATTTCTTCAAAAAAAAAAAGACTAATCCATATGTAACCAACAAAATGCACAAAGTTTTTGTCCAACACTTGCTGTATCGCCCAATACGTGAGTGATGCATAACTCTAGCAAAAACTTAAGCCGTCATCTAACTCATTTACTTCACAAACCGGGACTGCTAAAATTAAAGAAAACACTTTTTTTGCACTGCTGATTTTTCTTCATAAAAATTGCGCATTCAAATCATAGGAAGAAAACATTTTAATTGGTTTTGGTAAATAATTATTGACGCATCCGCAAAAAATAAATTGATGTACAATACACCGCAGTTGTGCAACAAAAAATATTCTGATGTACAATATACAACTCAATAACAGCAGTGAAAATACTAAACCTTGATATCTGGATAAGTTATAGTTTCCTATAAAGCTTGAAAATTGAAAACATTGAACAATTGAAACAAGCAAGATGGAAAGTTTAAGAATAGTGTTTATGCAATTATATTTTGCATTTTTTGCTATCTGCTGGCACTCTTAACTGACATATGTCATCTGAGTACAACTAAAAGTGATGCAGCTCACCAATTTTGCTGTCTCTAATGCAGTCTTCAGCTTTAAATTGACAGTAAATTCGAATATGCGACGCCAAAACCGATTTGTTTCTCATTATGATACTAAAGAAACCTACGCATCTATCATTTCAGTTACTGCATATTGCATCGTAATTAGCGACAACATATCATCCCACCTACAGTACTGGACAAATTATTAGCCCTTTTTGCAAAAAAATCAATCATTTTTGTTTTATTTTTTTTTTAATGGCATTTAAACTCACGTTTTGTTAAAATATGTTCACAAAAACTAAAAAAAGCAAATTGTTTAATACTTTGTTTTGCCACCTTTAGCCTGTTTCAATGCAGTAACTCTTCTAGGTGTGCCATTAATTAATGAAACACACAATACTTGATTTTTTCAGAGTGAAACCAAACACGAACCAGACGTTTTATACGCTGAGTTTTGTTGGTTGTAGAAACTTTGTGGATTTCATCTTTCAAAACATCCAATAAACTTTCTGTAGGATTCATATCAGGTGAATTATCCGGCCATGGCAGTAACTTTAAGTAGTTCTTTTTCATCCAGTTATGGACTTTATCACCAGTATGGCATGGAGTTGAACTTGCTGCAATATGCATAGAATTACCTCCAAACCATTCATGGATCTGCGGCTTCAAACATCAGCTTAACACCTCGATGTTTTTTTTTGCAATTATAGTGCCTTCAACAATAAACAACCTACTGATGCCATGTATAGAAATAGTCCCCCCACACCATAATTTTAGTTGGAAACTTGACTGCCTTACGAATGCAGTCTGACCAAAACTCTTTTTCACTCTTCCTCCTCACTGTCTGAATTCTATCATGCAGAACAGCTATGATTTGTTTATTCCAGAAATTAACCTAGCAAATAGTTTTGTAAGTATAAAGTTGAAATTAAAGCCACGGTGTACTACACAAACTTTCTTTACCTGCTCCCAATCGGCTGAAGTCCAGTCACTGTGCTCCACAACCCATGCATGACGACTGGCTTTCGTTTTCTCTGTCAAACGAGGTTTCTTTCTAGGTCTGTAGGCTTTCAAATCAACTTCACATAATCTACTATTAATTGTTCTTTTACAATGTACGCACCAGCTAGAGCAGATGAAATTTTTCTACTTTAACTACTTCCGTTACCAAAACACATCTTTACTAGGTATGTTTCTGTCACGTCTGGGAATGGTTTTTCGTTTTCTTCCGCTTTTTCTAGCAATTTTTGCCACCAAATGTTCATTATTTCTCAGTTTCTTCTTTATTCGACCTACCATACGTGTCAAAACGTTTAGCGTCTATGCTATTTTGACTATTTTTAAAGCACTATATGCTCCACTAGCACCTTTACTTGCTTTTTTTGCGAGGACTCAAGTCACTAGCCTTGCCCATTTTTAACCACCACAGATATTCAGAGCAAAACGAAGAAGGATAAGGATTGCTAATTTTTAGCATGCTTTATAGTGTATTACATCGCATTGCGTTTAAACAGCTCATATAGATAATAATTACACAATAATATTGCATAGGTTAGTCATTATATATTTTTAAACTGTTTTCATAACCTAGGTAGTCAAATTTGCCTAAAAAAAACAAAAGGGCTTATAAATTGTCCAGTGCTGTATGTTTAACCTTCACTTCCGCAACGAAGATTTATTAGCGTTTGGTTGCTCCAAAGGCAACTAGTTCCTTCACAATCAAACTTGTTGAAAGCTCAATGACGTAAGACAACCTGGAAGCTAAAGGAAACAATGCTCGAGTATGACGCCACCAAGTTTCCAATGTAGCCATTTTTTGTCACAACTAATTGCACTCGACGCTTTTCGCTGCAAATTTTTCTTCATGCTTTTTAAATTGTTGTATAGTTACTTACTATACAGTAGTTCGTGTAGCAAGCACATTTATTTAACACTTACGAGTGTGTTTACCAAATTAATTGCAAAAAATTCTTTGCCGTATTGTTTTTGCAACGCAAATTTCATCTATTAGGTTATCCGACACAAACCTTAAATCATAACAAAATTAGGTTTGTTAACTCTGTTAGATATTTGGGGTTTATTTTTGTAGTACATTGAATGATGATGATATTGCAAAACAAGTACGATGCATTTATTGCTGTGCCAATATGTTAAAATAGCAATTTTATTGGCGCTCCAGTATTGTCAAAACAATTTATTTCGATTTTATTGTACTTCATTTTACTTATGTCAACTATGGTGTAAGTGCAGTATTCTAAAAATGTGATATATCGGCTTCGTGGGGCTTACAATGATAGTTACCGAATTTTGTATTATTTTTCTCGATAGACCAGTACTTGTTTGTCTCACATTCAATACCATATCAATACATTTGGTGCAATTTTACGCAAAACTACATTTTCTTTTATTCAACGTTGCCAAAGATTTTTCAACATTTTGATTAACTCTCTAATGGCATCTGGCTGCTTGTATGAATTGAGTTTTTACGTCATTTAAAACATCTTGCTGTTTTCTTTTGCATAAATTTTAATTGCCTTTTGGTCATGCTTGTTGGCCATTACTTATGCTGATTCTTATTTTTTTTCTTTTATTTTTTGTGTGTTGTTTACTACGAACCTTGCTTTATGCTGTTTATGCTTGCCACTTGTGTCTGAAAGATTAATCCTATTTTACCAGAGATATTTGACCAACGGTATTTTACACGATGCAAACAAAAATGCTATTCCTGTCTAATTCCTAAATTAAAAGACAAGAGAACACCAAATTCGGTATACGGGTTAGTGTTCACCAAATTTTTATAGAAAAACTGTTTTTTTTTGGTTAATGGCGTCATCATAGTGCCGTCACAGCCATATTTTCGCAAAATAACGTCATTTTTGCGATGACGTCACAGGCGGTTCGAATTTTACACATAGTTTTTTTATGCCGAATTACAAAATGCCTAAGTCAAGTTGGTTGCATCACAAACACGTCTGATGACGACATTTTAGTTAAATATTAGCCAAATTTTAAAAAGTGAAATGCTCAAATTTTAAAAAGTGACTTTGGGAAGCCTCAAAATTGGAAAACTTCCCGTTGCCTTATTAGGAACTTGAAATCGTTTGAAAGTTGTGGTGAAATTTGACTCAAAGTCTGTTTGTGATAAAATTTGACTCAAAGTCAAGTTGATTTGAAAAAAAAATGTTTGAGTCAAATTTTATGCTCAAATTTTAAAAAGTGACTTTGGGAAGCCTCAAAATTGGAAAACTTCCCGTTGCCTTATTAGCAACTTGAAATCGTTTGAAAGTTGTGGTGAAATTTGACTCAAAGTCTGTTTGTGATAAAATTTGACTCAAAGTCAAGTTGATTTGAAAAAAAAATGTTCGAAAAGATTTGTCTCGAAAAAACGAGAGTGGGAGCAAAAATGTCCTCGTGTATAATATGATTCAAACCCAAAAGAGTTAGGTTAAGCCACAAATTGACGATTATTTTCAGATGCTGAATTTTTTTCGAAGTAAATCGTTGCGCTCTTAATCTTGGTTTGTCGTACTTTTTTCACTAAAAATTGCACACATTTTTTGAAATGAACGTTTTTCAAAGATTTTAAGACAATTAAGTTAAATCATCAAAAAGTACCGTACCAAGTTCCAGTACGGTACCGCGTAATTTTTGAAAATAGTACCGGTAACGACGATACTTTTTCTAGCAAGTACCGGTACAGCGTTACTTTTAGAAAGTACCGTGCCAACCTTTGCAGATCAATCTCTTTATCAATCTACTCTTGATTTTATTGAACCGGATGGTTGGCCCTCCAAAATTGCAGACTTAAAGGTAATGGATTACAGCGCTCGGAGCTTGTTGTTAACAGAGCTTCAGAACTGTCGACGTGAAACACACTCTGTTGATGGTTGGAAAACGAGCTCGGGAAGAGTTTGGAACGATATCTCGCAAGTTACCCTTCAAAACGCTACACGAGCTTAGATTTTCTTGGATTACCCTTCCAAACGTTACACTCAGTGGCGGCTCGTTACCATTTTGAAAAGATAAGCTGAAAATCATATAAAAACATTGGGGTTTAAAAAGTAAACTTTACACTAAATCAACTACGACGAAAAAGTGCAATTAAACGTATTACCAAAAATGAGCTTTTTAGCTCAACATTCTACTTTGCAGCCATCTTTGTAATTATTCATTAAAAATGTCTCAAATGCAAAAGCGGCACGCCGGATACGGACAGATAAACTGCTTACGATTTGTATCTCTGAAGTTTCAAGTTTGTTCAAGACTAGGCGGTCTTTATTGGCTCGCAACTGAAGAGACATGTTTCAAAGCTTTGTAGACCCACATTGCTTCTTAAACATGAAATGTTTATTTAAATTTGGGTTTTAAATAACATCGCTCGTAGCAGCCTGGTAGTTTTAGTTGCTGCTTTGATGATGACACTTAAAAGAAAAAGCGACGTAAAACGTAGGATCTGATCTAATTAAACAAAAATTGACGAAACGTAATAAGTACACTTCAATCCAAATCAAATCAGATAGCCAAATATTTACCAGTACAGTATTTTAATCACAAAGAGTAACTGATCGGCAATATTAACGAGACTAAACATAAAGGATGATGTAAAAGTTTTTGGCTGTACACTTTGTACAGTCATTTAAATGACGTTACTTCATTATTTTAACTTTTCAAAACATATAAATAATGAAAACGAGCAACCACAAGCTGTTAAAGTCAATGAAATAAAGTCTGAAAAGGCGCATTTAAATTATTCATCTGACTATCATCGACCACATATTTACAAATTCATTTACGCAATTGGGTCAAAATTTAAAAGTTTATAAGGTCAGTAAAAGTTGGATACTGTCGCGAAGCCCTCGGATATCACTTGCAATGTCGCGTTCTAGTTTAGCATATACCCTTCCACGCCTCTACTCTACAGTCTACCCAAACCGCAGTGTAACATCCTATTCACGTTAATTTGGAAATTGGCCGAAACTTGTAATTATGTGCTCATTGTTGCGTGATGCGATACTGTAGTCAATTGTATGTGCACTTAATGACGTCACTTAACTTAGCTTGGTCTATGCCAACTTTGCTAGATAAAGTTCTTTTTTTTTAACTGCATAGGAAACCGAAACAAGGAAAATTTTATCACCGAGTAAGTTGATTGCTTTAGTGTATTTAGTGTATGTATACATTACTTATTGATCCTTTTTTATTTCTCATGACACTGCCCGAGTCTGTAATTACAGTATTTGCGACACATCATTTTTGAAGGACCGCGGATCGATATTCTCGGGAGCTGATTAGCGTAGGATTATATTGGTACCTTAGTTAGAACTGGGTTGAAAAATGTGAATATTTACAATCGTACAAGTTGGCATGAGTCTCTCTTAGTTTTACAGCCGACTGGTGTTAGCGTCGGTAACTTGTTTGTGCTAGTGTGAGCGTATTAACTCGCCTTGAGCGTATTAACTCGCTTTTATGAATTGCATTTTATGACGAAACCCGACATAAGGGCGCAGACCAAAGTGCGCAGGACATAAGGCTCAGGGACATAAGGGCGCAAGGACATAAGGGCGCAGAATCGTAAATCTGCAAGCTGCGCTAACATTTTTGTGCTTCGGAAATAACATTGATTGATTAGCATTTTAGTTAATTTTTGAAAGTCAAGTTTTAAAAAAAAAGTTTTTTCAGTTCGCTTCCTGTTTTTAATGTTCAGTAGTCGCACAAAGCACAACCCTTAAACCAGTGGTTTTCAACCTGTGGGCCATGGCCCACCGGTGGGCCGCAGAAGTATTTTGCAGTGGGCCACAGAGCATTTTGGTTTAAAAAAGTTGTATTTGCACAATGAGCTGCTTATTGATTTGGTTTGAAAGCTTGCAGAAAGTTGCGGTAATTGGCGAGTTGACTGCTTGTTTTTTTTTTGGGGGGGGGGAGATCACCTGTTTTCGGCCGGAAAATCCGTTTGAGTTTTGGTGAAGACCTTTTTTTTAGAGATCACCTGATTTTGACAGAAAAACCGCCCCAATCTAATTCAAGACCGATGAAAATTAGGGTCAAGTTCGTTTACTGATGTTTCAAGCTTCCAAAAAAGCCCTAATTATTATCAAGATTCAAAAATAAGTGTGACAAAAAAGAATTTTGAATTGGCAAACATTCTAAATATTTTAAGTTACTTCCTCATCACAGTAAAGTAAATTACAGCATTTATTAAAAGTAAATGAAATCAAACAATATCTTGATAATAATTTGTCTCCTAAAAATGGATCAGTTTTAATCTTCCATAAAACGAACAATTTTTTGCATGAACTGGAAACAAAATCTCTATAGAGTAATAACCTCTGCAATAAAATCAAAACCACGTAAAATTTATAGCTTAATTGCAAAAATGTTTCTATCTCGTATTTCAAAACTCATTAAAAAGCAAATATGTTTGGAGCCATTGTGCTCTCATGTGGTTAGCGCACGTCTCCGCATATTTCACTCACGAAATCAGTCAAATTTTCAGACAAATTGTCAGAAGTAAAAATTTTAGAACAAAACAAAAAAAACGCTAGATTTTTCTTAATTCTGTATAACGACTACAATCAGTACACGTGCATGTGATTACGAAACG